>OY776284.1:50103117-50725020 GCA_963675345.1 Trididemnum clinides | reverse complement strand
TGGAGATATTTTCCTTTACTCGCGATATTTCTGCAGTTGGTTGGAATTGATTTACATTTATTTCAGTATGTAGGTAATGGATTCACTCTTTCTTTAGCCTTTTTGTCAATTATTTTCTGACCACACATAGATCTCATCGTAGCTCTCTCCACTCCCTTGCGTTTTCATTTTCTTTTAACACCATACCTCACTTAAATCACTACTGTTTACATCGTAAAACCGAAAAGATTTATCTTTAATTGCGCAAATCATAAAACATTCATCTCAAATTTACATTCATTTTCATAAAACTAGAAACTAAAATTGTATCCTATCATCACACTGTTTAAAGATTTTTCCAAAATTTAACAACTTTGAACTTATTAACACGAAATTTTACTACCTTTCAAAGTCTCCTCAACTCACCTACATAAAAATAAGCACAACTTTTAACAATATTTCAAGGACATTAACATAAAATTCATAGTTTTACAGTTTCCTCAACTCACCTACATAGAAATAAGCACAACTTTTGACATTTTTCGTAGAACATTAACATAAAATTCAGGGTTTCGCAGTTTACCTAGCTCCCCTACATACCAATAAACACAGCTTTTAACATTTTTTGAAGGACATTAACATTAAATTCAGGGTTTTACAGCGTCCTTAGCTCATCTACATAACAATAAGCACAGCTTTTAACATTTTTTGTAGGACATTACCATAAAATTCAGGGATTCACAGTTTACCTAGCTCCCCTACATACCAATAAACACAACTTTTAGCATTATTCGTGGGACATTAACATGAAATTCATGGTTTTACACCGTCCTTAGCTCCCCTACATAGCAATAAGCACAACTTTTAACATTTTTGTAGGACATTACCATAAAAATCATGGTTTAACAGTGTCCTTAGCTCATCTACATAGCAATAAGCACAACTTTTGACCTTATTCGTGGGACATTAACATAAAATTCAGGGTTTTCAACATTTATGTTTATTACAGCTAGTCGTTAGTTTTAGAGGAAAATAGCCAACAGTTTTCTAGATTATCATCACGTTTGTGGGAGAAAAATCACAGACAGTGACGTTGTGAGTTTGGTGGAAGAAACAATATTAAATTTGACACAATTTCAAACTTTTATCGTTACTTTTTAGATTAAAATTTCAGTAGCTTGACCAGACTTTTGGGTAAAATGTAGATTTACTTCACATTTGACAGTGAGGTAGTTACATTTTTATGTTAGTTTCACACTTTCTTGGAAGAAAATTTCAGTAGCTTGACCAGACTTTTGGGTAAAATGTAGATTTGTTTTACATGTGACAGTGAGGTAGTTACATTTTTATGTTAGTTTCACACTTTCTTGGAAAAAACTTCAGATTGACCAGACTTTTGGGTAAAATGTAGATTTGCTTCACATATGACAGTGAGGTAGTTGAAGTACAGCGGTAGAAACATTTTGAAAAGATCAGAACAGTGAATTTTGTTTCAATTCAGCGTCACTACTAAATATTATTGAACCAAGAAGATTGAACTTTTATCGTGTTTGGAGACTACTTCAAACTTTTACTTGTAAACATTCACCATATATCTAATTTACAATATCTTTTCATGCAGCTAAAAAACAATTATAACACTGTTTTAAGTATAAAATTCTAAAGCCATCAACATAAAATTTCTCAAAAAACAGCTAAGCTTACTACCAACAAAAAGCTGATGCAAACGGAAACATCAACAGCACGTCAGCAAACCTTTAACCAATCACAAGTCGAAGCAGAAATTCAAAAATGGTTTACTATCAACCCTCCGTTCTTCAATCTTTTTGTCAATAATTTTCTGACCACAGGGCTCTCACCATAACTCTCTCCATAAAATTGCGTTTTCATTTTCTTTTAAACACCATACCTCACTTAAATCACTACTGTTTACATCGTAAAACCGAAACGTTTTGTCTTTAATTGTGTGCAAATCATAAAACATTCATATCAAATTTACATTCATTTTCATAAAACGATCCTAAATTGTATCCTATCATCACACTGTTTTAAGATTTTTCCGAAATTTAGCAACTTTTAAACTTATTACACGAAATTTTTACTACCTTTCATAGCCTACTTAAATCATCTACATAGAAATAAGCACAACTTTGACATTTTTTGTAGGACGTTACCACAAAACTCATGGTTTTACAGCCTCCTTAGCTCACTTACATAGAAATAAGCACAACTTTGACATTTTTTGTAGGACGTTACCACAAAACTCATGGTTTTTGCAGCCTCCTTAGCTCACTTACATAGAAATAAGCACAATTTTTTGACATTTTTGTAAGGACAATAACACAAAATTCAGGGTTTTCATAGTCTACTTAGCTCACTTACATAGAAATAAGCACAATTTTTGGCATTATTTGTAGGACATTACCATAAAAATTGTAGTTTTAACAGTTTACCTAGCTCACTTTCATAGAAATAAACACAATTTTGACATTTTTTGTAGGACGTTACCATAAAACTCATGGTTTTACAGCCTCCTTAGCTCGCTTACATAGAAATAAGCACAACTTTGACATTTTTTGTAGGACGTTACCATAAAACTCATGGTTTTTGCAGCCTCCTTAACTCACTTACATAGAAATAAGCACAATTTTTTGACATTTTTGTAAGGACAATAACACAAAATTCATGGTTTTCATAGTCTACTTAGCTCACTTACATAGAAATAAGCACAATTTTCAACATTATTTGTAGGACATCAGTAAAACAAAACACAAAAATTACTCTTTATTCTTATCAAACTCAGTGTTTTCCATCTACTGCAAATAGAAATTATTGATCCAATTCTTTAACTTTTCATTGTTTGCTAAAAACCATAAATAGAAAGCTTTAAAACCAACTCTGTGTTATCACCAATCTAAAACTCATTGCTTTTATCCAAAAATTTTCAACTTAACCGTTAATTCCTAAGCACTTGATCAAACATACTAATACATTGTTACAAGTCGTCTTAGCTGATTAAAGACTTTTGTTTCGTACAATTAAACTCTTGCACTAAGTTTTGATCTATTTGAAACCATTATTGATAATTCACAACTTTCAACTCGCAACATATTCTCTCCCGCATAGATAAATTAAAAATTTTACCTAAATCCTCGCAAAACTACATTACATCATATCCATTATACACTTGTTACACATAATCACTGCTACACACGTTTGCAATTGCAGATTAGACCAAGTTGATTCATTACAAAATCTCTTACTATCTATTATCAAACAACTTCAATGCTACAGTATTAGGTATAACCCATTAGTTACAAAATGTAAAATCTGAGCTCACAAAAACAACTGCTAAACGTTTTCCTACTAGCTTTATCAACTCTGCTGAAAGTGAACAAACTCTGATAGTAGCATCCAACATTAACTTACAGTTGTCTTTCTCATTAGTGATCGCTGTGAACAACACACAAAAGTTTTGAATGTGGTCTCGTGATAGTCTTGACTGACTTTCTGACAAACCACTTTTCATCCTTAAAATAATTTTTCCTCACAACTGTTTCAATGCTTTTAACAACTCATAACGTATAAAATATTTTTTGAACTTTACCAAGTATTGACTCACATAAAACATCATGACCCACTATTTTCAAATTTCATTCAAGTTTTTTACCAAACTCGCAATTTGATAACTTCTAAACTCATTCATTTACACAACAAACCTTTCAAACTTACCGTTTATTTTCAAGAAGCACAATTCCTGATATTGCTATACATTGAAGCGTAAATAATTCTTATTTCTCAACCTATCAAAATTATATAACCTCGTTCTGATTGATTCGTTTTTGGTTTATTGTTTTGCTCTTACTTATTTCATCATGTTGATATTGATTTATTCAACAAAATATTTACCATTAATCGCTGTAAAATCTCTTCACTTCCATCCAAGATTGAACTTACTCCATTCCAAAATAAAGCTTTCATGATTTACCGACAAGAAAAACTCAGAGTAATTACTGCCAACAGACATACATTCTGCACATACTAACAAATTTACATCAAATCACTTCAAAAATTACCCGGTTAGGTAAAAATCTGCACAGTACGGTTTATTCTTTCCAATCAAAATAACTATTTGAAACACTATTTTGTTGTGATTACGATAAAAGTGCAAACCATTTAAATTTCTTTACCAACATACAACTTTAAAGCTATTTTCATTACATCCACCAAACTTCAAGTTTAAATTTCTAACACTGTTATACGTAATTGATATGCAAAATATCTATGTTATATTCAATCATTGTTTAACTTTCTCATCAAATTTACTCTTCCTATGCCTCATTGTATAACAAAGATCAACAAGCAATTTAATTTCGCCTAATTTACATCAACTTCTCACACCAACACACTTAAATTCATATCAAAATTTTATAAATCTACCTATATTCTTTGGTTGAAAATGTTCATGTAGTTGGGCACTTTATCATTTCTTATAACTTTTTTAGATACAAATTTATTCACTTGTTAAAATCTTCACCAAATTTTGAACACCTTGAGGCAATCAAATAATAAAAAGTTTTATCTGAAGTTTTTCATGAAATATTTGAGATGAAGACCACTAAGGTACATTTTGTGCGATCAATGTAATGTTTTCTTAATTTATCACAACTCAGTTCAATGGTAAACGAGTAGTCTGATGTTTTTCAACCATCACGTATTTTTTGCACCATGTAATAAATCTAATATTTTGTGTTGCATATCAATTTAAATCAAAAAAACCCTATCTTACAGTGTAAAACATTTTCAAACTTATGTCAAATTTTCTTACTGAGCACTCACCTCATCACATTTTTCACCTCTGTACATAACTGTAAATTGATTTTTTCTCAAAACTCTTAAAAGCTTATGTATCAAGCCTCATATTTGTAACTTTCGACACTAAATATCACCAAAACAAAACAATTTTTTGATTACCTCACAAGTTATTTTATGTAACTAAAAATCAAACTTATGACGATTGCAACCTTTTCCCAATTATCAAACGAACAAATATGGTGGTTAGAGCGTATTAGATCTGGGTTCAATTTCCCTGTCAAAGATTTTTAAATGATTGCAGCTTAGTGCTCAGTATGAATGATTTGTTTAGAGAAAGACTAGTTTCCTTCAAAAAGTGTGTTCTCCACTACAAATAGGTGATGGGTTCGGTGTACCAACTGCAAACTTGTAGAAGTAAATGAAACTAACATTGCCACTACACAATTTCAAAAACCACCTGTTTCCAATCCACACCTAAATCATTTTATTGCTTCTCATCTCCTTTTCGTTTGCCGATTTTCATTTGTTTGTAGTAGAGATTGGTATCTTTCCAGTCATTTTCTCTAGCATATTGTTGCATAACATCCTGGTTACATCAATTTTGTGTATTTAACAACTTCCTGGTTTACAATTCGTGGCCATTAATCTAAGAGTAATAACTTTACCTTGACAGATATTGTTCTTACAGCTGAGAAAGTAACTTTTCACTAAAATTTTTGAGAACATACTACAAATTTGAGATGTGGAATAAGTTGGGGTTATCACATGATGTATGTTTGCTAAAAAGAGCATAAAACTGTTGTTATTGCAAGTGACTTAATAAATAATAAACATCTACAATTTCAAACGTTTACTTTTGCAAAGACCTTTTCAAGAATTGAAATCTGTAAATGCGATGTAATAATTTCAAATAATCCACATAAGATATACAATGTGTCCAAAAAGTTGGTACCATTTTGAAAATTTTATGTATTTTTTATTATTTTTCACAAAAAGTCACTACGTTTCAAAAAAATTTATATATTTTCCATTATTTTTCATAAAAAGTCACTACGTTTCAAAAAAGTTTCTATATTTCCCATTATTTTTCACAAAAAGTCACTACCGTTCAAGTTTTTTTTCAATTTTAAACTCTTAATGTAGAAATAAATTTCAATGTTATTTGCATTACTATCTATTGAGACCGTGTGATGAGTGTTTTTTCTAAATTCATTGTCTAGATATTTAACATTTTTAATTTACAACAATTTCTCGTGTATATAATTGATATCTTGCAAAAATTCATGTATTATTTTGGAATAACATTGCATAATGAAGGCTTTGAGTAATAAGTCACTGGAGATTGGTAGCCTGTGTGACAAACTGAGGAGTGGAAGACCAACTAAATGGGAGATGTGATCAATGATGTGCAGAAAGATGTCAGTGATGATCCAAACAATTCAGTGAGGCGACGATATCCAAACAATTCAGTGAGGCGATTATCCATGAGTTTGTTATTCCAAAATAATACATGAATTTTTGCAAGATATCAATTATATACACGAGAAATTGTTGTAAATTAAAAATGTTAAATATCTAGACAATGAATTTAGAAAAAACACTCATCACACGGTCTCAATAGATAGTAATGCAAATAACATTGAAATTTATTTCTACATTAAGAGTTTAAAATTGAAAAAAAACTTGAACGGTAGTGACTTTTTGTGAAAAATAATGGGAAATATAGAAACTTTTTTGAAACGTAGTGACTTTTTATGAAAAAGTAATGGAAAATATATAAACCTTTTTGAAACGTAGTGACTTTTTATGAAAAATAATGGAAAATATATAAATTTTTTTGAAACGTAGTGACTTTTTGTGAAAAATAACAAAAAATACATAAAATTTTCAAAATGGTACCAACTTTTTGGACACATTGTATATTTTATGTGGATTATTTGAAATTATTACATCGCATTTACAGATTTCAATTCTTGAAAAGGTCTTTGCAAAAGTAAACGTTTGAAATTGTAGATGTTTATTATTTATTAAGTCACTTGCAATAACAACAGTTTTAAGCTCTTTTTAGCAAACATACATCATGTGATAACCCCAACTTATTCCACATCTCAAATTTGTAGTATGTTCTCAAAAATTTTAGTGAAAAGTTACTTTCTCAGCTGTAAGAACAATATCTGTCAAGGTAAAGTTATTACTCTTAGATTAATGGCCACGAATTGTAAACCAGGAAGTTGTTAAATACACAAAATTGATGTAACCAGGATGTTATGCAACAATATGCTAGAGAAAATGACTGGAAAGATACCAATCTCTACTACAAACAAATGAAAATCGGCAAACGAAAAGGAGATGAGAAGCAATAAAATGATTTAGGTGTGGATTGGAAACAGGTGGTTTTTGAAATTGTGTAGTGGCAATGTTAGTTTCATTTACTTCTACAAGTTTGCAGTTGGTACACCGAACCCATCACCTATTTGTAGTGGAGAACACACTTTTTGAAGGAAACTAGTCTTTCTCTAAACAAATCATTCATACTGAGCACTAAGCTGCAATCATTTAAAAATCTTTGACAGGGAAATTGAACCCAGATCTAATACGCTCTAACCACCATATTTGTTCGTTTGATAATTGGGAAAAGGTTGCAATCGTCATAAGTTTGATTTTTAGTTACATAAAATAACTTGTGAGGTAATCAAAAAATTGTTTTGTTTTGGTGATATTTAGTGTCGAAAGTTACAAATATGAGGCTTGATACATAAGCTTTTAAGAGTTTTGAGAAAAAATCAATTTACAGTTATGTACAGAGGTGAAAAATGTGATGAGGTGAGTGCTCAGTAAGAAAATTTGACATAAGTTTGAAAATGTTTTACACTGTAAGATAGGGTTTTTTTGATTTAAATTGATATGCAACACAAAATATTAGATTTATTACATGGTGCAAAAAATACGTGATGGTTGAAAAACATCAGACTACTCGTTTACCATTGAACTGAGTTGTGATAAATTAAGAAAACATTACATTGATCGCACAAAATGTACCTTAGTGGTCTTCATCTCAAATATTTCATGAAAAACTTCAGATAAAACTTTTTATTATTTGATTGCCTCAAGGTGTTCAAAATTTGGTGAAGATTTTAACAAGTGAATAAATTTGTATCTAAAAAAGTTATAAGAAATGATAAAGTGCCCAACTACATGAACATTTTCAACCAAAGAATATAGGTAGATTTATAAAATTTTGATATGAATTTAAGTGTGTTGGTGTGAGAAGTTGATGTAAATTAGGCGAAATTAAATTGCTTGTTGATCTTTGTTATACAATGAGGCATAGGAAGAGTAAATTTGATGAGAAAGTTAAACAATGATTGAATATAACATAGATATTTTGCATATCAATTACGTATAACAGTGTTAGAAATTTAAACTTGAAGTTTGGTGGATGTAATGAAAATAGCTTTAAAGTTGTATGTTGGTAAAGAAATTTAAATGGTTTGCACTTTTATCGTAATCACAACAAAATAGTGTTTCAAATAGTTATTTTGATTGGAAAGAATAAACCGTACTGTGCAGATTTTTACCTAACCGGGTAATTTTTGAAGTGATTTGATGTAAATTTGTTAGTATGTGCAGAATGTATGTCTGTTGGCAGTAATTACTCTGAGTTTTTCTTGTCGGTAAATCATGAAAGCTTTATTTTGGAATGGAGTAAGTTCAATCTTGGATGGAAGTGAAGAGATTTTACAGCGATTAATGGTAAATATTTTGTTGAATAAATCAATATCAACATGATGAAATAAGTAAGAGCAAAACAATAAACCAAAAACGAATCAATCAGAACGAGGTTATATAATTTTGATAGGTTGAGAAATAAGAATTATTTACGCTTCAATGTATAGCAATATCAGGAATTGTGCTTCTTGAAAATAAACGGTAAGTTTGAAAGGTTTGTTGTGTAAATGAATGAGTTTAGAAGTTATCAAATTGCGAGTTTGGTAAAAAACTTGAATGAAATTTGAAAATAGTGGGTCATGATGTTTTATGTGAGTCAATACTTGGTAAAGTTCAAAAAATATTTTATACGTTATGAGTTGTTAAAAGCATTGAAACAGTTGTGAGGAAAAATTATTTTAAGGATGAAAAGTGGTTTGTCAGAAAGTCAGTCAAGACTATCACGAGACCACATTCAAAACTTTTGTGTGTTGTTCACAGCGATCACTAATGAGAAAGACAACTGTAAGTTAATGTTGGATGCTACTATCAGAGTTTGTTCACTTTCAGCAGAGTTGATAAAGCTAGTAGGAAAACGTTTAGCAGTTGTTTTTGTGAGCTCAGATTTTACATTTTGTAACTAATGGGTTATACCTAATACTGTAGCATTGAAGTTGTTTGATAATAGATAGTAAGAGATTTTGTAATGAATCAACTTGGTCTAATCTGCAATTGCAAACGTGTGTAGCAGTGATTATGTGTAACAAGTGTATAATGGATATGATGTAATGTAGTTTTGCGAGGATTTAGGTAAAATTTTTAATTTATCTATGCGGGAGAGAATATGTTGCGAGTTGAAAGTTGTGAATTATCAATAATGGTTTCAAATAGATCAAAACTTAGTGCAAGAGTTTAATTGTACGAAACAAAAGTCTTTAATCAGCTAAGACGACTTGTAACAATGTATTAGTATGTTTGATCAAGTGCTTAGGAATTAACGGTTAAGTTGAAAATTTTTGGATAAAAGCAATGAGTTTTAGATTGGTGATAACACAGAGTTGGTTTTAAAGCTTTCTATTTATGGTTTTTAGCAAACAATGAAAAGTTAAAGAATTGGATCAATAATTTCTATTTGCAGTAGATGGAAAACACTGAGTTTGATAAGAATAAAGAGTAATTTTTGTGTTTTGTTTTACTGATGTCCTACAAATAATGTTGAAAATTGTGCTTATTTCTATGTAAGTGAGCTAAGTAGACTATGAAAACCATGAATTTTGTGTTATTGTCCTTACAAAAATGTCAAAAAATTGTGCTTATTTCTATGTAAGTGAGTTAAGGAGGCTGCAAAAACCATGAGTTTTATGGTAACGTCCTACAAAAAATGTCAAAGTTGTGCTTATTTCTATGTAAGCGAGCTAAGGAGGCTGTAAAACCATGAGTTTTATGGTAACGTCCTACAAAAAATGTCAAAAATTGTGTTTATTTCTATGAAAGTGAGCTAGGTAAACTGTTAAAACTACAATTTTTATGGTAATGTCCTACAAATAATGCCAAAAATTGTGCTTATTTCTATGTAAGTGAGCTAAGTAGACTATGAAAACCCTGAATTTTGTGTTATTGTCCTTACAAAAATGTCAAAAAATTGTGCTTATTTCTATGTAAGTGAGCTAAGGAGGCTGCAAAAACCATGAGTTTTGTGGTAACGTCCTACAAAAAATGTCAAAGTTGTGCTTATTTCTATGTAAGTGAGCTAAGGAGGCTGTAAAACCATGAGTTTTGTGGTAACGTCCTACAAAAAATGTCAAAGTTGTGCTTATTTCTATGTAGATGATTTAAGTAGGCTATGAAAGGTAGTAAAAATTTCGTGTAATAAGTTTAAAAGTTGCTAAATTTCGGAAAAATCTTAAAACAGTGTGATGATAGGATACAATTTAGGATCGTTTTATGAAAATGAATGTAAATTTGATATGAATGTTTTATGATTTGCACACAATTAAAGACAAAACGTTTCGGTTTTACGATGTAAACAGTAGTGATTTAAGTGAGGTATGGTGTTTAAAAGAAAATGAAAACGCAATTTTATGGAGAGAGTTATGGTGAGAGCCTTGTGGTCAGAAAATTATTGACAAAAAGATTGAAGAACGGAGGGTTGATAGTAAACCATTTTTGAATTTCTGCTTCGACTTGTGATTGGTTAAAGGTTTGCTGACGTGCTGTTGATGTTTCCGTTTGCATCAGCTTTTTGTTGGTAGTAAGCTTAGCTGTTTTTTGAGAAATTTTATGTTGATGGCTTTAGAATTTTATACTTAAAACAGTGTTATAATTGTTTTTTAGCTGCATGAAAAGATATTGTAAATTAGATATATGGTGAATGTTTACAAGTAAAAGTTTGAAGTAGTCTCCAAACACGATAAAAGTTCAATCTTCTTGGTTCAATAATATTTAGTAGTGACGCTGAATTGAAACAAAATTCACTGTTCTGATCTTTTCAAAATGTTTCTACCGCTGTACTTCAACTACCTCACTGTCATATGTGAAGCAAATCTACATTTTACCCAAAAGTCTGGTCAATCTGAAGTTTTTTCCAAGAAAGTGTGAAACTAACATAAAAATGTAACTACCTCACTGTCACATGTAAAACAAATCTACATTTTACCCAAAAGTCTGGTCAAGCTACTGAAATTTTCTTCCAAGAAAGTGTGAAACTAACATAAAAATGTAACTACCTCACTGTCAAATGTGAAGTAAATCTACATTTTACCCAAAAGTCTGGTCAAGCTACTGAAATTTTAATCTAAAAAGTAACGATAAAAGTTTGAAATTGTGTCAAATTTAATATTGTTTCTTCCACCAAACTCACAACGTCACTGTCTGTGATTTTTCTCCCACAAACGTGATGATAATCTAGAAAACTGTTGGCTATTTTCCTCTAAAACTAACGACTAGCTGTAATAAACATAAATGTTGAAAACCCTGAATTTTATGTTAATGTCCCACGAATAAGGTCAAAAGTTGTGCTTATTGCTATGTAGATGAGCTAAGGACACTGTTAAACCATGATTTTTATGGTAATGTCCTACAAAAATGTTAAAAGTTGTGCTTATTGCTATGTAGGGGAGCTAAGGACGGTGTAAAACCATGAATTTCATGTTAATGTCCCACGAATAATGCTAAAAGTTGTGTTTATTGGTATGTAGGGGAGCTAGGTAAACTGTGAATCCCTGAATTTTATGGTAATGTCCTACAAAAAATGTTAAAAGCTGTGCTTATTGTTATGTAGATGAGCTAAGGACGCTGTAAAACCCTGAATTTAATGTTAATGTCCTTCAAAAAATGTTAAAAGCTGTGTTTATTGGTATGTAGGGGAGCTAGGTAAACTGCGAAACCCTGAATTTTATGTTAATGTTCTACGAAAAATGTCAAAAGTTGTGCTTATTTCTATGTAGGTGAGTTGAGGAAACTGTAAAACTATGAATTTTATGTTAATGTCCTTGAAATATTGTTAAAAGTTGTGCTTATTTTTATGTAGGTGAGTTGAGGAGACTTTGAAAGGTAGTAAAATTTCGTGTTAATAAGTTCAAAGTTGTTAAATTTTGGAAAAATCTTTAAACAGTGTGATGATAGGATACAATTTTAGTTTCTAGTTTTATGAAAATGAATGTAAATTTGAGATGAATGTTTTATGATTTGCGCAATTAAAGATAAATCTTTTCGGTTTTACGATGTAAACAGTAGTGATTTAAGTGAGGTATGGTGTTAAAAGAAAATGAAAACGCAAGGGAGTGGAGAGAGCTACGATGAGATCTATGTGTGGTCAGAAAATAATTGACAAAAAGGCTAAAGAAAGAGTGAATCCATTACCTACATACTGAAATAAATGTAAATCAATTCCAACCAACTGCAGAAATATCGCGAGTAAAGGAAAATATCTCCAATAAACACATCTAGAAGAGTAAAGAAACAACATTCTAGGGAATCAAAAGGAGAAATCGATCAGAGGCCGAATGATTTCATAACAATTTCAAGATGTGAACGATTGAGCGCGGTTAATGCTTACGCTCGAAAGGAAGTTGTTATCAAAGGCTGCAGTCACGACCTAAAGTCAATGTTTCCGTTTTACAGCAGTTGTGCTTACAATAAGACAAAAAATTGTAAACGAGTTGAAAAGTGAAGTTAATTGGAAAACTTTTGAAGTGGGGGTATTCTCAAGAGGGGTGCCCACAAATCAATTTCAAGTTTTATTTACAAGTTGTATTGACATTTGTTTAAGTTGTTATTTACAAGTTGGTACACGTTGTCATTTGTTTACAAGTTGGTACACGTTGTCGTTTGTTTACAAGTACACGTTGTCATTTGTTTACAAGTACACGTTGTCTTTGTGTTACCATTTGTTTACACGTGTTTACAATGTCCTTCAAGTTCATGTATCACCACGTTCGGACGTCGCGTTCGGAAATGACGTAGCCCTCCGCAACACCTCCTCCGCCGCAAAATCCGGGTCAAAATTTATATTATATACTACTACCATTGTTAATGAACACATCCATGCTAACAGCTTTATCACACCCTCACCGATTGAATAATTGTAATCAATATACCTATTTTAATACACACCAATGGTGACAACTAATCAACCTCTAACAAACAAATGCTTTCGGTGACTAAATAAATAAATCATTTCCTCAAACTGTTATTCAATTTTTGGTGTATCTAACCTGCATACCACGCTACTTCCAACTTGCCAATTTACGAACTCCATTTGTGTTCTTGCATTGTCTAGCTCTATGGTTTACTCATCAAATTATCCCACGCCAAATGATAACAACTATTTTATAACCGCATTTAAATTGCTTATCATGAATTTTAATTGCTTTGTTTCGTTAAAAATCATAATTTTTATTTCATGTGAATCTACACAAAAATATCAGTTGGTAAGTAAATTGTTATTTTATTGTTGAATAATCAAAACATTATGATGTATAACAAGAAATGTTGATGTGTCAAATAGACGTAGGCAGTGGCTATTTTGCCATTAACGGCATGTTGTCCTTAAAAAGTCGTTTGCGGTCAGACATTTTGTTATCTTGTTTAATGACGTATTAAACGTGTGAATGTTGGTCGTTTTTGATTGGTCAATTTCTGTAATGTTTTAAATAGAATTTCTACCCTGTGTACACTTCTAATAAATTCACATATCACGTCCCACTCTCCATTCTATATAGTTTTTTTGGAACCCTGTCATCAAACATTCAAACCTGAAACAGTTATTAATAAGGGCAGTTGTGCCAGTCATTACACCACACCCACACCATTCAAATAATAACACAGAACACATCTATTTTAATACACATCAATGATGACAACAAATCATCCTCCAACAATTAAATGCTGTCAGCGACTACATAGATAAATTATACTTTCAAAATGTTTTTCAATATTTGGTTTATTTAACCTGCTTTACACACTAATTTCCACTTGCCAGTTTAAGAATTTCATTTGTGTTATTGCATTGCGTAGCTCAATACACTTTAAACTTTTTGTGTTCGTAACACAGCGGTTTTAAGTTTCCTTGTTTCATTGACTTTAGATTAATCATTGTTGAAAAGGACTCTTCACAAATGTATGCAGTGGAAAATTGTAAAAGAATTTTTAACGCTTTATTGGCTATGCTCGAATGAATTCTTGAAACGCAAACCCAAAAGCTATCCAAATCACTCTCTTTATACATCATTAACAGGCTTCGATCATTTTTAATTTTAATTAATTTTTCTTTTTCAACATGAGAAAGGTTTCTTGTGTCAGTTGAAATAAATGAATTTCTAATCCAGCATAGTCATAAGTATTAAGATTGGAAAAGTAATGATTAATTTTCTTCTGAAGCAATGTTAAATGGTCAATAATTAGAAAGCAGATATCATCCTTTGATTCGGATTCTGCAGTTTTGGGAAAACTTTCCAAATTATTTTCCTTCACTTTCTTTATCCAAACTGTTATCGTGTCTCTCACAGCACAAATTTTATGTACTGACGTAAGAACATTTTCTCTTTTTTTCTTGCATACTGGTATTTAGTTTATTTAAATGCTCAAATATATCTGCAAGATGTGCCAATTTTGTGAACCAAAGTTTATTTGAATTCGATCTCAAAATTCGTTGTGCTTACTTTTCTTAAAAAGTGAAGCATCATTTCTCTCAATTTGTATACACACAAAGTACTTTTTCTCTTGAGAGCCAGCGAATCTCTGTGTGGAGTAAAACATTTTTAAACTTTGCTCCCTGTTTTTCACAAACTTTTACAAGTAATCGTGATTGCAGAGGCCTACGTTTAATGTAATTGACATTTGAACCACTTGATTTATAACTTCTTTCAGTTCATTGCCAATGGATTTAGCTACTAGATGATCGCAAAGTAAAAAGCAATGTGTGAATATAATCTTTTCATTTTCTTTCTTTTCCAGAGCTGTAAAACCTTTTATTAAACCAACTATTGAGGGTGCGCAATCTGTACATATTCCTACCCAATTGCTCTGTAGCAAATTACTTTTTTTCATGAAGCTATCTCGAATTTTAAATATGCCATCACTAGTTGTTCTCATTAGGATTTTTTGATCACACAAAAATTGTTCAATAATTTTCTCGTTATGAATGAAACGTCTAAAAACTAGGAATTGTGATAATCCGCTTATGTCTGTTGATTTGTCTAACTGCAGTGCAAGCATCACATTTTCATCTTTAAAAATATTCTTCATTTGCTGCTTGATATCTTCAGGCATGTGCTGAATACGCCTTCAAATCGTGTTATCGACCAAAGAAATATTTTAACCTCTCTTTCTAATTCATGACCAAACGTTGTTTAAACAATAGCCACAACTAGACAGCAGTCACAGCAAGACTGCAGAGTGGTTTCGGCAATAATATGTGGCTCTTTATTTTTGGCAACTACATGTATTTGTGCAACCAAGTTAGTGGGTTCTAACGCCTTGTCTGATGTCTTCATTTTCTTTGTGAATGCTATAAACTGCTTTTTTATAGATTTTGAAAGCTGAATAAAGTTTTCCATTGGATCTTCTGACAAATGATCGTGTTTAAGATAAAATGACATTTTAGTTTAGTAATGCAAGAGGCTAGCGATGCACTTTAGTTTATTTGGTACCATATTTTCATTTGCAAGTTTATCCGCACAAGCTAACACAGAAAACAAGGATTGTTTTCATTACCAGAAAACGTAAAACCTAGTTTCATATAATCTTCATTGTATAAATAAGACTTGCAAACTTTTCTTTTGCATGTCTTATGCACTTCATCTAGTATTTTGTCAACATCATCTTCAACAGCTTTTTTTTAATGAGAAATTTATCCATTCTAAAGGTGCAGTTAGGTTATTAAAATAAGAGTAAATACAAAAAGTTGGCTACACAGTAAACAAACGTAAATTAAACAAACTTAAGTGCAATTGCCTATTAAAACTTATCAAATTTTTTGGATTATTGTAAAGCTAGTAATCATTTTACCAAATTCTTTCTTAAACCAACAACAGAACACTAAAAAACTGATATAATGTTAGGGTCAAAAAGTTCTAAAACTGGTCATTATTATTAGTAAAAAAGAAAAAGACTGTTGGATAGCAATGGAGTATTACGTCATGAACAAACGAGAATGACAAACTTTCAATGAGTTTAATCGGACTACTCAAGGGGATTGATTCCAAGTGTATGTAAGCTTAAAATGCACGAAAATTTAGTAATTGTGAAATCACAGTTTTTAAGGCAATGATGGTCAAAAACAATACTAATTACGGAACTGAAAACATCTGGTGTCAAATATTATTTCAAGTCTAGCTGGCGACACACCATTACACCATAAGCGGCACACAGTTTGCAAAGGTCTGGTATAAGTCTATGGTTTACTCATCAAATTGTTCTATTCCAAACGATAACAACTATTCCATAACTACATTTGAACTGTTGATTATGAATTTAAATTGCTTCACTTCGTTCAAAATCATAATTTGTATATCATGTTGAATCTACACAAAAATATCAGCTAGTAAGTTAATTGTTATTTTATTGTTGAATAATAGAAACATTATGACGTATTACAAAAATGTTGATTTTCAAGTACATGCAGGCAGTGGCTATTTTGCCATCAAGGACATTTTGTTGTAAGAAAGCAGTTTGCTCTCAGATATTTTACCATCACTTTCTAAGACGCATTAAACGTGCGACTGTTGTTCGTTTTAATTGGTAAATTTCTGTGATAATTTAAAGAATTGCTGCCCTGTGAACATTTTGTCCTAATTCACATAACGTGCTTCACTCTCCACTCGACACTGTCTTATCTTGGAATCCTGCCTTCGAACATTCGAACCTGCAACCATTGTCAATGAAGGCAGCTGCACTAACCTTTGCACTTCGCTTTCGCCACTTGAATAATAGTAATCAACACATCTATTTTAATACATATTAATGTTGATAACACATCATCCTCTAACCAACAAATGCTGTCGCGGCTGAAACCAAACTTTCAATTTGTTGTTAAATTTTTGGTGTGTGCAATCTGCTTGCCACGCTACTTCCAACTTGCCAGTATAACAACTCCATTTTTGTTCTTTTATTGTCTAGCTCTATGGTTTACTAATCAAATTACCACGTGCAAAACGATAATAACTATTTCATAACCACACTTGAACTGTTCATTATGACTTTAAATTGGTTTACTACGTTTAAAATCATAATTTGTATTTCATATTAAATCTACACAAAAATATCAGATGGTAAGTAAATTGTTATTTTATTGTGAAATAATCAAACTATTATGACGTATTACAAGTTGATGTTTCAAATAGATGTAGACACTGGCTATTTTGCCATCAACAGCATTTTGTCGTTGTAAAGCAGTTTGCCGTCAGACATTTTGCCATCATATTTAATAACAATGTGAATGTGTGATTGTTGGTTGTTATTGGTTGGTCAATTTCTGTAATGAATTGAAAATAATTGTACCCCTGTGTAGACACCAGCATAGATTCACATACCGTCCCCTGCCCTTCAGTCTATATTGCCTTAATCTTGGAACCCTGTTCCGCATATTCAAGCATGCAATCATTGTCAATGAAAGCAGAAGCACTAATCACTACACCACACCCTCATCACTCGAATAATAGTAACCACCACAACAATTTTAATATACATCAATGATCAGAACAAATCAGACTCTAACAATCAAATGCTGTCGGCGACAAAATAGCTAAACCAAACTTTCAAACTGTAAATCAAGGTCTAGTGCATCTAACCTGCTTACCACATTCTTTTCAACTTGTCAGTTTACGAACTTCATTTGTGTTCTTGCATTTTTTAGCTCTGTGGTTTACTCATCAAGTTATCCCATACCAAATAATACCAACAATTCCATAACCATATTTAAACTGTGCATCAAAAATTATAATTGTCTCACCTTGTTTGCAATCATAATTTGTATTTCATGTTGAATCTACACGAAAATATCAGTTGGTAAGTAAATTAATTAATTGTTGAATAATTGAAATATTATGACGTATTACAAAAATGTTGATGTTTCAAATACATGTAGGCAGTGGCTATTTTGCCAACAATAGCATTTTGTTCTTGGAATGTAGTTTGTTGTCAGACATTTTGCCGTCATTAATAATGACGAACGTTTGATTGATGCTCGATTGTGATTGGTTAAATTCTGTGATGAATTTTAAAAAATGGTCTTGTATATACTTACACATAAATTCTCATACCGTGCCCCACTTTCCAGTATACACTGCCTTATTTTGGAACCATGCCACCGAACATTTAAACGTGCAACCATTGTTAATGAAGGCAGCAACACGTCGTTATCACTCAAATAATAGTAATCAACACAACTATTTTAATACTCATCAATGGTAACAACAAGTCAGTCTCCAATAATCAAACACCATTGGTAATTGAATAGAAAATCAAAGTTTTAAACTATCATTAATTTTTTGCTGTATTTAAACTGCTTACCGCGCTAATTCCAACTTACCAGTTTAAGAACATTTGCGTTCTTGCTTTGTCTAACTTTATGGTTTACTTATGAAGTTGTCTATGCCAGACAATAATAACTATTCTTTAACAACATTTAAACTGCTTCTTATGAGTTTAATCTGTTTCACTTCGTTTAAAATCGTAATTTGTATTTCATGTTGAATCTACTCTAAAATATCAGTTGGTAAGTAAATTGTTATATTATCGTTGGAAAATCAAAACATTGTGACGTATTACAAGAAATGGTGATGGTTTCAAATAGATGTAGGCAGTGGCTATTTTTGCCATCAACAGCATTTTGTCTTGGGAAAGCAGTTTTCTCCCAGACATTTTGTCGTGAGGTATATTAACAAATTAGACGTGTGACTTCTGGTCGTTATTGATTGGTCAACCTTTTAATGAATTAAACAAAATTGTACCCATGGATACACCCCAGCATAAATTTACCTACCGTGCTCCACCCTCTAGTCTACATTTCCAAATCTTGGAACACTGCCAACAAAGATTGGAACCTGCAACCATTGTTAATGAAGGCAGCTGCACTAACCGTTACACCAAACACCACCAATTAAATAATACTAAACAACACACTTATTTTAATACACATAAATAATGACAATACATCAGCTTTTAACACTCAAATGCTGTTAACGTTTGAATAAAAAAACACATACTTAAACTGTTATTGATTTTTTGGTATATCTAACCTGCTTATCAAGCTAATTCCAACTTGCGAGTTTAAGAACTCCATTCGTGTTCTTGCATTGTCAAACCCAATTATATTTTCATCAAATTATCACATGCAAAACGATGAAATCACTCCATTACCACATTAAACTGTTCATTATGAGTGTAAATATTTCTATTTTGTTTAGACTCATAATTTATGTTTCATGTTGAATTTACACCAAAAAATCAGAAGGTAAGTAAATTGTTATTTTATTGTTGAATAATTGAAGCATTATGACGTATTACAAGAAATGTTGATGCTTCAAATGCATGTAGACATATCAATTTTGCCATCAACGGCATGTTTTCCTTGGAAAGTAGTTTGCCGTCAGACATTTTGCCATCATATTTAATGAGTATTGAACGTATGGTTGTTGGTCGTTATTGATTGGTGAATTTCTGTTATTCATTAAACAAAGTTGTGTCCCGGTTTACACCACCCATAGATTCACATACCATGCCCCACCTTCCAGTTCATCCTGCTTTACTCGGAACCCTGCCACCAAACATTCGAACCTGTAACCATTGTTATTGAAGGCAGCAGTGCTAATTTCTGCACCACACCCTCACCAATTAAATAATAGTAAACCACACGCCTATTTTAATACACATGAATCATGAAAGCAAATCACTCTCCAACAAACAAATGCTGTCCGCCATTGATAAAAAACCAAACTTATAGGACCGTTAGTGATGTTTTGATGGATCTAAATTATATATTATGCTAGTTTCAATTTTCCAACTTAAACAAACTCCATTCGTAATTTTGCATTGTTTATGTCTTTGGTTTACTCATCAAATAATCTGATGCCAAACGATAACAACTATTCCAATTCTACATTTAAACTGTTCGTTTTGAAAATAATTGTTTCATTTTGTTTAAACTTATAATTTGTATTTGAATTGAATCTACTCTAAAATATAAGGCGGTAAGTAAATTGTTATTTTATTGTTGAATAATCAAAATATTATGACGCATTACAAGTAATGTTGATGTTTCAAATGTTTGTAGGCAATGGCTATTTTGCCATCAACGGCATTTTGTCCTTGGAAAGTAGTTTGTCGTCAGACATTTTGCCATCATATTTAATGACGAATAGAAGATGTGAAGATTGGTCATTTTTGATTGGTAAATTTTTGTAATGAATTAAAAAGATGTACCACTCTAAACACTTTACCATGGTTTCACATCTCGTGCTCAACCCTCCAGTTTACACTACCTTATCTTGGAACCCTGCCACCAAACATTCGAACATGCAACCATTGTTAATGACGCTACCCGCACTAACCACTACACCACACCCTCACCACTCAAATAATAGTAAACAACACACCTGTTCTATTACACATCAATGATGACAACGCATTCTTAAAGAATCGAATGCAGTTGGCGACTCAAAAGAAAACTAAACTTTCAATTTCTTGTAGAAATTTTAAATCTGATTACCACGGTTATTTCAACTTCCAAGTTTAAGAACTCTATTTGTGTTCTCGCATTGTTTAGCTTTATGATGTACTCATCAAATTATACTATGCCAAACGACAACAACTATTCCATAACTACACTTAAACTGTTTATTAAGAGTTTAAATTGTTTCACTTCGTTTAAAATCATAATTTGTATATCATGTTGAATTTACTCTAAAAAATCAGTTGGTAAGTAAATTGTTATTTTATTGTTAAATAATGACAGGCCAACAAAAATAATTTTTTGTCAAAAGGCAAAGGATGTTGAATCGTTTTGGCGTTAAATCGGGGGCGTTGAGTCTGAAATGCACTTAGTTTTGCCGAATTGGCTTTAGTTTTGGAGATATTTTTATTTTTTTATAATTTTGCTTGAGCACGATGCATTCTCAAGCATGCGAAGCTTCTTTAATGTAATATTACTGTTTTCCCATTCAAAGTTTAGTAGCCATGTACTCCATACAACCAATATGTGTATTGATCTGTATAAAAACAAGACATAACGTTGATGATTCATGAAATTTCGATGTGGTTTAGAGCATTTCTATCAGCTAATAATCGTAAAATTTACGACTTACTCCTATCAAAAGTTGCTCTTTATTACGTTTATGTTCCTTCTTAGAGAAGAGTTATCAGTTTTAGTTTATTTGTCCTCCCCTGTGCGTTAAAACAACCATGACAAGGCCGAAAGGCAGCACAGTGAGGAAAGCATGTATCATTCAGCTAACTAAAGTGCTATATTTTGTGGATTTAGGGACATAATGAAGGATGAATTGCTGCTTTTTGGCGAACATTTTAATCGGTACTATATATTTATTTGCAGGAAAATTTAGTTACAATGTCTTGAATAATGCTGTATATGAAAAAGTAGTAGAGATTGAGCACTAAGCAAAGGCAATGCCGAAACAATCCAGTCGTATTTTGCTACATTTATGGTGAATATATGATGGCAAAGTATCGATTCAACGTCAGAGATTTTACCAAAAGAACTTATGAAGCCTACTTTGGTATGAAGTTAGGAGATCAAGACAGATCTTGGGCACCCCACAAGGTGTGCAAACATTGTACAAAAACACTGCACTTTTGGATCAATGCAATTCGTTGCAGTTTGGGGTTTTGATGGTATGGCGTGAGCCCAAAAATCAGCATGATGATTGTTATTTTTGCATGGTGGGCATATCTGGATGGAATCAGCAAAAGAAGAAAGATTGGTGTTATCCTGATATTGAGTCTGCTCGACGACCCATAACACATTGCCCTGAAGTTCCAGTTCCAGTTTTTACTTTCCTACCTGACCTTGCTGCAGATGAAATGCTACTGAAAGCGATGGATGATATTGATAGCAGCGACAGTAATATTAGTAGCTCTTCCAGCATGGCTGTTGCGGCATCTTCACTCAGTGCAAAACCAAAACCCTTTAGTCAAGGCCAACTGAACGACCTAGTTTGTGATCTCGGCCTATCCAAGAATTCGTCTGAGATTTTGGCATCTTGTCTTGGTGAAGATGGTATACTGGATTCGGAAACTAAAATTACATTCTACTGTGATAGGGATGATTTGTTGATTCGTTTTTTCACTATGAAAGATGACTTTGTTTTCTGCCAAAAAGCTAGCAACTACCAGAACCTTGTGGATGTGATGCTCCAAAACTTTCAAGCTCTTGATGCAATGATGAACATCAAACTTCACCATCTATTTAGCCATCTAGACTATTTTTCAGAGAATCTTGGTGATGTTAGCGAGGAACAAGCAGAGAGGTTTCATCAAGACATTGGGGTAATGGAAGAAAGATATCAAGGTCGTTGGGACTCTCACATGATGGCAGATTATTGGTGGACATTGATCCGTGTTTGCACTAAACAAAGTCATAGCCGGAAATCATATAAGCAAACTTTTCTTCTGATGAACAGTTAAAATCCAATGTGACATACTAGTTAATGTTTCTTTAAGACTACGAACATCCCCATGTAACTATTTGTTACAGAGGCTGTGGTTTGCAGATGATGGACCGATACAATTCTTTGTAATTTTTATGATGTTGAATATTGCATGTCGAAAATAAATAAATAATTCAAAATATCTCAAGAACTAGAGCCAATCTGCAAAAAATAACGTCATTTTCGAACCCAGCGCCCCCAATTTACCCTTAAACCGCTTTCACCTTATATGCCAAAAATTTTTTTGATCTGTACAAGCGAAACATTTTGACGTATTACAAGAAATGTTGATGTTTCAAATACATGTAGGCGTGGCTATTTTTCAATCAACAACATTTCGTCTTTGGAAAGCAGTTTGCTGTCAGACATGGCGTCATTTTCAATGACGTTTTAAACGTTTGATTATTAGTCGTTTTTAATTGGTCAGTTACTGTAATGAATTAATAAAACTCAATTTGAAAATCACTGTACCTTTGTGTGCACTCTCTCATAGATTTCCATACCATCCCCCACCCTCCAGTCTGCATTGCTTTATTTTGGAATCCTGTCACCGATTATTCGAACTTGCGATCATTGTTAAATGAGTCAGCTGCACAAACCACTATGTCACACTCTCACCACACGAATAATAGTAAACAACTGACTTATTTTAATACACAACAATGGTGACAACTAATCAACCTCCAACAATCAAACGCTGTTGGCGACTAAATAAATGAAACAATTTTTCAAACTGTTATCCAACTTTTGGTTTATCTAACCTGCTTACCACGCTAAATCCAACTTGCCAGTTTAAAAATACATTTGCGTTTTTGCTTGTTTAGCTCTAAGTTTTCCTCATCAAGTTATTCTATGCCAAACGAATGACAACTATTCCATAACCACATTTAAGCTGTTTGTTATGAGTTTAAATTTTTTCATTTTGTTTAAACTTATGATTTGGATTTCATGCTGAATCTGCTTTAAACTATCAGTTGGTAAGTAAATTGTGATTTTATTGTTGAATAATCAAAACATTATAACGTATTACAAGAAATGTTGATGTTTCAAATACATGTAGGCAGTGGCTATGTTGTCATCAATGGCATTTTCACCTTGGAAAGCAGTTTGCCGTAAGACAATTTGCCGTCACATTTAATCACATATAGAATGTGTGACTTTTGTCGTTTATGATTGGTCAACTTCTATTATGAACTAAATATAATTTTGTTTATGTGTACATTCCCCCATAGATTCACATACCGTGCCCCACCCATCCAGTCTACACTGCCTTATCTCGGAGCCCTGCCGCAAAATATTCAAGCATGCAATCATTGTTAATGAAGCCAGCTGCACTAAACGCTGCTACATACTCTCACCAATCGAACAATAGTAAACAACACATCTATTTTAATACACATCAATGACAACAACACATCAGTCTCCAACAATCGAATGCAGTTGGCGACCGAATAGAATAAACAGATATTTGAACTGTTAATGAATTTTTGGTGTATTTAACCTGCTTACCTTGCTAAATGCAACTTGCCAGTTTAAGAACTCCATTTGTGTTTTTATATTGTTAAGCTCTATGGTTTGTTCATCAAGCTATAGGAAGACTGCATATGGCCTCACACATTTGTCACCAAAAAATGCTGCTGAGCAAAAGCTGTCATTCATGCTTGAAAAGTATAGGGCGAACACCAACTTTTGGGGTATTTATACATATTAGCTCATTCTCGGTTTGCGTGTCTTTCGTCAGACTGGGCCACCAGGACGGGTAGTCTGCTTGGCCCCACCACCTGTCTGCCACATAAAGATGGAGGGGTCCCGTTAAGTGCCTTGCTCAAGGGCACAACAAGCAAGCTAGCCGGCTTGTTTTCCACACTATCTTTATGTGCTGAGTGCCGAGCAGGGAAGCTGTGAATACCATTTTTAAAGTCTTTGGTATGGCTCGAATTGGGGAATGAACCCCAGGTCTACCGACCCGGTATACTGGCGCGATGGCGTAGTGGTTAGAGCGTCCACTTCGCAGTCGGTAGACCTGGGTTCAATTCCCAAGTCGAGTCATACCAAAAGACTTACAGTAAAAAAATGGTATTTACAGCTTCCCTGCTTGGCGCTCAGCAAAATATTGATAGTGTGGAGAACAAGCCAGCAAGCTTGCTTGTTGTGTTCTTGGGCAAGGCACTTAACGGGATGCCTCAATCTTTATGTGGCAGACAGATGATGGGGCCAAGCAGTCAACCCATCGTGGTGGCCCCAGTCTAACTGAAGACTTGCAAACCGAGCATAAGCGCTAACGCAGTGTGGCCTATATATAGCTCTTTCTACATAAAACTCCCAACAAATAGCTCAAACGACGAAGAACTTTTGGGGTTATTTTGAAAACAAATAAGAAATTAATTAAAAATTGGAATGAATTATTGCTAGTTGGATCCTTGGAAACAAATAAAGTTAATCAAAACAATTTGATTGAGATTAGGTCTTTCAGTTGGCTAGTCAAAACTTAATACTGGGTGCTAATTTTTAAAAACTGCTCCAAAGAGAAGTGCAATCTAAATACCATCAGTTGAAAAGAACCCAATACCAATTAGATACTCGTCAGTACATTAGCAAAAACAATCATTATCTGATCATTACTATCGGTACTGTAAGCTTGTCGGCAAGCTTGCTTGTTGTGTCCTTGGGCAAGGCACTTAACGGGATGCTTCCATTTTCATGTGGCAAACAGGTGGTGGGGCCAAGCAGTCTACCCGTCGTGGTGGCCCAGTTTGACAAAAAGCATGCAAAGAGAGCATGAGGTTATACAAATAAATAAATGAATCGACACTGTAAGTTTTTAAAGTATCCTTGGTCTAGCAGCCTAGGCAATAGCCAAAAACATTGTTTATAGAGTAGTTAAGGTCACAAAATTACACCTAATATATCAATACGACTAGTTTGCCAGCACTGTTGACACAAAATTTCAAAGAATCCATCAATATCTGAACCAACATATGACAAACGGTACAAAAGTTTGCTCTGTCATTTAGACTACAGTATAATTTAAGTTTAAAACTTTTCAGTATGCTTATGCAACTAAATATACTGTATAATATGCTTATTACAATTAACTTAAAATCAGCATTTCTAAACACGCTGATTAATCTAATATGAAATCCTCACAAAAGCTGGCTTTAAATAAGCCTGCATGTTTAGCCAATAAAATTAGCCCAACAACTGGCAATAACAGGCAAACCTTAGCACCTTATATCTTACTTTGACTTCAGATTCATACCTTAACATCATTAAAACAACATATTTAACGTTCATTTAACAACTGTTACAATTATCAATTTGATTTGCAAAAAACGATATCACTCGCATTTAATTCGATGCAAAAACATTGAAAGTGGTCAGCCACTTTTTTCGATAGCGCATTTTGATGACATTTGATCACGTGCTTGCAGCCTTCCTATTGTATGCTAACCACTAAGAACTATTACATAACCTTTATTTAAGTGGTTCTTTATCATTTCAGGTTGTTTTATTTCATTTTTAATCATAATTTGGATTTCATGTTGAATCTACTTTTAAATATCAGGTCGTAAGTAAATTGTTTCCTTATTGTTGTTTAATCGAATCATTATGACGAATTACAAGAAATGTTGATGTTTTAATACGTGTAATTGTAAGAATTGGCTATTTTTCCATCAACGGCATTTTGTCGTTGTAAAGTAGCTTGCCATCATTATTCATGGCGAATTGAACGTGTGACATTTGGTCGTTTTTGATAGCTCAATTTCTTTAATGAATTAAACCAAATTGTATCCAGTGTACACTTTACCATAGATTCACATACTGTGCCCCAGCTTTCAGTCTATATTGCGTTATCTTGGAACCCTGCTACCGATTTGTTGAAGAAAGCAGCTCCATTAACCACTACACCACACCCTCACCCATTCAAATAATGGTAAACAATACATCTATTTTTATACATATCAGTGGTGACAACAAATCAGTCTCCAATATAATCAAACGCTGTTGGACACTGAATTAATAAACCCAATCTTTAAACTGCTATTCAATTTTTGGTGTATCTAACCTGCTTACTACGCTAATTCCAACTTGCCTATTTAAAAACTCCATTTGTGTTTTTGCATTGCCTAGGTTTATTATTTATTCATCAAATTATTTTATGCTAAACCATAACATTTATTCCATAACCACACTTATAGGCCTAGTGCTCATTATGCATTTAAATTTGTATTTCATGTTGAATCTACTCTGAAATATCAGGTGGTAAGTTAATTATTATTTTATTGTTGAATAATCGAAATATTGTGACGTATTACAAGGAATGTTGATGGTTTCAAATACATGTAGACAGTGGCTATTTCGCTATCAACGACATGTTGTCCTTAAAAAGTAGTTTGCCGTCAGAATTTTTGATGACGTATAGAACGTGTGATTGTTGGTCGTTTTCGATTAGTCAATTTTTTAATGAATTGTAAAAGTTGTTTCCCTGTGTACACTCTATCTATATATTTACATACTGTGCCTCGCTCTACAGTTTACACTACCTTATCTTGAATCCCTGATACCGAGCTTTTGGACTTGCAACCATTGTTTATGAAGGCAACTGCACCAACCACTACTCAGCACTCTCACCACTCAAATAATAGCAAACAACACACATATTTTAATACACATCAATAGTGGTAACCAATCAGCCTCCACCAATCAAATGCTCTCCGCAACTGAATTGAAAAATCAATAATTAAAACTGTTATCAATTTTTTCGTTTAGCTAATCTGCTTACCATGCTAATTCCAACTTGCCGGTTTAAAAGCATCATTTGTGTTCTTGCATTATCTAGCTCTATGGTTTACTCATCAAATGAGCCTATGCCAAACAATAACAACTATTCCATAACCCCATTTAAACTGTTCATAATGAGTTTTATTTATGTTTTTTCGTTTCAAACCATATTTTGTATTTTATGTTTTATCTACACTAAAATATCAGTTGGTAAGTAAATTGTTATTTTATTGTTGAATAATCGAAACATTATGATATATTACAAGATATACTGATGATTTTTTTAATACATGTGGTCAGTGGCTATTTTGCCATTAATTTTATGTTGTTCTTGCAAAGTAGTTTTCCGTCAGACATTTTGCTGTTATTTTCAATGACGTATAGAATGTGTGACTTCTGGTCGTTATTGATTGATCAATTTCTGTGATGATTTAGAAAATTTTTACTTCTGACTACATTTCCCCATAAATTTACATATCGTGCCCCACTTTCCAGTCTACACTGCTTCATCTTGAAATCCTGCCACTAAACATTCAAAACTGCAGCCATTGTTAACAAAGGCAGCTACACTAACTACTACACCCCACCCTCACCAAGCAAATAATCATAAGAAACACATTAATTTTAATACACATTGACCGTGACAAGAAATTAGCCTCCAACAGTCAAATGTTGTCGGTGATTATATAAAAAAAACAAATATTTAAAGTGTTATTTACTTTTTGGTGTGTCTGACGTACATACCATGCTGATTCCAACTTGCTAGTTTAAGAACTCCATTTGTGTTTTTGCATTGTCTAGCTTTATGTTTTACTTATCAAATTATTCTATGATAAACGATAACAACTATTCCATAACCATATTTAAAGTGTTCTTTATGAGTTTAAGTTGTTTCACTTTGTTTAAAATCATAATTTGTGTTTCATGTTGAATTTACTCTAAAATATCAGTTAGTAAGTAAATTGGTATTTTATTGTGGAATAGTCGAAAAATTACGACGTATAACAAGAATTGTTGATGTTGCAAATTAGTGGTTCCCAATTGGGGGTGCAAGAAGAGACTTCTTGGGGTGCAAACTTCTCCTCACTGACTTTTGATATAACCAATGTCAATACAAAAAACTTTACATCAAATGGTGCAAAGAGTGCAAAATAATTTTTTTTATCTGGACGAAATGTGGGCTTCAAATCGAATTTAGAACCTTTTTTTAAATACATGTAAACAGTGACTATTTTGTTGTTAGAAAGCAGTTTGCCATCAAACACTCGAATGTGTTTTGCCATCATTTTTAACAACGAATTGAACGTGTGACGTTTGGTTTTAATTGATTGATTAGTTTTGTAATGAATTGAAAAAATTGTTCCTCTGTGTACAATTCCCCAATGGATTCACATACAGTGCCCCACTCTCCAGGCTACACTGTCTTATCTTGAAACCCTGAAACCGAACATTCAAACCTGCAACCATTGTTGATGAAGGCAGCTGAACTAACCGCTACACCATACTTTCACCACTCGAATAATAGTAAACAACACACTTATTTTAATACACATCAATGGTGACGACAAATCAGCCTCCAACAATCAAATGCTGTCGATTACCACACAGAAAAACCAAATTTACAAAATATTTTTGAATTTTTGATATATTCTGCTTGCTTTCCTCGCTAATTTTAACTTGCCAGTTTAGAAATTCTATTTGTGTATTGAATGGTTTAGCAGTTTCATTTGCTGTTTACTATTATTCGAGTGGTTTCTTCATCTAATTATCCCATGCCAAACCATTAAAATTATTATATTACCACATTTAATCTGTTTAATTTGAGTTTGAATTGTTTTATTTTGTTTAAAATCATAATTTGTTCTTCATGTTAAATCTACTCTAAATTATCAGGTGGTAAGTAAATTGTTATTGTATTGTCGAATAGTCGCATCATTATGACATATAACGAAAAAGATATTACATGTATAGTAATGCAAGAGGCTAGCGATGCACATAGCAAACTGCAGACAGTGACACTGTTTCGACCTATCAGGTCTCTTCAGTGCAGTTGGTGACCGACAAGAAGAGTACTGACAGACCATCCACCAAGTGGATCTAGTATAGATCCCGCAAGTGTGGCGGTCTAAGCTATGCTTTATTAAAAGCCTCTAGCTTCTTGTCGGTCACCAACTGCACTGAAGAGACCTGATAGGTCGAAACAGTGTCACTGTCTGCAATATTACATGTAGTTTTGAGATACATGAAATCAATTGCTATTTTGCCATCAACGGCATTTTGTCGTTGGAAAGCAGTTTGCCATCAGACATTTTGCCCTCATTTCTGGTGGCTTGTTGAACGAGTGGGTTTTGGTCGTTTTCGAATGATCAGTTTTCGTCATGAACTAAATAAATTTGTACCTATGTGTACACTTCCCCATAGATTCACTTACCATGCCCCACTCTCCAGTTTACCCTCTTTTGTCTTGTAGCCATGCTACTGAACATTCGAACCTGTAACCGTTGTTAATGAAAGAAGCTGCACTAACCATTAAACTACACCCTCACCAATCGAATAATAGTAAACAACACAGTTATTTTTTGTAACACATCAATGGTGACAACACATCAGCCTCCAATAATCAAATGTTGTCGGCAACTAAGCAAAAAAATCAAACCTTCAAACTGTTATTGAATTTTTGCGGTATTTAACTTGCTTGTCATGCTAATTTCAGTTTGCCAGTTAAAGACCTCCATTTGTGTTTTTGCATTTTTTAGCTGTTTGGTTTACTCATCAAATCATCTTTAAACAAATGATAGAAATTACAGGGTGCGGCAAAGAAAGTCCTTATTTACCTTTGGGATTTCTAGTTTTTGCTTGATTTCTTTTTTATTTTAGAAATATACCGTTTTTTTATCTTTGCTTATAATTAATAATTTTATTTTTGAATTTAGATGTTGTTTATATAAAAGTATTAATTTTCATACTTAAAAATACATGAAAAGCGTTTCTTTTGCCGAAGATTATTAGTTCTGTATAATCTAATATATCCGACTGACTGCACTAATGATCCTTGGTACCAGCATAAAACACGGTGATTCGTTAGTCTTTACTAGACTTTATAAAAATAGTTTTGCATTTAAGACAACTCAGGCCTGTCACATGACATTAATACTACTTGGGTTTTCTAAAAAAGTTCATCTGCAGCTCATTTATCATAATTTTTTTAGTTGATATTATAACACAAAGTGTGGCAAAAGTTACGCCATTTTTCTATTTTTTAAGTATCAAATTATTTATAAAAAATAAACAATTGCCAATTTATAAACAAAGAATTTCTAAACAACAAAAAACAGTTCATAATTAGAAATCCCTATACAAAACGGTGTATTTCTAAAATAAAGAGGAAATTAAGCAGAAACTAGAAATCTGAAACAAGAAAAAGAGTGTTACTTCTGCTGCGCCCAGGATTACATTACCACATTTAAACTGTTCATTATGAGTTTAAATTGTTTCACTTCATTTAAAATAACAATATTTATTTCATGTTGAATTTACTCTAAATAATCAGGTGGTAAGTAAATTGTTATTGTAATGTTAAATAATCGAAATGTTATGACACATTATAAGAAATGTTGATGTTTCAAATACATGTGAGCAGTGGCTATTTTGCCATCAACGGCATTTCGTCTTTGGAAAGCAGTTTGCCATCAGACATTTTGCTGTCATTATTAAAGACTTATTGAATGTGTGACTATTGGTCATTTATGATTTTTTTGTGAAAAAAATTGTACCTATGCGTACACTTCATTCATAGATTTACATGCTGTGCTGAACCTTCCAATTTACCCTGCCTTATCATGGAACCCGGGCACCAAATATTCAAACTGCAATCATTGTTAATGAAGGCAGCTGCACCAACCACCATACCACACCCTCATCACTCAAAAAATAATAAACAACACATCTATTTTAATTCACATCAATGGTGACAACACATCGGTCTCCAACAATCAAATGTTGTCTGTGAATAAAAAATCCAAAGTCCTAAAGTGCTATTTAATTTTTTTTTGTATGTAAACTGCTTATCACGCTAATTCCAACTTGCCAGTTTAAGACCACCATTTGCGTTCTTGCATTATTTAGCTTTATGGTTTACTCAACATTATGCTATATGCCAAACGATAACAGCTATTCCATAACTACATCTAAGCTGTTCATTATGAGATCAAATGGTTTCATTTCGTTTAAAATTATAAATTTCCTTTCATGTTGAAACTGTATTAAAACATTAGTTGGTAAGTAAATTGTTATTTTATCGTTGAGTAGTCAAAACATTATAATGCATTGAAAGAAATGTTAATGTTTCATATACATGTTGGCAGTCGCTATTTCCTATCAATGGCATTTTGTCTTTGGAAAGTAGTTTGCCGTCGGATATTTTGTGGTTATTTTTAATGACGTAATAAACACGTGATTTTTAATCGTTTGTGATTGGTGAATTTCTGTGATGAATTATTTAAAGCTGTGCACCGGTGTACACTTTCCCATAATTTCACATACCATGCCCCACCCTCCAGCTTACACTGCCATATCTTGCAACTCTACTACCGAATATTCGAACGTGCAACCACAGTTAATGAAGGCAGCTGCGCTAACCATTACACCCTCACCACTCCAATAACAATCAACAACACGCATATTTTAAAATACGTCAATGGTAACAACAAATCAGCCTCCAACAATCAAACGCTGTCGGCGACTAATCAGATAAACCTAACTTTCAAACTGCTATTCAATTTTTGGGTGTATGCACTGCTTATAACACTAATTCCTACTTGCCAGTTTAAGAACTCCATTTGTGTTATTGCATTTTCTAGTTTTGTGGTTTACTATTATTTGGGTGGTTTACTTATTTAAATATTTTATGCCAAATGATAACAACTATTCCATAACCACAGTTAAACTGTTCATTATGAGTTCAAATTGTTTTATTTCGTTTAAAATCATAATTTGTATTTCATGCTAAATCTATACGAAAATATCAGGTGGTAAGTAAATTGTTATTTTATTGTTGAATAATCGAATCATTATGACATATTACAAGAAATGTTGATGTTTCAAATATATGTGGGCGATGGCCATTTTGCCATCAACGGCATTTTGTCCGTGGAAAGTAGTTTGCGGTTAGACATTTTGCCGTCATTTGCAATGACGTATTGAACGTGTGTGACTTCTGGTGGTTTTCGATTGGTCAGCTTTTGTAATGAATTATAATAATTGCAATCCTGGGTACATTTCCTCAAAGATTCACATACCATACCCCACTCTCCAGTTTACACTGCCTTATTTCGGAACCCTGTCACCGGACATTCAAACATGTAACCATTGTTAATGAAGGCAGCTTCCCTAACCACTATACCACAACCTCGCAGCTCGAATAATAGCAAACAGCACACAATTATTTTAATACTTATCAGTGGTGACAACAAATCAGCCTGCAACAATCAAATGCAGTCGACGATTAAATTAATATTTAATTTTCCAAAAGTTATTTAATTTCTTGTCTGTCAAACCTGCTTATCACGCTTATTCCAACTTGCCAGTGTACGAACTCCATTTGTGTTCTTGCATTGTTTAGCTCTATCAATTATTCATCCAATTATCCTATGCCAAATGATAAAAAATACGCGTACTGCAGAAGTAACACCTTCTTTGTTTTTTGAATATTTTGTTTCTGTTTGATTTATTTTTCATTTTTTTATCTGAATTTTATATATTTTACATGATTTTTGATTAGAAAATATGTTATTTAAAAAAAGGAAACAAGTGCAAAATTTTCCCCAAGACAACAACAAGTGCAAAATTTTCCCCAGTTAGTTATCAAGTTTATTCTTAAGAACATTAGAATCTCAGCTGGCAGGGCATTAAAAGAAAGGCAGTGTACACTGGAGGGGCAGGCCTGGTATGCAAATGTACGGGGCAGTGTACACTGAAAGGGAGTGTACAGGGTGGGGGATAGAGACCTGGGGGTGCAAAATTTTTTTAATTGATATTTAAAATGGATCAAGTGCATAAATTTTCCCATGTGGGGAAATTTATGCACTTAATCCAAAAAAAGCATTCAAAAATAAGAAAAACAAATATGGCGTTATTTTTGTCGCACGCTGTATAACTGAAAACCTTTGTCTAGCTGTGTTTTGCTGCTTGGTACCGACATAAAACTCAATATTTCTTTAATTTTTGCTTCACTTTATTAAAATGTTTTTGCATTTAAAAGTGCTCAGGCCTGCCACATGACTATACCACAAAGATATTCTAAAAAGAATTCATCTACATATCAGTTATTATATATTTCCTAGTCGGCAGTATAATACAGTGTGTGACAAAATAAAGTCATTTTTGTATTTCCTAATTACAAGTTTATTTACTTATGAATAAACCATTTCTAGATCAAAAACGAAAAATTATGAATTATGAATCTCCGTTACAAAATGGTGTATTTCTAAAATAAAGAGGAAATCAAGCAAAAATTAAAAAACTCAAAAAAATAGCGTCATTTCAGCCGCACCCAGGATTACATAATCATATTTAAGCTGTTCATTATGACTTTAAAATGTTTTAAATCATAATTTGTATTTCATGTTGAATCTGCTCTAAAATATAAGCTGGTAAGTAAACTTTTATTTTATTGTCAACAAATCGAATCATTACGACGTATTAGAAGAAATGTTGATATTTCAAATACATGTTGGCAGTGGATATTTTGCCATCAACGGCATTTTGTCTTTGGAAAGTAGTTTGCCGACAATTTAAATAACGTGTTGAATGGTCAATTCCAGAGCTGGGCACCACAAATTTAAACTCAATTCCGCAACTGCAAATTTCGCAAAACTGCAAGAGGTGTTCTGCAATCGCAAATCCGCAAGTTTGCGATAGGTTTGCGGTAACTTTTTGCACTTTCACAACTGCAAATGCACATTGCACTTTCGCAAACTTAGACTACATTATTTACTGTTATTTTGTCCTCGTGATGACCTTTTCTATTTTTGGAGGTCAAATTTTGCCGTCAACCAGACGTTGACCTCCAAAAAAAGAAAAGGTTATCAACTCCTGGACGTTAAGCTCCAACCCAGAAAATAAGAGCGTCCACTTCTTCCAAGCGGTTTTACCGCAGAACAGGCAACACTGCCTATTGCTTTGCGGATTTGCGGTAAATTTCAGTTTTTCACCGCAAATCCGCAAATATTTGTGGCAGGAAATTAGGTTCGCAAATCTGCAAATAGAAACTTGAGTCTGCAATTTGCGGATTTGCAGATTTTCGGACTGATTTGCAGAAGAGCCCGCCTCTGGTCAATTCCTGTGACATATTATATGAAATTGATTTGTCACAGAGTGCACACAATTTTATAAATACACATACCATGCCCCACCCTCCAGTCTACAGAACGCTGATTTATCTTGGAACCCTGCCATCAAACATTAAAACCTGCAATGACTGTTAGTGAAGGCAGCTGCACTAACCATTGCACCACACCCTCACCACTCCAATAACAATCAACAACACGCATATTTTAATACACATCAATGGTAACAACAAATCAACCTCCAACAGTCAAATGCTGTCGGCGACTGAATAGATAAACCTAACTTTCAAACTGTTATTCAATTTTTGGGTTATACATCCTGCTTATAACGCTAATTCCAACTTGCCAGTTTAAGAACTCCATTTGTGTTATTGCATTTTCTAGTTTTGTGGTTTACTGTAAACTATTATTCCGGTGGTTTATTTATCAAATCATTTTATGCCAAACGATAACAACTATTCCATAACCACAGTTAAACTGTTCATTATCAGTTTAAACTTTTTCATTTCGTTTAAAATCATAATTTGTATTTCATGCTAAATCTATACGAAAAAATCAGGTGGTAAGTAAATTGTTATTTTATTGTTGTACAATCGAATCATTATGACATATTACAAGAAATATTGATGTTTCAAATACATGTAGGTAATAGCCATTTTGCCATCAACGGCATTTGTACTTGGAATGTAATTTGCTGTCATTTGCAATGACGTATTGAACGTGTAAGTTTTGGTTGTTTTTGATCGGTCAATTTCTGTGATAATAAAAAAAAACTGTACCCATGTGTACAATTCTTCATATTTTTACATATTGTGCCTGACACTACAGTATACATTGCATTATCTTGGAACCCAGCCCACCGAATATTTAAACTGCAACCATTGTTAATGAAGTCAGCTGCAATAACCACTACACCCCACTCTCACCAACCAAAAAATAGTAAACAACACATGTATTTTAATACAAATTGTCAAATCTTTTTGTTGCAAACTTTCTGTTGTGTTTTCTGGAACTTTGCTAGATTTAACAGTTCCTTTTCGCTGACGCGTAGTCACTCTAGAATTCTCGCTGTTTGGTTGTTCATGTCAAATGCAAACGCGCCTGCATGCAAAGTAGTAGTAAACGGCGCCAGAGCTTTTAGTTGAAAATGGAACTGTTATGATTGAGTTTATATCAATGGAAAAGTTTAGTATTACATAAGTAATTAGTCAACGTATTATCTTGATATTGATTTTGTGGAGTGAGACAGCAAAAAAGTAACTGTTAATAAGTGTAAACAATTGTTAAGTGGTGTCTTACTCAGAAGTTTAATTAGTGACGTGTTCAATTCTTTGTCTGGAAAATAGTTTTGGTAAGTGACGGTTGTTTATGGTAATTGTTTGCAGTTAAGTGATTGTGGTTTCTTTATTCTTAGAAACTGGGTTTAAAGAACTTATTTTTAGAAACGGGGTTTAAAGAAAAACATACCGCAACAAATCCTAATTGTGTCAAATCAACTTCACCACTCAATCATTTGTTTTCGCAATTTGGAAAATTGATAAGAATTTTAGTTTTGCATTATAAAATTTATTTCTCTGTCGATTGGAATTGATTTTTACCACTGTTGAATTCTATAAGTCCTAGACAAAAAGTTTGCAGTTGTTGATCGGATTTTCCTGGTATCGCTGGGGAGAGACTAAATGAAATTTAATCAACAAAAAGTTTTAGAACTAGCAGAGTTTAATTTCGTTCCAACATACATTCGATCATGTACACCTTTGTTGGAGAGGAAACGGTACAAGCATAGCTGTTAGTTTAGAGAGAAGTTCAAAGAAGAAGGAATTAATGATTAGATTTGGCTGTAATCAATGCCCATATTTTATATAAGTTGGTTATCGGGTCAAAAATCTCACTGCGAAGATATCTTTTGTGGTTATCCGAAGAGCTTCGTTCGAGGTTTGTTGAAGAAAAAAAAGCTAACTCACACCAGTTCAGTCAGACCAACAGCAGTATGCAGAAAAGCCAGAAAAGAAAGCACTGCTAAAGCAAAAGATGCATCAACAAAACACGTGAAACATGCAGCTGTTGCTCTAAGCTTGTTTGTGGTAAATGCATGGGAAAACAGGAAAAACTCATTTATTGTAGGCTTTGCTGCCAATAAATATTGTTCATGATGTGTTTTGTCGTATTTTTTGTAGCTATGCATGCAATAAAGCTTTGCCAAAATTTTTGAAATTTGTCTCACTCGGGAATCAAACCTAAGTCTGACTTATTCATAAAATAAATGCCCCATGTCCACTGAGTCTACGGTTGACTTCATTAAAATTTTCAAAAAATGAAAAAAGCGTCATTGAAAGAAAGGGTCAATCTGACCCCACTTGGTACTTCTAGGCAGTGTAAAATCTCTGGAACTTCTAGTGTAAAACGTTGATTGTCGAAGAACGAGAAACTTCATCAAAAATTTGTTGAAGTAATGGAATCATATTTCGCAGACGGGTATGCTGAGAAAATCCGGCCAACATTACCAAATCCTTAGTTTAAATGATATTTACCTCATCAACCAGTTGTAAATTAAAAGAAGTTTGAAAATTTAAGAATAGTCTTTGATTGTCGAGCTAAATACCAAGGAACGCGGTTGAATCACTTCCTCATGCATGGTCTAGACCTCAACCCGTCTTTAGTCAGCGTGTTGACTCAATTCAGACTAGAACAAGTTGCTATTGTTGCAGATGTGAGGTCGATGTTTTATAAGTGAAGGTAAATCCCCAAGACACGGATGCACTGAGATTTTATGGTGGCCTGAAGGTGATTTGAAATGATCCAATAGATTGCCATATGCTGGTGCATTTATTTGTTGCTGCATTGTCGCCAAGTACTGCAACCTTTGCTCTGAGACATACAGTTGAACTCTTTGGAAAAGAATATTCACCTGAAGCAGTTAACGTAGTGTTGCGTAACTTTTGTGTTCACGATATGTTGATGTCAACGAATTTTGTAAAAGATGGAATCCAACTGGCAAATGAAATTAATGAGATGTTATTCTGGCTTTGATCTGCACAAGTGGTCATCTGATTGTGAAGACATTTTGAATGAAACTGATACAAACCAATTTGAAAGTTCAAATCACACGGAACCCTTAAAAAAGAGAACATTGCGTTCCTGGCGTGCAATGGTTTTTTGAAAGTGATGCATTTAAAATACCAGTAACTGTAAAAGAAAAATCATTTACTAAAAAAGGGATGCTTTCACTTTTGAATTCAATCTTCAGTCTGTTGGGTTTTATTGCTCCGGTAATGATTCAGCCAAGGCTTTGTTTAAGAGAGGTCAAAGAGATGGATTGGGACAAAGAGTTTTTGAATGAGATGAAGAATAAGTGGGAAATGTGGGTACAGTCGCTTTCTAAACTGAACAAAGTTACCATAAAGCGCTGTTTAAATCTTTTAGGAAGAGAAGTAAAATCATACGAGTTACATTACGTCGCCGATGGTTCAAATGAGGCATATGGTGCGCTTTCCTATATTCAAATGATTTATTCTTATGGAGAAGCAGCCTGCGTCTTTTTAATGGGAAAAGGATACATTGTCCATAGAAAAAAACTGTTCCGCAACTTGAAATGTTGGCAGAAGTGGTAGCTGTAAAACTGGATAAATTGTTACGAAAAATTTTAACTTTAACCATTTCATGATCTTATTTTTGGTCCGCCTCTTCAGCTACGTTACTAAGCATTCATTGTACAGTACAAAAGAAAAAATTTGCTGTGTTTATGGCGAACAGATTAGCTGAAATCGAAGAAACGACGTTGAAAGCAGATTGGAAATATGTCCCGACCAATGTAAATCCTGCCAATGACATAAGCAAAGGTTTAGAAATTAAATCGTCTATGCAGGGTTCAAAGCGGCTAACTGGTCCAAAATTTTTGAAGCAATCGCCTTTAAATCAACCTCAAGCTCTTGAGTCAGTCAAGATGGTACAACGCAGACTAAAATCAAATCAATTAGGAACAATTAATGTGTTGCCAGTTGTTTTTCAGAAATCGAAAACCCTTTGCCAATTGACAAATTAATCACTCATTACTTGTCACTGCACAAGTTGAAGACTGCAGCTGTGTGGTTACAGCGTTTCGAGAAGTTTTTGCTCGCAAAGGCAAGACAATGTGCGAGCAAAATCATTGCAAGTTTGGACCGTATTTCGGTAAACGAGACTGACAAAATTGAGAAACAGCTGATACGGTATGAGCAACGTAAAATGTATCCTAAGCTATATCACGTCATGGTTTAATAAGCAGTTGAATAACGATGATTGTCCTAAAAGCATTCGTAGATATTCTCCTATATTGATCAATATACCGATTTGAGTTAAAGGCCGTTTAAGTCACGACTTAGTCGGGTTGGACGAGAAGTTTCCTATTTTATTTTCCGAGGATTCACACCTGACAAACTTGATTATTATCGAGTGTCATATAAAATCTGGTCATTGTGGCCTGAATCACACTTTTACGTATTTAAAAGAACACTACTGGAATGAAAAACCGTGTGCTTCGACATAACAAGTTATAAACAAATGCCTCGTGTGTCGTCAAATGAAGGCGACTGCGGAAATACAAATGTTGGCCGACCTGTCGTACAAGCGCGCATCAGCAACTGTTTGCTCACACTGCTGTAGATTGTTTTGGGCCTATTATGATCAAACACGGTAGATCTTATGCTAAACGTTATGGCTGCTTGTTCAGGTGTTTATCTTCCAAATCGATACACCTTGAGGTATTGCATGACATGACTGCTGATTAATTTTTAAATGGCCTTTGATCGGTTTGGAAATCGAAGGGGTCAAGTAGACTATTTCTATTCATATAATGATGCGAATTTTGTGACAGCCGCCAAAGCACTTGACAAGCAATCGACGCTGTGGAATTGCAATCTGATAGACAAATTAATTGTGGAAAGCGAAGTGCAATGACATTTCAATCTACCATAAACCAGTCACCATGGTGGAAGTCGGGAACGATTGGTTCGTTTTGTGAAAAGCATTTTGCTTGCGCTGGCTCCAAAACAAGCCAATACAAATAAGACCCTTCTCTCATTGTTTGTAAAAGTCAAACTGATTCTGAACTCGAGACCGTTAACACCAGTCAAGTTCAATGAAATCATCGAAAAGCTTTTAACACCAAATGACTTGTTACTTTTAAAACCATATACAAATATGCCCCCAATTTTAACAACTAATGAAAGCAGTTTCAGTATTATTCGATTAACACAAATAAAACGATCTGCTAATATATTTTGGCAGAGAATAATTAAAGAATATCTTTCTACTATTGCATCCAGGACAAAATGGTTAAAATGAAAAATTTGAAACCAGAAGATGTTTTGTTGATTGAAGAATCTACATGTATGCCTAGAAATGTTTGGCTTCTCGGTGTAGTCACTAATACATTTCCTGATAAGATGTTCGACAACATGTTCAAACAGTAATGTGTCAAACTGGTTCTACTAGTGTGAGAAGACCAACCAGTAAACTGTGCCTATTTGTTTCCTCGGAAGAACAGTGTGCACTTTAAAGACTGTCGATCCCTGAACATTCGTCCCATGGACAACGTTATGATTTACAATAACAAATATCAACTATTACACTATGTTTAGATAAAACAAAAATATTATTGTTGCTTGTGTAAAAAAACTACTTAAGTAAGCTTTTTCTGGGGGAGTTTGTTAAATCTTTTTGTTGCAAACTTTCTGTTGTGTTTTCTGGAACTTTGCTAGATTTAACAGTTCCTTTTCGCTGACGCGTAGTCACTCTAGAATTCTCGCTGTTTGGTTGTTCATGTCAAATGCAAACGCGCCTGCATGCAAAGTAGTAGTAAACGGCGCCAGAGCTTTTAGTTGAAAATGGAACTGTTATGATTGAGTTTATATCAATGGAAAAGTTTAGTATTACATAAGTAATTAATTAGTCAACGTATTATCTTGATATTGATTTTGTGGAGTGAGACAGCAAAAAAGTAACTGTTAATAAGTGTAAACAATTGTTAAGTGGTGTCTTACTCAGAAGTTTAATTAGTGACGTGTTCAATTCTTTGTCTGGAAAATAGTTTTGGTAAGTGACGGTTGTTTATGGTAATTGTTTGCAGTAAAGTGATTGTGGTTTCTTTATTCTTAGAAACTGGGTTTAAAGAAAAACACACCACAACAAATCCTAATTGTGTCAAATCAACTTCATCACTCAACCATTTGTTTTCGTAATTTGGAAAATTAATAAGAATTTTAGTTTTGCATTATAAAATTTATTTCTCTGTCGATTAGAATTTTTTGCAGTTGTTGATAGGATTTTCCTAGTATCGCTGAGGAGAGACTAAAGAAAATTAATCAACACACGTTAAAGGTGACAACAAATCACCCTTCAACAATCAAATGCAGTCGGCAACTGAATAGAAAAAGCAAACTTTTAAACTGTTATTTAATTTTTGGTGTATCTAACCTGCTTACCGTGCTAATTCCAACTTGCAAGTTTAAGAAATCCATCAGTGATATTGCACTGTCTAGCTCTATGATTAACTTATCAAATTTTCCTATGCCAAACGATAAGGACGACACAGTGCTGCTAATGTAACGCTTTCTTTGTTTTTTAAATTTTCTTGTTTCTGCTTGATATTCTCTTGATTTCAAAAATGCACCACAAGATCCTGACCGACTGGCTAAAACCACTAAATGACTGCGAGTATTATTTTTGGTAACGGCATGAAACTCGGTATTTTGTTAGTTTTTTCTACCTTTATGAAAATGTCTTTGCAATTGAGAGTGCTCAGGCTTGTCACATGACTGTACTACGAAATATTCTAAAGAGAATTCAACTACATAGCAGTTATTATAATTTTACCTGTAGCAAAAAGTAACGCCATTTGTGTATTTCTTAGATATAGTTTTATTTGTCTATAAATAAAAAATTTCTAAACCCAAAATAAACAATTATTAATTATAATACGAATTATAGGAGCTGGTGTTAGCCTGTTTAAGATATTACTTTTAATTAATTGATATTAAGTAGTTTATCGTAAGGCACTGGCTTGGCTGGGAATTAAAAGCATATATCGCATCAAGCTCACTGTAGTGAGCGGGCACCATATATAAGCCTAAAATTAACAGCATCAGTTGAAAGGACCGATGGCGGAGTGGCATAAACCGCATGAAGCAATTCATGTGATCGTCGGTTCAATACATGGGTCCACCTGACGGGTTCTAATAGGAACGAAACCGGTCGTGGAAGTGGTATGTTTAATTCAACTGATTGTAGTTAGCCTATATGCCTTAATATCAATTAATTAAAAGTAGTTATTAATTAGAAATCTTCAATACATAAACGGTGTATTTCCAAAACAATAAGCAAATTAAGCAGAAAATAAAAAACTCAAAAAAAAGAGTGTTACTTCTGTTGAAATTTGTATTACATAAGCGCATTTAAACTGTTCATTATGACTTTAAAATGTTCAAGTTCGTTTAAAATCATAATTTGTATTTCATGTAAAAAACTACTCTAAAATATCAGTTGGTAAGTAAATAGGTATTTTATTGTTGAATAATCAAATCATTATGACGTATTACAAGAAATATTCATGCTTCAAGTACAAGTAGGCAGTGGCTATTTCACCATCAACGACATTTTTTTGTTGGAAAGTAGTTTGCGTTCAGACATTTTGCCGTCATATTTAATGAAGTATTGAACGTGTGACTTTTGTTCCCACTTGACTAACCACTATACACCTTTGCCACTTTGAATAATAGCAAACAACACATTTTGATACACATCAATGGTGAACACCAATCAGCCTTCAACAATCACATGCTTTTGGGGACTAAATTTGAAATGCAAAAATTCAAACTGTTATTCAATTTTTGGTGTATTTAACCTGCTTACCACGCTTATTTTAACTTGCCAGTTTAAGAACACCATTTGCGTTAATGTATTGTCTAGCTCATGGGTGGGCAAACTTTTTAGTCAGAGGGTGCATTGACCATTCAAGAGTTGGCCGAGAGCCGCATTGACCATTCAAGAGTGGCCGAGGGCCAGTGCTTAAAATCTTGCAATAGATGTAATTAATGCAACAGCTTCCAATTGCTTAAAATCTTGCAATAACTTCTTGCAGTATCGTATCACAGGGCTTTGAAAATGATGGTGTCCAAAAAAATAAAAACAAAAAAAGGTCATCAGCCTCTATTTGGACGGAAAATGCGTCAATTCAAACTGAGAATTGCATAGCCGCTCTTTCAATGATAGGTTCTATCGTTTTTGGCTCTTTAGTACGGCAAGTGTGGCCACCTCTGTCATATTAAATGTATGGAAGTTTCTACAAATGTTGGCGGGCCGTATTTTGCCCACTCCTGGTCTTGCTCTATAGTTTAATAATCAAATAATTCTATGCAAAACGATGACAACTATTCCATAACTGCATTTAAACTGTTAATTATGACTTTGAATTGTTTCACTTTGTTTAAAATCATAATTTGTATTTCATGTTGAATCTACTCTAAAATGTTAGCTTGTAAGTAAATTGTTATTTTATTGTTGTGTGATCAAATCATGATGACGTATTACAAGAAATGTTGATGCTTCAAATACATGTAGGCAGTGACTATGTTTCCGTTAATGGCATGTTGTCCTTGCAAAATAATTTGCCGTCAGACATTTTTCCTTCATGATCAATGATGAATTGAACATGTAATTGATGGTCGTTTGCGATTGGTCAACTTCTGTGATGAATTAAATAAAGCTGTGTACCTGTGCACACTCCCCCTTAGATTTTCATGGCGTGGCCCACACACTAGTCTACAGTGCACTGACTGATCTTGGAACCCTGACACCAAACATTGGAACATGCAACCATTGTTAACGAAGACGCTGCATTAACAAATATACCACACCCCCACCACTTCAAGAATAGTAAACAATACACCTATTTTAATAGACATCAATGGTGACAACAAATCAGACTCCAACAAAAAAAATGCAGTCAGGAAATAAATAGAAAAACCAAAATATCAAACTGTAATTGAACTTTTGGTGTATCTAATCTGCTAACCATGCTAATTCCAACTTCAGCTTAGAACTTTATTTGTGTTATTGCATTGTCTAGCTCTATGATTTGCTGTTCACTATTGTTCAAGTGGTTTACTTATCAAATCATTCTATTACAAACGATCACAATTACTCCATAACCACTTTTAAACTGTTTACTATGAGTTTAAGTTGTTTCACTGCGTTATATTCGCAATTTGTATTTTATGTTGAATCTGCTCTAAAATATCAGTTAGTAAGTAAATTAGTATTTTATTGTTTAATGATCAAAACATTATGACACATTACAAGAAATGCTGATGTTTCAAATACATGTTGGCTGTGGCTATGTTGCTATCAATGGCATTTTGTCGTTGGAAAGTAGTTTGCCGTCAGAGATTTGGCCGTCGTTTTCTATGACGTATTGAACGCGTAATTATTGGTAGTTTTGATGGGTCGAATTCTGTGATGAATTAAACAAAATTATACCCTTGTGTGCACTTCCGCATGAATTCACATGCGGTGCCCCACCCTCCAGTCCACGTTGTCTTAATCTTGGAATTTTGCCACCAAACATTTTAAACTGCAATCATTGTTAATGGAAGCAGCTGTACTAACCACTACACCACATCCTCATTACTCAAATAAACGGTGAGAACAAATTAGTCTCCAACAATCAAATGCTCTCGGCGAATAAACCTATTTACCAAACTTTCAAACTGTTTTTCAGTTTTTAGTTTATTTAACTTGCTTACCACGTTAATTCCTACTTACCAGCTTAAGACCTCCATTTGTGTTCTTGCATTGTCTAGTTCTATAGTTTCCTCATCAAATTGTGACATGCCAAAAAATAAAAAATATAGCTTGCTACAGAAATAACGCTCTTTATGCTTTTTGAGTTTGCTAGTTTTCTTGATTTCTTTTTTATTTCAGAAATACACCATTATTATATCTATGTTTTTTATTTTCTGTCTTTTGTTCAAAAAATGTTTATTTATAATTAAATCTTTTTTCATTTAAGGAATACAAAAATAGCATTACTTTTGCCGCACCCTGTATAACTTAAAACCACTGACTGGCTGTGCTATGGTGCTTAAAACGAGCATAAAACTGGGTATTTCGTTAGTCTTGGCCACACGTTTAAAAAAAAACAATTCCATTTAAGAGTGCTTAGCTTTGCCACATGACTGTACTATTAAGCTATTTCAAAAAAAATTATCTGGAAAGTAGTTGATAAAAATTTTCGTCGTTGCTACTGTATTATAAAACAGGGTACAGAAAAGTAACGTCAATTTTAATTTTTTAAATATGAAATTATTTATCGGCCAATGCACAATTTTTAGAAAAAAAGAGGACACTTATTAATTAAAATCTCTGATAAACAAACGGTGGATTTCTAAAGCAAAAAAAATCCAGATGAAAATATAAGCTTAAATATTAAACATAAAGATATTTCTGGCCAATCATGCATTACAAAACCACATTTAAACTGTTCATTATCAGTTTTAATTGTTTCTATTCGTTTAAAATGATAATTTTTATTCCATGTTCAATCTACTCTAAAATATCAGTTGGTAAGTAAATTGCTTTTTAGTTTTAAATAATCGAATAATTATGACGTATTACAAGAAATGTTAATATTTCAATTACATATAGGCAGAGGCTATTTTGCCATCAATAGCATGTTAACCGTGGAAAGCAGTTTGTTGTCAAACATTTTGCCGCCATACTAAATGATGTATTGAACGTTTGACTGTTGGTCGTTTTTGATTGGTCAAAATCTGTGATAAATTAAACAAAATTGTACCTCTGTGTAAACACCCCATAGATTAACATATCGTGCTCTACCCTCCAGTCCAGGGCCTATGAGAGGGGGGTCCAGCAGGTACATTGTTCCAGGGCCCGAGAGCCAAGGAGGGGCCCACGACTCCTCTTAAACATTTGGCCAAGATCGTGTGTACGCATGTAGGAGTCGCGTAAATACGCAACTATCTTGGCAACAAAGTCGGCTGTCATTATGCCATTATATGTGAATATTATCGACTAAACAGTATTATAATTCCTGGTATGGATTGATTACTGCTTATTATAGACAAACAGTAGCCACTAGCCTGCCAAACAGACTGACATATTAACTGTGCTAGCTCTCATACTGAGGGTAGACAAACAGGCCTAGGCCTAAATCTTACGACCGGTAGGTAAGTGTGTTCATTTCAGGCCAAGCTAATGTACAGAATTTCATTGTATATTTGTAAGCTAGATCTATGGCTGAGATCGTCGCTTAAAAAAATGTTTTAATAATATTACAACAATGATTCATTCACCATTAAACAACTGTTACAAGTATTATAGGCCTACTTATTTATTAATCTTGAACTCTGTGGTCACAGTAAACAAGTGATTTACGTCTTAAATGTTAAGATTAAAGATCTCTTGATAACCTCTGCCTTTTAGCTGAATTCTTCTTTACGTTTTTCAATTTCAAACATTTAAATTTTATAAAAAAAACTTTTGATTTAAAGTAAAGTAACCCATTGAGAATGTATCCTCACAAATCAGGATGGCAGAAACGAAAAGAAAGGGTGGCAAGAGAGGCAAGGCAGAATAAAGGGCAGCAAACACTCTTCCAGGTTGGGCTATTAGGGCCTAATACACTTCAGGCAGAAGACTCTGCAAACCTTTCTGTTACGAAAGCATTAGGAGAAGCCAGTGAAAAGCCAGACTCTTCAGTAAGTTTCTTCTGTGAGAAGGTCGATTCAAAAGAAAGAAGAGTTGCTATAATTGCAGACGAAACTAACAAAGAAGTGTCTTTGGGAAATGCAAACTCCAATTCAGATGTAGGAAATACCAAATCACTTAATTTTGGTACAAAGGAAAGCAAAATTCCTTTTTCTGCAGGAAGTAAGACTGGAAAAGAACTACATGAAAATCGTTCTGAAAGTATAAATGCCAAGTCAGTTATTGGCCTTGATATTGGGTGCATTACAGATGAAGTTCCTTCTCAAGCAATAATAGAAAAATATATAACCATCGGTCACATCCCGCTACCTAAACAATTTCCAAACGACTCGGACAATCAAACTTTTCCAGAAATTATTTTTAAATTCCGTGGTGCTAATGGAGAAATGCACAGGAGAGATTTTCTTGTTTGGAGTGAAATGAAACAAGCATTATACTGTTTGCCCTGTCGACTGTTTTGGCACAGCACTAGCGTTTCATCTTCAATGTCTGCACTAGCATCGCCTGGAGGCTGGACAGCTGGTACAAAGTGGCGAAAAGTAAGTGTTAGGGTCCAAGAACATGAAAAGAGCAAGAGCCATAAGGAATGTTACATAGCTTGGAAAGAACTTGAAAGACGTCTTTTATCTGGAAAAGGGGTTGACTCTTTATTAGAAGCAAGTTACCAAACTGAAGCAGTGAAATGGTGCAATCTGTTGAAACGTATACTTGATGTTGTTCTTTTTCTGGGGGAACGTGGTTTGGCATTTAGTGGATCATCACACCGGATTGGGGATCCAAACAATGGTAACTTCCTAGGTCTGATTGAGCTGCTGTCAAGGTGGGATCCTCTTCTCCAAGAACATGTGAACAAGGTTAAGGAATACCAGGGAAAAGGTGAACGCCTTCAAGTTCATTATCTCTCTCCAGAGTCACAAAACGAATTTATTTCAGAATGTTCTACCCTTGTAAAACAACACATTTTGTTAGAAAGAAAGGCTTCAAAATATTTTGCAGTTATTGTGGATGCAACTCCAGACTCTTCTCATGTGGAGCAAACAACGATCCTGTTGAGGTATTTAAACTTAAAGGATGATAGATATGAGGTACAAGAAAGATTTCTTATGTTTGTTGATTGCAGCAGTAAGAGGGGGGAAGATATTGCTCAATTAATCATGGATACCTTAGAAGCGCACGCCATTCCTCTGAGCGATTGTAGGGCACAAGGATACGACAATGCTGCTAACATGGCAGGAAAGTATAAAGGTGCGCATGCAAAAATACAAGAACAGAATTCATTGGCAATCTTTTCTCCTTGTGGCTGTCATACTCTCAATTTATGTGGAAACGATGCTGCCGAGAGTCTGCCAGAAGCAATAACATATTTTGGAACAGTTCAAACAATTTATAACTTGTTCAGCTCTAGCCCTAAACGATGGGAATTACTTAATGCACGCATAGGTTGTTCTCTACATGGCATGTCAGAAACCAGGTGGTCTGATAGACTTCAGTGTATCAAACCTTTTGCATTTCATCTTAATGGTATCCAGTTAGCACTGCAAGATCTGTTAGAGCTTAACTTAACAGCAAAGACAAGAAATGAAATCAACGGAGTCTTGGCATACTTAAGTAGTTTTATTTGTGTGCTAATGTCGGCAGTTTGGTATAAAATTTTGGCTGCAATAGATATTTGCAACAAGGTAATTCAAGCAAGAGATGCCACTCTGGATGTAGAGGTGTCTAACATTGAAACTCTCCTTGAAGATATGGTGAAACTACGAAGTAACTGGAAAAGAATCTGGAATGAAGCAAAAGAGGTTGCATTAAATCTTAAGATGGATATCAAATTCTCCCATGGACGTGGACATGTATCTCGGAAGAGGACAAGGATGCATGATGGCACAAGTACACCTGAAGCCAATATGGCAGAAATGAATGACACAGATGATTCCCAAGAAGAGGCCTATTTTAGAAAAACTGTGTTTTATGTTTTTATTGATAATGTTGTTGCCGGATTAACTGTACGTTTTAATGCTGTTAAGAGGTTGGCTGACAGTTTTGATTTTTTGTGGAAATATCCCACAATGTGTGAAAGTGAGCTAGAAAAAAAAGCAAAAAGGTTAGCTCATCAATATCCTACAGACTTTGATGATGAAGATCTTGCAGAAGAAATGCAGCATTTACCAGTAGTACACAAGGCTAATTTTGGAAAACCACAGCTGAAACCTTTAGAATTGCTAAATTTGTTAAAAGAATACAAATTGTGTGAATTATTTCCAAATGTTTGTATCAGCTTGAGAATATTGTTGACAATACCAGCTACAGTAGCATCTGCTGAAAGATCTTTCAGCAAGCTTAAAATTATCAAAAACTATTTACGGTCTACTATGTCTCAAACTCGACTTGTTGACCTAGCAAGACTGAGCATTGAGCCTAGCATTGCTAGACAAATTGATTTTGATAGTGTAATTAGAAATTTTGCACATAAGAAAGCCAGAAAAGCACAAATTAAAGTAACCTAATTAAATGATTTTTTTGCTAATTTCTTCCTTGACAAAGATTTTTCTATGAACATTTAAAATTCTCGTTATAAATGGTAAATGTAAATGTGTAAATCGTATTTTATATTGCTACATTGCTTGAACACTGGTTTGTTTTAACACTGATGATAATCTTCTATATGATTATTAACTGAGCATTTGTTGAAGTTTAATAGACATTAATTTCCCTCAATTTTATTGCAAAATAATTTAGCAAGTGTTAGGGGCCCCACATGGGCTTTGTACCGCCTTGAAAGATTTCTCTTGGAGGCCCTGCTCCAGTCTACCCTGCCTTACCTTGGAATCCTGCCACCGAACATTTGAACATGCAATCATTGTTAATGAAGGCTACTGCATAAACCAATATACCATACCCTCACAAATCGAATAATAGTACACAACACACCTATTTTAATACACATGAATGGTGGCAACAAATCACTCTCCGACAATTAAATGCTGTTGGCGACTAAAGAGATAAACCTAACTTACAAATTGTAATTCAATTTTAGGGCATGTAACCTGTTTACCACACTAAATCCAACTTTCTAGTTTAAAAACTCCATTTGTGTTATTGCATTGTCTAGCTCTATGGTTTACTAATCAAATTATTTTACGCCAAACGATAGCAACTATTTTGTGACCATATTTAAACTATTCATTATGAATTTTGATTGCTTTACTTCGTTTAAAATCATAATTCGTATTTCATGTTAAATCTGCACGAAAATATCAGCTAGTAAGTAAATTGTTATTTTATTGTTGAATAATTGAAACATTACGACGTATTACAAGAAACTTTGATGTTTCAAATACATGTAGGCATTGGCTATTTGGCCGTCATTTTTAATGACAAATTAAACTAATGATTTTGGTTGTTATTAATTGGCCAGTTTCTGTGATGAATCAAAAAAATTATACTGTTTTGTACACTTTCACATAAGTTTACATACTGTGGCTTACCTTTTTGTCTACACTACCTTATCATGGAAACCTGCCACCAAACATTGAAACCTGCAACCATTCTTAATGGAAGCTGCTACAATAACCATTACACCACACCTTCACCAATCGAATAATAATAAACAACGCACCTATTTTTAGACACATCAGTGGTAACACTAATCAGACTGCAACAAACAAATGCTGTCAGCAACCAAATTCAAAACCTAAACTTTCAAAAGGTTGATGAATTTTTGGTGCATTTTACCTGCTTATCACGCTAATTCCAACTTACCAATTAAAGAACTTTATTCGTGTTCTTGTATTGTTTAGCTCTATGGTTTAATAATCAAATTATCCTATGCCACACCATAACAACTATTCTATAACTTCATTTAAACTGTTCCTTATGAGTTTAAATTGTTTCGCTTTGCTTAAAATCATAATTTGTATTTCATGTTGAATCTACTCTAAAATATCAGATAGTAAGTAAACTGTTATTTAATTGTTAAAAAAATGAAACATTGTGACGTATTACAAGTAGGGTGTCCGATTCGGGTCTACATTTCTAAACCCGGGTTTTGGGTTTACCGGGTTTGCATTCTGAAAACCCAGGTCCCAGGTTTTAAATTCTAAAAATAGGTGCTTCTAAAAATAGGTGCTTTTACTTTTTTAGTGCATTAAGAAAAATAATAAAACGTATTCAAATTTTAAATTATTACTTAGCATAATACGTTTAAAAAATATAACAAAATAAATCTAATTTTTAATTTAGCCTATATAGCAAATTTTAAAAATCGAGAAATGCATTCGTACATACACCATTTAAAAAATTCTAAAATGCTTTCGTACTTTAATTTAGCACATAGAAAAAATAGAAAAATGCATTCATACTTATACTTTAGATATTTTTCAGAACATAATTAAGTACTGTACTTGCCTTTTTTACATATACAGTAGCACATTTTGAAAAAATAACAAAATACATTCATAACATTGTTTAGCTATACAGTAGTAGAAATCACAAAAAGCATTTATACTTTTTTGAGCACTCATAAAAAAAATAACGAAATGCATTCATATCTTTAGTTTTTTAATATATTTAGTACTTTTGTTTTTTGTAAAATTGGCGCATTACAATTATGGCGTTTAAAGTGTCATCATTTAGCCTGTTTCTAATCTTGGTATCAAAAAGACCCATAGCAGAAAATAGCCGCTCTGCTTTTTCAGAAGTCAGTCTAATTGTGAGGAGAGAACGATAAAAGTTCTCTAAATTCTCTGGTCTCTATTTGGCAACCTCAAACAACTGCATCTCTTTGTTGATTATTTGCGCTCCAACACTTTGGACTTCTGCAATTTTCAGCCGGGCTCTTTTAGAAAGGCTTAAAGTTCTTCTGACAACGTCATATTTTTTGGCAGGCTCGCTTCATCGTTGGCATCATTATTAACATGGAAATCGGATGGCGATTTCATCGTTTCGTTAATAGTATTTGTTGTCACTTGTTGTTTGGACAACCGTTGTTGCAGCTTTGTAGCCAAATTCGCAATTTTATTTTTTCGAATTTTTATATTAAATTCATCATATGACTTGTCAAGGAAATTAGGAGATTTCATATATTCCCATAAACGGACAACTTCAACATTGCAGCACTCCTAAATACGTTTCTTAAAGTTTTCCAACAAAGCATTTTCAAATGGAGTTTTTAAATCACTTAGTTTCTTAATAGCAAAGACCATAACTTTTTCTGATAAAATGATATCTGTATTTTCTTTGCATAAATATTGCACAACCATTTCAAGTAGAGCCAAAGTATCACAAATTTCCTTAATCTTGTTCAGCTCTTCACGGCTGATATTGAAGTCTTTGTCGAGCTGTAGCATTGCAACTTTGACTTCTTTCCACATTTTATAAAATCTTTGAAGCATATTCACCAAATTGTTCCAGCGAGTTTTGCAGTCCAGAAACAAACTTTTTTCCTTTCTGAAAGACTGGTGAACTTGTGGTTGCAAATTGTCGTCATTTTTTACAGGAGATTTGCTGAAAAGTATGACAATTTTTCTTACTTTTTTGATAATTTCTTTGATTTTTGGAATGATATCAAAACAATTCTGCTGTTCCTCATCAAATTCTTGTTTATCAGATATTTCCTCACCATTTTCTTCTCCATCTTTTTTGTCGCTCGTTGTAGCGTTACCAGTACCAACACCATCGCGATACTCATCACTTATTTGCTTGGGCTTTTCCGTATATAGCCTATCGCAAACATTAAGATGTATGGCTTGTGCAAGACAAAAAAATGTAATGTCTCAGTTTCACGGCCAAATTTAATTATAATGGACGCACCATCCATTATAGTGGACACAATGCCATCATTGGGGGATAGTGCATATTCGAGGAGTTTCTCCTGCACAAGCTCAATTGCCCTTTCTGTCAACATGCTTCCTTTCATGCGAATTAAGCCAAGCGATTGAAGTCCAATTGGAAAGTGTAAGCTGAAGTTGATAAATCTTCGATACGAGTGGAGGCTGACTTGTAAAAACTGATCGAGAAACGATTATTAATTTCTTTAATTTCATGATTTGTAACAGTTTTACTCTGAATTTCAGCAAATTGTTTCATGAACACCTTTTTTACATGATTTCGGCTACTTGGCAAACTGTAGCCATCTGCTTCCAATGCTCTTCTTAGTAATTTACTGCTTGCAATTTGATTGAATCCTAGGCAGTCAACAGCCACAAGCTTTGCCACAACTTCTCCCAAAGACTGTGGGCAATCTTTTTTAAAATATAAATCAACGTTTCGTTTCTTAAACGAAGGCTCAGTAACACTCTTTTCTAGGGATGATTCCAAATAAATTTGATGCTTAGATTTGAGATGAGTAATAAAGCTTTTAGTGCTGAAACCTGAAGCTTTTATAATTGCTGAGCACACTAAGCACTTCGCTTTCTCCTTTGCCTTAATACAAGTAAAATGCTGCCACACTTTGGACTTTCACTGAGAACTTATATCTGTAAATAAGGTCATGTTTTTCATCAGCCAAACTTTGTTACACTGCAACCAGTTAGCTATTACCTAACCTTCAATGTCGGAGTGATTTGCTATGTTATTCTACGTTAGAACGCAAAATGGCTATTATTGTTATACTGTATTATAAACAATACTCTTTGTCACTAACAATGACACAATTTCATTTTTCAAAATGCAACGTTACGTAGGCGTTATGTAAGATATTTTACTGTTGAAACAAATTTAAGCCGCCTGGTGGGAATTTAACAGCCATTGCATTGACTTTAAATATTTCACAGTTATAGTATAATATTGGTACTTTGTTACATAATGAAACCAGGATTTTGCACCAAAAAATACCCGGGTTTTGAAAATTACCCCCAAACCCGGGTTTTTGGGTTCGAGGAAACCTTGGGCAGACACACTAATTACAAGAAATGTTGATGTTTCAAATAGATGTAGGCAGTGGCTATTTCGCCATCAACGGCATTTTGTTGTTGCAAAGTAGTTTGCCATCAGACATTTTGCCGTCATTTTCAATGACGTATTGAGCATGTTACTTTTGGTTGTGTTTATTTGGTCAATTTCTGTAATGAAATAAATAAAATTGTATACAAGTGAACACTCCACATAAATTCACACATCTTGCCCTATTCTCCAGTCTACATCGCCTTATCTTGGAACCTTACCACTGAACATTCAAACATGATACTACTTTTTATGGAAGCAACTATGCTAACCACTTCACCACTTTCTCACCACTCGAATAATAGTAAACAACACACTTATTTTAGTATACATCAATGGTGACAACAAATCAACGTCCAACAATCAAATGCTATTAGCCAATGAATGAAAAACCCAAAATGTTAAACTGTTATTCAGCTTTTAAGGAATCAGTCCTGCATATTCAAACTTGCAACTTTAAGATTCAATTGGTGTTCTTGCATTGTCTAGCTTTATGGTTTGCTCTTTGGCAATAATCGAATGGTATACTCATCAAATTAACCTATACCAAACGATAAAAACTATTCCATAACCACATTTGAACTGTTCATTATAAGTTTAAATTGTTTCACTTCGTTTAAAGTCATAATTTGTATTTCATGTTGAAATTTTTTGAAAATACCAGTTGGTAAGTAAAATGTTATTTTATTGATTTCTGTGACAAGTTAAATAAAAATGTACCCCTGTGTAGACTTCCCCAAATATTTACGTAACGTGACCCACCCTCCAGTGTACACTGCTATATCTTGGAATCCTGTTAACAAATATTCAAACCTGCACCCATTGTTAATAAAGGCAGCTACACTAACTACTACACCACACCCTCACCAATCGAATAATAGCTAACAACACAAATATTTTAATAGACATCAATGGTGACAACAAATCACTTTTCGAGAATCGAATGCTGTCAACGACTAAATTAAAAAACTAAACTTTCAAACTGTTATCCAATTTTTGGCATATCAACCTGCTTATCACACTAATTCCTACATAAAGCTTAAGAATTGTACTTTTGTTCTTGCATTCTCTAGCTCTATGGTTTATTCATCAAAGAAGCCCTTTCCAAACAATAACAACTATTCCAGACATTCTTGCATTCAAACTTTTCATTATGATTTCAAATTATTTTATTTCCTTTAAAACCATAATTTCTTTTTTATGTTGAATCTACTCTAAAATATCAGGTGGTAAGTAAATTGTTATTTTATTGTTGGATAATTGAAACATTACGATGTATTGCAAGAAATGTTGATGATTCAAATACATGTCGGCAGTGGCTATTTCGCCATCAATGGCAGTTTGCTTTTGGAAAGTAGCTTGCCATCAAACATTTTGCCGTCATATTTAATGAGGTATTGAACGGGTGAAATTTCGTCAATTTTGATTGGTCAGTTTTGTAATAACCTAAAAAAACTGCAACCCTATGTACGGTCACCAAAATTCACAAACCGTGCCCCACCCTCAAGTCAACACTGCCTTATGTTGGAACTTTGACACTGAACACTCGAACCTGCAGAGCTGCACTCACCACTACACCACACCCTCACCACTCCAATAATAGTAAACAACACACAATTTTAACCTTTTCCTTACCAGCGTTTCATAGATGGAACAAAAATTCAAGAAGCTTGCAAATTATCCTATTTCCTGAATTCAAACTAACCTTTTGGTTTTCAGTATTATTTAGGAGTTGTTCTTTCTCACTAAGTATGAGCGAATTATAAAAACGTTTATTTCGTGAAAAATTATGCTTTAAAGTGGATACAATATTAGGCTGTACCAAACGTATTTCCTGTTACACAAAAGTATTTAAAGATTGATACATTTTAGTTTACTGATATAAAAGTACTTTCACCCAAACATAAGTAATATGTGCGGCCAATAACTCGTCATAAATTTTTTGTACAGTTTTATGTTCCATTTATGGAACAGGGGCGGGTTGCTGTACAACTACATTAGAAGACAAGCAAGTGTCAGTTTTCAGCCCAGATTTTTATTTCGTTTATTCACGCGTGAAAATTACTTTCAGTAAACAAAAGAGCTACCATGACAATTATGTTGTAAATATCGCAAATAACTGGGAAAATCATGAACCTGTGCACAAAAGTAAGATGGAAGATAAAAGGAGGAGCTAAAGAAGTCACACAGACACATCACATTAATTCTTCCAACAAAAGTATAGGCGGTGTTAATCTGATAGACCGTTTACTGGAATCATATTGCCCAAAAATATGTGGAAAAAATGATACTGGACCCTGTTTGTAAACTTTCTCAACATTACAGTCTTTGCAGCATGTAGAATATATTGCCGACTTGGCTAGCAAAAGTTATCTTATCTGGAGTTTTGGAGACAAGTGACTCTTTGCTTGCTTAAAACAGAGGAGGAACCCAAAAATATACTGGACGGAGAAGCTGAACTTCCACAGAACGTGAGATTTTATAAAATGAACCACTTCCGAAGACCAACTTCTCAACACGTTGTAAAATGTGCAAATCGATACAAAAACCATGTGTAAAAAATGCAAAGTACGCCTGCTTGCAGAACGTGGCAAGCTTTGTTTTGAAGTGTATCGCACCAAGCAATAAGGATGCCCCAGAAAAAAAAACAAGGTATGCTTTTGCTGATTGAGTTTACGTGGTATTGCGTAAAAAGCAAAACGTTATCATTGAAGCAACAAGTCGTGAGATGCAATTTTGGGTACGGTAACCCGCCAGTGTTCCACAAATATAACATGATGTAATTCACTTCCGGAACAAGGTATAAACACAAAAATTAGTGTATAAGTTATTTACTACCTACAAGCACACATATATCAAAATAATACAGATTTGAACATTAGAACTATACTCGGTAAGAAAAAGGTTAATACACATCAATGGTGACAACAAATCAGTCTCCAACAATCAAATGATGTCAGTGACTAAACATAAAATTTAAAGTCTCAAACTGTAATACGATTTTTGGAATATCGAAACTGCTTGCCAAGTTTATTCAAACTTGCAGGTTTAAGAACTCCATTTGTGTTCTTGCATTGTTTAGCTCTATGGCTTACTCATCAATTTATTTTACACCAAACGATAGCAACTAGTCCATAACAATATTCAAACTATTAATAATTCGTATGTTTTACTTTGTTAAATGTCATATTTTGTATTTCATGTTGAATCTACTTCAAACTATCAGCTGGTAATTAAATTGTTAAGTCATTGTAAAATAATGGAATGATTATGACCTATTACAAGATACTGTATGCTTATGTTTCAAATACATGTAGACGGTGGCTATTTTGCCATCAATGACTTGTTGCATTGGATGACCACCAAACATTTGAAAACGCAACCAATGTTAATGAAAGCAGGTGCACTAACCAATATACCACACTCTCTCCACTCGATTAATAATAAACAACACACATATTTTAATTCACATCAATGGTGACAACAAATCACCCTCCAACAATCAAATGCTGTTGGCTACTAAATTGAAAAACCAAACTTTTAAACTGTTATTGAATTTTTTGTGTATCTAACTTGCTTACCACACAAATTCCAACTTGACAGTTAAAGATTTCCATTTGTGTTTCTGCATTGTCTAACTCTATGGTTTAGTCATAAAATTATTCTGTGCCAAACGATAACAACTGATCCATAGCCACGTATAAACGGTGCATTATCAAGTTTAATTGTTTCACTTCGGTTAAAATCATAATTTGTATTTCATGTTAAATCTACTCGAAAATATCAGTTAGTAAGTAAATTGGTAATTTATTGTTGAATAAATGAATAGTTATGACGTATTACAAGAAATGTTGATGTTTCAAATATACGTAGGCCGTGGCTATTTCGCCATTAACGGTATTTTGCATTGGAAAATAGTTTGCCACCAGACATTTTTCCGTCACAATTAATGACATATTGAACGTGTAAGTTTTGACCGTTTTTGACTGGTCAATTTCTGTGATGAATAAAAATACTGTATCCCTGTAAACACTTCTTTATAGATGCCTGTACCGTGCCCCACCCTCCAGTTTACATTGTCTTATTTTGGAATCTTGCTACCGAACATTTGAACCTGCAAACATTGTTAATGGTAGCAGCTACACTAATCACTACACCACACCCTCACCACTCAAATAATAGTAAATGTAGTGAACCAAAGCAGACAAGTTGATGCCTGGCTTTATTCAACTAATAAAGCACTTATCACAGTTGCAAACGTATAAAATAGCTGCAAAATAAAACGTTATAACAGTAAACAACACATATAATACATATCAATCATTTTATGCCAAACGATAACAGCTATTCCATAAACACATTTAAACTGTTCATTTTGAATTTAAATTGCTTCACTTCGTCTGGAATCATAATTTGTATTTCATGTTGAATCTACTTTAAAATATCAGTTAGTAAGTAAATTGTTATTTTATTGTTGAATAATTGAATCACTATGACGTATTACAAGAAATATTCATGTTTCAAATACAAGTGGGCAGTGACTATTTTGTCATCAACAGCATGTTGTCCTTGGGAAGCAGTTTGCCTCAGACATTTTGCCATCATTATTAATAACGTATTGAACGTGTAACCGTTGGTCGTTTTCGATTGGTCAATTTTTGTAATGAACAAAAAAACTGTATCCCAGTGTACACTCCCCATAAATTCACATGCCATGCCCCACCCTCCAGTCTACACTGCCTTATCTTAGAACCCTGACACTGAACATGCAAATCTGAAAACATTGTTAATGAAAGCAGCTGCACTAACCACTATATCACGCACTTACCAATCGAATAATAGTAAATAACACACTTATTTTAATACACATCAATGGTGACAACCAAACTTTCAAACTCTCGATGAATTTTTGTTCATTTTACAAAGCTAATTCCGACTTTCCAGTTTAATAACACCATTTGTGTTATTGCGTTGTCTAGCTCTATGTTTTGTTCAACAATTTATCGTATGCCAAACGCTAGCAACTATTCCATTAACACATTTAAACTGTTTAATATGAGTTTGAATTGTTTTAATTTGATTAAAATCATAATTTGTATTTCATGATGAATCTACTCTAAAACAACAGAACGTAAGTACATAATGACGTATTACAAAAATGCTGTGGTTTCAAATACATGTAGGCAGTGGCTATATTGCCATCAACTGCATTTTGTTCCTTGGAAATTAGTTTGCCATCAGACATTTTGACGTAATTTTTAATGACGTATTGAACGTGTGCATTCTGATCGTTCTTTATTGGTCAATTTTTGTGATGATATAAATAAAATTTTGCCCCACTATGCACTCGCCATAGAGTCACATACCGTGCCCAACCGTCCAGTCTAAACTGTCTTTTCTTGGAACCATGCCGCTGAACATTCAAACCTGCAAACATTGTTGAATCTTTAATGCACACTAATTTCAAAAACGAACAAATTTTAAAAATGGCAGTACTTAACTCCGCTTGTCATATATACAAGCAAATGGATTTTCTCAGAAGGAAAAATAATATGGCATTGTGATATTTGAGATTAAAATTGTTTGACTGGTGTGTCTTTCCATGTGTTGTGGAAAACATGTGATTTGATCAGAATTCAACTTTTAATTTCATTAATATTCCTATAATAATTAGTTTTGAGTCAACAGGCAGAAAGTTTAATTTTGTAAACGAAACTACACTATGAAGTTCTTCGTTAAAAGGCTAAGCCAATACCACAGCTAGAGATGAGGTGGGGCAGGAGGGCTTTGCTTCTCCTTCCCGAATCGTTACACTACTTAAAAAATTTGCTAATGACAAAGAAAAAACTGAATAAAGTGGTGACGTTTTAGGTGTACTATAAGGAAAAGAAGCTCGTTAGCAAAAACGTTAGTTCATCAGCAAGGATGGTGTACAACTTTAAGATTTAAAACTTTAAATGAAGAATAAATTGCCAAATTCGACTTTGCAACAGTATAATTTTAGCTAATTATGGCTAAAGAACAAGCCATTTTGCCCCTAACACCCTAAAATGTTTTCTTTTGATCCGAAACTCTGCTACCATTTACTTGTGCTGCTCTAACGTCAAGCTTTAGTCTCTTCCTTACCTTGAAAATATTTTGCTGACTTGCTTGCTTAAAAAGCAAACACACTGAAAAAGAAAATACAAGTTCGAAAAAGCATTTACGAATAACATTTCCTGAAGTAGTTTCTTCCATTTTTTAGGCTCAGATAAATATTGCAAGTTTCACTAGAAATACCAGTTCGAAGTGTTGATTTGTACAGTATTTAAAAATTGCAGAAAGTAAGGTATTCATTCTCGAAGCTATTTGTCTGACACTTCTCAAGAGAATCCGTCATAGTAGATTGAGTGAAAATGATTGATGAAAAATTATAGAGTAAAAATGATGAAGTGAGTCACTTATATAGAGACACAGTTGACCAAAAAGAAAAAAAGGCTCCAACGTGATTGGTAAAAGGAGCGACCGATAGAAGGAGCGGAAACTAATATGCGATTTTTAGGCCATACATGAATTCTTTTTGTTTATATAAATTTGGTTTGGATGTTTTGATGTAAGTGGCTTCAAGGGTGGAGAGATGAAAATCAAAATTTTTTGCCCCTTGAAACGGAAGATCAATTTGATTTCCACTTTTGTCCACAGAGCTGTAGTCATCTGTTCGGAATCTAATCTTCAAAATGAACTTTCCAACATTTGTAAAATCCTCATCAACAACGGTTACCCTGAAGCTATAATCAACACTGCTATAACCAAGAAAATGGATCAGTTTCGCAGACCAACACATTTAGATCCAAAGGAATGCCCAGTTTATCTTTACTTGCCATGGTTGAGCAATGTTTCGGTGATGTACGAAATGCAAATCAAAACAGCTGTCAAACGTTGTTACTTTGCAGTTAAACCACGCATTGCCTTCACCAACAAGCAACTTCTGTCTGCAGCTCAAAAAGATATATTACACGCTTCATATCAAAGCAACATTGTTTATCAATTTCTGTGCCACTGTGATAGTCGGTACGTGGGTCGCACTTCTCAAAGGCTGCAAATGAGGATTAAGCAGCACGTGCCTAAAACTATCTTTCAGGGACGTACTTCTCAAGACTGAAGCACATTGGCCCGCTCTTGCAAGCCAATCAGAATCCATAAAGCTGAAACTTCTTTCTCTGATATAGGACAACATCTCTTACAAAACCCGACATGTGCATATGAATACGCCGTACAATGATAACAAATATTCCATTCTTTCCCGTGGCTGCACTTCTTTTCATCTCTCCACCCTTGAAGCCACTTACATCAAAACATCCAAACCCAATTTATATAAACAAAAAGAATTCATGTATGGCCTAAAAATCGCATATTAGTTTCCGCTCCTTCTATCGGTCACTCCTTTTACCAATCACGTTGGAGCCTTTTTTTCTTTTTGGTCAACTGTGTCTCTATATAAGTGACTCACTTCATCATTTTCACTCTATTTCTAACAGATTCTCTTAAAAAGTGTCAGACGAATAGCTTTGAGAGTGAATACCCTACTCTCTGCAATCCCAGTTTGATTTATCACTTTGTCAGTAGTACAATGCTTATATTTTTTTCGTTGCTCGATGAAAGCTGGCTCATGCATAGCATTCACCATTTCTGATTGCAAGGGTTTTTTCTTTATTTAACCAGTGGGTTGACTTCTTTTCTTGAGCTGAAATTGCCCACAACACCATAAACAACTTGCTGTCAAAACTTCAGATCAAAATTCGAGATGGTTCTTACCATCTGACAAATGCAATTCATCGTAAACAATGTAGCTGTGCACAGCCATTGTGTCCAGAAAATGAAAACAAACGTAGGCAGTATTTATGTTTGGACCTAATGTCAATGCTATCTGTACCTGTAAATTCGTCTGCCAAATTAACACCATAAATAAACTGGTGACAGGTCTTTTGCTATTTGTGGAACGTCTAGATTATGTTTTGCTGCAGTATCTTTTTGTTTTTCTTTGGTGGAAAATTTTTCAAAAGCAGACAAATGACACGACAAGACAAAAACTGCTTTGGTGTCTTTTCATTTGATAAAACTCAATTGTAATCATTTGGTCTAAATTCAAGATCTTCGCCTTTAAATTTTTGAGCAAACATTTTCTGATTTGTCGAACTACTCTTGTAGCCATCATGCCATGCCAATGCAGAGTCAAAATTTCTCCCAAACCACAACTTTAGCATCCATTGGTCTTGAAAATTTTTCTCCCCACGCATAACTCTTATCTTTAATAAGACAGTCAACCAGTCAATTACTGGTGTTGCTTAGATACACTAGACCTAGTCTACCTACATTAACACTCACAACCATTCCGTTATTTGCCCGGTTTGCAGTTGCAAGTTAAATTACAGTAACAAGTTAAGTGCGCAATTTTGTTTCAAGGGAAACTTTTGCATGCTTTACTATAATCTTGTCTAGAGCAGAATGCAATGTAGAATTACTGCATGGGCAACAGCAAATAAATCTTTACCAGAAATAATTCGAAAAAGGCTTAATAATATTTTAAGAATGATATTTTTTGGTAACTTATTTACGTCAATTTCACAATTGTATTAGAAACTTGAAGTGTTAAAAGTAGAAGACACATATTAACTTGAGTTAGCTAAATTTGTGTATCGACTCCATTATAATCAATTGCCTAAAAAGTTTTATCATTTTTTTTAAAAGATAAAAACTATTTATCAACATGAAACGAGATTGATAAATTGGACTGCTCACTATCGCCCATAAATAAATGAATTATTTTTCCAAAAGCTATTTTCTTGCAAAGGTTTAAAGCTGTGGGATAACCTCGATTCAGAATTAAAGAGCATACATCGGATTTCTTTCAAAAAAGCATATAAAGTAAAATTGTTGAAAGAATTTAAACTCTTGCAAAAACATTGGATTGTGTAAAAGGCATTATTGTTTTTGTTTTCCATTTCCTTTTTTTAATTATTACTAAAAGCTTGAGCTCTAAACTTATTTAGATAATTTACTCAAATTGTAACGGTGTAATGTAATGGATTTTGCTTATATCTCAATCTGCTGAGATCAGGGAGCATCTCGACTCGATAACCGAAAAGTTCCTTGATGCTTCATGGCTTTTGTTGCAAGTGTTTTTTTGTATTATTAGGGTGATTATTGTGTCAGTGCGCAAAAGCAATATTAAATAAACTTTCTCTCTCTCTCTCCAAACAAAAAAGCTGCAGTCTCGGCTAGCACAAAGAAAAGTACTTTCCGTAATCAACCCTTTTAACGCACAGAGGAACAAAAACATCCCAAATAAAAAACATTAAAAACTGTCTCAAAATTATTATTTCTGTTTTGACAATTAAGATGTGGTAAGCCAAGTAAGTAGGGAATAAAGTAATATAAGTTGCGCTGCTATGTTGTTCTTTGTTAAAAAACTGCAAGCTTCCACAAATAGCCAAATATTCATATTAAAAAATGAAATTTCAGACACATACCAATGACATTGAAATTGTAAATTTTCTTCAAGTAAAGCTGCAATATGTAAGATACATGCCAGTATATTTTTTCAAACACATTTATTGTTTTCATAGTACTTTATGGAACATACGAGGTTTGTTTGTATAAAATGGGAAACAGATGTCCCTCATTAAAGTGTTAATGAGGGCAGCTGCACTAACCCTTGTACCACAAAAACAAGAATCAAATAAAACTAAACAGCACACATATTTTAATACACATCAATGGTGACAACAAATCAGCCTCCAACAATTAAATGGTGTCGGCGACTGAATAGATAAACCTAACTTTCAAATACCTATTCAACTTTTGGTGTATTTAACCTGCCTACCATGCTGATTCCAACTTGCCAGTTTACGAGCTCCATTTGTGCTTTTGTATTGTCCAGCTCTATGGTTTACTCATCCTATGCCAAATCATAACAACTATTTCATAACCACAGTTAAACTGTTTATTATGAGTTTAAATTGTTTTACTTTGTTTAAAATCATAATTTGTGTTTCATGTTGAACCTACTCTAAAATATCAGTGTGTAAGTAAATTGGTAATTTTATTGTTGAATAATTGAAACATTATGACTTATTACAAGAAATATTGATGTTTTAAATACATGTAGGCAGTGGTTGTTTTGCCATCAAGGGCATTTTTTTGTTGGAAAGTAATTTGCCGTCAGATATTTGGCCGTCATTTTTAATATCTTGTTGAACGTGTGACTTTTAGTTGTTATTGATTGGTCATCTTTGGAATGGAATAAAGAAATTGTTTTCTTGTGTACATTGCCTAACAATATCATATTCAGTGCCCCACCCTCCAGTCTACACTGCCTTATCTTGGAACCCTGCCACCAAAGATTCGAACTTGCAACCATTGTTAATGAAGGCAGCTGCACTAACTAATATACCACACCACTTGAATGATAGTTAACAGCAACATATTTTAATACACATCAATGGTGACAACAAATCAGCCCCTAAAAATCAAATGCTGTCTGCAATACAAAAGAAAAACAAAACGTTTAAACTGTTATTTAATTTTTAATGCATCTACCTTGCTTGCCACGTTGATTCCAACTTTCCAGTTCAGGAACTTCATTTGTGTTTTCGCATTCTCTAGCTCTATATTTTACTCATAAAATTATCTTATGCAAAACCAAAAACTATTCCACAACCACATTTAAACTGGTCATTACGAGCAAAAAATGTTTCATTTCGCTTGAAATAATAATTTGTATGTCATAATGAATCTACACTAATATAACAGGTGGTATGTAAATTGCTATTTTATTGTTGAATTATTAAAACAGTATGACGTATTACAAGAAATGTTGATGTTTCAATTACTTGCAGGCAGTGATTATTTTTCCATCAACGATATGTTGTCCTTAAAAAGTAATTTGCCCTCATTATTAACCCTTATCAGAACAGTGCTTTTGCGTAACTTAACCAGAACATATATTGACAATTGTCAACATGCCATTTTCTTGTGTTTTTCAATGCTAATGCGTACTGTTTTCAAAGTATATATGTTGCCCTCTTATAGTCGATATGCGCGATTGATCAATCTCACAACGCGATCCATTGATTGTACGGTTAATTTGATTTTGATAAAGCATTGCAATCTTGAATCTAAAATCCAGGGTCTGCTTCCTACCCAAGGTATAATTTTAGCTTGTTTAGCTCTTAGCTGAAGTACAACAAAATTTCCCCAAACGAAGGTTGTGATTCAAACACAAAAATACACAAAGATGTAGTACAAGCACAAATTGTTCAACATTCTATGCAATATGTGTTTTTTGGTATTTTTCTGTGTTGCGGGCAAACACGTCGGCGGCAAACCAAGCATGCAAGGCGAGTATGCTTCCCACATCTGTAACATCTTCCCCGTTTGATGCCTAGAACTGTACAGTTTATGGTGTTGAAAGCAGTATCAATAAACCCCATCTTTTTGGCAAGTACCTTTGTTTCACCTCTCAATTTTTGGTTGCTTACGTATGATTGAGCAAGTTGAAAGCTTAGTTGCTTGAGAAAATCTGTTTTTCTGTCACATTTTCCACTGCCTCTCATTACTATAAAAGCGTTGTTAGTGGCAACATTTATCAAATTGTAATTGATAACCATTGGCCAACGATTTGTTTTCCTCAAGCAACTGAATTCTTCACAGTTTTCATCAAGAGTGTCAACTCCTCCTTTATGCTTATTGTAATCTGTGATAACTGCAGGTTTTTTGTGGCAGTCCGTGATTGAAATAGGAGAGTGTGAAGAGGACATCATAAGCATATTCTTGTTGCGTTTCGGGACATATGACAATAGTAGAATTTTGTTAGAATAGTCATACAATGCCTTAGTGCTTTCAATTTCTCTTCCGTTTGCTGCTTTGAACTGCGATGGTACTTCACGGCGATTAGCCATAATTGTCCTAATTAGTGTTAGATTTTGCTGCAAACGATTGCACATCAGGTCATGAGAGGTAAAATACCCGTCAACATATATGTCTCGACGGGTACCAAACTAAACTGAGCACAATTTCATTACAATATCATTGGCGAGGTTTCTATGAGGTCCCGAGTCAGATATCTTCCAGAATAAATCATGCCTTTCAGAGCAAAACCTGTATTGGCTTTGCATAGCCAAAAAAACTTAACACCGTATTTCCTTGGTTTAGTTGGCATGTATGTTCATCCGGGAATCTTGCCACGATACCCAACGAGTTGTTCATCCACAGTCAAGGCCTCATTAGGGATGTAGATGTTGGGCAGATTACTGTTGAATGTTTCCCATACTTCTCGAATAGCAGCTAATCTATCGTTTCCTTGTCTTGCCGGTCGATTACGATAGTTATCGAAACGCATGCAACGTAGTAGAAATTTGAATCGATTCAATGCCATAGTGACTCTATAAAATGGTCTACTGTCAACAGGATCCCACAAGCGAAGTAAGTCTGTGAAGTTATCTCTGTCCAAGCCAGCACGAATCATAATAGCAAGACCGGCTTCAACTTCATAGGATGTAAAGTTTTTGTAGACAGAGTTTGGCGACAATCTGCACTCACGTCTCACGTCCCTAGCCTTTCTATTCATCTCACGTACTATCTGAAGTATAATTTCAGGTCGGTAAAATATTTTGAAAGCATCCACTTCATGTTTGGGAATAGCAATAATTCGAAATTGTTGTGCCAATATACAGAATGTCTCAAAAAAATGTACTCACTCTTAGAATGACGAGAAAACCTTTTTTTATGAACATGGAGCGAAATGAAATAGCATCGAATACATGAGACAAATGTAATTGAAGAATCATGTTCACAAATGTTCAAATTGATGACCATTATAAATTTACTCACTCTTTTTTTGTGTTGCAGATATCCTGAATTTTTAGCAAAATTTTAGCAAAATTTTTAGCAAAATATCCTGAATTACTGAAGCCATGGCAGGAAATCAACTTAGTTTGGAAGAGAGAAAGTTTGTCCTGAAATGCTATTGGAAGACCGAAAACGCCACTGAAGTGCAACGCCGGTTCACAAGTAAATTCGCAAAACCGCCACCCACGCGCCGGACCACTGCGCGCATCAGAGACAAATTTGAAGCAGATGGAACCGTACAGAATACCAACAATAAACATTCAGGACGACCACGGACACCTACATCTCCTGGAAAAGAACTGCAGGTGCAGGAAACACTCCTTCGATCACCACAGAAATCACTTCGCCAAACTGCTCGGGAAACCCACATCTCAAAAGATAGCGTCAACCGCATCATGAAGCGTCTGCATTGGAAGTGCTACATTCCAAGGCTGTGTCATGCTCTCAACGAAGACGATTCTGACCGAAGAGTGGAATTTTGTGAATGGTACCTGGCAAAATGTGCAGAAGATGTCGAGTTTGCACACAAAATTGTGTGGAGCGATGAAGCAACCTTCAAATTAAACGGTACCATTAACCGCCATAATTGCACGTACTGGTGCCCTGCAAATCCTCACGTAACAATTGAACGCCATGTAAACTTACCAGGAGTAACAGTGTGGTGTGGGATATCCGCATTGGGCATCATAGGACCTTTCTTTTTTGACGAAACTGTCAATGGTGAGAGCTACCTCAACTTGCTTCAGGAATTTGTTGGTCCACAAATTACAGAGATGTTTGGTGATGACGGCGATATTTACTTTCAGCAAGATGGAGCACCTCCCCATTACCATCGCGATGTACGAGCTTACCTCGATGCAGTGTTTCCTGACACATGGATTGGACGAAGGGGCCCCACTGAATACCCTGCGCGTTCCCCAGACCTAACACCCATGGACTTTTTTTTGTGGAGATACTTAAAAGACAACGTTTATGGCAACAAACCAAGGACAATTGATGCATTGAAATTGGAAATTGAAAGACAATGTCGTGATATTCCTAATGACATGTTTCGCGACGTTTGCGAATCCCTTGGTGCGCGTTATCAGCGTTGTCTGGACAATAATGATCATCAATTTGAACATTTGCAAACATGATTCTTCAATTACATTTGTCTCATGTATTCGATGCTATTTCATTTCGCTCCATGTTCATAAATAAAGGTTTTCTCGTCATTCTAAGAGTGAGTACATTTTTTGAGACGCTCTGTATTTCTACTTCTGAGCCTGCTTGGAAAAGGATTATTATAATACGTTGCATTTCCAGCTGTTATTGCTGCTTGAGCTTCATCTTCTGAGCTACCATCATTGTCATTTACCAGCATCTTCATTTTCTTCCTCAAACACGTCTATGTCAGAAAGTTCCTCTTCCAAAGGAACTTTGTCATCATCAACAACAGATTCCGTTTCGCTGCTGCTTGTAGCCTCAGCATCAGAATCGTTGTTCACATCATCAGAAACTATCTGCAGTTGTTTGAGGGCCTCTTGAAACGTAAATCTTCTCTGTCTATCCATAAGTAAAATTCCAGTTATGTTACCCAAGCAATTGTATATACGGCAGTTGCAATTAGTTAGGATTTCAAGCCAAGTACAGTCTATGACTATCTACAGGTATTGATTCTTTGTTCTAAATTCTGAAATGTACTTTTTATCTAGGTAAATATTCTGAAACGTACGTATTATTACGTCTGAAATATAAGAACTGCTGACAGAAACCTAACCTCCTTCAGCCAAAGATCAGATCACCAAATGTAGTTGCAAATTTTTTACAAGTTGCTGGCAATTGTGCTGAAACAATATTAAATTATTAGTTGTAACAATAGTTATTTAGTTACAACAATAGTAACAGTCATTCATAGTAATTTTAAATCTCAAAGGCCTTTTGTCTCTATTAATCTGCTATTAATTCTATTTGTTGACATTTGTCAACAGGTGTTCCGAGGTGTTCCGATTAAGATAAAATGCAAATAACTCATTGTAGAAACAATATGCGATTTTGATATCACTGCAGTAGTAAACTAATAAGAAGTTTTCCTTCGTCGATGAATGGCGCTGAGCTAGCATATAGGGGGCGAGTGCAATCAAACGAAAAAAAATTGATGTTGACAAATGTCAACATATGTTTTGATAAGGGTTAATAACGTATTGAACGGTGACCTCTAGTCGTTTTTGATTGGTCAATTTCTGTGTATGAATTAAAAATAATTGCATCTTCGAGTACAGTTTTTCGTTGATTTACATACAGAGCCCCACTTACGAGTCTACACTGCCTTATCAGGGAATGCTGACACCAAATATTCGCACACGCAAACATTGTTAATGAAGGCAGCAGCACCAATTGCTATGTCACACCCTCACAAATCGAATAATAGTAAACAACACACATATTTTAGTACACATCAATGGTGACAACAAATCAGCCTCCAAAAATCGAATGCTATGTGCGACTGAAAAAGAAATCTAAAATTTCAAACCGGTATTAAATTTTTGGTGTTCAAGAACACCATCTGTGTTTTTGCATTGTTTAGCTATATGATTTATTTATTAAATTACTCTTTGTCAAACGACAACATCTATTCCATAAACACATTTGAACTGTTCAGTACGAGCTTAAACTGTTTCACTTCGTTTAAAATCATAGTTTGTATCTCATTTTGAATCTACTTTAAAATATCAGTTGGTTAGTAGATTGGGAAGTTATTGTTGAATAATTGAAACATTATGACATAATACTAGAAATGTTAATATGTCAAATACATGTAGGCAATATTCGTTTTGCCATCAACGGCATATTGTCGTTGGAAAGTAGTTTGCCGTCAGACATTTGGCCGTGATTTTCAATGACGTATTGAGCGTGTTACTTTTGGTCGTTTTTGATTGGTCAATTTTTGTCACAAATTAAAAAGTTTTCTTGTGTACGCTTCACATAGTTTCACATACCGTGCCTCATTCTCCAGTCTACACTGCATTATCTTGGAGGCCTGTCATTGAACATTTGAACTTGCAACCGTGGTTAATAAAGGCAGCTGCACTAACCACAACAACTCACCCTCACTACCCAAATAATAGTAAACAACACACTTATTTTATTACACATTGATGGTAACAACAAATCAGTCTCTAACAATTAAATGCTGTCGGCGAGTGATTAAAAAAACCAAACTTTTAAACTGTTATTAAATTTTTGTGGTTTCCAACATGCATACCACACTAATTCCAACTTACCAGCTTAAAAATTTTATTTATTTTTCTTCATTATCTAGTTCTGTGGTTTACTCATCAAATTATTTTTTGCTGCACCATAACAACTGATCCATAACCACATTTGAATTGTTCATTGTGAGTTTAAATTGTTTCACTTCGTTTAAAATCACAATTTGTTTATCATGTTGAATCTACACTAAAATATCAGGTCGTAAGTAGATAGAAAATTTATCGTTGAATAATCAAAACATTATGACGTATTATAAGAAATGTTGATGTTTCAAATACATGTAGGCAGTGGCTATGTTGCCATCAGCGATATTTCGTCATTGAAAAGTATTTGCCGTCAAACATTTGGCCGTGATATTCAATGATGTATTAAACGGGTGGGTTTTGATCGTTATTGATTGGTCAAATTCTGCATGTGGATAAAAAGTTGTATTGTTGTGTACACTCCACAATAATATTACAAACAGCACCCAATTCTCCAGTCTACACTGTCTTTTCTTGAAAACCTGTCATCAAATATTTGAACATGAAACTATTGGTAATAAAGCCAGCTACACTAACCACAACACCACACTCTCACAAATCGAATAATAGTAAACAATACACATAGTTTAATACATATCAATGGTGACAACAAATCAGCCCCCAAAAATCAAACGCTGATAGAACACAAGAAAAAGACCAAACATTTAAACTGTTATTAAATTTTTGGTGTATTTAACTTGCTGGCAAGGCTAATTCCAACTTGCCAGTTCAAGAACTTCATTTTTGTTCTTGCATTCTCTAGTTCTATGGTTCATTCATCAAATTATTCTATGCCAAACCATTACAACTACTCTACAACTACATTTGAACTGTTCATTATGAGTTTAAATTGTTTCATTTCGTTTAAAATCATAATTTGTTTATCATGTTGAATCTACTCTAAAATATTAGATGGTAAGTACATTGCTATTTTATTGTTGAATTATCAAAGCAATATGATGCATTACAAGAAACTTTGATGTTTCAAATACATGTAGGGTGTAGTTATTTTGCCATCAACGGTATGTTGTCCTTAAAAAGTAGTTTGCCGTCATTATTAATGACGTATTGAACGTGTGACTTCTAGTCGTTATTGATTGGTCAATTTCTGTGATGAATTAAATTAATTGAACTTCAGTGTACAGTACACTTTTCCGTTGATTCACATACAGTGCCCCACCCTCCACTTTGCACTGCCTCTTTTTGGGACCGTGCCACCGAACTTTCGAACATGCAAACATTGTTAATGAAGACAGCTGCCCTAACCACTATACCACACCACCACAAATTGAATAATAGTAAACAACACACCTGTTTTGATACACATCAATGGTGACAACAAATCAGCCTCCAAAAAACAAATGCTGTGGGCGACTAAATAGAAAAACCAATTTTTTAAACAAATAACAGTTTATCATGTGACGAGAATTACTGTATAATGAAATTTTCACACCATTATCAATCATGAAACGTTGCTAGATGATCGCAAAGTTGCAAATACAATCCTAAAACCGAAAGTTTAATTTTTGACGAAACCATCCCTGGACGTGTTTTGTCCTTTTGAACTCTTCGGCAGGGCCTGTCTCGTCAGCCAAAATACAAAAAGCAAAACCGAGCAAAGTCTGCCAAGGCTAGACGTTTGATGCAAAATCATATTATTTTCTTAATTGCGATTAGCAATGCATACGATAAACGCAACACGCCTATCGCTCGAGGCAAGCGTATAAGTCACATAATTAACAGTAAACTAATGATGGCAATCGGGTCTTCTAATAGAAAAAAGGGCTTTCTTGGTAGTGAGTTTTATTTTAGATGTCAAATGCCATGGAAGATGGCGTTTCTTTATATTAGAAGATCCGATTGCCCCATTAGTTTACTGTTAATCATATACCTTACCATTACTATTAAATACCTTTTTTAAAGTCTCGTTGCATGTGACCCTTGATGTACAATTTACATTTTATTTAGTAATAAGCAAGGGCGTGCTTACATTATAGGCTACTGAAAAAGACATCAGGTATATGAAAATTCAATTCATGTTGGAAATTTTTGCTAAAAGTTTTTTGGCATCATAGAGACGCTTTTCAAAATTGGTCACTGGGTGTTCTCTGATGGCTGGAGTAGAAAACCTACAAATTGGGACTGCTTTTACCGATATTTGATTATATTTTGACAGATCTTAGTGATGATCAAGGCCAGAGGGAATCCAGTAATCAAAACAAAGGTAAGCTTTTAGTTTTCAACTCAAGCACTCTGGACTATATGTTTTCCTCGTTCCAAAACAAATCTATAAATGGTAGTACTTCGAAAACGAAGGTGTGTAATATGGCAATCGTAAGCCTGTACCTCACTGAAAAGATCAATGCGTGATCGGTTATCACGGCCATAGGCTACGAATACACCTTGCTGACGATAGTGTAACGTTTTGCGTGTTTTATTTTGGGTTCTTTTTACTTTGTATGGTGATGCGTGTTTCTTCTTAGCCTACTGGGAAACAGCCTAATGTATGGCGTGCTCGCACTGCTTTTGGTTGATAGCAAGAGTTAAGACTGCGAGTGCTTGAAGTTCACAAGCATGCAGAAATATTTTTTAAGCATTTTTGGAAATATTTAGAAATATTTTTTAGTGTATCTTAGTAGCGCTTTCTAAAGATATTTGGATTTCATTGACATGTGGAAAGTTTCCCAAACAATGTAATCTTGAAAAGTGTATGCTTCCCCTATTCCTTTGAATGTAATCACTTCAGCGAAACAGCGATTTGAAAAGCAATGCTCCTCGGCTAGAAATGTATGGCTGCACTAGAATTTAATATCTGGAACAAATTTGCTCCAATAGACTTTTAGGATGGATTTGAGGCCATTTTGGTGGGAGGTTTCTCAATGACAAAGATATAACACTCGACATTCATCGTGCTGTGGTCGATATAATTGCCTTGTATACCATGGCTTTTGTTTTCTACTTCAGATGGCGGCATTTATTTCGATTCTTCGGTTCTGATAAAATCTGTATCGTTGTCCGTAACATAACTTGCGTTCAGATCAGGGTCGGAGATAAAAGTACTGCTGACCCAACACATTTCTACCAAAGTAGTGAATTGTAGCAGGAATTCATAAAGCAAAACCACAGGAGTACCAAAATCACAACTCTGACGTTTGCCAGCATGCGAGTTCTTGCGTCAACTTTGATTGATTACGATGGCTTCATCACTGAAATATCTTTATTAAAATATGCTTGATTTGATCATAAGCAGCACAATATAATTTTGAAACTGTAAAATAAGCCGTTTTTAAATGAAAAACTCTCAAAATAAAGCAAAAAATATAGTGCTAAAACGTCTTAAACATATGGTTTTCTCTGTTATCGTAACGAGGAACAATCGTGTCAAAACGATTTCTTATAAACCACAGTGAAGCACAGAAGGGTTAGCTATCACTTCCCGTATTGCCACATGCTGATTAACAGAATTTCAGCGTGATATTGTCAGAATGACTGGTAATCTACTTGCTGCTTTGACAATAGGTAACTGCTTTATTTGTGATGGGCGTCTTTGTCAAACTGATCGTTTCATTTTGCAAGGAAAAATAGAAGGCAATCTTAATTAAAAGCGAAACAAAAAAACCTTGAAGCAAAATGTGGCATGATTTTACTCGAATAAACGCCTAATTATACTTTAAGTATAGCTAGCTATAATCTGCACAAAAACAGTTTTTGTTTGAAACGGAAAGAACAAAGTGATGTTGCTTTAGACAGTGACACTGTTTCGACCTATCAGGTCTCTTCAGTGCAGTTGGTGACCGACAAGAAGCTAGAGGCTTTTCATAAAGCATAGCTTAGACCGCCACACTGCTTTATGAAAAGCCTCTAGCTTCTTGTCGGTCACCAACTGCACTGAAGAGACCTGATAGGTCGAAACAGTGTCACTGTCTGCAGTTTTGCTATGTGCATCGCTAGCCTCTTGCATTACTATGATGTTGCTTTGTTTGCCCAATTTGCATTGTTGCCAAGAAAATTAAACGTGAACAACTCTCTCATGTATTGGTATAATTCCATCTCAATTTATCGTGAGATAAACAATCAGGTCGCTTAAAAATTTTAATTTGAAACAGCTATCACACTATCAAAATTGAGGACAAGGTAACTTATCGTACCTTGGGTAAGTAATGATTTGCATTCAACCTGAAGACATACACGTCGAAGGGGTATTGGGGGTTATCGAGGGTGCTGATTCCGGAAATGAAGTCCGTTTTTTCGTATGAAATCTGGTTTTTTGACAATCGTCATTACACAGTAAAAGTCATCACGTGGCAGAGCAAAATACAACGGGGCAAACTGGTCAGCAGTTGTTTATTAACACAGCTAAAAATTCGCTAGAAAAATGTAATTTAGAAGCTTAGGCAGCATTAAAATAATTTTTTCTCAGGAAATTTGCTTTCCAGTGATTTATAGCAAAGGTAGCCAGCTTATATGATCACTGTACAGTGATGTGGCCGACACGGAGAATTTTTCAATTTTGAAAAGAACAATGCTATATGTGTTTCAAATTTGATAAGGACTATCTCGCGGCGAAGCGTTATAATACCTGGTAACTGGCCACTGCAGCAGATATTTGGGTGTTGCTTGCTTTAAGCCACCTTGCCAATTGGGTAAGGGTTTTGAGCTAGGGTAGGGGGTTAGGGTAGAAAATTAGTGAGTGGAATAAAGGTATACTTATGATGTAGAGGGAGCCTAGAAATCATGTTGATGACTACTACTTCTGCATTGTAAAAAGTGGAGGCCGTGGTGTCAACTCGAAAATTAGATCAAAAATACAGTATCGTAACTTGGATTCAGCCATATGGCCGATACGTTCATCACCCAAAAAAGGTTTCCACCATGACCTATTTAAAAGAGAAAACGGCCAGACATTCTACCTTACAGCGCGAAAATTAGACTGGTAACATCTGCGTATCGGTTTGTTTACTTTTCAAGTTTGGGAGATTTTATGCTAGCGTTGCAGAGGGATAGTATGGGAAACTTATTTTATCTGTTGGATCAAAATTGTTCTAATACGACACTGTGTAATATATAATAACTGTCAATTGATCAAGCAGGTTGTTTGGAAGTAAAATATTTATCAAAAAGCAGCACTTAGTTCAGCTCAGAACAGCGCAATAGTATAAGATACTTCGCGAATCAAAATCATCAAGTAAAAACTATATTGCGCATTGCGCCGCCTTTTAAGTTAGAACTAGACGATATTTTAGTCGCAAAATTTTATTCCAAGCATGTGTGTCGTAACTTTCTTTGCATTTTTATGAATTGTTGAACAACTTCTCCTCGCACTTGGCTATTGACAAGTTTTTGGTCATTATTGGAAAAGACTTAACAAATTGTGCGGTTGATAAACTTAATGTTTTCAAGGTGATTGTCACACAGAAATGATTGTGGCAAATTATTAAATTTCATTACATTTTCTGCAGTAAATCTTTCATGTAGATCACTCTGGCGTATAATATATTCGCATAGCTCCAGCATAGCAAACGATTTGCTGACATAATGTGTTAAATTAGTGGCAGGGTGCGTCAAAGCACCAAGGCAGCAACTTCGGTTGAGTGTTGATCCAAACAACAGCTTTCAATCTCAGAAGATATGTTTTCTAGATTTTGATTGAAATGAGGCAGGACGAGATCTTTGCTGCTGTCAGGACAAATATATTCTTGCCAGAAAAAAATCGACTCTTTGAGGAGAGATTTCAGTGCATTTTTCTTTTGGCAAAAGCAGCTCTGGCTTCCTTGCCAACTGCTCACTTTGTGGAACTAAGGCCACCTTTTCCTTTTCTGCCCAGTACGTTCAAGTTTTTCCACTAAAACCTGCGCCTTTTGGCCAGTTCGCCGCTGGTCTAGGCAGCACCAACAAGTCTGCCATTTTCTTCTCTTTTTCTCCTCTCCGACCCTCGCTTTATTTTCGCCACACTGCCCTAATTCCGACTTTTAATTTACCTCAAACTTTCTGGCGTATTCGGCAGGAATTATTCTTTCTCCTTTTTACCGCCAGGCTACAATTTTCTTTTGGAAAAGATGCAGATGGCTTTTTGTGTATTAAAGGGGGCGGCATCTTAGGTATCGACGCTACTGTGTCGTGGTTAAAGCGTCCGCTTTGCAGTCGGTAAACCTGAGGCTTATTTTCTCAGTCGAGTCATACAGATTCTAAGAAACGCTATTTACAGATTCCCAGCTTAGCGCTCAGCACAAATAGTGTGAAGGACAAGCCGCAAAGTTTGCATGACGTGCCCTTGGGCGAAACACTTAACGGGACGCTTCGCCATCAAGTTTTCGAATCTCGGCACTTACGCCCATGCAACTGTAGTTCGGACTTGTTTCAGATCATTTTCAAAGATTTTAGACGAGCAGGTAACTTGAGTTTCTGCTACAAAAAACTTAGCAAAGTAAACAAGATGCAATTCGCAAGCTGACGTCTCAATTGGATACAAAAACGAAGATATTTGTGACAGAGATGATAGCCCTAGATCATTGATTCCCAATCGATGGACTATGGTCTTTACTAACATAGTGCTTTATTTAACTTTCACTTCGAGTAAAATGAAAATAATTTTTTTTGCAACTTTTGTGTTTTATTTAGAAAACATCACTATTTTTTTGATAACCTTTTTTTGGGTCACTTATCAAATTAATAAAAGTATGTGACTGGGCCACATGCCTCTGTACATTTTGAAAATGGGCCACGTGCCAAAAACGGTTGAAAAGCCCTGAACTAGATAAAGAGTTGTTAAGTGAAGCCGTAAGACTGATTTTACTTCACAATAAAAGCGTGGAAAGAAAACGCGCATAGCTGTAAATTGCTGTTGCGTTGCTGTGATTTGATGTTTTCAGGAGACGTTTAGCTGCCTACGAAAAAATTTTGGACAAAGAACTGGAGATCTGAATCGGAGTTCATGCCATCTTTTGTTAAGTCGGCTTGTTCACTAAATAAATAGCCGTATGCTATCAAAAATATTTTTTTTACACCTTCAAAATATAATACAAAGTCTGATGTAACGGTTTGTTCAGCAATGTTTGCCAAAATTCTCCGGCAGTTTTCGTATCTTTGCCAGCAATTTCCTACTTGCAGCGGCAGTTTAGCAGGTACTAAAATCTGAGAGGAAACATTGCACCTATTAGTTTTATAAGTTTGTGACCACACCACACGCTGATACTGAATTCTAAACAAATGAATAACTTTTTTCATAACTCTTATTTTTTGAAATAGACAAGTCAAGAATTTATATTAATCAACTCACCAGCATCGCCAGGCAGGCCTACCAGTCAATTATGTCGGGATAGATAAAGTAGATCAGCCGGCTGCTCCGGCTTCACACAAAGATCAAAACTGAAAGCAACAACAAGAAAGATGCTATTGACTAGGGTTGCAATACAGGCGGATTTTTCCGGATAATTTAGATGTTAAGAACTTCGTGCACAAATTATGCTGTAATGTTCTAATGTCTGAAATTTTAGTGTTCAATCACCAAAAGATAGAAATTTTCTTTCCATAGTAAGTTTGATCTCCAAAAAGAAAAAAAGTTAGTCGTGTTTGTTTTGAGACAAAAATGGCAAAACAATCTCTTTAAAAATGTTGTTTCTAAAAAAGGTCTCTATTTTGTTTTGCAATCTCTTTGAAAAAGACATCTCCATAAAAAGGTCGCTGAGCCGGGTTCATCCAATGACTAATGTTTTTTTTATGATTTTTGCATTTATTTAGGCGTTTGATAAGGATGAAAAACTAAAAACATTAGATGAATTGATTATACAATAAACTCGGAAACAAAGAATTTAGTACCTGGGATCATTTTAATTTCATTGCAGGCCAAACAGGGTTAATAAACATATTTTAATGTAAGTTAAATGTAAGTGTTAGAACATTGTCAAAAACCTATTTTCAAAGTTAGATAGCTTATTGTTATTTCCTATGTATCATATATATATATATTTTCTTTTTTGCTGGTCCAAGTGGTTACGATCGATAGAGAGCGCTTTATAAGCGAGAAACAAAACAACAAAGCGAGTCCTACAGGCGCGAGGCTTCCGAAGGAAGCAATGCTATTGAGAGATATATTGAAATTTACAAAGCCATCCCTGGACGCGTTTCGTCCTTTTGGACTCATCAGCAGGGCTTGCCAAGGGCCGAGAGGTCCCCCCAATAGCATTAACGTTGACCATTATAAAACAGACTAACACAAAAAAAACAAGACTTACGTGCCGTTGATTATTGAGCGAGGTTCGTTTTGGCGTAGTTCTAGCCGCTCGACCATGGAGTGATACTGATATCCTTATGCGAAGTTGATCACACAAGCAGTGATTATGTATAAAAGGTCTTCCAAACGTTGCAAACCAAATGCGGTGCCTCAAGGCATAGCTGACAGCACGCGGTGCATGGCAGCAAAAAACCGGTGCGCGAGGCCAGATCCAAAGGCCCAGGTTCGAATCCCTCAGGCGCGTCTCGCCAGCGCTGGCTCTCAAGAACGCAATGCACGCGCAACGTGCAAAGGGCGCTTAACTAATTCCGGTGGGCCCCAAATGACTGCACCGCGGCTTATATAATGCACGGCCGCCAAGAGGTCAGCCACTTCGCCAATTCCACTCCGAGCGTAGCTACCGATTCCGACAACTAGCCCACCGCAAAGGCAATAACTAGCGTGTTACATAGCGTAGCCCGATCAGCGACGCAACTAGCGCTAGATACCACTTAACAATCACACGCGGAGATTCCCCCACACAGTTCTTTGGGTATATGTTATTTCCACCTTCTAAATTTACGATTTGCTATTTAGGTCAGCACTTTGTTTTAAAATTTTAGTAAACTGGCGATAGCTTGCAAACGCAGACTAAACTGGATATTGATCAGGTTAAAAGCATTTGTTCTTAGCGAGTGATGATTAGCCACAGCTTAACGCTAGTTTAAGATGATATTTTTTGAGCGGACTCATTTTCAGATTTTGTTTGAATTGATCTTAATTAATAAGTTATGATTTATAAATTGTGTTTTCAAGTTAAATCTATGCAGCAACAACATACATTGAGGGAGTTATTTGTTAAATTTGTTACAGAAAAACGGAACTTACAGGTTGAGGTGGAGGAGGCAGATTTCTTTTTTGTACTAAATTTTAGACCTTTTAATCACTTCTTTTAGCTTTGTGTACTGAACCTATACTCATTACAAGTGAAAAATTGATGTTGACGTCATTAAATATTGAAAATGTAATGGCAGGCGGCAATGAAGATTTTTGAAAGAAGGGGATAAGTTCTCCATAACTATGGGAGTTTTTATCACCGAGTTGTTGGTTGATACCAAAAAAAGGCCCTATCAGGGCTGAAGGAAGCTTGTTTCATGAACATACTTATGGAGGAAACTATTGCTCAAATGTTGAAGTGACCCTAAATTGAAATGTCATCCGACCCTGATAAAATTTCAACATTGTATTTTTACTTAGTTAGTCTCAAATGTTATTTTTTAAGACTGCTTTAATAATAGATGAGGGCCATTCGGGCTTGGCTCCCAAATTTTTTGCATATACTGGATCATTTAATTTGTTTTTGTTTAAAAACAAAATTATGTATAATGCGCTATTTACTCTCGTTGTTGTTTTATTTTGTGATGTCATAAGTGAGGGCAACTCTCAACTGCGTGATGCAACTTCAATCAAGTTGAGTTTGTATAAATAACACTGAGCTGACATTGTCTTTGAACGTGTATTTAGTTTATGCAGGCAGCTCTCGTTGCTAATTATGGTATTTTGTTAGTTGTAAATTTGGGGTCATAACCTGAGGTGGTCAAAAAGCCTAAAAACTTACCCAAGTCAAGCGTTGTTGCTTACTCAAAAAATACTCAAGTAATAATAGAAAGCAACGTTAAGTATTTTTACTTGAGTATCAGTAAAAAAAGTAATTGCAAATTCAATTAGTAGAAAAAAGTAGCAAGTAGTTTTAATTACTGTGCATTTGTTATTTTATGCAGGATTATATATGCTATTTTTTGGTGAAATTTATGTTTTTTTGTATTTAAAAATTTTGATATATTTTGAGCCAATTTAGTTTATTTCAAGCCTATATTACAGTGTTCCCCTAAACAGCAACGGAATTGCCTGTTTATGTTGGAGTTTAATGATTGCGTACCTCCTATCAAACTCAACTAAACTTAGACCACCTTTATGTTTTCCAAAATTTTGGTGACTATTTTTTAGCCCTTTTTTAAGCCGTTTTTTTAAATACAGGGTGGTCGCTAAAAACCGGGAAACTTGTCAAACGGTAATTTATTTTCACAAAATATAACTTTCATAAAGTTTTTCAAAGACTAATATTACAATACAATCACAGGTGCTGAGGGTGTCGTCCGTGCACTTTATAGCAGCGTCTTAACCTAGAAATCCAAATCCATCCAAGATTTAAAAATAGCGTTATAGCGTTTTGAAGAGCAACCTGTAAGATATCATTCCAAGCTCTTGCCAAGTACCTTTTGAATCATAAATAGAATCTATTCACGTCGACATTTTTGAGTTTCTGGTAATAACAAGCTCCAAACACAGCAATCCATTACATTTAAGTCTGGACTTTTTGAGGACCAGTCTTCCGGTGCAATGAAATCAAGGCAAGCTCATAGCCGCTATATTCGCATCGTGGAACATTTGTGGACACATCTCTTCATAATAAATTTCTTGGTTTACTGTTTAGTTTTTCCTGCCTTCATTACTAGGACAATATCTTTCAAAAACTAGAAACTCCAATTTTTCATATCATGAAACAGCAGCACAACAAAGAAAATAAATCACAATTTGAATTTCCCGCTTTTCAACGACCACCCTGTATAAAACACTGTATACCACCCTGTATAATTCAACGACCACCCTGTATTTGGGACCAAAACCTCTGGTTGCGCGTATATTGCTTATTCATGGCTTAACCAAGACATAAGTAAATGAATCCCTCCGAATTCAAACATACATTTTTTAAAGAGAAATCGAGTAAATAAGCATTGTGGGGCGTTGCTCATAGCCACTATATTTCTCCCAAAACTCTTTAGTCCCTGAAAACGAGTCATTTTTCTTACTTTTAGTTTACGTTTTTGTAAATCCCATCCCCTGTCATATGACGCGTCATATAAAAAAAGCACTCTAAACTTTATATTGGGATTCGACACAAAACCTGCTTCATTAAAAGATTAAAAAACTTTTCTAATATAATAACATGTTTGTCGTGCAACGATATCGCTTTTTCCTTTCATCTGATAGCAATATGACAATTTTTCTTCCTCCTCCACTTCTTTCCCCGTGGAAGCATCATATACCCTAATATTTGAGCGCTCTCTAATTGAATTTCTACAATAGTTCACATGAAAAGTCATAGATTTATTTGACTTTGCTTTATTTCACTGTAACAGGCAGCTCCCGAAAAAGCGTTTGAATGCGCTTCTTTGGCAAGTAATTTTTGAAAAAAAAAAATAAATTGCTCAATTCAGCGTTAATTGTGATGCCATCTTACTCTCCAAAGGATGTAGTAACTTTAGAGGGAAAGTGGCTACAATGCCGGCACCAGCTGCTAGTTTTCAACCCCAAAATGCCGTTCAACCAATATATGTTATTGATTTGTGCAAATATTTAATCTTCGACTACACTCTCCATACGATTTTAATACTTAACCGCCCCCCCCCCCCCTAAAGCGCATGAAAGCACATAAACTACTGGGAAACCTTGGATTTCCCTTAGTTTGAAAGTGCTGGAAGACATTTGTGTTATTAAGCTATTTTGATGCAAACGCAGAAATGTCTGCCATGTGGTGCCATTTGATTCAAAGACGTTGTTTGCTTTTGATTTATTCTTGAGCTTTCTGAAGTCCTTGCAGGCTTCTCCAAATGCTTCTTGCTTACTTCTCCTTGCAAAGGCGAACCTATAGCAATTAAGAGATCTTACTATTTCCCCAACGAAGGCAGTAATTTCTGAATTTTTAACCTAATGATAATTACCTCAGTTTAATATCATTGATCAAGACTGGAAAAACTTAAAAACGAAGTATGATTTTACAAACTAGCATTTGTTCTTTCAAAAAGTGTAAGGATGGGAGGAAACGCAGTCAAAAATGATGGATTCGCCAAAATAATGGTCGTTTTCAAAATTACAGAAACAAGATATGCAGTGATATGCCTACTTCACGATTTGGTGCAACCCCTTTAGCATTTGTATTTGTGATAGTAAGTTATTTGGCCTGAGAAGATTTCAGACTTGCATTTCAGTCGCAATTGGCGGTTATGTAGTGTAATGTATTTGCGTTGGATGATTACAAATAAACGCATTCAGTTGAGTTAGCGTAGTTGAGAAAATATAGGAAAAAAGCTTGCTTAATGTAGGATATTGCATTTGAAAAAAAAGGGATAAGGCGTGATTAATGCAGAATGCTCAACAAATGTGCGTCACTGCTTGCCAAAAAGATTAAATCTTTCACTTTAGTTTTAGTTCTAGTAGTTTACTTGTCGAGTTGTGATGTTTTTGTGTTCTGATTTATGGATGAGTGATTTGTTTAGTTTACCATGCTCTTTTCTGAAGATGCTCGGCAAAACTGGTCGACCGAAACGTTAAAAATAAATATACAGTAACCTCTCACTTATTGGCGCCTTCACTACATTGAAGGGATTTCAAAAAATTTAATTAAATTCAAATCTCGCAGAAATAGCCGCCATACGCGCCAAATCCGCGAGAGGCGAAATAGCGCGGCAAGCGTAAGTTTACTTTTGTTCTGTAAAGTGAAATTTTATCTTTGCGAAAACGACGGCTCGCAAACGAGCTGCAGATTCTAAGGCCTTTTGTACTCAGCCTGAGCGGAAAAGGAAGGAAAAGGCCTTCAACAGTAATACAAAAGTGTTTTTAACAGTCTGCAAGAGTGTGGAAAAAGGTAATATGAATATACGGTGGTTTAACCCTTTCTTGCATGAGTTAAAATTGTTCATAAAAAAGAATCAAAATAAGCTTATTTTGATTAAATATCAATTATATCATTTACCTAAAAAAAATTTTGATTTAAAATTAAAGTTAGAATATTTGTGGAGTTAAAGTTGTTGGAGCTATTGTGAGAAAAGGTAAGGGTGTGAGTAAAGAGTGTAAGCCTTTGTTAGTTTGTAAATGAACCGCCTTTTTGGAGCAGAAAAATTGATGTCAGACTCGTAGAATCATATAAATAATATCAAATTTTTAACCAACACAAATATTGCTCTCAGTTTTTGCTTCATTTTAAACGCTATTTTATTCAAGAAATGTGTTGTTTGCTCCTGTGTTAATAGCGTTTTTTGATTTATCATGTCGGTATATGGTGGATTATAAATCTTTTAGCAATGTGATATTTTGTATACGAGAAAAAATATTTTTTGCAAGTATTAGATCAGCTAAGCATCTACAGTTTCAGCTTTTGATTCCACAAAAACTTCTTTCTGTCAAATGCAATAATTAGATTTACAATGGTTTAGAATGAGAAAAGCCCCATTAGCTTAAAGAATTGGTCCAGGATTGCAAATACATGTATTTGAAAATTGCTCTATGGTATGGATGCAAATTTCAGATCAATCAATCAATCAAGACAGCCGACTCGATGGTCTAGTGGTTAAAACGCCCATATTGCAGTCGGTAGACCTGGGATTTATTCCCCTGGTCGCAAGCAAATAAATAAGCTGTACCTTCGCCTTCTTAAAATAACATGAAAGGAGAGTTGTTCATGTCTAACAACGCTTCTATAAAATTTAACTTCACTTGCCTCAGCACAACGACGTAACACTTAATGTTGATTTCTATTTTAATGTTATAGCGACCAATACAAATAGTCTACTGCAACTAATGTTTTTCATACTTTCTTGATACGACAGATGCCGACAGATCTGTTTCAATGTATAGGATCTTATCAGAGCACCTACGTTACCAAAATTGTGTTAGCAGCAATAGTTAGTCGGCAAGGCAAGACATGTTGCATTTACTTTCTTAATAGTTAATTGTATAAACCAAAAAAGAGATAACAAAAGTTTTACATCAAACCAATATCGAATCCTTTAAAGCCTTCTAACGATCACAGGTTTGGAATCATTGCACTATAGAATAAAACCGAGTTTTAGTGCTTTCCCACATGTCCATAAAACACGTCACTGTGCATTTGTTAGTCTTTAAAAATTTTATCGATGACCTATGCCGTGCGATAACAACAAAACAAGACTTTAAGATGATATTTGTACGTTGCTGTGCGAAAAGTAAACGACTGGTCCAAGACTTATAGATAGATGTATTAATTACTGCGTAATATTAGTGCTATAATCGCGTTGTTTTGTGTTTTTATTTATTAATGTGCGTCGGGAAATTCATTGCGGTTAAAGAGTTCCGTAACCAGATTAACCCAGAGCTCCAACTACTGTTAATCTGCTCTTGTATTAAAATTATTAATCTCTGTTGTTCCGGTAATAATGCTTTGTAAGTCTAATCACTTAAAAATTTTCAAGTAATTTTTCAAAGTGCATTTCATTTTACTTGCAAGCAGTAATCTACGTAAAATTTTTGATTTATGTTTAATTGGTTTCCGTATCTCGTGAAAGATAAGAGCAGAGATATTTTTGTAAGACTACTAATATATGTCGATACTAGCTAATGCAACCGATTTCCAAACGTGGTTTAAAAGGCAACTTGTGACAACGTTTTCACAGATCTTGATCTTGCTCTAAATCTAGCAGATCAAAAATGTTGTTTTGTTGGCACAGTTCGACAGAATGAAAAAGATCTGCCAGAAGTAGCAGCACGAAAGTACCCTGCTTACATCTACTCAAACAGCTATTGTTATGTTGATTTCATACCAGTGTAAATAACAAAAATCGGTAGTACAAATGAGCATATTATATCCCGATGTAGAGATTCCTTCTCGCAACAACTTTAAAAATAATTCAGAGACTGTTTTATTCTACATAATAAAACAAAAGGTAGCGTTGAATTCATTGTTCAGATGGCTAGAAAATATTTTGTTGAAGCTGCGAGCAGAAGTTAACCCACTCACGTCTTTGACAGTGTTATTGCTCTAGCACTGATCAACAGCTGGATTCTTTTCCGAGATATTTGCAAGTCGAGGATTAGTAGCCTATGTGGTAAATGCGCTACAAAAATTTGCCCAAACTGTGTTGATTGCATGCAGCCGCTAAGTTGCTTAATTTTGTAAACTGTTGCAGTTAAAAGTTTGATGCTGCAGTCATAATTAAAGTGGCTTTTCATATATTTTTTCCTTTAAACGCTGCAAGATTTTAAATCTGCGGTTAAGGTGTGGCGAAGTGCATTTTTAACTTTACTTTTTTCTTCTTTGTTATGCATCACCTAATGTTCCATTGTTTTTAAGATGCAACAAATGACATCTCGACTTTAAAAATGTTTTCTTGACCAAACAATAAACAAAATAAGTCTTATCTGCATCATACGTCCAATTGACACTTGGTCGTTCTAGCTAGTTTAAAAGTGCGGTCGTTCTAGTGTTGAATTGTTGAGAGCACACCATGCTAAACGGCTAAAGTGCAAGAAGTCACAGAGGTTGACAGCCTCCTATCAACGCTGCCGCCTCTTCTTTCCAAGTCTATTGAGCAGAGCTGAAGCTGCCGTGGGAGATTCAGTGTCAGATGGTGCTCGAAGGAAAACGTTGAAGAGGTACTCGCACTCTCCATCCCAACAAGATTTGTAGTTGTTTCGACAACCACTTAAGATGGATTTCTTTGCGCAGCAGAAATTCTGGTAACGCCTCGTCCATGTTAGTGGTATTTGGCTGAGGAAGCTGCCGAGTGTGTTTGTTGGTAAGGAGGGGGAAAAGTTTATAGCTGGCGTTTCGAAGTTTCAAAGCTTAGGATTACTGACACAAGGCTTGTAAACAATATCAGTGAAGGTCGGTGTTGTTACAGAGGAACTTTGTGAGCACGCGTCTGACAGGAAGCTGCGTGTCTGCGCCGACTCTCGCTGCCAGGTCGGCGTTAGTTTCAGCAGCCAGAAAAAAAGCTAGCTGAGTTCTTTGGACTGAAGATCAGGGCAAGGTAGTTGTTAGCTGCCCAATCAGCAAGGTCATTTCCATTCGATGATTTTGCATTAGATCCCCACCCTTTATGCTGGTAGTTGAAGCCGCCAGCACAACAACAGGATGGGTTGAACTCTGAAATCAACGTTGCTCTATGTTGTGAGAATGGGAGGCTTGTAGACGTTAACGATTTTGGCGTCATTAACGTCCATGCGCAACCACCCGCTCTCTGAAAATTAGAAAACCAGTCAACCAAGCTATAACAGTACCTGTTGTTGACAAACGTACAAAGGTCGCGCTTCCTGCAGAGGATGGACCCGAATAGTGTAAAGTTGGGAATCACTAGCTTGTCTGCAGATGATCAAAGGTTATCCTCGAGCAAGATTACAAGGATTTTGGTGAAGGAAGGCAGCTCCTCGATAAGGAGGTATTTGCTGGCAGTAAATTCTTTGACGTTTAGTTTCAATATTCTGGGTTGGACGTGGATAGCAGTGGTCCAGCAGTTCTCCTTCCCAACTGCACCTGAACGTCAGCCATAAAGTTTAGGCCTTTGTAGCAGACCCAGCTCTGCTTATGATATATTGCCACTAGCTACTGAGAGGCACCACGTGAAAATGTCAAAAACACCATTAGTCCTTGAGAAAATTTTATTGTTTTCATTGTAAAATGCTAAATTAAAAGTAAAATATAAAACATCGTTGTAAAATGCTAAGTAGGTAAAAAAACAATTTTGACCTGGTTTAAGAAGCCTTAGAAAACAATTCGTAACATATTGCAAGTGATGAGAAAATTCTACTAAAGGATTGATAAAGCGAAGTCTGAATTTATCTACCGGCAAATTATACTGTAGGCTACAAACAATTGTAAAAATGTTGTCCCCAGGTAAGTAGATTTAATAAGCGGCTGGATTTATTATCCATGGATTTATAAAGCGCAGTGCACTGTAATCATTATTTTCATTTTGGTTGTAGTGCAAAATCAATTATTTCACAAGTTTTTAGAAACACAAGTTGTTTTTGCTCTAATTTACTTAAAGCCATTATCCAAAAAGCATGGGTGTAGTACTATCCATATTTTGGTCATCACTATCCGAATTGAGGTTGAGATGAAGTAGACTTCCTGACTCTGGCACGCAAGGTAAACTTTATGTATTGTTCAATGTCTTTCAATTTGAATTGAAGACAATCATGAGCTAATCTATTATTACGTGTTTTGGTGTCATCAACACTAAAAATGTCAACATCGACAATCGTCAAAGCGTGACTCATGAAACAACAGTTCATCATCACCATCATCATCAGCCGGGTTAGCCTTACTTTTTTGCTCCCGCGTAACTTGCGAAAAAAAATGTTCGCGAGGTGGCAGAGCGAAAAATTGTCATAATTTGTCATAATTAATTATAATTATAAAATACCCCAAGTTTGTTTGTATATCATTACTCACCTGTTTACTTCTACATCAATTGTTATAAATCGTTGAAATCTGTATTTCTTGAAGATTTCAAATAAAATAAAAAAAATTTTTTTGAATATGTAAATTTTTAATCTAATTCCCCCCTCAAAGGTGTTGAGTTGTCTTCGAAACTAGAGTACCCTTATTTCAAAGATCACTACAGATTTTATTTTTCTATCAATTTTTTAAAAATGATCGCTAGATGATGCTAAGGAACAAAACTTTCAAGTTATATTAGTCAAAACTTGTCCAAAAGCTTAGTTTTTCTACAATTTGCTACTTTCTGAGGCCCATAAGCTTTTTGTTGACCGGTATTAAAATTTCTTTGTTAGATTTATATCTAAAATATGATCAGTCATTATCTACTAGAGATTAGCCTAAACCACGAAAGATTATGTATTTTAAAAATGAAATTTCTTCGAAAATCAGAAGACATCAAGTTTAAATAAAATATTTTGTCACTAAAAATAAAAACAGAAGCTTTTTTACACTCCTTCCATTTGTAGTGAAACAAGGGGGAGGCAGCAAATTTTAATTTGGAGAAGCCAAACTTCTGTTACCTTTAAAACTTGTATTTTAGCTTCTATCTCCTTGGAAACTTGATACAAAACACCGACTAAAGTGGCAAAATGTTTGCGATATACTTTATCCTTTTAAAGGGTGTAGTTTTTCTAAAACGTTTAATGTAGTGAAGGTAAGTTGAAAAATTTTGGCCGTTTACACTGATATGATGCACGGTACCCATGTTTGATCAGTAAATATCACATACCACTTAACCTAAGCTACTTAAAATCATATAATGCTGGAAAGAAAGTTTCCTAAGCTTTCAAATGAGACCAGTATTTAGCAGTATATCATCTTTTTTACAAACCAAATCTACTTTTTCAGTTTATAAGTTCAAATGCATTTTTAAATGTAGAAACGGATGACACTGACGGCTTCATTTCTGTTTAGAGTTAACAAGTAATTTTTAGGGGAGCTTTCTATGATTTACCATTAACAAAAAACAATTATATTAGCCATGCTTTGAGTAAGCCATGGTATTAGCTAACTAGTTGCTAGGCTAGCTCACTTGCTCAGAAATTAGACTTCGTTTTTTAATTGCTTTTAGTTCTCAAGTTTTGATTTATCTAGCATATCTATTTAATAAATCAATATTTAATTGCAGAGTGGCTTCTATCACATCATAGATTTAAGATTTCATTGCTTGCTTACTGCCAAATGCGATGGCAAAATTAAATTATTTTAAATTTACGTATCATCTTTGTTCAAAACTAAGTCAATTACTTTGTAATAAGCAAGCACATCATCATCATTTTTCTAAAATTTTCAATGCTTATCATTAAAGCACTGAGGGTTAACAGGAATTGAACGGGTCTGATGTTGCAGTCATTGATGTATAGCATAGGTAACCTAATTATTTTCTTGGGATGGTGGCATAACAGAAAACCACGTCACTTCACAAGCTAAGCTAAGACAACTTGGTTTGCGAAAAAGAAAAGGTTAATGTAAGAGACGTCTCATAGAAAGCAAGCCTTGAATGAGTCAGCTTGGTCCGCAACCAGACTGAAAATCAAGAAAAGAGAAGCTTGATGAGGGCAAGAGTAATAAAATACAATAAAGACATGATTAGCAATTTGATAAAAACGCTTTAACTTCATGATGTTTGTTGTTTAAAAGAAAGAAAAAGCGAAGAGGATCTTGAGAAAAAAGACTGGAAAAAATCTATTGTAAGAAGAACCACAATTATTGAAAATGTTCCTCCACGGGGTGTTTAGAAGTTCCTTTTGGACCGAAGCAAAAATGGCGATACTTGAGATTTTTCCTTATATAAAAAAAGAGAAAAAATGGGAACAAAAAGCAAAGCCTGGCTAATTTTTCCACAAAGAATAGCGAATGCGAAAAATGTTGGGGAAAAATTAGACATGGGTTTTGAAGGAAATCGCATTTAGAGAAGGGTTTCAGGAAAATAATGAAAATTGCTATGAGTTAAAAGTATAAAAAATCGTGTGAGAAGCATGGGTGCCTTCTGATGAAAGGGAATCAGAGCGTTAGTGAGGTACGTCAGTGAATTTAAGAATATTAAAATTTTTAAAGAATAGCCTCACCTGGATGCAAAAGAAAATACATGTATAAGTAACAAAGTATTATTAGTAAACATGTATAGCGCTACCCTACGTTCTCTTTCAAAATTTAAATAACGTAAATCTAAATTTATCAAATATAAAATTTAAATAATTTCAAAATTTAAATGACGATGGAGGTAACGTTTCTTATTTTTTTGCATATGATTGCTACATTAGGCCAAGCAAAAAGATATTAGTGGGCGGGTGTTATTTTTCTACATTTTTCCGCATTAAATTTCAATTTCTTTCGTCCAGTAGCATAATGGTAATTATTACTAGTAGCTAACAATAAAATTCATTCGATGTAATTAAAATGATAAATTTACTTCAAAAACTAAAAGATATGGGGTCGAAATAATGTAATTAAACTGTTACATTTAGTCTATTCAAAAACTCCTATTAGTTTGTTTTTGGTTTTGTCATTGCCTCGGTGGTATTCTCGCTAGGAGGAAAGGAGTTCACATTCTAGCCAAACTGCTCCGAGAAGAGTAAAAGAAAAGAAAAGGAAAAGATCAGAGAAGAAATCTCAAGTAAGGCATAAATGCATGAAAGAAGAATGTGTGCATGGAATCGTGTAGTTGATGACGTCACAGTGAAGATAATTGCAGGAATTCTTTAAATAAAAATCACCATGAGTGCCAGGATTTGCATAAAATGATTAACGAGCGTATTGCAGAGCATATAATGTCAGGTGTACATTAAAATATTGAGACTTGAAAGAAAGCTGCTGTTGCATTTTTTGCTCGCACTGGGTCGTATCTCCATATAAATTTTTCGCTGCAAACTCTGCCGGAACGAGAAAAGAAAATATCGCGGATAGGTTGAATATAAGAAATCCATGTTCTTCTCAACTGCCGCAGGTCTCAAACAGGAACGAAACTACAGTATGTATTTCATTTACAACGGTTATTTGTCAAATAAAAACCGAGTTGTTGTCTTCATGATAGATACTAGTCGCAAAGTATGTCAGTAGGCGTGAATAATTACTAACACAAAATTAACAATAATGAAGACAATAACGGCAAAAAAAAATTTAACGCGACTAATAGACCTCAAACTTACAAATAGATCGATGTTGAGCAAATTAAGATTAAAGTAAGTAAAAAACAATTTGCAAGTTGGCGGAAAAACCAACGCCTTACGAGACAAACAGACTACATATTTCATAGTTTTAGGCGTTGAGAAGGCAGTATGCCAATTTTCCTGGCATTCGAAGCAATTGTTAGGTCTTCCAGTAGGATCTTAATGAACAAGGTAATTCTATAATTATGACTACTTACTGTAGAGGTATCTGCCTTGTTAGATCTGGTGGAAATGGCGCTTGACAATTGTCTGTCAAATTTAAGATCAGTAACGGGCCTACTCAGGAAGCATCAAAAGAATTATAGGCAAAATAATTATGTTGCTTTCCTATAGAATGCCCCTAACGCATCTTAAATCCCCATTTGATAGACCGCTTTAGAAGATCAAAAACAAGAAGGCGACACCAGCGTTCTTGTTATAGCAAAGAAAAACAGACGACATGTTAACAACATCAACGACGTAACTATAAATGTTGCCCTCACAAAAACAAAAGTAAGACAATGCCGGAAAAAACATAACGTTAATGTCCAGGAATGTTTATTGCAGCTGCATAAAACTGCCTGCAGAACTTATTTCCTGTCGCTTAGAGGACAGCTCTTCAAACAAAGTTTTGATGATCGCACAAAAACCTATTGTTGGTTACTAAGATTCCGGTAGTACCTACATAACTTTGAAACTGGGAAAATGGATGATAGTCGGCGATTGCGCCATCACGTTGTGGCGGCCGTTCATTGTTGTGGAAAACATTGTTTCACGAAGCTTTATGTTTCAGTTGATCCCATAAACAATGAAAATGATGGATCTTCGCAAATGAACGAAGGTAAGTTTAAGCACCTGTCTTAAACTAAGATTTTAAAGAATTTATTTTGAGTTGCACAAAAAAGGTTTGACACAAACTATTTTTACTATCAGCACAACAAACGTAATATTGTACTGTACGGTATAAATTTGTACATGCATACAAATACATACTAATATTTACATGACATCAATTAAAAGTCAAAAAACGTGTACAAAAGCAGCCACACAACTTCCACATTAATTTTTAGTTGTTTTCGTGCAGTAATTGCACAATTACGCGACCACTGACGGGTTTTCGCGTTGAAACTTGAAATAAACAGTAAATAGAAAGGCATTTGAGAATTTTTTGGGTCCACAATGGACGACTATTTTTTGCAAAGAACATGCCTTGCGAAAAGAAGATCCATGGCGACCTTAATTAAATTCGTATTTTATGTAGAGGTGGGCAGTGTTGCCCTATTTTTTGTGCAGATACCAAAGTTACTTTTCATTGATTACATCAAAAATATCAACTGCATTTGTTTTTTAAGTCATCTGAAAAAGATTTAAAAAAATTTAAGAAGTATAATAAAATTTTGCCTAAAGGGCCCAAATTTTTGGCACGATTCCGATGACCTTTGAACAATGACATTACTGGATTAATAGTTGATACTACTCTTTCAAAAGTTTGGGGATGCTAGTGTCTATCGCCTGCGATGCCAACAGATTGTTTCCAATCGCTGTAAAATATTCTACCAAATGCATCATATCGCATTTAAACGTTGGTTTACTCAAAGCCACCTAAACAATTATTCTTAAAGTTCCATTTAAAATGTTGCTGCGCTTGTGGCAAAATGTCTTTTTAGCTTTACCTATAGCAGAATCTTGGTACATTGTTTTTGCTAAGTGCCGATTACCGGTACCTAAATGCTTTAAAAATACCGACTTACCAGCAATTCTATTTCTTGCTTGCTGGACCAGTCCCAACTTACTAAGCTATGTTCGACGTATATGCCGACTACTTTCAAATCAACGGTGAAGAAATTCTTAAGTTTCATAAACGCCCTGAAATCCCTTTTCGGTAGTTATTTAGGCTTGCTTGGATGAAAAGCATATCTTTGTATTGGTCTACACAGTTTTCTGTAAACCTCTCACAGTGGTTTTAAAAAGACAGCATCAACTATGTCCTTCGTTTTATGGTTTACAGATGTCTACAAAAATTTTATGCCCCTGAAGAGGCCTTCAGAGAGGAAGATTTTTGATGCTACACCAACCAAAATATCTTAGCAATTTTATCATTGCCGCTCCATGATTGTCATACAAAGCAGTTGTGGGATCAATGTAAGAATTGCCGCAAACATAGTTAAAGCATACATTGCCACGCATCCACATATGCACAACACAACGTAGGCCTAAGTTTGTAGCAAGGACAAATTTTTTAATGTGGGTAGCGGCAACAAACTTCGTGAAAACGGGTCAGATGTGCCTTAGTTTTGCAATTGTTCAGTCATTGACCCTACTGTAAGTGGGTCTATTTTAAATACTCAAGTATTTCTTTGATATTTAGAGATTATTGATTGATACAAATGTTATTGTGCTGATAGGGCCTGAGCTGCAAAACGTAGGTGTGCCACAGCAATAAGAACAAGGAAACTATACCACGAGTGTAGTAAGTGTAGAAAGTTAAGATTCTTCATTAAAGCTGCTGCTGAGACGGAGTTTTTTTCATCTGTAAGCACATTAAAAATGACTTAAATAAACGATCATACAAAAAATTTAGAAGTTGGGGTGAGGGCAATGCTGAATTAGTTGGAACTAGGGGACACAATATACTCGTAAAAAAACGATTTATTCCATAAAAATGAGAATGAATTAGGCCGTTAAAAATAATGCATTGATACTGAGGTGTAAAAATTTAACCATTTTATTTTGCAAAACAGCCTACAAATTGAAAAAATGTGGTGAGCACTTAATAATTCAGAAGCCATTTTTATGAAAATGCGCCCGGTCTTCAACTGCGCTTAAGGGGTAAAATTCTCATTGCCAGAAACGATTTATGAAAATTAATGATGACTAGTATCACGGCATTTTATTTCAAAATTCAAGAAAATTGTTTTCAAATTTGACCTCTTTGTGTTTTGCCTACATTTCTGATTAATCATTTAAGCGTTTTCATTTCACTGTGTTTCTTAACGTATCTTTTCGTATGAAAGAGAGGAAAAAATTTACAAGTTATGATAGATCAAACTTTTTGCTTCTTTGATCCTCAGTATGATGTAACATATTGTATTATTTGAGACCATGCTCCGTTGATTGCGCAGTAGATGAAGGTGATGCTCTGGAATATTTCAAGCTGCTTATGGTTTAGTGTTGCTTGAAACAGTTGTGCAGTGCACTTTGTTACATTGTGACGGTGAGTCATCAGCAATAAGTTGACAATATGTAACGCAGTAAATGAATTGCTATTATACAACTTCTATCAAGCTTAAAAATCTGTAATTGAAGCAATTTTTACATAAACATTTCAAACAAATGAAAACTAAAAAAGATCAGATGAGATGGGGTGGAAAGGGAAATAATTGAAGCAATTTTTGCATACACATTTCAAACAAAAAGAAGTAATAACAATTGAGTGAGAAGGAGAGGAAAGGGGAAATAGATTACAGAAAATGGCAAGTAGATCCACAAACCAAATACTTAATTAATGAGCAACAAAAACAAAATACGTTTTAATTAGAATATTCTGAAAAAATATTTGCTTTCCAGGTCCAAATGATGCGACGCCACGTTATATTACCCACACAACTGAGCATTAAGGCAGAAACGAAGTTGTTTACAAGCGTTTAGTTCTTCCTGTGCTTTCGGGCCATTTAGAAAAGTTTGTCAGTCATACAGTAACTTACGTTAAAAGGTTAACAAAACAATAATTTTTAAACAATAATTGTCACAAAGTTGTGTCATGTCACAGATGATGTTTTGTTTCAGAAGCAGTGGATGAGCTCGTAAGACTGTTGGAGGAAAACAGAGAGAAAGTTGTCGACCATGACCACATTTCTAGATTTTCAAACATAAATCCTTCCCAAATCCCTATTTTACATCCTAAAATATTTGAGGTACAGGACTTCTATTGTGGAGGTGCCATGCCAAACAACCGGTTGTCTACTGATCGTCAGGTCACTGTCAATCAGTTGCTATCACGTGACAACACCAACAGGTTTCAATGTTTAGTTGGACCTCCTGGTGTTGGAAAAACCACATTAAGCAAGCGCTTAGTGAAACCTTCTACCTTTATAGATCCTACTTTCAAACTATCTATCCATCTCAGATTTTCAGAAATGAATTACAGTGAGCATCTAACTCTCCAGGAGTTACTTCTTAACAAAAAATTTGCCAACTTAGGATTTACACAAGAAAAATGCCAAAAGGCATTCTCCTGGATTCTTGTCAACCAAGAAAAATGTCTTTTAGTGTTGGATGGACTTGATCAGGCTCAGTTTGACTTGAAAGATGAGCCTACTGCTCAAGACCACAACTCACCTCTCAAAGTAAGCATCATTGTTGCTTGCCTGTTTAAAAAAACTTTCTTACCAAAAGTTCGAATTATTGTCACTTCACGACCTCATGCCTTGATCCCTCTTCATCACTCTCTGAGACCAGATAAAATTTACCAGCTGCAAGGACTTTCAAAAGATGACACTGCAACATTACTTCGATGCTTTGCTGGCCACCGATTTGAAGATATGTCACGTCAACTCAATCAAATGGGTCCAAAACTGCAAGACTTATGCAGAAGCCCATTGATTCTACAAATGTTTTATCTATCTCAGATCAATCCATCCAAATCTATAGGGGAAGCGATTACTTTGACTGGAATTTTTGCCACCGTCCTTGAAAATTTGCAGCATTCCAAACACAACCGAGCAGAATTTCACAAGGTCCTGGAAAAACTGGCTCGTCTCGCCTACAATACTTTCATCAACAACCAAATCATGATAACTTTGGTAGACTTAAAGATAGAAAGTCTTGACGAAAGTGAAATCCATGATTTGGTTATCATCATTCCCGGGTACGAAAACATGTCCTTTAAAATTCTCGATTTGGAAAAAACGCTGTATTTTTCGCATCAACTTTTTCACGAATATTACTGTGCTTGGCATGTTTGCAACGTTACAGATGAAGGATTCCGAGAATTTCTTGAACAAACAAAAACGAACAGGAAGTTTGATGAGGTCTATAGATTTCTCTTTGGACTCGTTTATGACGTGAACAAAGATCAAGGTAAGCATTTTATCTAATAATTAATTTGTCTCTAAATAATGTGATAACGCACAAGCATATAAAATGAAAAAATAAAAGCCATTTTAAAAAACATGAATTATTTTTGATTTGTAAACAATTTTAAAAAGTAATTATTTAAGAAATAAACTATTTTTGTCACTTTTGAAACTTAAATTTCAGCAGCCATTTCACCTAACCCAGTTGGCAGAAAAGAAATGAGCTGATCTTCGAACTTGAATCGAAGGCAATACAATTGAAAGTTTGCAGATCAAGCGCTCAGATCAAGCGCCCCAGCGGAACAGCTGTTTGCTTTAAAGGTTGCGCTTTGTTTGCAAATTTTGCGCTGACACCGATCACAACCTCATGTTTGGAGCGGCTGCTCAATGAATCTTTGTTGACAGGTTTCTGGGCCAAAGGGGTACAATCAATTCAAAGAAGGAGGGAAAAAACTTAAAGTAAAAATAAAAAATAACTCAAAGTAAAAATCAACATCAAATTGAATAGATATCTTCTTCTTTTTCTTTCGGCTTATTCCCGATTAGGGGTCGCCACAGCAGACATTTGATAATCGTCAATTTAATGAGCTGTGGGAAAATGAACTCTTATTCATTGCAAATCCTTTGCGGAAACCAATGTGCATTGTTTGTGAAACCACGTTCTCAGATAACAGAAGAAATGATCTGAGCACACATCACAAAAAAACACCCAGCTGAAATAGAAGGAAAACTGAAGTTACTATCTGGGTCTGACTTAAGAAAAGAATATGTGGAAAAGAAAAAAAAGAATATTAAAAAGAGACAAAATCTGCTTGTTACACAAAGTTGTGAAAGTTTAGCAATGCTCAAAGCATCCTATGAAATTGCCTTCCTGTTGGCTAAAAAGCACAGGCCTTTCTTTGATGGTGAAGAAATTATTAAACCCTGTCTACAAAAATTCGCACAAAGTATTGGTGATAAAAGTATAGAAAAAAAGGTAAACGAAATTGCTTTGTCAAAGCAGACAATTACAAGACGCATTGAAGAACTTTCTCCTGATGTGTCTGAGCAACTAAAGGATCGCTTCCGTACATGCACATTTTTTTCATTAGCCTTTGACTAATCTGCGGATGTAAGTGATGTAGCCTAATTAAGTATTTTTATAGGAGGAATAGATAATAATTTTAATGTGTTTGAAGAACTCATTGGATTTGAGTCACTCCACGGAAGAACAAGAGGATTAGACATATTTGACAAGGTTAGGTCATGTCTAGAAAATCTGCAATTTTATAACAGGATAAGCTAATTGGCATAACTTTGTCAAGCTTTATTGGCATTTTTCGAATGCATTACATGACTCTGGTGTTCAAACCAAAACCTGTTTTGACGATTGGCCATTGCAAAACAGTTTATGCAGAGGAATAAGTATTTTTGCCTCCCGTGAAATAAGTTTTCAGCAATGATGTACAATCCAAGAAGGCGTCGTAACTCATTTATCATGTTTGATTTAGGGTACTTACGAATCCCTGCTGCCTTGTCCTGAAGTGTTTGTAACCAATCTTGTGTGATGTGATGTCCTATAAAATCTAGTTCTTTTTTACCGAAAATACCCTTGTTTTGGATTGAGAGTCAACCTGTAATCAGAGAGGCGCTAGAAAAAGGCTTGCAAGTGTTCCCAGTTGTAACAGCAGCCTATGAAATCAGTCTTTGGAACACTGAGGCTGCTGAGACAGATGTATAGCCGAGTTTACGCGCACTCCATATCTCACACTTTCAGCCGATGTTATAAAATTTTACTGTATTGAAGTGGTGTTAACGTGGCAGAGCGTAAGATGTACGGTTATCTGTAACATGGAAAAAAATTACCAAATGAGGCACACACAAAAACGAGATCAGACTACGGGTTCAGTTATAACACAAGTTATTGTCAAATTTCGGATCAATAATTTAGCTATTCAAACAATCAATATAAAGAAAATTTCAAGGGGATAAATAGGTAACAAAAACAAGTTGTAGAATTGAGCTTACCGGACTATGACGGAACCGAATCAAATATATATATAACGTTCAGTATACTTGTGATCCAAAAACAGCAGTAACAATCTCCAACAATTATATTACACAAGTCTTCCGACAGTTACTTCATACAAATCTTCCTACCATTCTCCCAGTTGTCAATTCTCAATTATTCTCGTACACATAAATTTTTGACTTGGTCTTCGAATCAAGCACACGTAAATTTCGGAAAGCTTGGGGCAAAAGGCTCAAATTGTTAATAGTAGCAGCACGTGATGAACTGAGTGTCAGACTTGTAATCGAAAGACTGCGGGTTTAAAACTCAAAACATTGCATGTAAAATTTGAATATGTAAATTCAACATGTGAATAAAATTAGAGCAAGAAAATTAAATAGAAGAGATTTCAAAGAATATTGTCAACTGTTTGATATGGAATATGGTAATCTCGTACTTTATTGTGAGGTACGTTGGCAGTCTAAAGGGAAGCTTTTCGAGCGATTTTGGAAACTAAAAGATGTTGTTGGTGATTTTCTAGAATAGAAAGATGAGCTGCTCGAGATTAGATCCCTTTTGTGTAATGAGAAATGGTTGCTTGACTTTGCATTTTTACTTGATGTCACCATCCATCTCAATGACCTAAATTGGAAATTACAAGGCAAAGACAAATTGGTTTCTAGCTTAATGGAAAATGTCATTGCATTCAAAAACAAGTTGAAACTATAGTATTTGTCGCTCAATTGCAAAATAAGAAGTTAAGCAAATTTCCTTATTTAAGACAACATAGTAAATGTGTTGAAAATAATGTCAACTTTACGGAGTGCATAAAAAAATTATGCTATTGCAGGAGTCCTTTGATGGTCGTTTTAGTGATTTTTCTGAAGAAAAAGGCCGCATCTTTGCATTTTTAAATCCATTTTCACTTACTAAGCATAACATTCTGAAGATGCCTAGTCAAATAAAAATAAATCTTTTGGATCAACAAGCAAATTCGGTACTAAAAATGAAATTTAATGAACTTCCATCATTTCTAAGAGCAACTAAAACAATTAATTTTTGGCGATGCTTGCCACGTGAACATTTTCCAGAACTTAGGAAATTCGCCCAAAGTTATGCCTGCCGCTTCGGAACAACATACAGGTGTGAGCAGTCATTTTCATCCATGAAAATGATCAAAAACAAAATAAGGTCGAGATTATCCGATTCTAATTTGAAGAACTGCTTGGTACTTTCAACTACTAATTTAACTCTAAATATTACAGGTTTGATGAAAGCAAAGCAAAGTCAAAAATCTCATTAAAATCTGGTTATATTTGCTTAAATTGTTTTTCCTGCTTTGTATTATTATATTAGTAGTAGTATTTTCAAAACTAAATATAATTATGGCTGCATATTAAAAAATGTGAATAAAGTTTATTTTAATTTTTAATATTGTTTTTAATCAAAAATTTTTCTTTTACAAGTGCTGCATATGATTACAATACCATTACTGTATGTTGTAACTGCTAAATGTATCCATATTGTCTATAAATTTAGTTAAAATTTTAAAGTATTTCGTTTGTGTGGCGGATATGAATTGAAGTTGAATAAAATTAGCGGTTGAGGAAAAAAGGTTGGCCACCCCTGGTCTAAAGGAATATTCTTTCCTTCATATGTTCTTCGAACATAAAGCAATGCTATAAAAGCCAGAAGCTCAAAACGCGACACGCTCCAGTACTTCATTACTTAATTGAAAGGCATTCGAAGGTGAATTTGACGTTTGTCGATTCCGCTTGGATAGACCTGATTGTTCTGTGAGTACATTGTGTGTAGCTTGTCTTCATCTTTCTTCAGAACCAAAACTTATCAACACCCATTTAGTTGCGTCGTTTGCTATCTCTTCCACTGATGTTCTATCAGTTATACTTGGATTCAAACTAATCGGTGACTGATCGCTGTTAGACGTTACAGGAAAAGTAGTAGTATCACTTGTGGCAGAAAGATCTGGAACATTTTCTATCTCATCTTCACTGTTCAGCTCTTCTTTCGAAACTGCTTACTCCCAGTCTGAAGCATTCTCTTGGTCTTCGGCGTCACTTCCTCCTGAATCTTCCTGATTTACCAAATTTATCGTAGCTAGCACTTGCGCTCTTCTAAATCGTTTTGGCCGCTGACCAGACATTATTTATGAACTATTATCAGCTGCAGTTACTACAGAAGCAAACATAAAATAACCAATGTGCATTGGTAAACTTCTGCTCGTTTGCCTCAGTCTTTTCTCTGCTGTCAATGTGCTGATTTTTGAAGCTTGCATTCCCACAAAAATAGACCTTGTATTGCTCTTAATGAAAGTTGTATTTCACAACCGGAGGCAACACAAGACCAAGCTGCAGACAATTTTGTGAATTAGAGATATTCTGCTGTCTTTTTTGTGTATTTTCACAACTCTCTACAGTCACAAAAAGATCATTTGTAATGCTTTTTTATAGCGATCAATTATACCGCTTTTGGCTGTCAATTTGATCGCTATGGCAATTAAGGGAGTGGCAATTTTGACTTGTAATTTCCATGGATTATGTAGAAACAATATTTAGCAAAAGTCTAGAAGTTTTGTGAGAACTCAATAGGTGTAAAATATGATACTTTGAAAATGCAAAACAGTCAAATTGACCACTTCGGCGGTTCTAGTGTTAAGCATGTTCAGGAGTCCATCAAATTATATTTGAATAAGAAGAAGCTCCAGTTTTACACTCACAAAGCATTTTGTTCTAACGACGCCACTGCATATGATGCAGTTTTTTCAACCTTAGTTTTTTATCATTTGTTGTCTGCAAAAAATTAAAAATATTATAAATAGTTTAGCTTGCTTATAAAAAATTCAACGTATACATTTGACAAAGCCTTGAGTCCTTGATGTTGATTTTTTAAAATTTGGGTTGTGTAATATAACGTTTCATATCACAGAATTTTTTTTTAATAGGCATGACTAGGTTGCACTACACTGGAAAAATTTCGAGTATATTTACTTGCAATAATGTTTTGAGCACTGGATTTTGCTAAAGGCTGTTAAGAGGCTGACCATGGTCTTCTTCCAAAGCGTTTGATGATAAGAACCAGTGGCGAAAGAAGACGAATTCTGTTATGGACGGCTTGATGCACCCAATCGCTGAAAGTTGAAGATCTTTTTTGGGGAAAATCAACTTTTTGAAATAGATTATTTGGAATATTTTACAGTTAAAAACGTTTTTTGAAAATGCATATTTTAATGCGAATTTTGCGCTTTTCCGCCAAAGAGCACAGATCCCGCCCGGGTTTTCAAAAAAGTCTTTGATCTGTAAGTACCCCTGAACTCCCTCTCAAGTTCTAGCTCAAGATCAAAATAACCTAAAGAAAAAGTGTTATGTTATATTTAATTTGGCCTCTTGGATGAATTATATTGATATGAAATAATGTTTTTGATTGGTTTCAGATGGCTTGGAAAAAAAACGCAAGGATTTGGAAAATTACTTGATTTCTGAAATGAGAGGTACGATAAGAGTTGCGTAACTAATAATATTGATGTCATATCAACTAACTTGTGGACGAGTTAACTCAGTTTAATTCTTTTTCGTTTCACTAAGTCATTGCACAATAAATATGGTTACGTAGAAACAATAGTAAATACAGCATAAAAACGAAGCAACCACTGAGATATTACAATGTGGAAAATCTGAGTTTATCTGAATTGCGAAAGACCAGATCGAATTCAAAATTCACATAGAATTGTATTTGAATAAGCTGCAACTTGATGAGCCGCTTGGCAAAACAGCTGTAGTGGTTTTATTATTTTATCTTGACGGGTATTGTTTTAAATTATATACGTATACTTCTAATCTTGGTTGTTTTCGAACACTGTGCTAGTAACGTAACGCCTTGTCTACCTAATGTTATATATAGATGCAGGGGCCCTGTTAGTAGCTCGAGCACTGTGATCGCGCAAACCCTGCCGAAGAACTGTGTGGGGTAATCTCCGCGTGTGATTGTTAATCCATTAAATCCCAAATTTTGCTTTTTGGGTATTTTTTTGTTAGAAGATTTGGGTTTCGTCGATTTGGTATGTAAAAGCTGACAAAGTTCTGAAAATTTGTTTTTCTTTGCTTATTTATTTAAAAGTATGTTGGTACCCCGTTAGGGTATCATAGGCACGAATGGCACCATGAACCTAAATAATGGAAATCTAGGCAACGCAAATATAAACTCATTTCTAGGTAAATACATGTACTTTTATGGGTATTTAAAATATTTTAAGCCCAGACGTTTGGTGCATGATACTTTTAATTATTTTTGAAAAGTATACTTCTGGAATAACAATAACTGAGTAAATTTAAATGAGAGTATATAGCAATTATATCGTTCTCAAAATTTTTCATTTAGCATAGATAGCAAAAAAAAGGAAATAGCAACGATGCCAAATTTAAATGAGAAATTTTTTGAAGTTCATACAGCAATTATATTGTACTTAAAGATTGCCCATTATTAACAGCAACACACAAAACGAAATAACACAGAAACAAAACGAAAGTGAGAAATGCAGCTAAACTTCAAGAGAAAGAAATGCGAATAACGTCTTGATTAATGCCATGCCACTCTTCAAAGCAATGGTTGTGGAGCCCACAGTCACATTTTTTTCACCCTTTTCTAGTGTTGTTCTTGCAAACTTCGCATTTGCGTTGAGAGCTTAGATAGCTTTGGTAACTGTCGGCTCTATCCAGTCGCACGTCCATGCCAAAACGACGGTGTGTCGAAAGCATTCTGCCGATGGGTTTTTCAGCGCGATATTTTAGTTGCACATATTTTTTAAATAGGTTTAAACAACCTCTCTCCGAAACGTCAACAGGTCGAGTGTGGAATCTTCTGACTTTTTGTTCTCTCCATGCAAGAGCCAGTAGTTTGGCATTACCATGTCAGGTATCAACGCAAACAACGCCCACCACCACTTTTTGTTTCTTAAGGAGATGCAATAGTTGCTGGTGTTGTGTTCACATCTATCTACTTCAATTAAGTTCTTTTTGTAATGATCATCAGGTTTGGCTGGTCAACTTTTACGCTTTTGCGCTGCGCTTTACAATAACGAGCAACAGAAGTCGTTGGGAAGGAAGAAAGAGTATTGAGTGCAACAAATGCACTTTTGTTGTTATTCCGGCCAACCATGGCTATCCTGTCCAAGCTATCAGTGTGCTGGTCGTAACATCTCTTTCATTTTTTTTCTATTTTGAATTAAGAATTGGACATTTTTCTGACCGACTGCTTTTAATTGTATCGGTTATTTTGGCATCTTGATTGCAGAGACAACGAAAAAGACCTAACGAAGAAATAAAATTATCACAGAAGATGTGATAGGCTCCATTTGTCGGAAGCGGAGATACAAGCTGCCAAACTGTATTTTACTGAGACCCCAGGAATGTTGCAAATAGCCAAGCCAAGTTTTTTCCTTTTGCTCCCTTATAGGGTTCAAACTGCAGCACACATCCGTTGCTTTGTGCCAGCACCCACCCTTTGTACCCCATACCTACTAGTCTGCCTACAATTTTTTGTTTACTACTGTGTCGCCTATACTAAGGAAGCATCGACTCATCCTCGCAAATAAACGAGAAATCAGAAAGGAACCGCAGACAGCTTTGGTTGATCAAGTTACAGGGGCATTTAACTTTAAACATCTTGAAGTATGAGTAAAGTTATTGTTGTCACAACAGAGCAAGACTTTCATAATTTCCTTAAACCTGTTTCGTGACATTGCATTAGAAATGGATTCGCTTTTGACATTTGCATTATTTTCCCAATACATCTTTTCCCGGGCAAGTACGTTGTTATCTGATACCATCAAAATTCCAAGAAAAAGACGCATCTCAAATTGATTGATGTTAAACGAATGTCTTCCTTTTTCCCGACCAGCATAAATCTTAGTTAGGCATGCACGATATTCTATTTCTTAATCATCAAAAAAACCCAATGTTTGCAATAGAAGACATATAACCCTTAAACAGCATTTTTGGTGGTAGATTTGAAAAGGATTTTGTCAATAAATCTCATTTTTCCGATAGGTTTGTGGTAATAGCGCAAGCAATAGATCGAGATCTAGTTCCATGGTTTCATCAGTCGTGCATGATTGGGTACATGTAGAGTAGTTACTCCATGGTTTTCAAATTTGTCTTTTTATTCTAACATACTGTCAATTACAGCATCCGTATGATTTACGTGGTACCGTACTGTGCTTGCGCTGAAAACTGTGGACCGGAAAGGTGATTGGCAGAAACCGTTTCCTCGCCATCACTGTCTTCATTAGACCATATACCGCCATTTTGGAGGAGTTTAGAATATGGCAGCATCCAAATATTTATTACCTTTTTTTAGCATTACAAGAATTTCGTTTGCGTTCCAGGTTTGTTTCTCGGCCTAAACAAGAAAAGCAAACAGATACAGCATTTAAATAGAGCAAGAGAACGAGGTAGCAGCAGAAATTGGTTGCCTGAAAAATTGTTTGATATGGTCTGATATGATCAGATATGGTCAGGTCGCGAACCCAAAACCAAACAATTTCAGACGTGATGCTTTGGCCATTAGCCTATCTAGCCGACAGGGCATTGGTGAGTACTTCTGCACTATACACTTACATAATGATGCGTCAATAATAGGTCGGCAATGATATACCAGGACATGAAGCAGACTAATTTCTGTCTAAAAGTGGTACATAATAACAAGAAGTTGTCTATACATATTGCCTTGTTTCTTGTACAATAAAACACTGAATTGAATAAATTCAATCGTATAAAACATGTGAAACTTGTATAATCTCAGTAGAGCAATTGATGTAGGCTTTTGTGGCTACAGTACCCTATTAGGGTACTTGGCAAATTTGCTCCACTTACCATAGGTGAACAAATTTTGAACGTTTCATTGCAGTTTAATTACATGTATCTCTATTGCTTACTTTACAAAATTTAATAAAGCACTTAAGATTTGCTTAAAAATATGAAGAGAAAAGGCTAATTGATTTTTCCGAGACGTGTTAGAGATCATTTTTTCTCTGTCTGCCTCTCAAGTGACTATATAACTGAAACCAAAAAAACTTCAAACTTGTCAGTAGTCATCTTGTTAACTGGTCTATTTGCCAACATTGTTGCGCAGAAAAGGAGCAATTGGACGTCATCTATCATTGAATTATACGATTTTCGAATGATACCCTAATGGGGTACAGTAGGGGCGAATCGATTAATTAGGTCAAATTCCTTCTCGATCACATTTACCAATTTGCTCAATGTGGCCGTTCTTCTGCTTTTGTCTCAAAACAAAAATAAGCAGGCTTATGTGATACATGTAGTTAATTTGGTTTAGCATGCTGTCAATTTTTACAACCAAGATGTTATATTTATTTAAATTAGTGGCATAATATAGAGTTTATGATACCCGTGGAGCAGTTATAAAAATGTCACTCGGTGTCATCTCGAACTCATCTCCATTAACAATTTTCCCTGATATCAAGAGTGTACTTTAAATAAGGTCTAAAGTATATGTAAAACGTTTTTTGTAATTTAAAACACTACACGTCAGTTTAATTCTATTTGAATAAGCTGCCACCGCCTGGCGAAACAGCTGTAGTGGTTTTACTTTAGCCTTACGTGTAGTGTTTTAAATTAAAATATTTTCGTATAGCTCTAACCTTGGTTGTTATCGAGCACTGTGCTAGCAACGTGAGACTTACTCTAACTGACACACACACACACACATACCAAATCTCCGGATGGCTGTCGTTTCTGTCTTTTTGGCGTCATTAGCGGAGCACAGCCATTTTACTTGTAGTACATAACGACTTCCCCACATCGCATCGCAGAGTACTCAAGTTGCACAAGTAGTGAGCTACGCATAATTGCAGCACGACACGATGCTGTCAAGTAGAGTGCTCAATCTGCACTGCACCGAGGCCCAATATATACAGTATATTTTGTTTTTATCACAAAATCAATGTTCAAATGTTTTCTATACAAAAAATTAAGTAAATTCAAAAAATTTATTTTAAAATTTTGAAATCTAATGTTGAATATACCATTTTTTACTTTCTACAGCCATGGCGGTCTTTTCAATAGCGGAACCAATTTTTCAAAGCTTCGCATTTTTGTTTCAGTTCACGGCAACATCTCACCAATAAATGCAGTAAACATGCAAATCATGTAGTCATGTAGAATTGTTTTCAAAAAACATAAAAAACGAAATTGAAATTAAATTCAAAAAAGATTAAGATCGATATACAAAAAAAATTAATCACGCTAATGTTGTTGTCATTATCCGGCCCCTTTTTCTGGATGGGGGCAATGCCTAAAACCAAGGAGCATCAGGAACCCGATGGCCACGACCAGAGGTTGTGTACAGAAAAGGATTATCCAAATAGCGCACTGGCGTATAGAGTTCGTAGCAGGACAGGACAAAATAAAATGAGAAATCCTCTGAGTCGGATGGCCGTAGATGTTGCATGACAGATTCTCCATTCCGCCGATTCCAGAGAAACATGAATTTAACCCAAAACTACCTCTGTTGCAGCAAAGACGAGAGAGAACACAGCGAGCATGATGAGTAAGAACAAGTTCTTCAGTGGGTACCTAGGGGATTTGTGTGCCGAAAAACTTTGATGTAGCAGTACACCCGCAGTCCAAAAGGAGAGGTGAGTGATATCGAGAGGTCAGAGGAGAGAGGCTACAAGAGATTGTTAATGGCTTCCACAGAAAACGTCGTTTTGCTAGCTTACTGGCAGTGTCATTACTTGAAGTAAATGACTGACCGAGGATCATTGTAGTCGAATACAGAAGGAAGAGAAAATGGATAGTTCCTGCTAAATGTGCGAAAGTGTGTGAGAAAGAAAAAAAGATGAAGAATAGGAAAGTGTAGTAAACACAGAGCGAGAATCTGAGAGGAGGAAAAAATAAGAAAAATGACAAACTTGACAGTACTGTCGAGACAGCCGATGAGCTTGCAAAATGGTGCAGCTTTTAGGAAAAAACGCAAACTCTCTGCACCTGATCAAAAGGATAGGATGGCATCAGCGTCATAAAGTAAAGGGGAGTATAACATTCCTGAAGCAATATCACGCCCCAACAATTGCATTGTTGACTTAAGCAGTGTCTTACCAACAACGAAAGGCTTAGATTATCTTAAGCTGGCATTGTTTCAGAGACGACGATGAAACGCAACAATTACGTCTTCAAAACAGCACTTCTTTGCGCTTGTTAGAGGTTCCTTTAGCGAACCACGGCATTTTGCTGTTGTGTGATGATTGACAAAGTCGGTTGCGACATATAATTTCCCAACGCCTATGGTTTGGCATCTTGCAGCAGCTTCATTTCTTGTCATATCCTGGTATTAAAACTAGTGTTAAGCCTATTGGCGACAGATTTGTCTGAACTGACATGAGAAAAGACATTGCTAATTTCGCCAAGACATGCCAACAATGTGCTAACGCCAAAGTGTTACAACACAACACCACATCTTTGAGCCCAGTTCTTCTCCCTCCAAAGCGTTTCACCCACGTGTATGTAGACCTTAAAGGCCCACTCAATGAATCATGTGGTTATCGTTACCTCATGGTAATAGTTGATCGTTTTTTCCGATTCATACCGTCATGCCGTCAAATAAAGCATTCAACTGTCGCTTATATACAGGCTCGAGGTCTTGACGAAAGACTAAACCGTTCATTACAGGTAAGCCTTCGAGCTTACGAAGAATCGTCTCAATGATATCACAACTTACCTTGGGTCCTCCGTGCTTTGCGCAACAGCCCCAAACAGGATCTATGTTTTTTCTCGCCCGCCAACTTTGTGTTTGGTGACCCTGTTCGACTACCAGGAAAATGCTTTCCATCCCAGACGGACGCTCCTACATCAACACGTGACGACATAAGCAATTTTTTCAAGTATTCAGCTAACTTCACTTACCATCAGCCTAGAACTACCCACTACCATTCACACCTAAATCCCACTCTTTTCACTTCCCAACCCTCCTACGTTTACATGCGCACAGACACACACAAGCCTCCCCCCTTGGCTCCCCACTACAAAGAATCATTCCCTGTCATATCCAGGAGCGACAAATACATTGCTATTGGTTTCAGGACCCACAACGATGTGGTGTCGATATAAAATTGAAGGCAGCCAACCTTTCTTTTGCAGCTTTAAACAGTCAAGTAGCCGCCACTCATTCTCCGCCGCCCCTAGATAACCAGTTGATGCCAGCAACTCGACCAATCCACCGATCCCAGAAATATCTCATCTCATTTACACTCACTACAAACCAAATATATCTTCATACAACTGCACAAGCCTCCTAAATTCTCTTAGACATTCTTTTGATCGGACTCATGTCACCACATATCTACAACATGAACTACAAACCAAAAAGAGCACGTCCGGTTACACCCCAGAACGTTTACATCATTTCGTCTAAGCTCGTAAATAAAACGAAGAAGCTTCCTTTATTTCTTTTTGGATATATGTGTGTTAAAGTCATTGCTGTATATCGTGCTGTTATCTATCGTCAGTGATTCGATGTGTTATGTTAGAGGTTCATTTACGTAGGACATCAGGCATTCGTTTTTTTCAAGTCAAACACGGGAGGATGTCATGTAGCAACCATTGTTACGTCACAACAAAGACTGTATATAACTGCGTTGCTGCAACCTTTTGCTTTGTTTTTCTCCGTTACTTTCGTGTAAGCTCGTCGTCTCTGCTGTAAGAGAATTGTCAACTGGCAATATAATCAGACCAAAAGTATCACGCAGAGTTACATGTAATGTACAGCTCGCAAGACAGAAGAAGCGTTAAAAGCTCATGCTCTACTTGAAAGCATTAAGTCAAACTGGGTTATAGCCAAGCCTATAGTGCTTGACCCCAACATGTGTATGCTACATGAATATTGAGGTAACCCGTTAAGTGCCTTACACATTGGCACAACAAGCTGGTCAAAACAGTAGCGTTCAATCTTAAAATGATTTTATTTAAATTTGGGAAATGGGGAGTTACTTTAGTTCTTAAAAACTAAAACCACTTTATAATGCATCCGCTTTATTAATAGATGTAATTTGCAAATGAGAATTTGAGTATACCAGCTAAAAATTACACAGAGTATAGAAAATAAAATAAAAACGCTCAGCCAACTTCTTTAGCATATTAACAGCTTATAATTGCCATAACGAAAGGCCTGAAACTGAATAATATCTACAGTATATCATAGCTACTTACAGAGCAAAGTAATAGTTTATCTAAATGCCACGCTACGACGATCAATTTCAACAGTTCCCTTGCACTGCGTGGCGGACAGTATAAAATTAAGAAATATCAAGGTTCGACACAATGTTCAACAGCAGGGTTTGTACCTGCTACTTTCCTATGGTTTAGAGTTGGATGTTACAAAAATTGATTCAAATTGTCTTTAAATATTAGTCTTTTGTAACTCAAGGTTGTTGATCTTTGGGCTAGTTTGTATTTATTGAATATTGTTGAAAAATAAATAGTGTAGTGTGACAGCAACTTGAAGTGATAGTTAAGGGCAGCTGTAATTAAATCTTATAGATTCATCACGATCCTACAAAATAGTACGCGTCAGCGATGTGTACGATGTTAACTACTTACTTAACTTGGAATTAAGAAAATCAATTCTCTGTCTTGTTTCTTCAGGTGTTTTTTTATGCTGACGACTTGGCCATCTCGTCTTCTTTCTCACCAGTGACTATCGCTATCAGGAATTCACAAAATGCTCTAGTTCGACTGAGCACTGGTCTGAGCCCTAGTATCTTCCTCTCAATCATGGCAAATGTGAGACCTTGTAGTTGTCAGTTGATCCCCATCAAACCGATCTTCATCCCACCTCTCCCTGTCCAACATCCTTTTCGGCTCGAACAACACTTCCACTTTCTGGGGTTACCTTCGACAACACTCTTTGCTATTCTAAATACGTATCTTTGCTGATGGCCTGGTTATTGCCTCGTCTCAAGGCCTTACGCAGTTTCTCTGTTTCCTCATGAGGCCTCTTCAAGAAGTCCTTTTTTTTTGGTACAAAACTGTTCTTCGGCCCCTTTTCACCTACGCTTCAACCGGATGTTTTTCTTTCCTTAACATCACCAACGTTACCAAGTTGGAACGCGTTTACAGAGGAGTTGCGCCATCAGTCTATAACTTATTTCCCAGAATCGAGGATCCTTCATGCAGCGCCTGGGGTCATTTGACCCAGGACACCTCTCATCTCATTCTGGACTGTCCAGCTACGGACTCTTGAGCCGCTCGCTCTTTGGCGATTCTTTTTCTCTCTACGATTTCTAGTACAAGCCCTTGGAAGTTTTCTGGCTTCTAGATTTCCATGGACTTCCACCATGCTTTCATTCGTCAAAAGCCGTTAAGTGACAACAACAATAGGTTTAATTGAAACAGTAAAAACAAAAACTAGCAAAATTTTAGACATACAGTACATAAACAAAAAATTTGTTTTAAACGTCACCAGCAAACGGCAGTAAATATATTAATTGCGATAGAACAACAAATTACAGTCATTCAAATGTGGTTGTCCGAACACTTAGAAACTGAAAGGTATTAGACATTTATAGAAACATCGCCTATCCTTGCAGCAGATATGAAAAATGCCAAGTTTCGCTTCCGGCATATTTGCTGCACGAAGTTTCTTGGTTTTCAGGAGCAGTCAATGCATTTTCTTTTCGATTTCATCTACAAACAATGTACATTTAATACATGTAAGGCCATTTTCTCATGTTGTGACTTGTGAGATATTGCTCAAGAGTCGAATTCAAAACATTGCCGCAGAATGTAGTACATCAACTCTACTTACTCACTTTTTGTCTTAATACCACAGTCAAACAGCCCAAACTAACTAACTTGCCTTACTGTACTCTCACGACCGTGAAAAGACCCATGATTTACACATGTAATAACACAATTCCCGTATATTTTCACTGTATATCTAAAAAACACAGTTACACCTGGTATTAATCAATAAACACTCATTTTAATCAATAAACAAATGTAACGCACTATTCTAAGTTTGACTACAGACTTTCTGATAACGGACTAAAACCCGGTTCTGATATTTATGTTTTGGAATGATTCTGCGAAAGCTTCATTTGGGGTTTGACTTTGATTGTTCAAAATAACGTTGCAAATAAAAGTAGCTCAACACCAATCGGTCTGCAGCAAAGATCAAATGTTAGCAACCTGAAAGGTGGGAAGTTTAAAGAAAAAATACGATAGAGAGAGAAGATGACAAGAAAAATAGAAGGGGTGGAAAAAATGTACAAAGAAAAATCAGGGGGAGACCGGTTAAAAATAAAACGAAAAAAGTGTTAAATCCAAGAAAAAGTAAATGATAAAAAAATGGCTAAAATTGGAAGGCTACCGGATGATAGTATAAGGTGCGTTAGAGATGATGAATACAGAAATAAGGGAAGAGTGTGAAAAGGTAGGTAACAAAAATAAAGAAAAAAAATCAATCTTTGCACAAGTTAGCGATAAATGAATATTGTTAATGTTAAGCCTGAGGCAGTATTGTTGCATGTGATCCATGCCTGCTGGCTTATGCCCATTAGCTTATGCTTATGCCGATTGGTCCACGATCAGTGATTCTATGCCCATTAGTTCATGCCCGTCGGTCATGCCCATTGTCCTTTTGCTCGGTTTCGAATAAAAGACCTCTAAGGCTTTGTGACAGCTTTGGACTGTGAGGCCCTATTTTAAATCACGTGATATCTATTTTCGCTCATGGAAAGGTTGGCAGGTTAAAATCTGGCTCGCACTACTTACCGGTTGAACATTGTTGTCTCATCACTGTCTTCACTGCAGGATTTCATTACATCGCTGCGATCACAGTTTGACGACTTCGAACGTCATGGTGAATATCTTTAACTTTAATCAAATGCTTCCACAAAAAACAAGGGCGAGGAAGTATTGTTTATGATCCAAACAACAATGAGTTTGGCACAAGAGAAACTTTTACGCAGTGTTTCCACAATATTTCATCTGTTTTCTTCGCGTCAAGAAACAATTTCCTGATATTCTCTCATTGTAAAATCAAATTTCTTCCTTAATTTCCTCAAGCACTTTTCTCTAAACATACTTTAAAATAGATTACTTTTTGTACTTTTCTAAAAACCTGGCACTTAATGTAAAAAGTTTATCCAAATTATAAAGCTTCAAAAATTTAGCGCTTATGCAAACACTGCCATCAAAAATAAAAAGTAAAATCATTCACCACCGCAGTATGATGTGAACAGAAATCAAAAATTAAATAAAGATCACTAACAAAAAAAACTCACGCAGGCTGCACCGTACGCTAATTTGAAAATTACTGGTACCTAAATAAGTTAACGGTTTCTTCATTAAATAGACAGATAGACTCATGGTGAAGATTAAATGCCTAACTTTCATAGCTTACGCACGTTTTGGTAGGCTTCACTTAAACATAGCAGCAATCCCAAGCAAACAATAATAACTATCTAGACTTTTGCTGTCTAATCAAAAAGGTTTGAATGTTAGCTTCCTATAGCTGGTAGCGCTCTAAAACTATTGTTTTTTCATAAAACTGTAATGCATTTTTCCTTGATGAGGAATTTCCTCCAATAAAATGGCCCTGCTTTCTAGGCTAATATGTTAAAGGTCATCATAGTTATCAACAAATAGATGAGCGCTCCCTCCCAGCAGATTTGAAAAATAAGTGACGCTTGATTGTGCCCCTCGTTTGATTATCTTGCAAGTTAGAAAAATTCAACAAGAAGAAAATGCTGAAAGCGGCTGAGCAAATATTAATAGTGTAATGAAAATTTTGACAGATTACTTTCTGACATATATACAGTACTAAAACAATTTTCTCACTGCTCCTGACACCTGTTGTAAAGCAAATTTATTATCACGAAAAAAAAGCCAGCAAAAAGCTCAAGATACCTCAATTGCTTCTCAAACAAGGTCTGGCACACACTTTCCCAAATCTTAGAATTATTCTGCGAATGTATAAAGTTTACATGTGATGGCAATGCACTCAACTCAAAATTTCTCCTCTCTTCGTCATGAAAAACTTTTCAACTGGTGCATTCAGTATGCCAACAATCAAATAACAAACCCTGAAATTAAATAAAAGTTTTCTCATCTGAGTCTTAAAACCAACAAAGAAATAACGGCAGAAGTTTATAATACCACGACAAAAAATTAGAAAAAAATAGTGAAAACTCAGTGTGCAAGCCAAGATGCTTTCTAAACATGCTCTAAAAAATTCTAGTAACCTAGTGATATTATTCAAAACTAACGTCGGTGGAAATCAATAAATAAAAAGTTTCAAACTCTAATTGAATTTTGTGCTATCTGACCTGCTTACCACGCTAATTCCAACTTGCCAGTTTAAGAACACGTTTAGTGTTCTTGCATTGTTTAATTCTATAGCTTACTCATCAAATTATCGCATGCCAAACGATAACAACTATTCCATAACCACATCTAAACTGTGTCTTATGAGTTTGAATTGTTTCACTTCGTTTAAAATTATCATGTGTATTTCATGTTCAATCGACTCTGAAATATCAGTTGGTAAGTAAATTGTTATTTTATTGTTGAATAATTCAAACATCATGACATATTGCAAGAAATGTTGATGTTTCAAATACAGGTAGACAATGGCTATTTTGCCATCAGTGGCATTTTGTGCCTGGAAAGTAGTTTGTCATCAGACATTTTGCTGTCATTTTTAATGACCCAATGAACGTGTGATGTTTGGTCGTTTTTGATTGGTCAATTTCTGTGATGAGTTAAATAAAATTGTATCCCGGTGTGGATTCTCACATAGATTCACATATCGTGTCGCACCTTCCAGTTTACATGGTCTTATCATGGAACCCTGCCACTGAACATTCAAATCAGCAACCATTGCCATTGAAGGCAGCAGCACTAACCACTACACTACACTCTCATCACTCCAATAATAGTAGACCACACTGTTATTTTATTGCACATCAATGGTGACAACGACTTTGTCTCCAACAATCAAATGCTGTTGACGACTAAATTGAGAAACACCAAAGTTTCAAACTCTAACTGAGCTTTGTGCCATCTAACCTGCTTACCACGCTAATTCCAACTTGCCAGTTTAAGAACACGTTTTGTGTTTTAGCATTGTTTAATTCTATAGCTTACTCATCAAATTATCGTATGCCAAACGATAACAACTATTCCATAACCACATCTAAACTGTGTATTATGAGTTTGAATTGTTTCATTCCGTTTAAAATTATCATGTGTATTTCATGTTCAATCGACTCTGAAATATCAGATCGTAAGTAAATTGTTATTTTATTGTTGAATAATTCAAACATCATGACATATTGCAAGTAACGTTGATGTTTCAAATACAGGTAGACAATGGCTATTTTGCCATCAGTGGCATTTTGTGCCTGGAAAGTAGTTTGCCAACAGACATTTTGCTGTCATTTTTAACGACGTACAGCAAGTAAGACATTCGTTCGTTTTTGATTGGTCAATTTCTGTGATGAGTTAAATAAAATTGTTCCTCTGTTTCCATTCCCAATATGTTGATATATCGTGTCGCACCTTCCAGTTTACATGGTCTTATCATGGAACCCTGCCACCAAACGTTTGAACGGAAAACCATCGCTATTAAAGGCAGCAGCACTAACCACTACACTACACTCTCATCACTCCAATAATAGTAAACAACACATCTATTTCATTGCACATCAATGGTAACAACGACTTTGTCTCCAACAATCAAATGCTGTTGACGACTAAATTGAGAAACACCAAAGTTTCAAACTCTAACTGAGCTTTGTGCTATCTGACCTGCTTACCACGCTAATTCCAACTTGCCAGTTTAAGAACACGTTTTGTGTTATTGCATTGTTTAATTCTATAGCTTACTCATCAAATTATCGCATGCCAAACAACAACAACTATTCCATAACCACATCTAAACTGTGTATTATGAGTTTGAATTGTTTCATTTCGTTAAAAGAAACCATATTAAATCATACATTTTCTGAAAGCATATTTAATTCTTTTCACTTTGCAACTTCTAAATTACGCACAAGATCACCCTGTGACGTCATCAAAATGACGTCATTAGAAGAGTCAAAATTTCAGAATTTTTGTATTTGACATAATCTACCAAACTCTTGATTAACTGTGTGGATGAATTATTGTTTTCTGTCGACAGAGTAGCAAGAAATCTGCCCATTGCCAAAGAGAAATTCAAAATATGTTACATTTTACAGGTTTTATGGCATTTTTTTGAAGAACACATATATGCTGATATACAGAAACTGATCTTTGGAATGTGGTTTGTTGAATATAAATTGTGAGAATGATTGCAGGAAACATCCAAAATATGTGAAATTGCAAAAATTAGCTGTTTGACAGCTTTGTAGTATGTCATCAATTGATTTTATGAAGTACCCCAACTATGCAAATGAGATCATGTGACCTATTCATGAACGCAAAATAGTGATATTGTGTTCATATTGTACTCAGAACAATTAGAAAAAAACATGCATGTCCAGTTTAGACACAAGAACGCTAAAAAATCATCTGCTCTGTTTCACCACTACTGAAAATACACAACTTTAGTATGCCAAATCCTGAAACAGTTGCGGTCTTGGTTCAGGCAGAGTGCCACCTCACATTTCTGGCAAGCAACGAATGACTTGGAAGGATGAGGTTCCTTTGGCCTATTTTCCTCAGGGACTCTAGCATACTCTCTCTGGTAATTATCAGTGGCAATATTACTCCAGAATTTGCACACAGCCATGATTTGCATGTAGATAGGGATATCCAAGTCCATCCTATCAAGCTAGGTAAGTCAACATTAGCTGATCTTGGTCGGCCAACATGCCTGTCGCTACGAGTAGCTCCAATCAGCTGAGTCACAAGACAAAATCTCATTTCCAAAGGTCCAAAATTAGAAGAAGAAACCCTTTTCATCAAAATGTAGGAGTTATGAAGGGTTACTTGAAGCATGTGAAAAAGCACACGCCTGTACCATGTGTATGATCTTCTACCCAAGCTATAAAATTTTCTTTGTCGATCGTTGAGGTCGACCCCACCCATTCCAGTATTATAATCATGCAACAGTGGAGGACAAGAAACATCTACACCTCTTGCATCACCACGTCGTTTCACTACTGTATTTTTTTCTGCTGTACCGGGGGGATAGTGTGGTTTATGTATGGTGGACAGGAAGTACACAGGCTTGGTATCTAACCAAGACTGGGCGAGGATGGGGCCACTCATAAGCCATTGGCTATTGTCTCATTGGTGCCTGCGTAAATTGTCAGTTGTTATTTCACCAGGAACATTTCTTTTTCCTTTCCGTGATGTGTCACAAGCGTAAACTTCTCTTTCGTGAAGTGAGGAGAACAATTTAGGGCTTGTATAAAAATTATCTACATACAAGTGAAACCCTTTATGTTCATACGGTTGAATGAGATCATTTACAACTCTCGTACCTTAATCAACTTCAGTCTGGCAGCTCGCTCGGTCTCTTCCCGTGTACACTTGAAGCTGAGAAACATAGCCTGTTGAAGATTCAGCTAGGACCCACACTTTTATGGCAAAGCGAGTGCGCTTATTTTTGATAAACTGCTGAAAACCTATACGCCCCTTAAAAGTATTATTTATTCATCAATTGAAATGTTCTTTTCTTACACTTACAAACTTTCAAACTTTTCCAGCAGTAACTGGAGCAATGGCCTGATTTTATATAGTTTATCTGCCTCAGGATCATCTAGTTGGGATGCATTTTGTTCATTACAAAAATGCAAATATCGCCATATCTGCTTGAATCTAGAGCGTGACATTACCTTGTTGAAAGAAGGAACATCAAAAACCCATTTATCTTTTTTCCAGTATAAATCTATAGCTGGCAGTTTTATACTGCCCATTGCTATAACCAGACCAAAGAAAGCTTTCATTTCTTGCAGAGATACTTCACTCCAGTGACCTTTATTATTTTGGGGATCATTGGCAATCTTTGTTGCAGCATTTAAATTTGTTATTTCACAAAGAAGTTTCCAAACATCACTAGTAAAAAATTCTTGAAAAATTTCCAATTCAGAAGCATTATCTATGTACCTTTTTTGTGGTCCAGTTCTTTCAGCAATTTGTCTGCAAGTTCTGTCATTGATTTGTTGCTGTCAAAGAAACCCACGAACCCGGTGTGGAGTTCTAGATCTGACGTTCGTCCCATCTTTTCGTCTAGGTCTTCTATGACCAGCATCTATTCCACGAACATGTACAGGAGCTCTTGGTGTGTTTGAAGCTGCAAAGCCATTCTCATCAAAATCTTCATCAACTTCATTGATAACTTCTTCATCTGCAGTACTTGTCAGAGTCTGCATATTATCATATGCATCCAAATCACCATCAAGATCTGGATCGATATCATCCTCCTCTTCTTGTAAAATTACCTCACTGTCACTGAAGTCATATGTAATTCTTATAGCATCATCAAAGTCATCAATGCCACGAATATGAAAGGTATTACTGGACATTTTACTATACTAAACCAGGAAATGTACCATGTAATATCAGTGATTATAGTTAGGATAAATTCACAAAAACAAGCATAATCAAGTCCGCTATCGACACACCTTTATCCAAGGAAAACCGAAATAAATTCTGACTGATATTTGTTGTAGGGTATTCACCACTCTATAAACTTGTTATTTGGTGTCGCATCAACCCGTTAACCCTTTGAACCCTGACCTCCTGGGCCTAAAAATACCCTGCACCTGAGCTCCTGAGCAAAATTTTAGAATTTTCAACCCCCACATATAAAGGCTATTCATAACAAAAATATACAACGTACATCACACCAATGAGAACAAAAACATTACAGAGAGGTCCAACCTTTATCCAACCTTTGTCCAACCTTTACAGAGAGGTCCACCAGCTGTAGGCCTAGATCTATTCCTACCAGTGCCACGCCCAACTTGGGCCGTGCTAGGTCTAGGTGCAGGACTACTTAGATCTAGATCTAGATCTACATCAAGCCCTTCATCTTCATTGCTTGATTCAGAGTTGACATCAGAATCTACTGACTCTAGATCACTTTCAGGGTAAATATCAGCTAAATCCTTGTTAAGGATTCACCACTCAAAGGGGATGAATCTTCTATTATAGTTGTCACAGGCGGACGGCCAGGACCTTCCTCGCACTGTTCTCTATCCAAGCACCAGTTTAAAATCAAATAGTAAAATCAATGGGTTTATTGACAGAATAACAATAAAACTTCGAATAGGCCAGCGCGAGAAAATTGACTAGACTTTTATCCACAACGATTGAACCAGCAACATTCAAGAACCAAAAATAGAATTTGAAGTAACTTCTTTTTCTTTATATACATAATTAGTAAGAGCCTGAAGCCACGCGTTTTGTGTGCTTAGGTCCGAGTGTAGAAATAGATAATTGTAACAAAGCAAAGTGCGACAAAACAATACGTGCAATAAGACTTTTGTTCTCAGGGCTGCAGTTCGATTATCGGTGAGTTAAAAAATGGGCATTGGTGCGATAACATTGCGGCCCCTTTGAAACAAGAACACAGGGTGAAGTTTCAAACAAAAACATAATACATATAAAGCACCAAGGCGCTACAATAATAGGATTAACTTAACATATTCAAAGAACAATGATGCAGTGGTCAGGTATACGAAGTTCTTTTTGATGGTAGTCCACCATCATCATTAACATTCATATAGACGGTGCAATAAATAAAGGAAAAGGTGACTAAACACGTATGCTAAAGGCCAAGTACGAATTTTCTGATATAAAATTACAGATTTTGAAGCATAAAAATGTCAATAATGCTCGGGGAAATACGAATATAAAAACACAAGATAAAATACAATAAAATATTATACAGGAGCAATTTTTGAAATATCACAAAGGATGTATTCGATTTTATTTGTACCATCCCCGCAATCTTTCAACACAGCAACAGTTGCTCTACGGACCAACTCTTTTCCGTTGCGCCACTGCGGGTGCACCCAGTTTACACGGCCCAAGCGATAAGCCCCGCGCCTTGAGATGTCTTCAGCATCTCCAACCAGGACCAATTGGCCTGTGCAGATATTATTCCGAGTTACCCTCCACTTGTTTCTACCTTGTAAAGTAGGGAGGTAACCTTGCATCCAACAAAGCCAAAATTTATGAGCCAAAGTTGTATTATAAAGAAAGTCACGACGCAAGTCCCCCCGATCATGAAATGCACTTAGAGGTGTATTGGGGGCAAGACCTTGCCCCAAGAAAGACGAAGGAGTGATTACAGCCAAATCATTAGGTTTATCGCTAAGCGAAGTGAGCGGGCGATGGTTTACTATGCGCACCGCGTCTGCAGTGAAAGTCTGGATTTCAATGAGTGACGGCTTACGTCGAGATTGATCTAAAACGCGATTAAAGGCGTCTTTAAATAACTTCACCATACTTTCCCAACTACCTCCTTGACTAGGAGAGTATGGAGGGATTTTAACCCAATTGATGTTACGCCTCCTAAAAGAATTACAGAATTCTGTCGAACCAAGCAATGAGGAAAGCCAATTAGCAGCAGCCCGAAACGTCGAGCCATTATCCGAATAAACAGTGTCAACTGCTCCCCGAAGATTTATAAATCTAGAAAATGCGAGCAAAAATTCATTCAAGTCAAGACTAGTGACGATTTCCAGGTGTATCCAACGAGTGCATAAACACGTGAACAGTAAACCCCAACATTTGCAATTACTACGATTTTGGCGATAAAATACGGTCCAAGATAATCTACGCCGCAATACTTGAAGGGTTTATTTGTGGCAGTTACTCGGCAAGCCGGTAGATCGGCCATCAGCTGTCGAACAGGGGTTGCTTTTCGCATTGCACATTTTACACATTCCGTCAGGTAACGCTTAACGCTCGAAATTCCATACACAATCCAAAAACGCTGCCGCGTACGCATTAGCGTATAGCATGGACCTGCATGTCCAGCTTTAGCGTGTTCATCGAGAATGATCAACCTAGTAAGTGGGTGCCTGCTAGGGAGTATTAAAGGATGTTTAGTGTCTGTTGGGAGATCAGCGTTTTCCAGGCGACCCTCAACACGCAACATCAAGTTATTGTCCACACAGGGGCGCAGGTTTCGCAGAGTTTTTAATTCAGAGACACGACGGACGTGTTCTAAATCTGACAAGCTATTACCTAATTTTTTTAAAATCAAATCATAAGCATCTGATGACTTCTCCTGGAGAAGCTTAATTGCGGTCCCAAAATGGGTTTTCTGAACAAATTTTACAACTTCCATGAAGGCGTTATCCAAGTAGTCTGCATCAAGTTTCGGTTTACAAAGGTTACGCTTTTGTGATTTGGCGACAATATACTGTTTGAAAGCAATAAGATAAGCCACACGCTTTTTTAATGTGTATAGATCGGGAGCGCTTTCAATTATCCGATCCAGGCACGCATCGCTTTTAAGAGACAAAAGATCTAAATTAATGCTGGCACTACGAACAACCACGGCGGGGCTCACGGGCTTGGGTTCCAAAGATCCCTGTAAAAGAAATGGAGGTCCTCTCAGCTACAATGCAAAGGAATCAGAGTTCCTTACGCTGCCCTCGCGTGTACCAACATCAGCGGGATTTAAAGATCCTTGAATATAATTCCAGTCACAAGCCGAAGTCATAAGGTGTATTTTATCTACACGGCGTTTTACAAATCGCGGAAGATGAAGATCCGGGTTTACAATCCATTTAAGAGCAACTTGTGAATCTGTCCACAAGTGGAAGCTGCAAGACAAATGCTGTAACGATTTAGACACGGCGAACACCAGTTCAGAACAAAGCCTAGCCGCTTCCAATTCTTTTCGCGAGATTGTCCAATTCGTCTGAGACAACAAAACCAGTTTCGACTTGCCATGCACGAAGGCGACGTTCGATCGTCGCCCAATTAAGCGCCTCAGATAGACCACACAGGCCAAGGCATCATTCAAAGCATCACTAAACCCATGCAGCTGATAGCTAACGTTTTTATCATCGCCGGTCTCTGTTTCGGCCTCCCAAAAGCAGTAGCGGGGGATCGAAACCTCTGAAATAGGCCGTAAAAGACAAAGCCACGCTCTCCAATTGATCATCATGTCTTTGGGAAGCTCGTCATCCCAGCCAATACCAGCACAGGTAGCTCGGTGAAGAATTAGCTTGCCTCCCAAGAGATAAGGAGCGATAAAACCCAGTGGGTCAAAGTGCCCAGCAAGAAAGCGCAGCATTTCACGACGACTGAGTCTAGCTGGCATAGTCAAATTTTTATTACAATGAACCTTGAGACAGTCCTTTTCCACGTCCCATATTAGGCTCAATGCTTTAGAGTCAGGCATAGAGTTTGAACCAAGGTCAATTTCTCGGATATTAGAGCCGAGATCGCATTTGGGAATACTCAGCAAAACCGGCTTAGCCAGGTGATTTGCCGACCACTTACACAGTCTAAAGCCTCTGCTTTCGAACAGTGACTTCGACTCTCGAGAAATAACCTCAATATCAGCCAGGGATTCAGCAGTAATGAGCAAGTCATCCATATACCGATTGTTTTCGATAGCTTCCAAAGTCAGTCGACTTGCTTTGGTAGGATTTTCATCAATCAAACGTTGTATTGCATGAAGAGCAATGTAAGGACTGGAGTTTATCCCCCAGACATGTCTACAAAACCGAAATATTTCGGTTTCACCAAGTTTTATGTCGTTATCCTTAAACCAGACCAAACGAAAGAGATCCCGCTGGTCTTCTGGAATAGAAATTTGAAAGAAACATTTGCTTAAGTCGGCCATACACGCAAATCTACCCAAACGAAAACGAGTCAAAACGTCAGTCAACCTATTCAAAAGATTTGCGCCGGGCAAAACAGCATGGTTAAGACACACTCCCTTAAATGTGGCTGCACCATCATATACAACACGAGATTTTTCTTGTTTCGTCACAAAGAAAGGCAAATACCAAGTAGGCCCATCAACTTTTATCTTCTGCACATGCGTCAACCAACCCTCAGCAAGCAACTCTTGAAATGTGTCTGTAAGGGTTCGGTTTAAAGTAGGATCGCCTAGAGCTTTCCGACGCAGAGACATAGTACGCTCTAAGGCATTTGAAAAGTTATTGGGAATCTTTTTAACAATATCCGATCTCAAAGGAACCGGAATCTCGTAACGACCATCTTTTACTTTGACGTTAGGTTCCACCAACGAACACGCAAGCTCCTCACTCCTAGAGGGTTGAGTCACCTCGTTCTCCAATTCAACTTGTCGCAAAGCCGCCTTTAGCTCAGTAATTTCTTGTCTAAGTTGTTCACATTCGTTTGTGTCACAATCAACATTTACTCTTGCTTTCAAGACCTGGTGCGAATCCGATCTCACCCCAACGCGACCATCGCTGGCTATAGGACCCAGTCGAGTCAGAACGTAGTTAGGTTCACTCGCATTTACACCCTCTCTTTCCTCCAAAACAGTGAGCAACTCTTTATTAGTTTGTCCTATCAAAATGTCAATCCTTTGCCGTTGAGGAATAGTGGGAATTTTAACCCCTTCGAAATGCCTAAGTTTTTGCGTATTTACGGCATGAGGCAAAACGTTCTCATCATCAATAAAGTCCGGGACAACCAAAGCATTTTTTATAGCAAAAGTTTCTTTATTTGAAAGTGATTCAATTTCAAAGTTTGTAAGACCACCACTGTGCATAGTTTGTTCAGCTAAGGTGCGAATGGTTATTGAATGATCCGTTTTAGTAGCGAGCCTAAGCTCGTCCCTCAAGCTCTTTGAGATCAATGTAGCCTGAGAAGCAGTATCATGCTGTGCATATGCCAAAGTAGACTTGCCCGTCACAGGGTTTATAACCCTTACGGCACTCGTACGAAGCATCACCAAATCGTTATTAAAGGTCAGTTTTCTCACAACTGTTTGTTCAGCGTCTGTCTGTTTTTTCCCAGCGTCGGCTATCACCGAAGTCTGGCAATGCCCAGCGCTGGCGGCCCCAAGGTTTACCGAGTCTGACCTAACATATAGGTCATGCAAGGCGGTAGAATGCTTAGGGCCAAAATGTGGCCCGCATAAGCGACATTTCGACGAAGAAGTACATTCTCTAGAGAAATGTCCCAAAGAAAGACAATTAAAACATCTAGCAGCATCAACAACAGTTTTGCGCTTTTGCTCTGGAGTTTTGCTTTTAAATTGTTCACAATCAGTTAAAAAATGTTTTGAATGCGGGTCGTTGCATACAAAACACACCGGGGGAGGTTTAGTAGAATGTTGAGTTTTATTACAGCTACGCGAGCTTTCGCCAACGGTCTCTACTGAGCGAGCGCCAGGACGTTCTCCGTTTACAGTGGCTTGTCTGACGCGAACAGCCATATGTCCGTTGCCAGACCCACTTGCTTTATCTTTATCATCTGACTTAAAAAACGACTGCGCATAATCGGAGGTCATTATGTTTAGTTCATAAACTACAAACTCACGCAAAGATTCAAATCCAGGCTGATTTAAACTAAAACCCTCTTTTTTAAGGTAATCAAGGTACCTTCGTTTAAGTACCCCAGGTAACCGATTTGCAGTATCTAACATTAATTGCCCAGATAGCTTGTCCAGCTCGTCATGGGCATGTGCATACACTTCAAGGGTGTTTAGATCTTCATTGAACGCTTTCAATGAAGCGACACTCATTGCCACCCTAGGTCCGGTACGGATTTTCGAAATTTTAGGTTCCGAAGTAAGCCCACCAGAAACGCCATATCGCTGACGCAAACGGTCCAAAGCTCTTTCAATGTGCCTAGAGGCACTCATATTTCTCATAGGCGCAAAAAACAAATTGACCATTTCCCGAGGCTGACCAATGCACGAGGCTCTCAAAACTTCGAGCCGACGTTCATCAGAGGGACTCTCGTGCATAAGCCTCCGAATTTGGTTTTCATAAAAAACGAAGTCTATGTTTCTACCGTCATAGCCTATCTGTGAGGCAAGATTTATAAATTCATTTCTGTCTTGGCGTTCGATATAGGCGCGTAATGCCGGTTCACCATGAGCAACAGAATGCCGCCTCAAGGACTCGCCATCTCCAACAGCAGGGCCCACAAGCGACTTCACTAGAGTTTGCGAATTGCTACCATTTATAGGAAGATCATTTCGATCAGTCACAACGCGATCTAACGCCGATTGAAAATTAGGAACAGCCGATTTATAAACAGTTTTCTCTCGTTTGGGAAATTCAGAATTTTCCCGCGAGAAGCCTGTATTATTTTTAACTCTAACTATATTTCTTTTTACCGATCCTTCTAACAAAGAAGAACTCGTTTCTCCAGCACAATTGGCTAACTGCGTTTTCTTTAAGAGCGGTTTTAGGTCTGCGCGAAACGCCTCACGAAAGTTTGAGCGCCCTCCAAATAAGTTATTCAAGGAATTATTGGGGCCTGCCCTGCTTATGACAGCCACTGAAGAACCCCTTTCTGAAAGCGCAATCAGCCTCTCTTCCGCATCTAATTCAGCAGCAGCGATTTTAAGTTGCTCTTCTGCTTTTGCGATTTCGAGAGCATGTTTTTGTTTGGCTTTCGCCTCCGCTTTTGCGATTTCGAGAGCATGTTGTTGTTTGGCTTTCGCTTCCGCTTTTACAAAAGCATGTCTAGCTTCAAGTTCAGCCCGTTTCTTATCTAATTTAACTTGCCGGGCTATAAAGGTGCTACTTGATGTCGCGCTGACACTTTCAGCAACCTGCGATACACTATCCTCAGGCTCGACATCAATGGTACCATTGTCCTCATGATGGACTGAAAATTTCCTGGGTGAGGTCAACATACCCCGTTTAGCATTTTCATAAAGATTAAAGCATTGGTTAAACAGATCAGCTACACTTTCTAGAAGCTCGTTTGAAACTTCAGGGTCTAAGACGTCGTTTAAAGCCGTTTTATACTTAACGTAGTCAATTTTAATTTCATCAAATTGTTCGAGGGCTTTGGCAAAATGTTCGTGCGATGAACATCTTGCAAGGGCATCACGCGATCGCTTTAAACCCATGGAAAGTTGTCGCTTTGTCGTTAAAAGTTTACGAGTATTGACCTCTGATATGATCGGGTAGGCTTGGGATGCAAGGTCGTTGCCTAGTTCCCCAACTGTAGCAGTTTGGTCACCCTCCACATGCCCTGCGGAAGGCGCTCCATTACATGCCGATTGAATTACGTTATTTTCGCAATTATTAATGTTAGAAATGAAAGACATACTGTACTTTAGTATGTAGGTTAAATATAAAAATTAATTAAATAAATAATAAAAACAAATTCCAACCGTTCGTAAGGAAAGGATGATCCAGGTCTTCGGTAAAGAACTGTCGTGCTGAAGATCCGATGTCGCTGATCTCGCGCAATTGCACCAAGGATCTTCGAGAATTCTTCGCAAAAAGGGTGGAATTACACAATGACTTCAACTTCCTGCAGAATCAGTTTTGCAGAAGAGCCAGAATAAGATGTCTGCCAGTCTCCCAAATAAAATAGCTGAGTCCTTGACGTCAGTTTCGAAATAAAAATGACTGACAGACGGCACCTTGCGACGCTCCAACTGAACTTGAAGTAAAGATGTTCCTTCAAATCGTGAATTACCAACTGAAGATGTTGATAAGCCGAAGATTTCCCAAATCGCGCAAACTTTTCCACCAGTTCAAAGAATCCAACGCGAATCTTTGAAAGGGGGTAACGAGCCTGAATCACCTTTCGGAAGATTTCTTAGTCTAGTCAATTTCTTTATGTTAAGGATTCACCACTCGAAGGGGATGAATCTTCTATTATAGTTGTCACAGGCGGACGGCCAGGACCTTCCTCGCACTGTTCTCTATCCAAGCACCAGTTTAAAATCAAATAGTAAAATCAATGGGTTTATTGACAGAATAACAATAAAACTTCGAATAGGCCAGCGCGAGAAAATTGACTAGACTTTTATCCACAACGATTGAACCAGCAACATTCAAGAACCAAAAATAGAATTTGAAGTAACTTCTTTTTCTTTATATACATAATTAGTAAGAGCCTGAAGCCACGCGTTTTGTGTGCTTAGGTCCGAGTGTAGAAATAGATAATTGTAACAAAGCAAAGTGCGACAAAACAATACGTGCAATAAGACTTTTGTTCTCAGGGCTGCAGTTCGATTATCGGTGAGTTAAAAAATGGGCATTGGTGCGATAACAATCCTGCTCATCTTCGTCCGAATCATACACAAGATCTAAAGCCTGTTGTAAAGAAAATAGGCGTGACCTCTTACCAGATTCACCAGAAGTTGAGGGTTGAGAGAATGATCGTTTCATTGTCAATTTTACACAGAAAAAATACACTCAAGCATTGAACATGGGCGCAAACATCTTTGAATGACGTCGGTATCCCATAATATATATAAGTCAACCTCATTGGTCGGATAAAAAAAGCGATTGCAACATGTTTTTATGACGCACTCTCAGCGCGACGTGGAGCGTGCACTCGGTATATAAGCAAAGAAAGCTTGCGACGTACAGGTCGCACTCGGGGCTGTCGAGTTAAGTGCGGAATTAATTTTTCTCGTTTCGAGTTACAGTACGTACAGTATTTAATCGCGCGTTTCGCTTTTTTTCTGTCTCAATTGTTTTCGCAACAGCGAAGTTTTGCGGGAAAGTCCCTGACGGGCAGATTCAATTCGAGAGAGCGAAATTTTGCGTGCAAGTTTTTGACGAGTATACTGTATATTTGTTGCAGTTTCTGTAGCCGCTATGTTGGAATGGTTAAGGTTAAGATTAAGGCGTATGAAATTGAACCTCGCTCATTTCGAGATCAAGTTCGATCCTGCTTGAAAGCACCATTGATAACCGGCAGGAAAGGTATATTACTACTACATGTCTCTTTCTGGCTAATAAACGCTAGAAAATTTTGATTTCATGTGGGTCAGAATAGGCCACAATTTGAACAATAATTTAAGGATATTACCATTTGGGTCAAACTGCTGATTGTTGTTGAAATGGAAAAAATTGCTAAACAGAAAAAGGCGGTTTTTATCTATGATCTCAGCAAAAAATGGGCTATATAATGATGCTTTTTTGCGAAAGTAGTGCTGCATTTCGGGCTTGTGATTAACACCTTGGATAAGCAGCAATGCTAGAAAATCCTTATTTTATTGCTGTCGGGGTGAATCCACTCTTTCGAACGTGAACGTGCCATCAAGTTGGCCAAGCGTTCTTCCAAGAATTGCCTGGCATATCGATTGGTGTCTGTAGCAATTACGCCTACAATTTCATTGTCAAAAAAATTCGAAAAATTACAGTGGGTCAGTTGCATCGTTCAGGCTACTTGTATGCCTGGGTTGCCGTTAAATGAAAACCTGCTTCGTACCTGGCCGTTAACGGTCTATTGCAGATTATCGTTGTTAGGAGCACTGCTGCTAGCTTGATCAGTGTCGCAATCAAGTACGTCGGCATTTTGCAAATAGCCTATGTGAGCACTGTCACTTTCTGAGTCGTTTAGAGAAAACAAATCATCACTAGCATTACAAATATGCAACGAAAGATCATCGTCTGAGACTTGAAAAATTTTGCTTGGTGTCGTCATTTGTATCAGCTAAAATACTGTTATAAATATTTGAAGAGTTGATTTGTGGTACAGAATTTGAAAATTGTAGAAAGTAGAGTATTTATTCTCGAAGCTTTTCGTCTGACACTTTTCAAGAGAATCTGTCAGAAATAGAGTGAAAAGGTGAAGTAAGTCACTTATATACTGACACAGTTGACGAAAAAGGAAAAAAGCGAAAAAACCTCTATCATGATTGGTAAAAGAAGCGACCAATAGAAGGAGCGAAAACTAATGTGTGATTTTTAGACCATAAACGAATTCCTTTTGTTTGCATAAATTTGGTTTGGATGTTTTTATGTACGTGGCTTCAAGGGTGGAAAGGTGAAAAGAAGTACGGCCACGGACAAGAATAGAAAGTTTGTTGTCATTATATTCGTGTGCGCATGTAGGTTTTTGTAAAAGATGTTGTCCTATGGCAGAAAAGGAAGTTTCGGTTTTAAAGCTTCTGATTGGCTTGCAGGAGCGGGCCAATGTGCTTTGGTCCTGAGAAATATGCTTCTGGAGAATGGTTTTCGGCACGTGCTGCCTAATCCTCTGTTGTAGCCTTTGAGACGTACGACGTACCGACTATCGCAGTGGCAAAGAAATTGGTAAACAATGTTGCTTTGATAAAAAGCGGGTAGTACATCCTTTTTGGCTGCAGGCAGAAGTTGTCTGGTGGTGTAGACAAAGCATGGTTCAACTGCAAAGTAACAGCGTTTGACGGCTGTTTTAATTTACGTTTCGTACCTTAACGAAACATTGCCTAGTCATGGCAAGTGGAGATAAACTGGGCATTTCTTCGGATCGAATTGCGCTGGTCTGCAAAATTGATTCATTTTCTTGGTCATAACAGTGTCGATTATAGCTTGCTTCAGGGTAACCGTTGTTGATAAGGATTGATCGAATGTAGCTTTTTTCCCTTTTTTTCTTTTTGTCAACTGTGTTTTTATATAAGTGACTCACTTCACCTTTTCACTCTATTTCTGACAGATTCTCTTGAAAAGTGTCTGACGAAAAGCTTCGAGAATGAATACTCTACTTTCTGTTATATATATATCCGAAAAACTAAACAATAAACTAAGAAATAGAAATAAAATAATCTATCGTAAATATTTATTTTTCAAAAAAAATTTATTTTACAAAGCTAAAAAAATTATTTTACAAAACTTAAACTCTCGCACTGATCATCACGTTAGAAGTTGTCTAAATGCTATTGCAGTATTGTACCTTTAGAGCATTTGATAAATTGGTTTGAACTCGATGAATAGATCTTGCCATGAAAGTGTTTTACGCAATAACACTTTTCTATTAGTACGAATTGATTACTCAAGATTTTCTCACCATGGCGTGCGAAAAACGCCATGCGAAAGCGAAATTAAACGCGTAGTTAAAAGCAGTGGCGACTCGGACGGATATACACGTCTCACTCACTGTAAAAGGAACATGCTTTGACAGATATACACGTCTTACGCAGTGAACGGGTTAAAAAAATTCTTGTAGGGATTTCTGGGGACACTGCGTTGATATTGAACTCAAGTTCTTGGTCACAAGACACGTTTTTGCTTTTTTTTTAAAAAAACTTGCTTGGCAGTGTGCATCTTTATGCAACTTTTCCCCCTTTCCGAAAACAATTTGGCTAAACTCAGACAATTTGCCACTTTCCGGCGCGCCAGGAAGTTCTAAATTCCAGAAAAAAAAAAGCTACATTCATGCAGAAATAAACCAGATATGAGGCAGCCGTCAACTAAGTACCAAATGCACCCCATATGCTGCATCGGCACTGAAAGAATTAAACTGTTCATTACGAGTTTGAATTGTTTCACTTTGTCTAAAATTATAATGTGCATTTCATGTTGAATTGACTCTGAAATATCAGTTGGTAAGTAAATTATAAATTTATTGTTGAATAATCGAAACATCATGACATATTTCAAAAAATGTTGATGTTTCAATTACATATAAACCGTGAATATTTTGCCATCAATGGCAATTTGTGCCTGGAAAGTAGTTTGTCGTTAGATATTTTGCTGTCATTTCTAATAACACACTTTTCAATGACATATTGCAAGAAATGTTCAAGTACATGTAGACAATGGCTATTTTGCCATCAGTGGCATTTTGTGCCTGGAAAGTAGTTTGTCATCAGACATTTTGCTGTCATTTTTAATGACATAATGAACGTGTGATGTTTGGTCGTTTTTGATTGGTCAATTTCTGTGATGAGTAAAATAAAATTGTATCGCGGTGTGGATTCTCACATAGATTCACATATCGTGTCGCACCTTCCAGTTTACATGGACTTATCATGGAACCCTGCCACTGAACATTCGATCTAACAGCCATTGTTATTGAAGGCAGCTGCACTAACCACTACACTACACTCTCATCACTCCAATAATAGTAAACAACACATCTATTTTATTGCATATCAATGGTGACAACGACTTTGTCTCCAACAATCAAATGCTGTTGACGACTAAATTGAGAAACACCAAAGTTTCAAACTCTAACTGAGCTTTGTGCCATCTAACCTGCTTACCACGCTAATTCCAACTTGCCAGTTTAAGAACACGTTTTGTGTTATTGCATTGTATTTTTTAACGACTTACTCATCAAATTATCGTATGCCAAACGATAACAACTATTCCATAACCACATCTAAACTGTGTTTCACTTCGTTTAAAATCATAATGTGTATTTCATGTTCAATCGACTCTGAAATATCAGATCGTAAGTAAATTGTTATTTTATTGTTGAATAATTCAAACATCATGACATATTACAAGAAATGTTGATGTTTCAAATACAGGTAGACAATGGCTATTTTGCCATCAGTGGCATTTTGTGCCTGGAAAGTAGTTTGTCATCAGACATTTTGCTGTCATTTTTAATGACACAATGAACGTGTGATGTTTGGTCGTTTTTGATTGGTCAATTTCTGTGATGAGTTAAATAAAATTGTATCGCGGTGTGGATTCTCACATAGATTCACATATCGTGTCGCACCTTCCAGTTTACATGGTCTTATCATGGAACCCTGCCACTGAACATTCAAATCAGCAACCATTGCCATTGAAGGCAGCTGCACTAACCACTACACTACACTACACTCTCATCACTCCAATAATAGTAGACCACACTGTTATTTTATTGCACATCAATGGTGACAACGACTTTGTCTCCAACAATCAAATGCTGTTGACGACTAAATTGAGAAACACCAAAGTTTCAAACTCTAACTGAGCTTTGTGCTATCTGACCTGCTTACCACGCTAATTCCAACTTGCCAGTTTAAGAACACGTTTTGTGTTATTGCATTGTTTAATTCTATAGCTTACTCATCAAATTATCGCATGCCAAACAACAACAACTATTCTATAACCACATCTAAACTGTGTATTATGAGTTTGAATTGTTTCATTTCGTTAAAAGAAACCATATTAAATCATACATTTTCTGAAAGCATATTTAATTCTTTTCACTTTGCAACTTCTAAATTACGCACAAGATCACCCTGTGACGTCATCAAAATGACGTCATTAGAAGAGTCAAAATTTCAGAATTTTTGTATTTGACATAATCTACCAAACTCTTGATTAACTGTGTGGATGAATTATTGTTTTCTGTCGACAGAGTAGCAAGAAATCTGCCCATTGCCAAAGAGAAATTCAAAATATGTTACATTTTACAGGTTTTATGGCATTTTTTTGAAGAACACATATATGCTGATATACAGAAACTGATCTTTGGAATGTGGTTTGTTGAATATAAATTGTGAGAATGATTGCAGGAAACATCCAAAATATGTGAAATTGCAAAAATTAGCTGTTTGACAGCTTTGTAGTATGTCATCAATTGATTTTATGAAGTACCCCAACTATGCAAATGAGATCATGTGACCTATTCATGAACGCAAAATAGTGATATTGTGTTCATATTGTACTCAGAACAATTAGAAAAAAACATGCATGTCCAGTTTAGACACAAGAACGCTAAAAAATCATCTGCTCTGTTTCACCACTACTGAAAATACACAACTTTAGTATGCCAAATCCTGAAACAGTTGCGGTCTTGGTTCAGGCAGAGTGCCACCTCACATTTCTGGCAAGCAACGAATGACTTGGAAGGATGAGGTTCCTTTGGCCTATTTTCCTCAGGGACTCTAGCATACTCTCTCTGGTAATTATCAGTGGCAATATTACTCCAGAATTTGCACACAGCCATGATTTGCATGTAGATAGGGATATCCAAGTCCATCCTATCAAGCTAGGTAAGTCAACATTAGCTGATCTTGGTCGGCCAACATGCCTGTCGCTACGAGTAGCTCCAATCAGCTGAGTCACAAGACAAAATCTCATTTCCAAAGGTCCAAAATTAGAAGAAGAAACCCTTTTCATCAAAATGTAGGAGTTATGAAGGGTTACTTGAAGCATGTGAAAAAGCACACGCCTGTACCATGTGTATGATCTTCTACCCAAGCTATAAAATTTTCTTTGTCGATCGTTGAGGTCGACCCCACCCATTCCAGTATTATAATCATGCAACAGTGGAGGACAAGAAACATCTACACCTCTTGCATCACCACGTCGTTTCACTACTGTATTTTTTTCTGCTGTACCGGGGGGATAGTGTGGTTTATGTATGGTGGACAGGAAGTACACAGGCTTGGTATCTAACCAAGACTGGGCGAGGATGGGGCCACTCATAAGCCATTGGCTATTGTCTCATTGGTGCCTGCGTAAATTGTCAGTTGTTATTTCACCAGGAACATTTCTTTTTCCTTTCCGTGATGTGTCACAAGCGTAAACTTCTCTTTCGTGAAGTGAGGAGAACAATTTAGGGCTTGTATAAAAATTATCTACATACAAGTGAAACCCTTTATGTTCATACGGTTGAATGAGATCATTTACAACTCTCGTACCTTAATCAACTTCAGTCTGGCAGCTCGCTCGGTCTCTTCCCGTGTACACTTGAAGCTGAGAAACATAGCCTGTTGAAGATTCAGCTAGGACCCACACTTTTATGGCAAAGCGAGTGCGCTTATTTTTGATAAACTGCTGAAAACCTATACGCCCCTTAAAAGTATTATTTATTCATCAATTGAAATGTTCTTTTCTTACACTTACAAACTTTCAAACTTTTCCAGCAGTAACTGGAGCAATGGCCTGATTTTATATAGTTTATCTGCCTCAGGATCATCTAGTTGGGATGCATTTTGTTCATTACAAAAATGCAAATATCGCCATATCTGCTTGAATCTAGAGCGTGACATTACCTTGTTGAAAGAAGGAACATCAAAAACCCATTTATCTTTTTTCCAGTATAAATCTATAGCTGGCAGTTTTATACTGCCCATTGCTATAACCAGACCAAAGAAAGCTTTCATTTCTTGCAGAGATACTTCACTCCAGTGACCTTTATTATTTTGGGGATCATTGGCAATCTTTGTTGCAGCATTTAAATTTGTTATTTCACAAAGAAGTTTCCAAACATCACTAGTAAAAAATTCTTGAAAAATTTCCAATTCAGAAGCATTATCTATGTACCTTTTTTGTGGTCCAGTTCTTTCAGCAATTTGTCTGCAAGTTCTGTCATTGATTTGTTGCTGTCAAAGAAACCCACGAACCCGGTGTGGAGTTCTAGATCTGACGTTCGTCCCATCTTTTCGTCTAGGTCTTCTATGACCAGCATCTATTCCACGAACATGTACAGGAGCTCTTGGTGTGTTTGAAGCTGCAAAGCCATTCTCATCAAAATCTTCATCAACTTCATTGATAACTTCTTCATCTGCAGTACTTGTCAGAGTCTGCATATTATCATATGCATCCAAATCACCATCAAGATCTGGATCGATATCATCCTCCTCTTCTTGTAAAATTACCTCACTGTCACTGAAGTCATATGTAATTCTTATAGCATCATCAAAGTCATCAATGCCACGAATATGAAAGGTATTACTGGACATTTTACTATACTAAACCAGGAAATGTACCATGTAATATCAGTGATTATAGTTAGGATAAATTCACAAAAACAAGCATAATCAAGTCCGCTATCGACACACCTTTATCCAAGGAAAACCGAAATAAATTCTGACTGATATTTGTTGTAGGGTATTCACCACTCTATAAACTTGTTATTTGGTGTCGCATCAACCCGTTAACCCTTTGAACCCTGACCTCCTGGGCCTAAAAATACCCTGCACCTGAGCTCCTGAGCAAAATTTTAGAATTTTCAACCCCCACATATAAAGGCTATTCATAACAAAAATATACAACGTACATCACACCAATGAGAACAAAAACATTACAGAGAGGTCCAACCTTTATCCAACCTTTGTCCAACCTTTACAGAGAGGTCCACCAGCTGTAGGCCTAGATCTATTCCTACCAGTGCCACGCCCAACTTGGGCCGTGCTAGGTCTAGGTGCAGGACTACTTAGATCTAGATCTAGATCTACATCAAGCCCTTCATCTTCATTGCTTGATTCAGAGTTGACATCAGAATCTACTGACTCTAGATCACTTTCAGGGTAAATATCAGCTAAATCCTGCTCATCTTCCTCCGAATCATACACAAGATCTAAAGCCTGTTGTAAAGAAAATAGGCGTGACCTCTTACCAGATTCACCAGAAGTTGAGGGTTGAGAGAATGATCGTTTCATTGTCAATTTTACACAGAAAAAATACACTCAAGCATTGAACATGGGCGCAAACATCTTTGAATGACGTCGGTATCCCATAATATATATAAGTCAACCTCATTGGTCGGATAAAAAAAGCGATTGCAACATGTTTTTATGACGCACTCTCAGCGCGACGTGGAGCGTGCACTCGGTATATAAGCAAAGAAAGCTTGCGACGTACAGGTCGCACTCGGGGCTGTCGAGTTAAGTGCGGAATTAATTTTTCTCGTTTCGAGTTACAGTACGTACAGTATTTAATCGCGCGTTTCGCTTTTTTTCTGTCTCAATTGTTTTCGCAACAGCGAAGTTTTGCGGGAAAGTCCCTGACGGGCAGATTCAATTCGAGAGAGCGAAATTTTGCGTGCAAGTTTTTGACGAGTATACTGTATATTTGTTGCAGTTTCTGTAGCCGCTATGTTGGAATGGTTAAGGTTAAGATTAAGGCGTATGAAATTGAACCTCGCTCATTTCGAGATCAAGTTCGATCCTGCTTGAAAGCACCATTGATAACCGGCAGGAAAGGTATATTACTACTACATGTCTCTTTCTGGCTAATAAACGCTAGAAAATTTTGATTTCATGTGGGTCAGAATAGGCCACAATTTGAACAATAATTTAAGGATATTACCATTTGGGTCAAACTGCTGATTGTTGTTGAAATGGAAAAAATTGCTAAACAGAAAAAGGCGGTTTTTATCTATGATCTCAGCAAAAAATGGGCTATATAATGATGCTTTTTTGCGAAAGTAGTGCTGCATTTCGGGCTTGTGATTAACACCTTGGATAAGCAGCAATGCTAGAAAATCCTTATTTTATTGCTGTCGGGGTGAATCCACTCTTTCGAACGTGAACGTGCCATCAAGTTGGCCAAGCGTTCTTCCAAGAATTGCCTGGCATATCGATTGGTGTCTGTAGCAATTACGCCTACAATTTCATTGTCAAAAAAATTCGAAAAATTACAGTGGGTCAGTTGCATCGTTCAGGCTACTTGTATGCCTGGGTTGCCGTTAAATGAAAACCTGCTTCGTACCTGGCCGTTAACGGTCTATTGCAGATTATCGTTGTTAGGAGCACTGCTGCTAGCTTGATCAGTGTCGCAATCAAGTACGTCGGCATTTTGCAAATAGCCTATGTGAGCACTGTCACTTTCTGAGTCGTTTAGAGAAAACAAATCATCACTAGCATTACAAATATGCAACGAAAGATCATCGTCTGAGACTTGAAAAATTTTGCTTGGTGTCGTCATTTGTATCAGCTAAAATACTGTTATAAATATTTGAAGAGTTGATTTGTGGTACAGAATTTGAAAATTGTAGAAAGTAGAGTATTTATTCTCGAAGCTTTTCGTCTGACACTTTTCAAGAGAATCTGTCAGAAATAGAGTGAAAAGGTGAAGTAAGTCACTTATATACTGACACAGTTGACGAAAAAGGAAAAAAGCGAAAAAACCTCTATCATGATTGGTAAAAGAAGCGACCAATAGAAGGAGCGAAAACTAATGTGTGATTTTTAGACCATAAACGAATTCCTTTTGTTTGCATAAATTTGGTTTGGATGTTTTTATGTACGTGGCTTCAAGGGTGGAAAGGTGAAAAGAAGTACGGCCACGGACAAGAATAGAAAGTTTGTTGTCATTATATTCGTGTGCGCATGTAGGTTTTTGTAAAAGATGTTGTCCTATGGCAGAAAAGGAAGTTTCGGTTTTAAAGCTTCTGATTGGCTTGCAGGAGCGGGCCAATGTGCTTTGGTCCTGAGAAATATGCTTCTGGAGAATGGTTTTCGGCACGTGCTGCCTAATCCTCTGTTGTAGCCTTTGAGACGTACGACGTACCGACTATCGCAGTGGCAAAGAAATTGGTAAACAATGTTGCTTTGATAAAAAGCGGGTAGTACATCCTTTTTGGCTGCAGGCAGAAGTTGTCTGGTGGTGTAGACAAAGCATGGTTCAACTGCAAAGTAACAGCGTTTGACGGCTGTTTTAATTTACGTTTCGTACCTTAACGAAACATTGCCTAGTCATGGCAAGTGGAGATAAACTGGGCATTTCTTCGGATCGAATTGCGCTGGTCTGCAAAATTGATTCATTTTCTTGGTCATAACAGTGTCGATTATAGCTTGCTTCAGGGTAACCGTTGTTGATAAGGATTGATCGAATGCAGCTTTTTTCCCTTTTTTTCTTTTTGTCAACTGTGTTTTTATATAAGTGACTCACTTCACCTTTTCACTCTATTTCTGACAGATTCTCTTGAAAAGTGTCTGACGAAAAGCTTCGAGAATGAATACTCTACTTTCTGTTATATATATATCCGAAAAACTAAACAATAAACTAAGAAATAGAAATAAAATAATCTATCGTAAATATTTATTTTTCAAAAAAAATTTATTTTACAAAGCTAAAAAAATTATTTTACAAAACTTAAACTCTCGCACTGATCATCACGTTAGAAGTTGTCTAAATGCTATTGCAGTATTGTACCTTTAGAGCATTTGATAAATTGGTTTGAACTCGATGAATAGATCTTGCCATGAAAGTGTTTTACGCAATAACACTTTTCTATTAGTACGAATTGATTACTCAAGATTTTCTCACCATGGCGTGCGAAAAACGCCATGCGAAAGCGAAATTAAACGCGTAGTTAAAAGCAGTGGCGACTCGGACGGATATACACGTCTCACTCACTGTAAAAGGAACATGCTTTGACAGATATACACGTCTTACGCAGTGAACGGGTTAAAAAAATTCTTGTAGGGATTTCTGGGGACACTGCGTTGATATTGAACTCAAGTTCTTGGTCACAAGACACGTTTTTGCTTTTTTTTTAAAAAAACTTGCTTGGCAGTGTGCATCTTTATGCAACTTTTCCCCCTTTCCAAAAACAATTTGGCTAAACTCAGACAATTTGCCACTTTCCGGCGCGCCAGGAAGTTCTAAATTCCAGAAAAAAAAAAGCTACATTCATGCAGAAATAAACCAGATATGAGGCAGACGTCAACTAAGTACCAAATGCACCCCATATGCTGCATCGGCACTGAAAGAATTAAACTGTTCATTACGAGTTTGAATTGTTTCACTTTGTCTAAAATTATAATGTGCATTTCATGTTGAATTGACTCTGAAATATCAGTTGGTAAGTAAATTATAAATTTATTGTTGAATAATCGAAACATCATGACATATTTCAAAAAATGTTGATGTTTCAATTACATATAAACCGTGAATATTTTGCCATCAATGGCAATTTGTGCCTGGAAAGTAGTTTGTCGTTAGATATTTTGCTGTCATTTCTAATAACACACTTTTCAATGACATATTGCAAGAAATGTTCAAGTACATGTAGACAATGGCTATTTTGCCATTTGCAGACAATGGCTAAAGTGGCAATTTGCAGACAATGGCTATTTTGCTATTTTGCTATTTTGCCACTGAACATTCGATCTAACAGCCATTGTTATTGAAGGCAGCTGCACTAACCACTACACTACACTCTCATCACTCCAATAATAGTAGACCACACTGTTATTTTATTGCACATCTTTGTCTCCAACAATCAAATGCTGTTGACGACTAAATTGAGAAACACCAAAGTTTCAAACTCTAACTGAGCTTTGTGCTATCTAACCTGCTTACCACGCTAATTCCAACTTGCCAGTTTAAGAACACGTTTTGTGTTATTGCATTGTATTTTTTAACGACTTACTCATCAAATTATCGTATGCCAAACGATAACAACTATTCCATAACCACATCTAAACTGTGTATTATGAGTTTGAATTGTTTCACTTCGTTTAAAATTATCATGTGTATTTCATGTTCAATCGACTCTGAAATATCAGTTGGTAAGTAAATTGTTATTTTATTGTTGAATAATTCAAACATCATGACATATTACAAGAAATGTTCAAGTACATGTAGACAATGGCTATTTTGCCATCAGTGGCATTTTGTGCCTGGAAAGTAGTTTGTCATCAGACATTTTGCTGTCATTTTTAATGACACAATGAACGTGTGATGTTTGGTCGTTTTTGATTGGTCAATTTCTGTGATGAGTTAAATAAAATTGTATCGCGGTGTGGATTCTGACATAGATTCACATATCGTGTCGCACCTTCCAGTTTACATGGTCTTATCATGGAACCCTGCCACTGAACATTCGATCTAACAGCCATTGTTATTGAAGGCAGCTGCACTAACCACTACACTACACTCTCATCACTCCAATAATAGTAGACCACACTGTTATTTTATTGCACATCAATGGTGACAACGACTTTGTCTCCAACAATCAAATGCTGTTGACGACTAAATTGAGAAACACCAAAGTTTCAAACTCTAACTGAGCTTTGTGCTATCTAACCTGCTTACCACACTAATTCCAACTTGCTAGTTTAAGAACACGTTTTGTGTTTTAGCATTGTTTAAATCTATAGCTTACTCATCAAATTATCGTATGCCAAACGATAACAACTATTGCACAATTACATCTAAACTGTGTATTATGAGTTTGAATTGTTTCACTTTGTTTAAAATTATCATGTGTATTTCATGTTCAATCGACTCTAAAATATCAGTTAGTAAGTAAATTGTTATTTTATTGTTGAATAATTCAAACATCATGACATATTGCAAGAAATGTTCAAATACAGGTAGACAATGGCTATTTTGCCATCAGTGGCATTTTGTGCCTGGAAAGTAGTTTGTCATCAGACATTTTGCTGTCATTTTTAATGACACAATGAACGTGTGATGTTTGGTCGTTTTTGATTGGTCAATTTCTGTGATGAGTTAAATAAAATTGTATCGCGGTGTGGATTCTCACATAGATTTACATATCGTGTCGCACCTTCCAGTTTACATGGTCTTATCATGGAACCCTGCCACTGAACATTCAAACCAGCAACCATTGCCATTGAAGGCAGCAGCACTAACCACTACACTACACTACACTCTCATCACTCCAATAATAGTAAACCACACATCTATTTTGCAGAAAGTAGAGTATTCATTCTCAAAGCTTTTTGTCTGACACTTTTCAAGAGAATCTGTCAGAAATAGAGTGAAAAGGTGAAGTAAGTCACTTATATACTGACACAGTTGACGAAAAAGGAAAAAAGCGAAAAAACCTCTATCAAGATTGGTAAAAGAAGCGACCAATAGAAGGAGCGAAAACTAATGTGTGATTTTTAGACCATAAACGAATTCCTTTTGTTTGCATAAATTTGGTTTGGATGTTTTTATGTACGCGGCTTCAAGGGTGGAAAGGTGAAAAGAAGTACGGCCACGGACAAGAATAGAAAGTTTGTTGTCATTATATTCGTGTGCGCATGTAGGTTTTTGTAAAAGATGTTGTCCTATGGCAGAAAAGGAAGTTTCGGTTTTAAAGCTTCTGATTGGCTTGCAGGAGCGGGCCAATGCGCTTCGATCCTGAGAAATATGCTTCTGGAGAATGGTTTTCGGCACGTGCTGCCTAATCCTCTGTTGTAGCCTTTGAGACGTACGACCCACGTACCGACTATCGCAGTGGCAAAGAAATTGGTAAACAATATTGCTTTGATAAAAAGCGGGTAGTACATCCTTTTTGGCTACAGGCAGAAGTTGTCTGGTGGTGTAGACAAAGCATGGTTCAACTGCAAAGTAACAGCGTTTGACGGCTGTTTTAATTTGCATTTCGTACCACAGCGAAACATTGCCCAGTCATGGCAAGTGAAGATAAACTGGGCATTTCTTCGGACCGAATTGCGTTGGTCTGCGAAATTGATTCATTTTCTTGGTCATAACAGTGTCGATTATAGCTTGCTTCAGGGTAACCGTTGTTCATAAGGATTGATAGAATATTGGAAAGTTCATTTTCAAGAGTAGAATTCAAACAGATAACTAGAGCTCTGTGGACTGGAGTTGAAATCAAATTAGTCTTCCGCTTCATGGGGCAAAAAGAGTTCCAGCGAATGTATTGGCCAGTGAAAGTCGGTATCCTGTAGATGGATGTAACAAATTCGTGATCATTCTTTTCTACCAGGACATCAAGAAAGGGCAAAGTCCGATTGCCTTCCTTTTCAAAAGTGAAACAAAGCGATGGATGGAGAGAATTTTGATAAGAGAAAAACACATTGCATTCGTCTTAGTCGTTAAAAACTGCAAAAGTATCATCGACGTATCGATATAACATAAGTGGTTTGTTGACTCTTTTGAAAAGCAAAGCTTCGTAATATCCGACAAAAATGTTGGCAAGAGATGGGCCAACAGGCGAACCCATAGCAACGCCATCAATCTGTCGGTGCATTATATTGTTGAAACTGAATTCTACGGAGGAAGTAGCCGTTTGCATCAGCTCAACGAAAACTGCACGAGGAAAAGGAGGCGGAGTAAGCTCGCCATCATACAGATAATTGGCGCAGATTTCAATAGTTTCTGCGAGTGGAACATCAGTAAAAAGGCTACAGACATCATAGGAGCAAAGAAAGACAGATGAAGGAAAGTTAAAAGTTTTGACTTTGTCAGCAAAAGTACAAAAATCGGAAATACAGTAAGTAGAATAAAGTGTCAAAAGAAGAATAAACTATTCTCTTGAAAAGTGTCAAACGAAAACCTTCGAGAATGAATACTCTACTTTCTGCAATTTTCAAATTCTGTACCACAAATCAATTCTTCACAGGTAATTTATTGCACATCAATGGTGACAACGACTTTGTCTCCAACAATCAAATGCTGTTGACGACTAAATTGAGAAACACCAAAGTTTCAAACTCTAACTGAGCTTTGTGCTATCTAACCTACTTACCACGCTAATTCCAACTTGCCAGTTTAAGAACACGTTTTGTGTTATTGCATTGTATTTTTTAACGACTTACTCATCAAATTATCGTATGCCAAACGATAACAACTATTCTATAACCACATCTAAACTGTGTATTATGAGTTTGAATTGTTTCACTTCGTTTAAAATTATCATGTGTATTTCATGTTCAATCGACTCTGAAATATCAGATCGTAAGTAAATTGTTATTTTATTGTCGAAACTTTCAAACATCATGACATATTACAAAAAATGTTCAAGTACATGTAGACAATGGCTATTTTGCCATCAGTGGCATTTTGTGCCTGGAAAGTAGTTTGTCATCAGACATTTTGCTGTCATTTTTAATGACACAATGAACGTGTGATGTTTGGTCGTTTTTGATTGGTCAATTTCTGTGATGAGTTAAATAAAATGGTATCGCGGTGTGGATTCTCACATAGATTCACATATCGTGTCGCACCTTCCAGTTTACATGGTCTTATCATGGAACCCTGCCACTGAACATTCGATCTAACAGCCATTGTTATTGAAGGCAGCAGCACTAACCACTACACTACACTACACTCTCATCACTCCAATAATAGTAGACCACACTGTTATTTTATTGCACATCAATGGTGACAACGACTTTGTCTCCAACAATCAAATGCTGTTGACGACTAAATTGAGAAACACCAAAGTTTCAAACTCTAACTGAGCTTTGTGCTATCTGACCTGCTTACCACGCTAATTCCAACTTGCCAGTTTAAGAACAAGTTTTGTGTTATTGCATTGTATTTTTTAACGACTTACTCATCAAATTATCGCATGCCAAACGATAACAACTATTCCATAACCACATCTAAACTGTGTATTATGAGTTTGAATTGTTTCACTTCGTTTAAAATTATCATGTGTATTTCATGTTCAATCGACTCTGAAATATCAGATCGTAAGTAAATTGTTATTTTATTGTTGAATAATTCAAACATCATAACATATTGCAAGAAATGTTCAAGTACATGTAGACAATGGCTATTTTGCCATCAGTGGCATTTTGTGCCTGGAAAGTAGTTTGTCATCAGACATTTTGCTGTCATTTTTAATGACACAATGAACGTGTGATGTTTGGTCGTTTTTGATTGGTCAATTTCTGTGATGAGTTAAACAAAATTGCATCCCGGTGTGGATTCTCACATAGATTCACATATCGTGTCGCACCTTCCAGTTTACATGGTCTTATCATGGAACCCTGCCACTGAACATTCAAATCAGCAACCATTGCCATTGAAGGCAGCAGCACTAACCACTACACTGCACTACACTCTCATCACTCCAATAATAGTAGACCACACTGTTATTTTATTGCACATCAATGGTGACAACGACTTTGTCTCCAACAATCAAATGCTGTTGACGACTAAATTGAGAAACACCAAAGTTTCAAACTCTAACTGAGCTTTGTGCTATCTAACCTGCTTACCACGCTAATTCCAACTTGCCAGTTTAAGAACACGTTTTGTGTTTTAGCATTGTTTAATTCTATAGCTTACTCATCAAATTATCGTATGCCAAACGATAACAACTATTCCATAACCACATCTAAACTGTGTATTATGAGTTTGAATTGTTTCATTCCGTTTAAAATTATCATGTGTATTTCATGTTCAATCGACTCTGAAATATCAGATCGTAAGTAAATTGTTATTTTGTTGTTGAATAATTCAAACATCATGACATATTACAAGAAATGTTGATGTTTCAAATACAGGTAGACAATGGCTATTTTGCCATCAGTGGCATTTTGTGCCTGGAAAGTAGTTTGTCATCAGACATTTTGCTGTCATTTTTAATGACACAATGAACGTGTGATGTTTGGTCGTTTTTGATTGGTCAATTTCTGTGATGAGTTAAACAAAATTGCATCCCGGTGTGGATTCTCACATAGATTCACATATCGTGTCGCACCTTCCAGTTTACATGGACTTATCATGGAACCCTGCCACTGTACATTCAAATCAGCAGCGATTGCCATTGAAGGCAGCTGCACTAACCACTACACTACACTCTCATCACTCCAATAATAGTAGACCACACTGTTATTTTATTGCACATCAATGGTGACAACGACTTTGTCTCCAACAATCAAATGCTGTTGACGACTAAATTGAGAAACACCAAAGTTTCAAACTCTAACTGAGCTTTGTGCTATCTGACCTGCTTACCACGCTAATTCCAACTTGCCAGTTTAAGAACACGTTTTGTGTTTTAGCATTGTTTAATTCTATAGCTTACTCATCAAATTATCGTATGCCAAACGATAACAACTATTCCATAACCACATCTAAACTGTGTATTATGAGTTTGAATTGTTTCACTCCGTTTAAAATTATCATGTGTATTTCATGTTCAATCGACTCTGAAATATCAGTTAGTAAGTAAATTGTTATTTTATTGTTGAATAATTCAAACATCATGACATATTGCAAGAAATGTTCAAATACATGTAGACAATGGCTATTTTGCCATCAGTGGCATTTTGTGCCTGGAAAGTAGTTTGTCATCAGACATTTTGCTGTCATTTTTAATGACACAATGAACGTGTGATGTTTGGTCGTTTTTGATTGGTCAATTTCTGTGATGAGTTAAATAAAATTGTATCGCGGTGTGGATTCTCACATAGATTCACATATCGTGTCGCACCTTCCAGTTTACATGGTCTTATCATGGAACCCTGCCACTGAACATTCAAATCAGCAACCATTGCCCTTGAAGGCAGCAGCACTAACCACTACACTACACTACACTCTCATCACTCCAATAATAGTAGACCACACTGTTATTTTATTGCACATCAATGGTGACAACGACTTTGTCTCCAACAATCAAATGCTGTTGACGACTAAATTGAGAAACACCAAAGTTTCAAACTCTAACTGAGCTTTGTGCTATCTAACCTGCTTACCACGCTAATTCCAACTTGCCAGTTTAAGAACACGTTTTGTGTTATTGCATTGTATTTTTTAACGACTTACTCATCAAATTATCGTATGCCAAACGATAACAACTATTCCATAACCACATCTAAACTGTGTATTATGAGTTTGAATTGTTTCACTTCGTTTAAAATTATCATGTGTATTTCATGTTCAATCGACTCTGAAATATCAGCTCGTAAGTAAATTGTTATTTTATTGTTGAATAATTCAAACATCATGACATATTACAAGAAATGTTGATGTTTCAAATACAGGTAGACAATGGCTATTTTGCCATCAGTGGCATTTTGTGCCTGGAAAGTAGTTTGTCATCAGACATTTTGCTGTCATTTTTAATGACATAATGAACGTGTGATGTTTGGTCGTTTTTGATTGGTCAATTTCTGTGATGAGTTAAATAAAATTGTATCGCGGTGTGGATTCTCACATAGATTCACATATCGTGTCGCACCTTCCAGTTTACATGGTCTTATCATGGAACCCTGCCACTGAACATTCGATCTAACAGCCATTGTTATTGAAGGCAGCAGCACTAACCACTACACTGCACTACACTCTCATCACTCCAATAATAGTAGACCACACTGTTATTTTATTGCACATCAATGGTGACAACGACTTTGTCTCCAACAATCAAATGCTGTTGACGACTAAATTGAGAAACACCAAAGTTTCAAACTCTAACTGAGCTTTGTGCTATCTGACCTGCTTACCACGCTAATTCCAACTTGCCAGTTTAAGAACACGTTTTGTGTTTTAGCATTGTTTAATTCTATAGCTTACTCATCAAATTATCGTATGCCAAACGATAACAACTATTCCATAACCACATCTAAACTGTGTTTTATGAGTTTGAATTGTTTCACTTCGTTTAAAATTATCATGTGTATTTCATGTTCAATCGACTCTGAAATATCAGCTCGTAAGTAAATTGTTATTTTGTTGTTGAATAATTCAAACATCATGACATATTACAAGAAATGTCGATGTTTCAAATACAGGTAGACAATGGCTATTTTGCCATCAGTGGCATTTTGTGCCTGGAAAGTAGTGTGTCATCAGACATTTTGCTGTCATTTTTAATGACACAATGAACGTGTGATGTTTGGTCGTTTTTGATTGGTCAATTTCTGTGATGAGTTAAATAAAATGGTATCCCGGTGTGGATTCTCACATAGATTCACATATCGTGTCGCACCTTCCAGTTTACATGGTCTTATCATGGAACCCTGCCACTGAACATTCAAATCAGCAACCATTGCCATTGAAGGCAGCTGCACTAACCACTACACTACACTACACTCTCATCACTCCAATAATAGTAGACCACACTGTTATTTTATTGCACATCAATGGTGACAACGACTTTGTCTCCAACAATCAAATGCTGTTGACGACTAAATTGAGAAACACCAAAGTTTCAAACTCTAACTGAGCTTTGTGCTATCTGACCTGCTTACCACGCTAATTCCAACTTGCCAGTTTAAGAACACGTTTTGTGTTTTAGCATTGTTTAATTCTATAGCTTACTCATCAAATTATCGTATGCCAAACGATAACAACTATTCCATAACCACATCTAAACTGTGTATTATGAGTTTGAATTGTTTCACTTCGTTTAAAATTATCATGTGTATTTCATGTTCAATCGACTCTGAAATATCAGATCGTAAGTAAATTGTTATTTTATTGTTGAATAATTCAAACATCATAACATATTGCAAGAAATGTTCAAGTACATGTAGACAATGGCTATTTTGCCATCAGTGGCATTTTGTGCCTGGAAAGTAGTTTGTCATCAGACATTTTGCTGTCATTTTTAATGACACAATGAACGTGTGATGTTTGGTCGTTTTTGATTGGTCAATTTCTGTGATGAGTTAAATAAAATTGTATCGCGGTGTGGATTCTCACATAGATTCACATATCGTGTCGCACCTTCCAGTTTACATGGTCTTATCATGGAACCCTGCCACTGAACATTCAAATCAGCAACCATTGCCATTGAAGGCAGCTGCACTAACCACTACACTACACTACACTCTCATCACTCCAATAATAGTAGACCACACTGTTATTTTATTGCACATCAATGGTGACAACGACTTTGTCTCCAACAATCAAATGCTGTTGACGACTAAATTGAGAAACACCAAAGTTTCAAACTCTAACTGAGCTTTGTGCTATCTAACCTGCTTACCACGCTAATTCCAACTTGCCAGTTTAAGAACACGTTTTGTGTTATTGCATTGTATTTTTTAACGACTTACTCATCAAATTATCGTATGCCAAACGATAACAACTATTCTATAACCACATCTAAACTGTGTATTATGAGTTTGAATTGTTTCACTTCGTTTAAAATTATCATGTGTATTTCATGTTCAATCGACTCTGAAATATCAGCTCGTAAGTAAATTGTTATTTTATTGTTGAATAATTCAATCATCATGACATATTGCAAGAAATGTTCAAATACAGGTAGACAATGGCTATTTTGCCATCAGTGGCATTTTGTGCCTGGAAAGTAGTTTGTCATCAGACATTTTGCTGTCATTTTTAATGACACAATGAACGTGTGATGTTTGGTCGTTTTTGATTGGTCAATTTCTGTGATGAGTTAAATAAAATGGTATCGCGGTGTGGATTCTCACATAGATTCACATATCGTGTCGCACCTTCCAGTTTACATGGACTTATCATGGAACCCTGCCACTGAACATTCAAATCTGCAACCATTGCCATTGAAGGCAGCTGCACTAACCACTACACTACACTCTCATCACTCCAATAATAGTAGACCACACTGTTATTTTATTGCACATCAATGGTGACAACGACTTTGTCTCCAACAATCAAATGCTGTTGACGACTAAATTGAGAAACACCAAAGTTTCAAACTCTAACTGAGCTTTGTGCTATCTGACCTGCTTACCACGCTAATTCCAACTTGCCAGTTTAAGAACACGTTTTGTGTTTTAGCATTGTTTAATTCTATAGCTTACTCATCAAATTATCGTATGCCAAACGATAACAACTATTCCATAACCACATCTAAACTGTGTATTATGAGTTTGAATTGTTTCATTCCGTTTAAAATTATCATGTGTATTTCATGTTCAATCGACTCTGAAATATCAGATCGTAAGTAAATTGTTATTTTGTTGTTGAATAATTCAAACATCATGACATATTACAAGAAATGTTGATGTTTCAAATACAGGTAGACAATGGCTATTTTGCCATCAGTGGCATTTTGTGCCTGGAAAGTAGTTTGTCATCAGACATTTTGCTGTCATTTTTAATGACATAATGAACGTGTGATGTTTGGTCGTTTTTGATTGGTCAATTTCTGTGATGAGTTAAATAAAATTGTATCGCGGTGTGGATTCTCACATAGATTCACATATCGTGTCGCACCTTCCAGTTTACATGGTCTTATCATGGAACCCTGCCACTGAACATTCAAATCAGCAACCATTGCCATTGAAGGCAGCTGCACTAACCACTACACTACACTACACTCTCATCACTCCAATAATAGTAGACCACACTGTTATTTTATTGCACATCAATGGTGACAACGACTTTGTCTCCAACAATCAAATGCTGTTGACGACTAAATTGAGAAACACCAAAGTTTCAAACTCTAACTGAGCTTTGTGCTATCTAACCTGCTTACCACGCTAATTCCAACTTGCCAGTTTAAGAACACGTTTTGTGTTTTAGCATTGTTTAATTCTATAGCTTACTCATCAAATTATGCTGTGGCGGCCATTGATCGTTGTAAATATACGTGCAACTTTTCGTATCAATAATCTCATCGTTATGACGAAGTAATGCTGCTGTTACGTTTTGTTTTTTTTTGTGGGTTTGCCAGAGAGTTAGTAGAGTGATAACTTAGAACGAGTAACTGAATAAATTGGTTGTTGATTTATTTATTGATTTTTTTATCAGGAAGCAGTTATATTGGTGACCCCAGACTTGAACATGGCACTAGAAAGTGAAACTTTAGATAAGTTAGCTGAGGCGATTAATAAGCTTAGTGCTAGCTCATCCATAGCTGCTTCCTCGGGGCTTTCAAACAGCCAGACAACAGGAAAGCAAGACAGTGACTTGACAGCAATTCACGCAGTCAGCCTCAAACTGCCATAAATTTGAACAGGTGATCCCGAAGTTTGGTTTGTCAGGTTAGAGGCTCAATTTCGCTCTAGAGCCATCACTTGAGATTTAGCAACGTTTGACTACGTGGTAACGGCACTAGATAATCGCCCAGCGGCTGAAGTAAAAGCAATTATTTGTCAGCCACCACCACAGAACCAGTATGTCGCCCTTAAAACAGCTCTCATTTCTGCGTTTGGCAAATCACAGACGCAAAAAGACAATGAACTTTTTAGTATATGTGGACTTGGAGACAGAAAACCATCAAGTCTGCTCAGGAAAATAGAATCCCTTAACAACGAGGCAGACACCTTGCAGCGGGCATTTTTTTTGGTCCAACTTCCATCCCAAGTTCGTGCTATTTTAGTGTCACAGAACTTTGCAGATATTCACGAGCTTTCTTTAACAGCAGATCACATTGTTGAAGCCAATAACTTACCTCAACCTACGGTGAACACTATCGATTGCCGGAAAACCCCAACCAACCACGTTAAACGTTCCGGCCCAGTGACTGACCAACCCTTTATCTGTTACTTCCACAGAATTTGGTCCAGATGCTCGCACTTGCCGTCCAGGTTGTCGGTTTGCAAAGCTTTTGCAAACAACCACTAACACCAATCCCACCTCTCAGGGAAACGAGATAGCCGGTCGTCATTGACACCAGCGACCGGCATTAATTCCATCAACACCCTCTCTGTGTGGGACCGTCAAAATGAAACATCATTTCTTGTTGATACAGGCGCTGACATCTGTGTTTTTCCAGCTTCCCCCAGGGACAAAAAGACCCAATCTCCGGGTTGCAAGCTCATCGCTGCCAATGGCTCCAATATTCTGGCGTGGGGCCATCAACTATTCTCTGTTCACCTGGCGAACGGCCGCAGTTACACACAAGATTTTCTTTTGGCTGACGTCACGCGTCCTATCCTCGGAGCAAATTTTTTCAGTGCAAACAATATAGCGATTGATTTGCGTGGCCAGCGTTTTATAGATTTGAATCATGGATCAACACTCCCCGCCACACGCGAACCCAAACCTGCCAGTCTTTTAGGTTTGAGTCTGTCTACCCCCACCTGTTTCGACAAACTCCTGAAATCCTTTCCAGAAATATTAGTGCCCCATTTTACTTTTGCAACAAATAAACATGGCGTCGAACATCATATTATTACCACAAGCCCACCTGTACATGCTCGTGCTCGTCGTTTACCCACCGATAAATTGGCACAGGCAAAAGCGGAATTCCTGCAAATAGAACAAGCTGGCATCATACAGCGTTCCCACTCCCCGTGGTCTTCCCCCTTACATATGGTTTCGAAACCCAATGGTGGTTGGCGTCTTTGCGGCGACTATCGCCGTCTTAACGAGACAACAGTTGATAACCGATATCCCCTCCCACATATCCAGGATTTTAATTCTAAATTAGCAGGAAAAAAATTTTTTTTAAATTGATCTCGTCCGTGGTTACCACCAAATTCTCATGGCAGCTGGCTCCGTCCCCAAGACCGCAATTGTCACTCCTTTTGGACTGTGGGAGTTCCTCCGAATGCCCTTTGGATTAAAAAACGCTGCACAAGCATTTCAACGACTTATGGACGGCATTTTTCGTCAGCTTGATTTCGCTTTTGTTTATTTGGATGACATTTTGATAGCCAGCTCTTCTGATGATGAACATTTTGACCACCTTGGACAAGTTTTTGACCTCCTTTCTGCTAACGGTCTTGTCATCAACAAATCCAAATGCGTTTTTGGAGTTACCGAACTCGACTATGTAGGCCATAAAGTCACAATTAAAGGGATCCAACCTTTACCTGACCGCAGTAAGTCTATTCAAAATTTTCCGATTCCTCAAAACCGACCCGCTCTCCAACGTTTTTTGGGACTCATCAACTACTACCATCGATTTCTTCATAATATTGCCCATAAGCTGGCTCCACTGCGCCTCGCGTCCAGTGGTAGAGGAAAGTCAATAGAATGGTCACAGTCTTGTCAAGAGGCATTCGATTGCGCAAAATCCGCTTTAGCTCACGCAACTTTACTTCACCACCCTTGTGCCAATGTGATCACTAGCATTACAGTAGACGCGTCAGACGTTGGATTGGGTGCTCAACTAGAACAGCTGCATGAAGACACGTGGGTCCCTATTGCATTCTTCTTTCGCAAATTATCTTCTGCCGAACGAAATTACAGTGCATTTGACAAAGAACTACTTGCAGCTTATGCAGCCATCTGGCACTTTTGTCATTTTGTGGAAGCAAAACCTTTCACTGTCTATACAGATCACAAGCTCCTAACCTTTGCCTTTGCAAGTTCAGCGGACCGTTCTCCCAGGCAATCACGACATCTTTCCTATATCGCTGAGTTCACTACTGACATTCGCCATGTTCATGGAAAATACAATGTCGTCGCAGACACTCTATCTAGAATAGAAACTGCAGAACTGCAAGACATTGACTTCGAACAATTGGCAAAAGACCAAGCAACTTCTACCGAAATCTTAGCTTACCGTACCGCTATCACCAGTTTATCCCTCAAAGACATGCCTCTAAACAACACTGTCTTATTGTGCGATCTATCTTTAGGAAAACCACGTCCCGTTGTTCCAAAAGAATGGACTTTTAATGTGTTTCAAACAATTCACTCGTTGTCACATGCTGGCCCGCCCCCCACACAACGAGCCGTGGCGGACCGTTTTGTTTGGCACGGCATGAAGAAAGATATCCGACGATGGTGCAAGAAATGTCACGCCTGCCAATTGTCTAAAATTCATCGACATGTCCGAGCACCCCTTACTCACAGGCTACCGCCATCAGGTCGTTTCAGAAGCCTACATGTTGATCTAGTAGGTCCGTTGCCCCCCAACGAAGGAATGACGTATCTCTTTACCATCATCGACCGCTTTACTCGGTGGCCAGAAGCCATCCCCCTTCCCGATTCCAAAGCCAAAACATGCGTCCAAGCTCTGATCAGACATTGGATATCACGTTTCAGTCTCCCAGAAGACATCACGTCTGATCGAGGCGCACAGTTTACTTCCTCACTGTGGACCGAACTTGGTCAAGTCCTTGGAGTGCAGTTACACACCACCAGTCCCGTAGCACTCCAACTTCGGGCCCCCCCCCCCAAAGTAAGCGCAAGAGCCCCTGCGCACAGGTCATATCACTTTAGAGGTGTAAAATTGAAGAGCTGCATTAAGAAAATACACCACAATTTGTACATAAGTAAACAGGCTAATGTCAGAATAAAGCATGCCGATACCGAAGGTGCAAGTCATAAAAAATTCGGCACCGATGCCAGAGTTCAGTAGGACATTTATGCAGACACTGCGAAACGAAAGCAATGACACTGAAAAACATGAAAAAGTTATAAAAACACAGTATCATTTAAATAGTCTGGAGCGAACCTTTTTGTTCGCAAATGCTGTTATGACATTGTCATAATCAAGAGATCGGGCGCAGTCATTTTCGATTGACAACATGGCTAATGAAGATAGTCTACTGTCTGTCATAGACGTTCTATTAAAAGTTTTGATCAGTTTCAATTTGCTGAAGCTTCTTTCAGCGCTGGCAACAGTCACGGGGCAAGTTAGTAAGATTCGAAGTGCGATGTACACATTCGGATACAATTCAAATAAATGAGTCTTTAGAAGATAGTTCAGAAAGTCTTGAGCCGTTTTGAGATTGCGTTTTTTTGTAAAATTAAAACAAACCGCTGTAGCTCAGCGCTCATTTCATCAGAATCAATGTCACCGAACTTTTTTTGGAACTCTTTACAGCAAGTAAGAAGAGCATTTTCTTGTTGCACAAGCAAAAGTTTGTCTCGTGTGTACAAAAACGAAAAGGTGGAAGAAACCTCACGTAACAAATTAAAGCGCTCCTTTATTGACATAATAGCCTGGTCTACTAATGGATAGAAAAAGTTGCTTTTAAATTTCAGTTCAGGAGTAGCTCGTTGTTCCTCTTCACCTTGGTAATCAAACAATCTTCTTTTCTTTCCACTTCTCGACGGAGGAAAAGAAGGATCAATATTCAATTCCTGTGCTATTTCAACAGCAGATGTTGCGGCACTGTCATAACCCGTTGTGCGATAGTTTTGCAAAAACTTTTCACTTGCCTGGATTTCCGTTTCCATTGTATGAAGGGAGACTCCATACGATTGAAGAATCTTGCTTGCTTTATTGACTTGGAATAGGATATCATACCAAATAAACACCGACAAAAGAAAACTCCATTTTGATAAATGAGCTATCAACGATTTTGTTTCTGAGGCCGCAGCTCTTCCATCTTTTTTTTCTATGGAAATGGCTTCCAAGTCTTTCAGTGCCAGCAACACCTCTTTTAAATTGTATCGAAGAGGTTTGATGCATTTAATTCTGCTTTCCCAACGAGTATCAGATTGTGACTTTATGGACAGCTCCACATGTTTCTTCAAAATTTCCCAACGCTGAGCAGAGGAAGAAAACAGCACATACAACCTTGTAAGTACTCCAAAAAATGTCAATGCTTCCGTCGATCAATTAGCACTGTCAACAACAACTAAGTTAAGGGTATGGTTTGCACAGGGCACGTAAACAGCTTTGGGATTGATGTCTAGCATTCTTGCTTGGACCCCAGAATGTTTTCCTTTCATGTTAGCACCATTATCATATGACTGACCTCGACAATCAGACAATTCGAGTTGCAGTTCGGTCGCTTTTTCTAAGAAAGCGTCCAACAAGCCTTTCCCAGTACTGTCACTTATTCTCAAGTAGCCAAAAAATATTTCTTTAACAACAGCAGCTTCTTCATTACATAGTACATAACGGAGAATGACAGACATTTGTTCATGATGTGACATATCTGGAGTGCAGTCCAAAATTATAGAAAAATATTTTGCCAATTTCAATTGCTGTAAATTTTCTTTTTCAACTTCTGTCGCTAGCAATTCAATTAGTTCATTTTGTATGGTAGGACTCAAATAGTGATCTTTAGTGTTTTTATTCTTGATTCTGTCTTGAAGCTCTTTTAGGATCGGATCTCTTCTTGCCAAAAGCTCAAATATACCCAGAAAATTTCCATTGTGAGGAGATCCTAAGACTTCTTCAGATCCTCTAAAAGCACGATTCCTTTCCGATAGAAACAAGGCAATGTCGATAAGTCTCTCTAAAACATTTCTCCAAAAACGTCTTTCATTGAAAAAAATATTCATCTCGCGTTTGTCGATAGTGGATGAATTTCTTATCCCTTCAGCTAGCAACATCGATTAACTGCAGCATTCTTGGTGGGAAATGCCGTTTTCATGGTCTTTCAGTTTTTTCGAAAAACCCTCCCATGTATTTATACCACTACAAAAGGGGCTTAGTGTTTTTCCAAATAGCTTACAACAAAAGCAAAAAACTTGATCTGATTCCCCAGAATAAACTAGCCACGACCGTGAAACACTTTCACCATTAGGTAACACACGTTTATAATGTTTGGAGGAAAAACGTCGCCTTGGAGTTGTGTTATTATATGGAAAATTCATTATTAGTTGATGTGGTCCACGCTTTACTATATCACATCGTTAGCATCAGAAATACTTTCAGGCCATTTACATGGGTCATCAGGGATAGGGGTAAATTGAGATTCAGATATTTTTGATATTGAAGGTTGCGTATTGGCAGGTAAATCACAACTTACATTTTCTGGAAATTCACAATCACTTTGATGCTGATCGTCATAGTCTTCTTTTTCTTGTACACTATAGTTTTCTTCATCCCTCTCGGTACTAGTGCCAGGTCTACTCTGCTCAGTAATCTTGAAAAAATCTGTCATCTTGGGCAATTTCGCTACAGCATCTCGAGCAGTGGCTGCTTCTTTTCTCTTTTGAGCACCACTTTTTGAACGTTTCATTCTATACAATGTCAATAAAATACTTTATCTGCACTCTGCAGTGTATATATATTGTCCCGGTATTTATAGCCAAACAGAATTCCAGACCATTCTATGATTGTTGCGTAACAACGGCATTGCTACGTCAATCGAATATTCAAGATTCTACCAGAAAATCAATCGAAATATTCTAGATTCTGTGAGATAAAATGACGTAGCATTCACTTATAATGTCACAAGCCAATTTCTTCCTACAGTTTAAATCGGTTGTAAACAAGTCTGCTGAACTGAAAATAGTCACGTAGCCAAAAAGCAATTTCAGACTAACTTGGGCCCCCAAAGTTGGCCTGGGCCCCCCCAATTGGGGGGTTTGGGGGGCGGCTGCTACGTCTCTGCACACCACCACCGCTTACCATCCGCAAGCTAACGGTATGATTGAAAGATTACACCGTCAACTCAAGAGCTCCCTTAAAGCTCGGACTACAGACCCGTATTGGATTGATCACCTTTCTTTGGCACTGCTCGGCATTCGCGTGGCCTGGCGTGAAGAACCGGGATGCTCTCCGGCAGAATTGGTTTATGGTTCCAGTCTTCGCCTTCCAGGGGAATTCGTCGACCAACAAAATTCTAGAAATACCCAACCCTCTGAAGATTTTCTTCGTCATCTTCAACGTGCAATGCATACATCACTACCAGCACCAGCCATTCACCATTCAAAGCCATCGTCATATGTTCCCTCTACATTCATGCAAAGCAAATTTGTCTACGTACGTGTTGACAGCCATAAGAAATTATTACAGCGTCCCTATGATGGACCATTTCGCGTTATCTCAAGCGGCGATAAAACTTTCGCGCTCGACATTAACGGTCGACAAGAAAAAATTTCTGTCGATCGATTAAAACCTGCATTCCTTGAAAACCATTCCCCTCCTAGTGTCGCCACTTCTTCCACCATGGACCCCAAAACAACATTACCTATTCCTGCCGATCACCCGTCACACAATGAAACTCCATCCATGACAACCGCCCACCTACCAGATGCAGAAGACAACGTCGATTTCCCAGACATTTGAACACTGACTATGTTTGCGCAATGACGTAGCACGCCGCTCCTTATTGCTGGGATGGGGCCATGTGGCGACCATTGATCGTTGTAAATATACGTGCAAGTTTTCGCTTCATTAACCACATCGCTATGACGAAATAATGTTGCTGTTACGCTTTGTTTTCTTTGTGTGTGTGCAGAGAGTTAGTAGAGTGATAACTTAGAACGAGTAACTGAATAAAATTGGTTGTTGATTTATTTATTGATTTCTTTATCAGGAAGCAGCTATAATCCTATGCCAAACGATAACAACTATTCCATAACCACATCTAAACTGTGTATTATGAGTTTGAATTGTTTCACTTCGTTTAAAATTATCATGTGTATTTCATGTTGAATCGACTCTGAAATATCAGATCGTAAGTAAATTGTTATTTTATTGTTGAATAATTCAAACATCATGACATATTACAAGAAATGTTGATGTTTCAAACACATGTAAACAGTGGCTATTTTGCCATCAGTGGCATTTTGTGCCTGGAAAGTAGTTTGTCATCAGACATTTTGCTGTCATTTTTAATGACATAATGAACGTGTGATGTTTGGTCGATTTTAATTGATCAATGTGTGTGTTGAGGTAAATAAAATTGTATCGCGGTGTGGATTCTCACATAGATTCACATATCGTGTCGCACCTTCCAGTTTACACTGTCTTATCATGGAACCCTGCCACTGAACATTCAAACTGGAAACCATTGTTAATAAAGGCAGCTGCACTAATTGTTACATTTTATTTCAACAATATGTTTGGTTCGTGAGCCGATTGTGACAAAAGATTTTTTGTTTATATGTTGTTGACGGTGTTGGCAATGGTTTTTAAATATGGTTTTGTTTTTGAATGTGATTTTATTTTTCAAAGTTAGTACTGATTACAATTTTTTTTGTATTTTACTGTAGAACAGATTCATGCTTTGCTCATCAACAAAACAACTTCATATTTTTGGAAACAGTTTAAATATCCAGCATAATCTATTTTTTGATAAATGTTTTTTTATGTGTGCCATATTTGGAAACAAAATTTTTTTTGTGTATATGTCAGGGCTAGGGTGTAATTTTCAAATGATGAAACGATTTTTTGATTTGAAGGGTATAACTTGTTTCGTGTGAATATCTTTTGGTAAAACGATTTTCTTTACACGAAACTGCCATGACACAAAGCTGTTTGTCTTTGCCATGCTGTTTAACTCATATCAGAACAATAGTTTTTAGTAACATTATCGGAACATACATTGACAATTGTCAGCATCTCATATTTTTGTGTTTTTCGATGCCAATATGCTGTTTTCAAAGTATATATGTGGTCTTTTTATGATCGATATGTGCGATTGATAATCTAACAGCGAAATGGATTGATCGAGGGATCAGATCCATTGATTGTGTAGTTAATTTGATTTTGATAAAGCATTACAACCTTGAATTTGTTGTCCAGGGTCTGCTTCCTACCCATGGAAGAGTTTTAGTTTGTTTAGCTCTTCGCTAAAGTTCAACGCAATTTCAACAAATGAAGATTGTATTTTAAACACAAAAATATACAAACATTTAGTGCAACCACAAATTGTCCAGCATTCAAACCAATGTCTTGTTTGGTATATTTTCTGTTGCGGGCAAATACGTTGGTGGCGAATCATGCATACAAGACGAGTATGCTTCACACATCTGTAACATCTTCCTCATTTGATGCCTTGAACTGTGTGGTTCATGGTGTTTGAAGCTGCATCAATAAACCCCAAGTAGCTTTGTTCGTTCTCTCAATTTTCAGTTGCTGACATATAGTTGAGCAAGCTGAAAGCTTAATTGTTTCAGAAAGTCTGTTTTTTGTCACTTTTTCCATTGCCTCTCATTACGATAAAAGCGTTGTTAGTGGCAACGTTTATCAGGATGTAATCAATAGCCGTTATCCAACAATTTGTTTTCCTCAAGCAACTTTTTTCTTGACAGTTTTCATCAAGAATGCCAACTCCTTCTTTATGCTTATTGTAATCTGTGATAACTGTAGGTTTTTTTGTGGCAGCCGGGATTGAAGCAAAGGGTGTAAAGAGGACATTACGATCACTTTCTTGTTGCGTTTGGTGAGATATGGCAATAGTAGAATTTCGTTAGAATGGTCATACTGCGCCTTAGTGCTTTCCACCTCTCCTCCTTTTGCTGCTTTGAACTGTGATGGTACTTCACGCTAATGCGCTATAATTTTCCCAATTACTGTCAGATTTTGCTGCAAAAGGTTGCACACCAGGCCATGAGAGGTAAAATACTGGTCAACATATATGTCTCAACCTGTACCAAAATAAACTGAGCACAACTTCATTACAATATTTTTGATGAGGTTTCATGAGGTCCCAAGTCAGACTCTCTTCCAGGATAAATCATGTCATTCAAAGCGAAACCTGTTGTGATTTTGCACAGCCAAAAAAACTTATCATGGTATTTCTTTTGCTTGGATGGCATGTATGTTCTTCCGGGAATCTTGCGACGATAGCTGAAGAGTTGTTCATTCACAGTCAAGGCCTCGTTGGGGACGTAGATATCGCGCAGATTATTGTTGAATGTGTCCCATACTTCTCAGATAGCAGTTAATCTATCGCTTCTTTTTCTTACTAGTCAATTACGATAGTTATCGAAAAGCATGCACCGTAGCAGAAAGTTGAATCGATTCAATGTCATTTTGACACGATAAAATGGTTTACTGTCAGTAGGATCCCACAAATGATGTAAGTCTGTGAAGTTATCTTTGTCGAAGCCAGCACAAATTATAATAGCAATGCCTGCTTCAACTTTTTGAGATGTAAAGTTTTGTAGACAGAGTTTGGCAACAATTTACATTCATGTCTCACGTCCCTTGCTTTTCCATCCGTCTCACGTCCTATCTGAAGTATAATTTTAAGTCGTTAAAATATTTTAAAGGCATCCACTTCGTGTTCAGGACCAGAAATAATTCAAGGTTGTTATGTCGATATATTTCTTCCTTTGAGCCTGCTGGGAAAAGAATTATCATAATAAAGATTATTTTCGGGCAAAAGGATATTTTCTCAGTTTGTCGATTAGTCTTTTGATTGGAAAGCTGATTTTAATTTGTAAAATATGCGTTTAGCTACAGCTTTAGAAGCTGGGGGGGGGGGGGGAGTGGAGCATATTAAGTGAATTCTTAGCGGGGAACAAAGGTTTTTAAATAATTGTGCAGTGAAAGCTGGTCCAATGTCACACACTATTCGAGATGGCATATCAAACCGTGCTATGATGTTTGACTTGAAATTTTCTCGAATGTCGCTGCTGTAGCATCCACTACTGGAATAGCTTCCACCCAACGTGTGAAATGGTCCATACAGGCCAAAATATAACGACAACCACCGCTATTTGGTAGTGGTCCTCTTAGGTTTATATACTATACTTGAAACCGTCTGTAAGGTTTTTGATTTTGATGTGCAAGAACTCTGCTGCGGCGTGTGATTTTTGATTTTTGACAAGTTAAACACTGTCTACATTTCTCTCTTATGTAAGCACGCATGCCACTGAAACATACATTTCTGCTATCAACTTAGTTATTGCTTTTGCGCCCCCATGTGAAAGAAATGAAACTTTTGGAAACTTAAGTCTTGAAAAGTTGTTGGTATTATGGGTCGAAAATTCCCTGTTGAAACATCATCTAACATTGCGTTTGTGGAGTTTTCCAGCTGTCTTCCTTTAATTTGCAATTCTCCAGGGTTGTTTTTCAGCTGCAATGCACCAGCACCTGTTTGTTGGTCGACAGCAAATTGTTTACCGTTAATTCTAAAATCTGACACTTGCAGTGCATTGATTTCTAAGCGAGAAAGTGTATCTGCTACTACGTTATCTATTTCTGCAATGTGTGTAAATGTTTGACAGAACTGAGAAATATAGTTCAACTGACGAATTTGACGGGTGACATTGTTGATGACATTTTTGCCCTCGCAAACGTCAAGGGCTTGTGGGCTGTAATGAGGGTGATATTTCAAACTAGAAACAAATCCGAAAAATGAAAAACTGATAAAAACATCGCCAGCAGTTTTTTATCATATGTAGAATAAGGTTTTTGGCAAGAATTTAATGCTTTAGAAAAAAAAGTTAATGGCTTCCAAATCTTTGAATCATAGTCAAACTGATTAAGTGAGCTACCAATCACTCTATTGCTAGCATCACAAACCAAATAAAATTGCGCATTTACAGCAGGATAAGCTAATTGGCATAACTTTGTCAAGCTTTATTGGCATTTTTCGAATGCATTACATGACCCTGGTATTCAAACCAAAACCTGTTTTGACGATTTGCCATTGCAAAACAGTTTATGCAGAGGAATAAGTATTTTTGCCTCCCGTGAAATAAGTTTTCAGCAATGATCTACAATCCAAGAAGGCGTCGTAACTCATTTATTATGTTTGGTTTAGGGTACTTACGAATCTCTGCTGCCCTACTTGTGATCCAAAAACAGCAGTAACAATCTCGAACAATTATATCGCACAAATCTTCCGACAGTTACTTCACACAAATCTTCCGACCATTCTCCCGATGTCAATTCTCAATTATTCTGGTACACATACATTTTTGACTTGGTCTTCGAATCAAGCACACGTAAATTTTGGAAGGCTCGGGACAAAAGACTCAAACTGTTAATAGTAGCAGCACGACGTGATGAACTGAGTGTCAGACTTGTAATCGAAAGAATGCGGGTTTAAAACTCAGAAGATTGCATGTAAAATTTGAACGTGTAAATTCAACACCAGTGATCTTCAGATTCACTGTAAATTATTGCATCGTCCAAGTAAGCAAACACATTGATTAAGCCATTCTTAACTTTGCTCATCAGTCTCATAAAGTAGAAGGTGCACCGCAGACACCAAAAGGTATTATGTTAAAACAGTAGTTTCCGAAAGATGTTGTGATAGCCATTTTATCTCTACCAGTCGCAGTGACCGGAATGCGGTGATAAGTTTGGTATAGACCAATTTTTGAAAAGATTTTGTAACCTTTCAGATTGTTTACAAAATTAAATAAATGGGAAATACTAAATGCAGCCCGTGTTGTAATATTACTTAATATTGGATAGTCACCACAAGGGCGATAAGACTGGTCTAATTTTTCGACCACATGCAAAGAACTGGCCCACTTTGAATATGTTCGTGAAATAATGCGAACTTGCAGCATTGAATTGAATTCAGTTTGTACTTGTTTCAGCATTTCTGGTGAAAGCCTGCGTGGTGCACTATAGATTAGTGGACTGTTTGTGCATATGTAAAGACGTACAGAATATTTTCGTAGTAAGGTTGCATTAAACATGCTTGTTGGTTTTGGAAAGTTGCTGATCAATGAATAGAAATCATTTCTTTTGTCATTATATGCTTTTTTCAAAGCTTGCTTTGGAACTTTTACATTGGGATTTCCCAGCAATGAAAGCCTAGTTGAGGGTGTTTGATTAGTCATATAAATTACCTTTTCTGTCATACTGCTTATTAGGTATCATAATGAGGAAGATTTTAAACTTGATTAAATATTTAGACGTTGCCCCGAAAAGAAAGAGACAAAGCATTTATTTTTATGTCTACTATTTAGGAAATATTAGACATAAAATCAGCGCCTAAAATAGGCTGATGCAGTGATTTGCCCGCTAAAAATATCCCCCACGAAAAGTGGTTATCTCTAAAAGAGATGTGAAGAGTAACTGATCGAACCCACAAAATATTTGACGAAGGTGTGGGCCGTAGACTTTTTTAACAAACCATGAATTGGTTTTTATGAGTTTCAACGGAATGACGGTAATCTCAGAACCAGAATCCACAAAAAAATTTAGTTTGCTAGCATTATCAAAAACAGTAAATGGGTGTCGAGCAGCGGCTGCAATCAGCTTATTCTTCCCAAGCACATTTATTGTCAGAGAGAAGTTGTCTGTTTTTGGACAATAGTAAGCACAAAGAGATAAATATTTACGCGCATTATGACCAAATCTTAAATGGTAAAACAAATATAATTGGCATCATACAATCTTTGGTTAACATTCTGACCACTGCTCCTTGTGCGCTGTTGTTGCATTCCATGATAATTAAAATTTTGTAAACCCGGCAAAGAATAGTTACGACCAATGCGCGGAGTCAAATTTTGCCGCCTTTGGGAATGTCGGCCCCCGCATGCTACGTGATTCAGTTACGCCAACGTCATAAAGAACTTCTCAAAAAATCACAAAGCAATAAACTATGTTCAATTAGTTAATATATTGCTAAACAATTTTCAAGAACTAGGGGTAAATATAAGAATAAAACTACACTTCGTCGACAGTTATTTAACGCTAGAACGGCCAATGGGGTCAAAATCGACTCTTTTTCAAATTTGTTTAACTGTTTTGCATATATTGATGTGGCTTCATTTTCAAAATTTAGTAGCTTTGTATTTACGACTAAACGGTATGCTACCATAAAGTTTTTTGCAAAAAGTTTGCTACATACCTACAGTTAGTAAGTATACCTACAAAGACCGATGTGTCGAAAACGACTTGGATAGAAATGTACGTACCAAAATTGCTTAATGTAATCTCTAAATAGCATATATATTTGATCTTAGAACAATACAGTGACCGTTCCCATTCGCTTCGGCGAAGTAGTTCTCAGATCCTTTGCATCATATGCAAAAAACGGTTAGTTTTCATAAAAAACGATTAATCATCTTTACTTTTATCATTCAATGGTTTTAGGCCAGGGGTGTGCAAACTGCGGCCCGCGGGCCAAATGCGGCCCGCGTCTGAAAATTGTGCGGCCCGCGGAGAGTTGCGGTTTTTGAATAGAGTGCGGCCCGCGAACGTTTCACACGTTTTTTGGAGGTGCTTAATAAAATCAATGTCAGAAATAAACCTAGAATAAAGTTAAATAATTTAACAGTTAACCGCTTTGCAAGAATATATTCCAATTAAAGGTTGCTCTCTGCACAGCAAAGATCATAAAGAAACAAGTTTTTTAGCTAAATATTGTTCGCTTGTGACGTTATAGACATATACTATTGCGTATGTTTTTGCTAGAACGTTCCATGTATTGTAATTGGTTAATTTTGCTCAATTTTTGTTCTTCTCACCTCTTGGGAAAAATTTCAGAATCTAGTGAGATTTGTAGAGATACGACGAAGAAAATTATTAGTTAATCGTAGAGATATGTCCTTTTGACGATTTGCTAATTTAGTTTAGAATTAGAATCATTCGTATCGTGGCTTGAGGAATTAGCGCGTAGCTAATTTATGGTTGATAGTTGTGCTAGTGAATGAAGAGGTGGTTCGTAGCGAAGATATTGAGTCTAGCCAGTTAGCTAATATTGAGTCTAGCGAGTCCAGCCAGTTATCAATAGCCAGTCAGCTGAGCTAACTTGAAATCTCGAAAGGAAGGTCGGTCCGTTAATTAGTTTTATCAGTTGATTATTTTTGAAAAATACGGGACAAATTAGGTAAAAATTATGCGTTTAACATGCTATACCAATTAATTAACCACGGTTTAATCACAATTAAACCATGGCTACAGCCTAGTTTAGCAAAGATGTCCTTCGTTCGTTTTCTGTCCATTCTGTTTGCATACTTTTTAACTTCGTGAATTTTGGTTTCAGCATATCTATTGATTTTGTCTAATTCTAATAAACTTATATACAAGAGTTTAGCAAATTTAAACCTTGGTTTCAATTAATTCATCACTCCGCAATGGCAAATTTCGCAAATTCGAAAGAGACAAGAAAGAGGAAAGTAGAGGAAGAGATGCGAAAATTTAATGACAAATGGACTTCTGAATATTTTTTTATCGAAAATGCAGACAGTAGACCCTTGTGTTTGATTTGCAATCAAACTGTAAATGTTAATAAAGAGTACAACATTAAACGACATTATGACTCAAAACATGCTGACTGTATTTATGGAAAGCTGAAAGGACGTGAGAGAGAGCTGAAAGTTAAGCAATTGAAGGAACAATTGAAGAGCCAGCGTTTGATGTTTCAAAAAATGCAAACTGATAATGAAAAAATAGTTCGATGCAGTTTCTTAATTGCACAGAGAATAGCTCAAACTATGAAGCCGTATTCTGAAGGTGATTTTGTGAAAAAGTGCCTTATTGATGTCGCAGAAGAAATGTGTCCTAAAATGGTACAGGAGTTCGAGAAGATAAGTTTGTCACGTTGGACGATAGCAAGGCACATTGACGAACTTGCTGGTGATGTTTGTGACACGCTTAAAGACAAAGTGAAAAACTTTGTGTCATGGAGCTTCGCAATCGATGAAAGCACCGATGCAAAGGACACGGCACAGTTGGCTGTGTTTATAAAAGGAGTGGACAAGGAGTTGAACGAAACAGAAGAACTTCTGTCACTACAGTGTATGAAGGATACTACTACTGGTGCTAATATTTTTTGTGAAGTTCTCAATGCTTTTGATAAGTTTGGTTTGGACCTATCCACTTTATGCAGAATCGCAACTGATGGTGCTCGAGCCATGTCCGGAACTGGCATTGGATTTGTAGGTCTCTTGAAATCTGCTTTGAAAGAGAAAAATATCAGTGACGACATAGCAATTTTCCACTGTATTATTCATCAACAAAATCTATGCGCAAAATCCTTGAAATTCAAACATGTCTTGAGCCCGGTCAATGAGGCAGTAAATTTCATTCGAGCTCGAGGACTAAATCACCGGCAGTTTCAAAAGTTTCTGAATGATCTCGACACCGAACATCAAGATCTAACTTATTCTTCCGAGGTACGTTGGCTAAGCAAGGGTGGTATGTTGCGACGATTTTACGAACTGAGAAACGAAGTCGCACTATTTTTAAAAAATAAAGGGCGACTAATGGCTGAAATGGAAGACGAAAGTTGGTTGTGTGATCTGGCTTTCTTGGTCGATATTACTACTCGCATGAATGAACTCAATACAAAGCTGCAACGAAAAGCCCAGTATGCGAGTGAAATGTATGGTCACATAAAAGGCTTATGAACAAGTTGAGACTTTGGCACGCACATATAAAAAATGCGGATCTCTCTCACTTTTCAACTTTAAAAGAAATGGGAATGCTTCCAGAGAAGAAAACCGAATTTGCAGATCAACTTGAAAAATTGCTTAATGAATTTTCGGCTCGCTTTAAAGACTTCAGATCCCATGAACATTTATTTGAAATATTTTCTTCACCACTTCACACAGAAATTGACAAAGCCCCCACTGATATCCAAATGGAAATGATTGATCTTCAGGAGAGTACTGACTTGAAGGCCAAGTATGTGGAAATGAATCTTGGTGATTTTTACCGGAAATTTCTTGACCAAGATAAGGTCCCAAATTTAAGAAAATTTGTGGCTTCCAAAATGGCACTTTTTGGCTCAACTTATTTGTGTGAACAATTTTTTTCTAAAATGGGTTTTATGAAATCTCCCTATCGATCAGCAATGACAGACGAACACTTGGAAAATGGGCTTAGAGTTGCAAGCACCTCAATTAAAGTAAATTTGAATAGAGTGGTTCAGAAAAAAAGCCAGCTGCATAATTCTCACTGAAATTGTTTGTACAAAGATTAAATCGTATTGCCATGTTCTGATTATACAATTACATATTTTTGTTTTTTAACTAATTACTAAACGAATTTTTTTTTCGAATAATACTGGTATTACTGTTTTTGATATTATTGCAGTTTTATTTTTATCGCTGGCAATATTGTTTTTGATATTCGGTAAAATATTATCCTATTTGAAGGTGCGGCCCGCAGAATATTGTGCTTATTGGTATTTGGCCCACCATTAAAAAAGTTTGCACACCCCTGTTTTAGGCCATTGGGTATCATATCAATCATGTTATATCGCTGAAAAGGAAATTCCATTGTGATATAGAATATGCTGACCACCAAACAAGTTTTTTGGTTCAAGAATATGATTTATGCAAATTAACCCTTTCCTGTTTGGGGAGTAAATCACTTTTAAGATAAGGAAATGTAATTTAAAAAATTATAGAGATTTCCTTTTTTGATGTATCTTTTCGAAAATTTAAACACATCATGCTAAAGAACCATTCTTTGTAGGATAAATAGTCAAAATCTACCAAATTACTTAGTTTTCCACAATTCTTACTTTTCTGAGACCTACAGCCACAGATAATTAAAAAATTTTTGGGCCAGAACAAAAAGATGTATATTGAAACTGCATTTTTGATCGATCAAAATGAAATAAAGATTAAATCAAACTACGTATTGTAATATATTTCTGGACAGAAAATTTTATCCCAATTTGCATAATGTGTATTCTGAAAGCAATATTTTGTGACTCAAAATAAAACAAAAACATCTTTACCCCTTCTTTTTTTGTTTGGGAAAACCAATGCTACCCTGAGTTTAAATGGTATTACGGGCATTGTATGTCAATAAATTTTTTTGAAAATGGCAGCTAGATGATGTGAAAAAATTCTACTTTTGAGGAAAAACCGTTAATAATCACCAATGGATAAATTTTTGTTTAGTTTTTAATTATTTAAAGCCCAGCAGACAAATTCTTGGCGTTTTGGGGTCCTGGAAGCTACTGCATCTACCCTTTTCATCAATCGTTATAAAATTACTCTTCGTCAATACCACCTAATATTGTCTATCTTTAAAAATGTTGGTTCTTTCTGATTCAAATGATATGCAGTTTAAACAGATTATTTTGATCCTTAAGGTGAAAGAAAAGCTAATCATCCCCACTCCCTTTTTTGTTGGGAGAGAGCTAATTTTGATTGATTATACCTACCTGTTAAAGTCAATAAAAAGTGTTTTGTTTGCATTTTCTCCTTGGTAAATTCATACAACGTGAGAAGAGAGTGGCGCAATTTTATAAAAGTGTTTTAAGATTTTTAAAAGGTGTAGGCTACTTTTTTACAATTTGAAATTTTATGAAGTCTAGTATTAAAATTTTGGCAGGTACCGAAGATAATTTAGCGTTTATCATATAGGCTATTCTTTTTATCAATCAAAACCTAATCTAAAATATGTAATTTATACATAGACTGCTAAATAAGTATGCGTTTCAGGAAAAATAATTGAAATTTACCAAAGGAATTAGTTTTCCTGGAAATTGCAATTTTGTGAAGCCCAAAACTTCAAATTTTTAATGTTTTTGACCGGTATTGTAAACAGGTTAGGCCTACGAAATCTACGAATTTCATCAATCATTACAGAATAACTCTTAGCCTAATCCATGCAAAAATATTTAATTTTGAAAGAAAATTTCTTAAACTTTCAGAAGATATGTAGTTTGCAAGCAATATTTTGTTGCTAAAGATGATACAGTACAATGTTTACCCCCAGCCTTTTTTTGTGGGAAAATCACCATTTTTGCTTGGTGTTGGCTATCTTTCTAAAATTCTAGAGACTTCATTTTTCAACCAATCTTTTTAAAAATTTAGATACAAGAACTTAATTTTGTCATAAATTTCAATTTTCTAAAATACAGTTAAAAAAGTTTTCAACAAAAAATGAAAACTTGTGTATGTCTACCAATACTTTATCAGCCATTACAAAGTAATCCTAAGCCTCAAATATTAAGAATTATATATTGTTGGAAAATTTATTTCTTAAGCTTTCTAAAGACATTAACAGTTGTTTGGTTATTGCATTGTTTATATCTCAAACTTACCTGTTTATACTAGGCTGCCACATTTTAGGGGGTAAAAAATTCGACTACAGGTAACAAAGTTCAATTTTTTTGCATGAAAACAAATAGTTAAGACTTAAATAAAATATTATCGAAATTGTCTTCAAATAACCTTTCATTTAAAAAAATTGTTTAAATCGGTTGAGAAATAAAGTCACCAACTGACTTTTTAAACTTTTGAAAAAAATCATTTTATGTTGATCTCTCGGGAACACAAGGATGCAAGCGTAAAAATTATCATATGATGATCGAGGGAGCGAAAGAGTTAACACTACAACAATCAAAAACAAGTATACCTTCATCGACCGCTTGGGTCGAAATCGACCCTCTCAACAGATACGTTGTCTTTTTGCATGATGTTTACAACTAAATTTTAATTTTCTTTTACACTTTTCTTCCTGGCCATCACGCGCAACAAATTATCACTTTGTAAGAGTCTTCAAGAATGCGCGCGGATTTATTATAGGTGCATTTCATTAAAAGTATATGTGTTGACAAATTGAATTTCCTCTAAGCAAAAAGTATATGCAACCAATGAGTGTCAAAAATGTTTTGCGATTAAGATGTGACATCAATGCGAAAAGCAGTTTTTGAAAATTGCACTGCAGCAGCAGGATAAAAGTTTCATTGACAATGAAAACAATTGTAATATTCTATATGGCGAAATCTTTGGTAACCCTCACTAACTACCTGTAATTGTTCATGCTGTCTGCTCTTACTTAACACTAATCAGCTCAACGTTGGTCTGCAGCGACCCAACAAATTTTCAAACGTTAAATAGTACAAGACACTGTTTTCAAAATTATTTGAAATATCCTGACTTTTCCTACTTTTTATTATACTTTAATATGAACCCAAAATCATTATTGTACCTTCAGCATATTTCGAATAAAAAAGCATTTTTTGTCATATACTCATAAATTTTTGCCGAGAAGCAGCAATGATGCAAGTTAATCCGGTTACGCGTGACGTCGCGTTGTTTGTTTTACTGCCAGTTCTCTGATTAGAAGGTGTGTGTCTCTTCCTTAGGTAGTGGCAAGACCGAAATCAGATCGTGATAAGTAAACAAGCTCTAATTACTAACTTCTTGATTCTTTCTTTGCGTTCACTAAAGTGTGCAAACAATAATGGTTACATCAAACACAATGTTTTGTACAAATGCAATCTTCCAACAACAGCTTCTCACTTTTCATAAATTTTTTCAAAATTTCCGTTTTTTTAGCAGAGTTCGCTTAATGAAACTGGTTCTGTAACATTGGTTTCAAAATAAAAATTTTTTAATAAGAGGGAACAAAAATGCTTTGAGATATAAACTGGAAGTGTCATGAAGTTTTGTGCTGTAGTAATACCAACTACTAAGATAAAGCAGACAGAAACAATTCGGGCAAAAAAATAACTACAGCATATAATAAACAAACTGAAGTATTTCCCAATTATATTCTGTGCCTAATGATAGACTGTGTTGCACGATATATTAATAAACAAATTGAAATATCATGCCGAGCAATTCAAAAAGTATAAGCTTCTCTTTTGTAGACAGTGACACTGTTTCGACCTATCAGGTCTCTTCAGTGCAGTTGATGACCGACAAGAAGCTAGAGGCTTTTAATAAAGCATAGCTTAGACCGCCACACTTGCGGGATCTATACTAGATCTACTTGGTGGATGGTCTGTCAGTAGTCATTCACAAGAAATACTGACATTAAATTTCGTGCACTTATAAAGCTGATATACATATGTGGTTTTGCTGGCGTGAACAATCATACTGTTGCTCTTTATATGATCCTATCATGGGACCTACATCTTTTGGATCTACAGTGAGCAAAAACAGGTTGCCGTTTTTTTTACACCTGCATATCATTTGATGGTTATGATACAAGGAAACAGCGGTAAAAGCATGATTGTTTGGCAGCTATTCGAGAATTTTTCGATTGCTTCAATAAAAATTGCTCAACTTCAGTTGTTCCTGAAAAGTACATGTGCATTGATGAAACCTTGCATCCCACAAGAAATGAAATTAGTTTCAAGCAGTAAAATCCAAATAAGGCTGTAAAATATGATTTACTTTTTAAGTCTACGAATGCAGTCGCCTACGCTTTCACGCACTTTATAATTTCATATTGTGGAAAGCCTAACGAACGAGCAACAGCATACTAGGTCAAAGAAGGGACAGTAAGATATCTCCAGAATTTTGATGATTTACAAGAGCGCAATATTTCCTTTGACCGCTTGTGCACTAGTGTATCGCCGGTACAATGTCTTCTATCTCTCACAACATAACATTTGTTGGTACTCTTCAATCAAATAGAAGGGGTATACCTATTGAAATCAAAAACGTTGCAGAAAGAAAACGCTTTTTTGTCAACGCTTTTGGTAGTCGTCGGAAAACAGCCTAGTGCTTCATTCTTTTGTGTTTTCTACAAAGAGCTCTGGCCAGTGCAACGTTTTGCTCCTCCCAACTGTAGAACTTATCCTTGGGGTAACAATAGATGATGGTAAAAAGAAACCCGCAATATGCAAACTATATGATTTCACTAAAGCTGACACGGAGGTGACGGAACATCGAATTGGTGCCGAGGTATACTTGTAAAGCCAAATCAAATCGCTGGACTTTAACAGCATTTTGTTGCATATTGAATGTGCACCGTATCAATGCCGGCACTGCTTTTGTTTTCAACAAAATGATTGATCTATGCAAGCAAGATTTATATGATTTTGGTATGAAGTTTTCTTTTCCATTTAGTCGTCCGCCAATCGAACGACGACCTTAAATAGTCTTTGATAAACGTAAAAAATGTAGTCTTTGCTCCCTGGGGAAGAAGTCGAAGCAAATACATTCCAACAAGCCAGGGCTTCTAAAAGTAAAAGAGAAAGATTACAAGAATATATACACTTAAATATGTGCTAAATTATCCAGATGCAAGCATGTGTAAACGAAATTACTAAGCCGGAAAAGAGTAAAAAAGTGCAAAATGTGTCCAAAAGTAGAAATCAATGCCAAATCTGTTCGCTGGCTACGTGCTGACATCACACTGTTTAGATGGGCAGGCAATGCTGTAAGTCGTCAGAGCCAAGAAATTCACAACAATAATTTTATCTTTTATTTCCCTGCTCATTCTATCGTTGTTTATTGAATAAAGTTTAATGGCTACGATTTTGCAAACAATATTCTTTTGCAGCTACTTATCAACAAGCACCAGAGATTGCTAACAGAACTAAAAGCTATAGGTGACAGCAAATATGGGGAATTGTAAAAATATCGAAATTACTTCAAAGCCAACTCTAAAGTCTTTTTTTAATTCGACTCCGACGCCACAAAGTCAACGCTAAATTTTAGCCTTTGACTTTTTTAACTGCAAAGTCATTTAAAAATATTTTTGATCAACTGGGTACTTGTCTGTTTCTGATAAAAGATACAACAATATTTTGTGTTTTATTGTTACTTATTTCTGTGTTATTGCGCGTTGAAACTGCAATCTTTTCAAGCGCCAATTTCCAACCAACATAAAACAAATAAACCAAAATATCCTTGAAATTTTAAGTACATCAAGTAGCCTCAAACTCAAACTTATAGGTTCATCGTGTTAAGAGTGTCGTCTGATAAGATTAATTGCTCACAAATATTTGGAGCTCATGTACGTGCAAATAATTTGAAGTAGTATTTGGTTGAAAAATATCTGAGTCAAGAAATGCACTACTGCATTTGCAACTAAATTTGTTGTTATGTTTTAGCAAGGTTTGTTGCGAAAAATTCTTCAAGACTAACCATGCCTCTCTTGAAATAAAATGTCATCTTTTATCGTATGATGTAGCCATGCCAACACTTCACCATTTATATCTAACACTCCAACCCGGCGTTCGCTGTAGCGGATCTGGAAGCAGTTTCTTTGGTCAGGCAGTGCCACAGGGCCAAATATAAATTGCTCACCCCAAAGCTAGCAAGAAGCTAACAAACTAGGAAAATGGACACTATGCATTTTTCAATCCTAACTCGACTATCGTGATAGGAGCCAGAAAACTCTCAGTTAATCAAGCAACACTCTAACCAACTGAGCTGGAAATACAGCTGCAATAAAACAGAACTGGGAGAAAGTGCTACTTTTTATGCAAATTATCGCTTGATTTCACCGAATTTACATCGCATTTATCGTAAAAGCACTGTTTACATAATTATTTTTCTAGAACAATGAAGCGGTAAAAACTCTATGTTCAGATTTCTGGTGTGATTCCCTCAGTCCTACAAAATTCTTGTAATTCCAAGTTACAGACTGAATATTCCTTTATTTTCACTCAGATCCTCTAAAAAAGAATTGCTACACTTTCAAATATCATAACTGTTCCCAGCCTTAAGTTTTATAGATTACTCTAAATGCAAAAATTTGTTTGAAAAAAAGTTAAATAAACCATACAATGCACTGTGTTTTGATAAATTTCAAATTATTTCACTAAAAAATGATGCCACTATTTTTAAATAACTATTAAGAAGTAATCTAGCATTAGGAAAAAATACTGAAATTTTGTTAGTAAGCAAACAATATATAATCATTTTGTGCAATTTTCTCAACCAATTGGCTGTATCTTGATTCTCGACAAACAGCTTTGAGTAGGAATTATGGGTACTTTCTTCTGGATGGGTGGTCTGATTTGATTCTAGAGCCGGCAAAATAAAAGACCAAATTACCAAAAGTTTGACACCGCTGCAATGTTTTCTGCATAAACTGCTCTGTTGATTGGGTCACAGTTGCGGGTATGAGTTTGGATGAAGCTATTCCTTAGATACTTCGGTGAAGTGCAAGCGAATTCAACAGTGCCGGCCCCAAGATGAGCTGCAGAAAGGAGCAATCCCACTATTTTTGTGATTTTGCGTCACCAATTTTGTGATGATTCTGCCACAATTCATTAGAATTAAAATAGATTTTCAGTCACAATCGAAACACGGGTAGTTCATTTCAGCCAGATAATATAAATATGAGGTGCATTGGTTGTATCGTCTTACGCCAAAAAATAATTATAAACAGTTGGGTAAGCCTAGACGTGTAATCGTACTAACAAATGATTATTTTGATCTCTAAAATCGCGATACTTTCTAGGAGCGGCAGCTCTTACTGTAAACTCATATACAAAAGTTTCTTCATGCTAAATTTTTTCAAAAAGATTTCTAGATATGCACTGGTTTTACATGCATATGTTTTGCTCCTGCTGATCAATGTTGTCAACTCTTCACGCTAAAGCATTTTTCTGGCAGCGTGTCTGGTATGATAAATATTTATAATCAAAATTGTGCATTATCCTACTTGTTTGGTTTCGTAAATTGACACGGTCCATAGAAATGACATAATATATCATGGAAAAAAACTTTATTGAAAATCAAGTAATTTCTAAACTCGGACTTTCGGTATTCAGAAAATATCTGTAGACAGTAGGCTATCTCAGAACCACAACGTCCCATAAGAAGAAAAATTCGTTATTCTTAGCTTTTTTCACTTGGCTTTTGTTCTTAAGTACACTGTCAAGCAATCCAGCATATAAGCAGGAACCTGAACTGGTTTATGCTTACTAAGAAATGCACAATATTTTTTAAATTCATCATATAAAGCTCTAATATTAACTATGGGAAAACCGTTTGTTTTAGAGTATTAGTTGTAGCTCCGGATAATTTGGAATACTTCCTGTTTATAAGGTTGATGGATAATAAAAAAGCTTCTTTTTATAAGTTATACCATGCACACTTATAAAAAAAGAAAAAGTTTTCTTGTAAACGTATAAAAAGCATTCTGACAATATTGGTAAGCAAGTTGCAAGCAAACCATTTTATGCAAACTATAGTTTAGCAAACCATATTTCAAATGATGTTAGAATACAAAACATGACAATGTCTAAAACAGGTGCCTACATGATGCTGTAAACCAGATGTATAAAAATAATTGAAAAATAATTATTAGTACACAAATTTTTGCTCTGATACAAGCGTTTTGCAATTTTCGATTATGATAACTTATAAATCACAAAAACAAACTTTTTAAAAAAAAAACCTTCAAATGTTGTTTGACTTTGCAGCTGCGATAAATCAACATTGAGTGTTTGCTGTTTGCCAAAGTCCTTGCGTTACAGTGTGCGTCATTTTTTTTTAGCAGTTGCGACGTGACCTATAATCTGATTATTACGGATTAGCGTCGAAAGACATATAGAAAACATAAAATTTCGTATACCTTCATAAAAAATCCAATTTTTCAAGTTTAAATAAATTCATATGGCACAACAATAAAGTTTATCATGTTTAGCTATAAATTTGCTTTACAGTTGAGAAAAAAATTTTATGAAATCTTAAGTGGTATGCGAGATACAAGCGTTTAAAATTTGTTGTACCGTTGCAGTACAACGTTGAGTAGACCAACCAAAAAATATCTTGAGCTTTTTAGGGTTAAGCTAACAACCGTCATGAATTTTGTTACAGGCATAAATCAATTCTGTTAGTAAATATTCTAGTAGGCCTAAAGAATTCATTCAAACCTCTGCACTCTGCTAAAAAATAGATTACGAGTAGCGTGATAATATGCGACTACAAATAGTCAGCCCGTTAAACGCTGATGCTGCTAAAGCAGATTGAAATACTTTATTCTTGTTGTTTGGATGCTGGTCAAATTTTGTGGTGTCAGATCAACAGCACTAAAATAGTGCTATATCGCTCAAAAAAATAATTTTTAAGAAGATTTTTTGAAACATTTTGGTGACTTACCGCATGAGCAAAGTTATAGGTTTCGCCAGGATATAAAGATCATGGAATAGAAACATTAAGGGAGACGGAACAAACAAATGATGGTAGATTATTACTGAATTCTCCTACGTGATTGTCGTCACGTCGCCTACAAAAGAAAGTCATTCATGCACTCAATCATAAAAGAACAGATTTCATCACGCTTTGCCATTATTTGTGCTTTCTCTTGGTTTACAGTTTGTTGGTCTTCGTAGATTAAGTACTGTTACCTTCCCTAACTGGTGCTTTCTGTTGCTGAACTTCTTCGCCTTAACAGTAATCACTTGAGGACCACAATAAACGTGTTTTGGTGTTTGAAGGTAACTGAGGGACCACACTTTTCACTTTTTATGTATAAAGTTAGTTATTGCTGTGGTTTTTATACTTATATTGACACTCTCATTTGTAATTCGATTAAAATTTTAGTAAATTCTGCTATTTGCGCATTGAAATATGAGACAATATCTCAACCTAAGTTTGATGTTTTGGCAATAATAATGTAAGAATGAAAAAAAATCTTTCAAATAGCCCTTTGAGTTTTATACATTCTGATAAACAAATATAAATAGAAAACTGTAATTTTTACCAATTTTGGACATTTCTGAACCTCAAATTTTTAAAAATGTTAAAATATACACCCAATTCGAAAAATTAATATTATTTTTGGATTTAGCACCGCAAACATAACCAAAAATTAATAAAATATTTTTGGCATAAAAGTTTGCGCTGACCAGCTTAACCAAAGATTTTTTGCACACTGTAACATTTCTATTTTATTCCCTTAATAGCAATGTCATTGTTACAGACAACAAACCATTTGTGAGAATTTTAATTAAAACTGATTCTCGTCCTAGTAAAACTGCACAGTTATATACTTTTCAAAATAATCCTTTTTTAATCATGCTATTTTTGAAAATGCCTCAAGTTTCCTTAAAAATTACAGGAAATGTAACACATTACAGGACAAGAGTGACGTTATTGGAGGATGAGCGTTCGACATCAATTTAGGGGATGACACATTTTGAAAAATCTTGATTTTGATTGCATAGAAAACTATATTTAAGGTTAAGGTTAAGGTTAAAGTCCATCTTTACTTTTTTAAAAAAACGTTATTGGGTTTTGATAAAATTGATTCATTTTGAAGACTGCCTGGTGGCATATTTTGCAGGAGCCTCAAATGTTACGAAATTTTGTGATCCCATGGAACACTAAAGTACCAAGAATTAGAAAACAAGTGGAACAGTGTTTTAGACCAAGATTTGAAGTTGATTGTCTTTTTATGTTTTTGTGCAAATCGAGTTCTGCTGTTTGCTGTTTTGTTCTCCATTTAGACTTGATGATCTTTTTCTATGTGGAGATGGAGCATTGCTTATTTTCCCTCCTCCGAAAGATGCTAGAGACAGGAACGATGATTAGCAAATTTTAATATTGGAGTAACCTTATTTTATAACACATTTTTTCACAGCCCTGACTAATCACAGAGAGATCACTTGTGATATCACTATACCACAATGCCCACTTTATGTTTTTATTCCTAATGATAAAGAGTCATCTTTCTTGCAATGTCAAAATAGCAAATTTTCACTCGTAATTTAAAACGTGCTAATATAGATGTTTATTATGGATTCGGGTAGTACGGAAATTTATTATTGTTGCATTTATTTAATTTTTTTAAGCGTTTGTGTTTATCAAAATTGGCCGATTGCATTTACAACTACCTTCTGCTTATTTCTGAGTGTATAAATCTTTACATACGCTTATATGGGTTATGTAGATTATGTTCTCACTTTTTTTGCCAGGCCGACCCATACTACCTCAGAAAAAATGGTAGTTTCGGTTCGAGGGTCGAATCTAACGCTCCTTTTTCCCCATTTTTACCAATCTACAACTTTCAGTCTATTACTGCGAGATATATTTTCAAAACAATGTAAAACGTCGTCTTATATTGAATATATATTAAATTTATTTGTTCTTGCTAAATTTTTCTTTAGTTGAGAGAGCATGCTCATTTGCAACGGAAAGCAAGAACCAAGGAATTATTGCGAAAGCAGCTGAGATGTTTCCACTGTACCTGGTTTTACAAGATGATTCCCACTCAACACGGTTGGTGCTTGAGCACATTCAGAAGAAAATCGAGAGGATTAGTATTTATGGAGGTAAAAGCATTGTTTCTACATGCAATGCAATTGCGGAAATGAAAGAAGGATCGGTAAGTTTACAGCATTTGATGTGATATAGAAATACATTTTATTCAATTTCTGCTCAGGCCTTTATCAAAAAAAAGGGAACATTTTGAACAAATAGATTACTAATTATACATCAGATTCGTTGAAAATATAATTGAGAACTTATTCGGTTTTCAGCATACTATGAGCCAGGAGTTTCCAATGTTTTAACGGTTTGAACTGCATTTCACTAACATGAAATCTTTACGGGCGATATAATGGCAATTTTTTCGGACTTTCACTATCCTAGGTTGATGTTTATTGACCGATGAACGGGTGATGATCGCTTCTTTTGTCTTTTCTTGTAAAGCCAAATGTTTTGAAAGCATATGCGACCGTTTGTACAAATAAAGATCTTTTTTTGATGGGTACAACATTTTGAACTCGAATATTGTTGCAGACAATCTTCATTAGACTATAGACGCAGGCCGCAATAACTTCTGGCACGGGCAGCATTTTGGTCACCCATGCTATTGGCCAACTACAACTGATTTTATTTCTAGAAACTGCAGTGAGATCATGTTTCTGTTTTAAGGGATAAACAATTTACGAGATGGCTCGGCTTAATGACTTAGTTTAGTGAGAAGATGATCTTGAGCCAAAGATTCGAGATAATTTCCATAATAGATATTTAAATATTTGAAGGAATTATTAAAATTGTTTGAAAACTCTACATAAATGATTTCTACTACAAGTATGATGTTGTAAAAAGAATCTATAAAGACATCCCCAGTTTTGTTAAAAATTGAAAGATTTTAAAAAGTTTAGCACTTCACACGTTTTTCTGTGGCATTTATCTTGAAACGGCTACATGTAAACTTTCAGGCCGATTGATTAACGCTTATAGACCGCGCAAAGTGATTCGTCTGCTTACTTGTAAAAAAAAGCTTTTCATAAAACCGCTCAATTGCGCCATGTGGGTACAATCATAAATTACATCGGCCAGCGCTTTCATGTTTACTGTATGTTGCTCTGATGGGTCAATCAGGCATTCGGTTTTGTCAAAATGATTGTTTTTAGTCATAATATAAAAAATAAGTCTGCGCTAAACTGCAAATCTACAGATACTTAAAAATTCGCAGGATATCATAAATCACCTGATTTTGATAAATATCAGATATCTGCTAACCGCACAATTCACTTACTTCATAATTTACCCACCTTACGTGTAGTACATGTTGGTACTACAACTATTCGTGTGCCTAATTTGCTAATGCGTAGTTGCTTGTGCCTAATTTGCTAATGCGTAGTTGCTTGTGCCTTCGAGCCTTGCAATCAGTTGCATTATCTGCCTTGTGCAAGCAATTAGCTTGCTGCAATAACCATGGCTGTAGTGCAATTACAGTCAGCTAATTAATTGTATTTACGAATCTTTAGTTTGATAAGCTATATTTTGGTTTCCTTATAACGTTTTATTTTACAGCTATTTTATACGTTTGTTAACTGTGATAAGTGCTTTATTAGTTGAATGAAGCCAGGTATCAATTGTCGGTCTTGGTTCACAACAATTTATTCAACTAATAAATTTTATATGGATCGTTTACTCAAGCCGCAAATATTAAACGCGGATCCCGGAGATCCATTTGCTTACAAGCATTATAAACATTGGATAAAAACATTTACTTCATTTGCTGATGCGGTTGAACAATCTCTCCGGCTGCCTGCCGCTGAACAAAATGCTGATGCTCAGGATAGAGTTGTAGATAGATTAGCATTATTGCATTGCTATTTGTCACCAGAGAAATTCGATCTGATCGAAGAAAGTGCCAACTACGATGAAGCAAAAACTATACTAGATCAAACGCTTTTTAAAGCAAAAAAATGCAACTTACGCCTGACATCTTCTACTTACGAGAGAACAAAAACCTGGAGAGTCAATTGCCGGATATTCTCGCGAACTGAAATCGCTGGCAAAAGATTGTGATTGGCGTGCGGTGTCAGCCCAAGAATTCCAAAGTGAATTGACTCGAGATGCATTCATTACTGGAATTACTTCCTCGTTCATTAAGCAGCCACTACTTGAAGATGCATTAACTTTAGATGATGCTATATCAAAAGCTGAAATTTTAGAAAGAGCACAAAACCAATCTGGAAGTTTATTTGTTAAACCGCTACAATCACCTGTCTCCGCCGCATGTTCCTCCCAAAGTAAAACTCGCCAAACCAAGAAACGGTATTATTTTTGTGCTGGAAATATGCATCCCGGCAGTAGAAAAGAATGCCCTGCTAAAGATTGCTACTGCCGGGGTTGCGGAAAAAAAGGACACTTTTACAAAGCATGCAGATCGTCATCAAAATCTTTAACAGCGGGAATTCATGATGAAAAAGATGATCAAATTAGCTCTGGTGATGACAATGTAGCTGCATCCTTATCTCCTTGTTTGTTTTCGCTAACTGGAGTACCAAACTGTCTAGCCTTGTCTGCCATTCCAGTACAAATCAATAAAAAGACTATTTACGCATTATTGGACTCTGGTGGTTCGCATAGTCACATCAGCTTAAACGCGGTTGAATGGCTCAAGTTGAAAGCGCCTAACGGGCCGATTACAGAAGTAGCTCTAGCAAAACAGAATGCTACTTTTAAATGCTTGGGTAAAACGTCAGCAGAGCTGACTGTTTTCGAACAAAAATATAACCTGCAGCTTGGAGTAACACAAAATTTGTGTGCTGATCTTATACTTGGCCAAGATTTCATGAAACGACATCGTCGAGTCGTATTTGAAGTGAACGAAGAAGGAAAAGATATTATCATTAATTCATCTGTTTGCACAGCTGCGGCTGCAAAGATCAACCCGATTCGTATCTTTAAAAATCTCGACCCGGGCGTAAGACCTATAGCAACGAAATCAAGACGCTTTAATGCGGAAGATCAGCAATTTATTCGATTAGAAATAAAGAAATTACTAGATGATAACATTGTTGAACCATCCACGTCTCCGTGGAGAGCTCAAGTCCTTACTGCTGATGATGGGCGGCATAAAAAGCGAATGGTGATCGATTATTCTCGAACTATCAACAAGTTTACCCTTTTGGACGCATATCCGCTTCCAAGAATTGATGATCAAGTTAATCAAATTGCGCGAGGAAGAATTTTTGGTACATTAGATCTAGAGCCTACCATCAAATTCCCCTTTGTGAAATCGATCGGGAATATACAGCTTTTGAAGCTGATGGAAAGCTCTATCAATATACTAGACTTCCTTTTGGCTTTACCAACGGTGTGTCGCATTTCCAAAGAATAATTCAAGAAATCATTCAGAAATCCAAACTGCAAGGGACATACTCTTATTTGGACAATATCACTGTTGTGGGAGCCAATAAGGAAGATCATGAATGGAATTTAAACGCTCTTCTTAAAGCTGCTGCAAAAAACAACTTGACTTTTAACGAGTCGAAGTCGATCATTGCTAAATCTGAGGTAGATTTACTGGGTTATCGCGTATCGCATAGCGTTATTCGACCCGACCCTGAAAGACTGAAACCGCAAATGAACTTACAATTGCCAACTTGCAAGTCAGCGCTGCATCGATTAGTAGGTATGTTTGCTTACTACGCACGTTGGATTCCTCAGTTTTCTGAGCGTATTCGGCCTCTTAATTTGGCTATTACTTGTAATAATTTCCCTTTGTCTAAAGAGTTTGCCGAGGCATTTGAATCTCTAAAAGAAACTCTTCTCAATTGTTGCTTGTCATATATCAGAGATGATGTACCTTTTCAAGTTGACTGCAATGCTTCTGAACATTCTGTGGCTGCTACCTTAAGTCAAGAAGGAAAACCTGTTGCTTTTTTTCAAAAACACTTAATAAGAGCAAGAAGGTTTATCCTATTGTTGAAAAAGAAGCTCTTGCTATAATGGAAGCTGTTAGGCAATGGAGTCATTACCTGTATGGAAAATGTTTTGATCTGGTTACTGATCAACGCGCTCTATCTTTTATGCTCGATAAAACAAGCAAAGGTAAAGTTAAAAACCGGAAAATTCAGTTGTGGAGAGCCGAGTTGGGTTGTTTCGATTACCGCATTCAACATCACCCGGGAAAACTTAATGTAGTTCCCGATTCCTTGTCACCCATACAAGTTGCTGCTAGTGCCTACTCTTGCGATCTCGCAGACATTCACAAGAAGTTGGGACATCCTGGAATCAATCGATTAGTGAATTTTGTCAGGACTAAAAATCTTCCATTTTCTGTGGACGATGTAAAACGAGTATGCAGCAATTGTAAAATTTGCGCAAAGATAAAACCTCGATTTTACATAAAAGAAGAAGAATCGCTTATAAAAGCTACACGCCCATGGGAGCGTATAAGTATTGACTTCAAGGGACCTGTGCCTGGGCCAGCTCCATACATTTTTATTGTGACGGATGAGTACTCTCGATATCCTTTCGCTTTTCCGTGCAAAGACCTGTCAACTGCTACTGTTATCAGAAGCCTAACTCAGCTGTTAGTTCTGTTTGGCCTACCAATGTACGTGCACAGCGATCGCGGGGCTGCTTTTATGGCTATTCTAGTCAAAAGAATTATCTAGTTAAACGAGAAATAGCTGCCAGTCGTAGTACCCATTACCACTCGACTGGTAATTCTCAAGTTGAGCGGACAAATAAAACAATTCGGAAAACAGTTCAGCTAATGGTTTGCGACCAACAAATCCCTGTTGAAAGGTGGCAAGATGTGCTTCCCGATGCTTTGCATGCTGTTAGTTCCTTATTGTGTACGTCAACTAATAGCACATTACATGAAAGATTTTTTGGTTTTGAAAGACGGTCCATGCTAGGAAAAAGTCTATCTTCTTGGCTACTACAAAAAGGACCAGTTTTGTTACGCCGATTTGTTCAAAACAAAGATGAGCCTTTGGTTGACGAAGTTGATTTACTCGATGCTAACCCCAGTTTTGCGCATATTCGTTTTCCAGACGGTCGTGAAAGCACAGTATCAACAACTGATTTGGCTCCCTGCCCGAGAACTACTGCAGGTGAGCCTTCTTCCGAGTCAACTAATAATTTACCGGCAACTGGTACTACAGCGGAAGTAGAGAACGTCCAAAAACCCTTAGAACAGACTGACAAACATGATTTAGAATCTACCACTCAACTCCACAATGAACGGTTACAAAATGACTCTGCTGATATTAGCAACTCGGGTATACGTCGATCACGACGCATCCGTAAACAGCCAGAAAGATATGGAAATCCCATATCTTACTGATTGAATTATTAACGTGAATTAATATTGTGTTATACTGTTGTTTACATCATTTGTAACTAAGTTTTGGTAGTAGGGAGGAATGTAGTAAATGTTGGTACTACAACTATTTGTGTGCCTAATTTGCTAATGCGTAGTTGCTTGTGCCTTCGAGCCTTGCAATCAGTTGCATTATCTGCCTTGTGCAAGCAATTGGCTTGCTGCAGTAACCATGGCTGTAGTGCAATGACAGTCAGCTAATTAATTGTATTTACGAATCTTTAGTTTGATAAGCTATATTTTGGTTTCCTTATAACGTTTTATTTTACAGCTATTTTATACGTTTGTTAACTGTGATAAGTGCTTTATTAGTTGAATGAAGCCAGGTATCAATTGTCGGCCTTGATTTACAACACTACGTACGTCTTCTCGATCCGCTTTTCCGTTGAGGATCAATGAAGCAGCAGGTCTAGAATTTTTTAAAGATATTACAGTCTCCAACTACCTCCGCCAAACTCAACTGAAACAATTCGAAGGTTTGATCAAGACAAGTCGATTATATGAAGCTTATTCACCTAGTTCTTAGGCGGCCAAACAGTCTTTTTCCGGTTAAGTGGCAAAAAAAGTTTACGCTCGAAATTGCACTCGTATGGCCGTTCTTCGTAATTCGCGTCCGCTGCTGAGAATAAAAAAACCAATATTCATACGGAATTTTTAGGTTTCTTAATGCTTATTTTATTCCTGCGTACGCATTTCCGTTTAAACAGCTCTTGTTTTATGGCTACTGATAGTTTGAAGCTCTGGTATTACGCCTTTTGCATCACCAATTTAATTGTTGAGTTCTGTGTTCTACTTACCCTTACTCGTGAATGTGACCCCAAAATATTCGAAGTTCTCCACCTATTTCAAAGTTTTTCCGCAAAGATTTAAATCTGCCTGATCGGTTTTCTCGAAAGATGAACTATCAAAGATATTAATCAAATACTAAAGGAGCGCTCTTGGTGTGGACCTTTCTTAATCAAAAAATAAAATTTTGACTTATTCTTTTTATTAGTGCTTTTGATCTTACAGCATTCAACAGTTTCAACGCAAAATTTCTATTGAGGGTCTAAAACTTTTGAATTTGCTCGCAAAGAAAGAAATATTGCAAAATGTGGAAAGGACTATACGCTATTGATTGAACTGCTACGCTAAAAGTTACTTTGGATAATAATTATGTTGGGCTACTGAGTCATAGATTTTAGAGCGGTATAGACCTTCCATAAATTTAGTGATGGGGTCATAATTATTGCCCCCACCCCAAAAATGGTAATATTGATGTTTTGTTTTTAACTAATATTTTGTCATCAAACGCTGATGTTTAAACATAGCTGTAGTTACAAAATTTCAATTTAAAGCTCAGATAATTCCAAATATAAGCTTTGTGCTTCGAAACAAAATGGTGACTTTATTTTTTGCAGTTTACATGAAAATATCTTACTACGGCTGACCTACTTATTATGCCAAAAGCATGATTAAGGTTCGATAAAAAATAGGATTCCTGAAATCAAACTGTCTCAATAGTGTTGGTCGTATTCTGTTTGTGAACAAACCTCAATATTCAGCAGCCCAAAAAAAGGGAAGAAATGATAATCAATCACAATGAAATAAAAAGTGCTCCTGTTGCAAGCTTTGGTTATAATCAAGCAAAATATTTTTAAGTGAAATTTTCGATTTTTTCGCAACAGTAATCGAATATGGTTCCTCGCCACTACTTTTTTGGCAAATTGCCACAAATAGGACTTACCTTTCACTCAACTACACTAATTGCACCCAGAACACTTTCTCTAGTATCGCTTCTATTGTTCTCATCAAATCTTGATAACTCTTAGTCTGAATAGGAGAGGTGGCCATATTTTTTTGAACCTAGTCCTTTTCGGATTTTGAGTCACCAAGCTTATTTTTGATGTCAAAATGGTCAGAATTGTTTTCTAGTAGTTCTAGCACACATTTTGTATTTATTGTAGGTTAATAACTACCAATGTAGCTAGTTATGTGCATGAATTTGGATAAACAAAACAAAGTGAAAGATGAATAAATTCTTACCATATTGCACAAATATCGATGCTTACGTATGTCATCTTTCCAAAGACTCCTAACTGGCAGTGATAGATATAGGATAAAGCAAGTGAGGCATTTGCCTCAAGTCCTCCCCTTTTAGGTGCCTCCTTGCAAGAAAAAGGGCCTCATTTTCCAAACATGGCCAAAATTTTGGTGTTAAAATCTTTCACCCCCCCCCAAAAAAAAATTAGATCACCGTCAAGTTGATGTCCAAAAAAATTATCAAACTGCATTGGATTGGAAACAACTCTTTTTCATTCCTCCCAAAATTTAATTTCCAAATAAAATTAATGGTCATTACCCAAACTTCGATTGTAGATGGGCTTAATGTGGCCTTCCAACAAGGCCATCTTCAAGAAAGGGTGCAAATAATGGTCTTCATTTAGAACTTGGGCAGTTGCGGCCCTCATGAATTCTGGCTTCAGGCACATGAAATTCTTAATTCACGACTGCAAACTGGAAATAGGTTCAGCTCCTGCGGTGCCGTAACTGCAGGGAAGAAGAGCTGTCAATTTTTTCTTAAAACTTTTTAAATTAAAGTAAGTAAAATTCAAAAGTGTAGGTGGCAATTTAAGGAATTTTTTTAACCACATCATGCGATGTGGTAATGCTTCTCTGTTTCGTTTCTTTTTATAAAGAAATTTATTTTAATTGACTGCGTTCCAAATTCCAAAGTGCTTTGCAACAACCCTAAGCTACATTGCAAACATACTTTTACGATCGTCGACATGATATCGCCGGTCTCGATTTGATACGTGTCTGGCTGTTTAGCGTAAAACTATGTTGGGTGAAGAAAAGCGGTTAAATATTTTTTACTTTGAGTAAATTAACTCCGAAGTCTTTGAAAACATAAGAATAGGATGCCCCGTGCTTATCAGTATGGACGCCAAAGGCGCAAAGATGTTTTACTTAAAAACAGTACCGATGATCGTACCAAAAATTTGGGGGTTGAGATTGCTTTAAAACTGGTTTAACGATTTTTTGAAACAAATTTTCATGGAAGTCAAAACAGTTCTTCATGGCAGTTGTTTTCCTGAATGCATGAAGATAGGAAAAGTGGAAATTTTTTTAACCCTGAAATAGAATAAGAAAATAATTTTCGATTTCTCGTCTTTTTCCAAATTGATTCTTTTTCATCAAATTTCATATCAGATTAAAACTATTTTGCAATCACACCAAGCGATGAAAAATCAAACTGATTGTTTGACCGTTTTAATTTATAGGTTAACAGCTATCGCGATATTTAGAGCAACCCAAATTTAAATATTTGTTTTTTTGTATTGGAAAAGTAACTGCCATCGAACGGCTGCGAATAGAAACAAAATTAAAAAATCACCAAAAACAGCTAAAACATATCTTGTTGAAGTGGTAATAAGCAAAAAAAACTAAAAAGCAGGCTTGCGGGAGTTTTGCGATTCATTTACTTCCGTCAGTTTAAACTGACGCTAGGAACATGAGAGTATAGTCAGTCGTAAGACATGATTTCTTTTATCGAGAGCGAAAACATAATAAATTTATGTTTCTCCTTTGTACATCACAGAATTGTTCGGGATTTTGATTATTTGTTGATACTTCGGTAGTTTACCGGTAACTGAGAGGAGGTATAGTCCATGGCCAGTTGCCAAACCAAATTTCATTTTATTTACTTATCTAGACAGAATGCTGGCTGGGAGCAACTCTTGACAGGAGGAAGTGAAGAATTATAAATACTGCAAAAACATGCTGCACCCGAATTTTAGGCTAACATATGCTTTAGTAGCGAGCTAAACGCAAACATCGGACGTACAGTAACTGCGTCTGCCTATCAGAAGCTTTATCAAATAGAATAGTAAGCTATCTACAGATGGGCAGCATGACTGTGCCTGTATTTTACAAAATATGTTGGCAATTAGCATCACTCTGGCCGCTGTATTGATAAACTTTTTTCAAGTTGTTTTTTTTCAAAGACAAAGGTAATATTTACAACTGTTAATCCTAGGCTATATCTTCTACCCATTTGACTGCTATGGCTAATCTGCTTCACCAAAACAAAGAGATGACTGTGTTTGAAGTATTAGAAACAATTGAAGCTTTGCAGTTTGAAGAAGGCTTTGTTGATGGTGAATCTAGGTCTGCCGCAAATGTTATCATATTTCCCCCGAGGATGAGGGTATGAACACTGACAAAGATGATGGAAATGATGTTAATTGTATTCCGAACAACTTTTGCGGAAGGCAACTTCTTTCAGCTGCTGAGTTGGATTTGCTGGGAACAGGAGGCACAAACCTAATTATTGATGAATTACAAGCTTCAGGGAGCAGTCAGGTAAGGTTCAGTTTTATTCCTACATTTTGATTAGTAAGCCTACTGATTCCAGAGTGCAATCTGTTATTCGAAAAAGAAATTTGCTCTTGTTTTTAGAATACAAGATTACCTACTACTGGCTTTCAACCAGAAAATACATCCCTGTCAGAACAACCTGGTGGTCAGCCAGCAACAAAAAAGGTAACATGTATACTATACATACTTTAACAGTGAGTTTAGCTCTTGCTATACTAGGATATGCCTTCATTCAGCTCTTTTTTGTAGTCTTACTGATTCCTGAGCACCTACTGATTCCAGAGTGCAACTGATTCCTGAGTGCAATCTGTTATTTGAAAAAGAAATTTGTTCTTGTTTCTAGAATACAAGGTTACCTATTGCTGACTGTCAGTGCAACAAAACGTTAACATATACTGTACATACTTTAGCAGTATGTTTAGTTCTTGCTATGCTAGAATATGCCTTCATTCAGCTCTTTTTTGTGGTCTTACTGAAATGCTTGCATTACGTGAACTTGGTAAACAAATCTAAATATGTTCAAATCACATGATTTTTTGTATTTAATGTTGTTATTTAATTTTATTATGTGTTTTTAGAGAAGGATGGCGAAACTTCCTGCTCCAAAACTGAAATGGAAGAAGAGTGAAATAGATGCTCACAGAGTTTTTGATAACTGGACTTTGGCACCACCTTTCTTTGATGAGCCTATCGTGCCACATGAAATATTTGAAAAGTTCTTCACGACTGAAGAGATGGAAAGAATATGTTTGGAAACAAATAAGTATTCTCAACACAAAGGCAATTATTCACTTATGATGACCGTAAAAAAGTTGAAGTCATTCATTGCCATCCTTTTGCTAAGCGGTTATAATAACTTGCCACGACAAGAAATGTATTGGCAGAGGAGGGAGGGCTGCCAAAACCGAATGGCCACAGCGCTGATGACCAAGAATGAGTTTAAAGATTGCAAGCAGTTTCTTCATCTTGCTGATAATGAAAACTTGGACAAAACGGAGAGATTCGGCAAAGTCCGACCTTTGTTTGATGCTATAAACAAGCAGCTTGTGGCTCACTACACGCCCGAACAACATCTAAGCGTTGACGAATCCATTGTACCATACTTTGGCAAGCATGGTGCCAAGCAATACATCCATGGGAAACTAATTAAGGTTGGTTAAAAGCTATGGGTGCTGGCAAAGCCGTTGGGATACTGTGTTCAATTCCGGCCATATGCTGGCAAAGACACTCAGCTAGATATGTACGGCGACATTGGACTGGGAGTAAGTGGAGCAGCTGTTGCACATCTACTGAAATGCGTACCATCTCAACAAGATAATGGTTCCATTTTGCCATGTGGTAATGAATAACTTTTTCACTTCTCCAGGACTTCTGTGCCATCTTCAGAAATAGTCCATTGCAGCTACTGGTACAGTTGGACTTTGCCGTATGGGAAACCTTCCTTTAAAGAGTGTCAAAGAAGTTGAAAAATCGCAGCGAGGTACATCAGTTGTTGCTATAGAAACGTCATCCAACATTTCAGCTGTTCGATGGAAAGACAATAAAGTTGTAAATGTACTTTCTACATTTGCAGGAAAAGAGCCATAGAAAAAAGTTAAACGATACAGTCAAAAGGAAAAAAAAGGTCGACGTTCTGCAGCCAAGCGTGGTCAATATTTACAACCGCTTTATGGGTTGGGTAGATCGTATGGATCAAAACATCTCAACATAAGTGATTAACTTGAGAAGCAAGAAATAGTGGTGGCCATTGTTTCCCTTCTGTGTTGATGTTGCGGTCAACAATGCCTTTCAACTGTATCGTCTACGCCAACCAGATGCTGGTGAGTCAAAGATGGATGCCTTAGAATTCAGGCAAGCAATTTTTGAAGCATGTTATTTGCAATACAGTACTGATATGCCACAGGTACTATTTCCAGGATCAAGGTCACAGCGACATGAACATGTGCATTTTAGTGCTACAAATCACTGGATTGTAAAGGGGACTCAAAGACGATGCGCAAAACCAGGATGTTCTGGAACCTCTCGGTACTCCTGTGAAGCCTGCAATGTTGTTTTACATTCTGATTGTTTTAAAGAATACCATTTACAATAGACAATGCTACTTAGTTGGACTTGTGATATTTTTTTGTTGTATTAACTTAACCAGTTTTGCTGAAAATATTAAACTAATGTTTTTTCTTTTTGGTAATGATGTTATTTGTTTGCTGGCTTGTTTGTTGAGCAAAAATGGTTTCATTCAATTATAAAAAGTTAAAGAAAAGCAAACATGTGTTTTGTTTTACATGTACCCTAATGCTCCTAGCGTCAGTTTAAACTGACGAAAGTGAAATCATTAATATCTCACGAAACAAACAGTTTCTCGCGAAAAGAGCGTTTCTTTCCTTCAAATTACGTCATTCCAAAGCTAACATGGAGAAATGAACAAAATATTTTGATTCAGGAGGATATGGGTTAATTGCAACGGTTTTAAGTGCCAGAAAAAATTTCAATCATGAACGAGAAAATTTGGTTTGATGTTTTATTTTTCAGTACACTGTTGTTGCTGTGGCGCTTACAGTGGCTGCGTGCTTAGACTCATTGCATCCCATTGCACTTTTTATAATTATGAGCGACTATATTCAGCTTCATATTTTTTCACTTCATTAATCTTGTTGCTGAGCGCCAAGCAGGAAGTTCGTGAATATTAATTCCAGAGTTTCGAAGTTGTGTTTTTTTGCTCAATGCAACTTCTATTGAGCTTGTTTAATATAGGGGTGGTGCAATTTTTTGCTGGCTGACCAAATTTGCTCAACTTTTCTCAACTAGTTGAAAATGCAGGCCAGATAAGCAGCCTTTGTTTTTGAATACTGACCACAAACGGGCTCATTTTTTCAACTAAAATTCTTATTTTGAGATCAACTCCAAAGAGTCGGAGCTTTCACACAAACTCCTTTCTTTTATTTTGCAAGATCAATCCGTAAGCGCTAAAGTCACATTGTTTCGCAAGCTGCACAACTTTACTTTGCTGAGAGCAGGCTGCACAATCCTACTTAAGTGCTTTAACAGCTGAATAATTGTAATTTTTGGAGCATGTGTTGATTGCACAAGGCGACTGGATTGCGCAAGGTGCAAGGCGACTTTCTTCAATTGATTGGAGAGTTGTTCGAGAAGGTGTAGTAGTTAAAGCATCTAATTCGTAGTCGGTAAACTTTGGTTCATTTCTCTTGTTAAATCATACGAAAGACTTTGAAAATAGTATTCATAAATTGGCTGCAAATCTATGCATTATTAATGAGTTTTAAACTCTTTCCGCGTATCTCCGGTATATCTACGAGCGTGTATGAACTTTTGTAATGCCGTAATAAGTATTCATTGCATAAACTTCGTTAACTTCTTTATTTGATTTGCGGTGATACTTATCAAGTTTTAACTTGTGTTTTCAAATTATTTTATATTTTATTAGTTTATATGTTTCGGAATGCTCATGAGCAAGATTGTTTGTAAGAGGGCAAAAATGGAGTGGGCTACCTACCTCAAAATATTTTAGTACTATCAAAAAAGAAAATCTACTAAACCACAAGGGTCATGTTTGTGACATGACCCTTGTGGTTTAGTAGGATGCCCTTTTATTTAATTGTGTATTTATGATTCCAAAGCATTTAAAAAAATACTCTAAAGTTTACTGATTGTCTGAATTTTATGCAAACTAACTAATGTGATCTGCAGGCAGCCAATATCGCGTTTTGAACAGAAAAATTGGTTGATATATTTAAGACAGTCAATTCTGAGCATAGGCATTAAAAAGTGCTTGCCATTGTTGCAATGGCTCCTCGTGGCTAAATCGCTTTGGTGTTTATTAGTTTAACTTTAAAGGTCGGGAATGGCAAGCTTGTTAAGTACTGAAATTTTTTTATGTCAATAATTCCCGAATCACTTCATGAGAAAATCGGATGCCTTTGGTGTACATGACTTAGTGTGTCTTGTCACTTAACAACATCGATAAGTTTTTCCGGGATTTCATCCACACTGATCTAGTTTTAAAAGTATTGCAGGAAATTTATTAATGGTGAGACGAAATTTTTTTGCAAAAGTTCTTCATTTAAAATTTGGTCACGAAAAGTCAACCCTCCGCTTGTAATGATTTTACTTAAAATTTTTTCACGCAAAAGTTACTGATGCCTCTTGTACCCGTTTTTGCTTTTCAGAGGCACTACTAGAAGGATTACCAAACATAGTTTATATTGTATGCACCCTTAGTTGTTCACCAATAAACTTTCTTATTTCAAAATTACAGTACAATTTTTAAGACTACTGTTACGTACAGCTAAAAGGTTTTTAATTTTTTTCATGCCCTTACTCTTACAAAGTTTTCACAATGTACTTGCACTCCTAATAATTTGGTTATCTTAAACCCAAATATCTCCTGTTAATATTTTTTGGGTAGTCTACTCAACGTTGCACTGCTTCATTGCAACAAAATTTGAGGCTTGTATCTCGAATACCGGTACCACCAAAGATTTCACAAAATTTTTTCACAACTGTAATTCAAATTTATAACTGAATATAATAAACTTTTTTGCTGTGCAATAAGATTTTCATTAACCCTATTTGGCCCGGGGGGGGGGGGGGGTCGATTCGACCCACAGCAAATTAAAACTGTTGTAACTTAGCGACCGCTTGAGATAAATGTTTGAAATTTTTTGACTTTTCCTAAAATTTATCTGGCTTTTGGTTGCTTATAAACTGACAAAGATATTTTTTGTAGTTTTGACTTAAACATAGCAATTTCGAAACCCACTCGGGCAAATTTCTTCATCGATTGCTTTTGTATAATAAAGAAAAAAAGGAGAAAGAGCGCACACGCAAAACCGTGACGAGCTACGTAAACCACAGAGCTTGTTTGAAGTGAAGCACTGACTGTAAAACTGTACCGTTTCTTAGAAATCTTTCTTCTCAAAACCTTTTCGCTGTGAATGGCAACTCTTAATTTGACAAGCCAAAAACATCAAAGTGTTTTCAGATACACGGCTATTTTGTAACTTTTAGTTAAATAAATAATACCTTCTTGACGCTAGACCATAACCTACCGATAAAGTAATGCAAGCAAATATTTCGTAATTTTGATACTTGACAAATGCAACAAAGCAAAAAGAATTGTTTTCAAGCGCAAAGCCAGAAAATAAATTTGGCGGCGTGATAACATAGTTTGCGCTTTTCATAATGATTTGTAATGTTGTTACCAATTAAAATTGGGGATTCGTTGGTGGGAGAGCAACGAGCGCACTTGCAATTTTTATTGGATGGAAAATATGCAGTGATAGACTAGGGGACCCAGGGCGACAGTTAGCAAAATTTAATTTAGGAGTTTTATAAAACTTGATTTCCGTTGCTTTACGAGTAAGCTGTTAGTAATTAATTGAATACCGAATTTTTATCAGCAAATACAAATCCAAAACGCAAGAAGCCAATCGTGAATCACAAAATTTAATTTTTTTTAAGGGGAGAAGGAACTGTGAAATATCTCCTGAGTTTGTGACCAACACCAAAATATTTTTCTGTTGACCGCGTGACAAAAGCAATGTGTTTGTATTCTACATCTACACACTTCCAAAAGCAAATGAAGATTTTTTCCGTGTTCTTTTATCCACTTTTATAAAGACGCCTCTGGTAAAAGCATTACGTTTCCTGCTGCATGGCCGAGCAGAACGGCATTTGCATTGAAGTTGACGTTTCAAGTTCAAACTACAGCTTGCGTCAACTGTCACAACATTATAAGATTGAATGCTGACTCAAATATCGTCTTGTCATTTCCATTCTTCTAAACCAGAGATGGACAAACTTTTTAGTTGGAGGGTAGCATTGACCATTCAAGAGTTAGCCGAGGGCCGCATCGACCATTCAAGAATTCGCCGAGGGCCAATGCGTAAAATCTGGTAATAGCTGTATGCAATGCAAGAGCTTGCAATAGCTTAAAATCTTGCAATAACTTCTTGCAAAGACGTATTACAGGGCTTTGATAATGATGGCGTCCAAAAACAAAGATCATCACTCTTTGTTTGGACGGAAAATGCGTCAGTTCAAACTAAGAATTGCGTAGCGGCTCTTTCAATGGTGGCTTCTATCGTTTTTGGCTCTTCAATACGGCAAGTGCGGCCAATCCTTTCTTATTGAATTGAATTCATGGAAGTTTGTATAAGTTTGGAGGGCCGCACAAAGTGCTCTGGCGGGTTATTATGGGGGAGTATTGGTGTTATTATGGGGGAGAGGATAAAAAATAGGCTACGTAGGTCTATTGTTGTAGCACAAACTTGATAATAAAACAAATTAAAGTTTACAATCGTTTGATATAACAGGCTTTTTGTAGCAAATCCAAAACTGAAGTTTGCCGGAGGACTTTTTTCATATGACTCGTCACATTCACACGCAGACTTGGACAACAAAATATGCGTGATTCTAATTGGCTGATTCGGTGAATTGCAGCCAAAAGTCGCTAATTCTAATCTAATTTGAAAAATTCTTAATTCCAATTCTAATCTCATTTCGAAAAAGTTCCTGACCGAAGAGTCGGGTGTGAAAAATAAAAAGATCTTTTATGTTAGGGATCAGAACCACCTTCGAAAGCATTGGCACTAATTGGAATGATTTACATGCGAGGCTTACTAGGACAAGCACATCAAAGCACTAATGCGATGTTCCGTGAAATATTTGGCAATCCAGTTTTTAGTGCAGCTAAGTCAAGGAATAGATTTAAATTTTTGATTGCCCACATATTACTTGATGATCATACAACGCGTCCTACTCCTTAGCAATACGATAGATTTGCAGCTTTTCTTAAAATTTTTGAAGAATTTAACAAAAACTGTGGGAAATTTCTAGTTCCTAATGATTATTTGTCGCTGGATGATACTTTTTATCCTACAAGAACACAAATCAGTTTCAAACAATTCAATCCGAGCAAACCAGCCAAGTATGGAATGCTGTATAAATCAATCAATTCTTTTCGCTATCCATTTGCCTTTTCAACTGTTGTGTATTCTGATAAGCCAAAAGCAGAGCCGACATCTTACTACACTCCTGGGATGTCACGAACAATAAAATATCTAATTCAAAATTTGGAATGCCACACAAATTTAGTGGCAAGAAGCATATTATATGACAGATTGTATACTTCAATACCAATGGCGCTGTGGCTGCTTGACCGCGGAAAAACTTCTGTAGGAACTTTACAATCAAATAGAAAAACAATTCCAGCCGAAATTAGAGAAATCAAAGACCGAGAAACAAACTCATACGAGATTTATTGGGAAAAGAATAACGTCATATTAAATCTACACTCGTATGTGGTAAAAGCAAAAAGTGAACAGTGCCACCGCTACTTGCAACTACAAAAGATGACAACAAAAGCAAGCCCGCTATTTACAAACTATAAGACTTTTCAAAAGGCGAAACAGACATCATTGACCAAAAAAATGGGGTACTACAGTTGTACATCGAAATCAAAGCGCTGAACTATGAATGCATTTTGATACGTTTTGAACACATGTCGAGTGAACGCCAGCACGATATACCGGTATGCAATGAACAACGATCTGCAGCCTCGAAACATAAAATCCGTAGATTTCGGATTTAATCTAGCTATGTCTTTGATTCACCCACATATAGCACAACCAACTTTAATTGGTATAAAGTCTTCTGTGGTTCGCAAAATTGAGATAGTGCTGGGGAAAAAAATATCCTCCAAAATGTAAAAACTTTAAGTGGCTTTTTTCCTCATCAAAGTCAAAAACGAAGGCGATACGATGCATGTATCAGTAAGACTAAAGGAAAACGATCAAAAGAAAAGAAAAACAAAATTTATAAGCAACTGAGCCAGGGCCAAAAATGCGCAAAGCCTTTGTGCAATAAGCGTCTTATTCGCATTTACGATTTCTCCTTGCAAGATTAAAATGTTGCTAGGCTTACACTTACGGATAAAATTGCACTGCCGTAGTTGTTTTTGAAGCATGCAAGCGTATTGCTGCTTTTGACGATGATATATGTATTGTTGATATTACCCGTAAATTTAATGTAGTGTTCCCGTATTTTCGTATTAGACGATAAATTATAAGCAGAAACAGCATGACTGCGTACTAGCTAATCCAGAAATAGCCTATTTTGTTTCACATTTCTAATGTATTCTGTTAATTGCAAGAGATTTTTTAATTAATAGCTATAAATTCACTAACGCCTCAAAGCACAAGTTACGATGATAAAGCTCAAATTGGTGACATTATAATTGATCCCAGTGGGATATAAAATTGTAAGGACCGTATAAATATCATATAACGCCTCTAGAGGGAAACAAAACTGCCGTATTGGTGTTATCATAGTGAGAGGGATAAAAGATAGGCTACATAGACATATCGTTGTAGGACAAACTTGCTATTAAAAAGAATCAAAGTTTACAATCATTCGATGTCACAGGTTTTTGTAGCAAATCCAAAACTTAAGTTTGCTTGAGCACTTTTTTATGCAACTCGATACATACGCAGATTTGGACAACTGATTAATTCTAGCTGGCTAATTCGGTAAATTACAGCAAAAAGTCGCTAATTCTAATTTAAAAAAACTAAAAGTCTTTTATTGTAGTGTAAGATAAAAAATCCCTAATTTCAATTTTAATCTAATTTTAGAAAAGTTCCTGACCGTAGAGTCGAATCTGAAAAATGACAAGAACCTTTTTTATTATTTGCGAAAAGTTTGGCCGAAAATCAAAATCGAAATTAGGTGATCTCCAAAAAGAAAAAAGGTCTTCACAATGATTTGATGGCAAAAATGAAAAAGTTTTAGAATTGTCGCAAATACAAGGTGGTTTTGCGAAGATGTTTAAATGGCATCAAAATTCGCTTGGTAATTAAAATTTCAAACTAATTCCAGAAAAACTGGAAAGCTCTAATTCTAATTCCGATTCCACTTAATTTGTGATAATCAGAAAAGCTCTCATTTTATTCTACCCTAATTTGAGAAAAACATTAATGCTCTATATCTAAGTTTAATTTAATTTAAAAATGCCAAAAAAAATTTAATCGTCTAAGTCTGCATACAAGGATGGGAGGGGCTTACAAAAACGTGGTATGAGGGAGAGGAAAGAATAAAAGCCATATGATTCGTGAGCATTCCTTAATTTGAATGAGATTTATGTCTTGATCGATAAAAATATTTATGCTTGATGAGCAAGCATAGCTTGCATCTTTTGTCTAAATGAAAAAAGTAATAATTTCATAAAGCTAAGAAATTTTTGTCGTTGAAATGCTATTTGACACCCTGTTTCACATTTACAAACAGTCAATTCAAATTACAAAAATCTAGCTGGAGATATGGCGTATGGCGAGTAGTCCAACATAAGAAATGTTATACAAACATCACGGCTGGTAACTTTCCCGTAAAAAGCAAAATGGAAAATTGATGACAAGTTGTTGAACTTTTTACCTGGTAGCTGACATTGATAAATTTCGCTTAGGCGCTCGCACAACCACAACGTCGAAGAGCAAACACTACGAAAAAAGAAAATTCGCCGGCCGTTTCTTTATTTTAAATTCAGTCGAAAATCGAAAATTTAATGCTGTGCATTTAATTTGCAATAACTTGTACGCTATTAATCTGGTCATAACCAAAACTATATAATTAGATTGAAAAATAAATTCTGCATCTATCTGAGCGAAAACGGAATCGCTATTGTGAGCGGTTCAAAAGTTATTAGCTGCCAAAGTGTTGGGTCGAATCGACCCCCCCCCCCCCGGACATAGAAAGCAAAAAAAAGCCCGGCCTTAATAGGGTTAAACTTGAGAAATTGAACTTTTTGTAAATGTATACAAAATATGTGACAGCGTAGTGGCCAGAGCGTCCGCTACGCAATCGGTAGACCTGGAGTTCATTCCCCTTGTCAAATCATACCGAAAGACTTTTAAAAATGGTATCTATAGCTTCCCTGCTTGGCGCTCGGCATTTAAGAAAGGTTGTGAAGAACAAGCCGGCAAGTTTGCTTGTTGTGTCCTTGGGCAAGGCACTTGACGGGACGCCCCACCTTTATGTGGAAGAAAGGTGACCCGGAAAAGGCAACTCCCAAGCGAGTGCGGACTTACCGTCCAAAACATAGCAATACATCGCTTTCTCGTGAATAGAGGATAAATATGGCAAATAAAAAAAAAATAAATAAGAAAACAAACTACGCGACTTCACGCGTAATCGGATTTACTTGTATCATTGCTGTTTCTTGACAAAAATTTATAAACACATGACAAAAAATGCTTGCATGTTCTAAATATGCTAAGGGTAGAACAATGATTTCGGGTTTTCATTAACGTGCAATAAAAGTAGAAGTCAAGAAATTTCATATAATTTTGAAAAGAAAATAGCACAAAACTTAACAATTGAAAATTTGTTGGATAACTGCAGACCAACATTGAGCAAACTGGGGTGAAAACAACGAAGATAAGCGTTTGTCATATTTGAGCAAAAATTTTCTGTTTTCTAATTTTTTAAAAAAGTGTTGTGGTCAAGTGTTTAAATGGCATACAATGCGGTAATAATTGCCGGGTTGTGCGTTCAAATCTCGCCTTGACTGCGTTGATGTGTCCTTGGTAATGGGATTTTACTGGAGTTTTTCAACTGGCTACATTGCCTTCGACAGAAATGTGCTGTGCCTGTAGTTTTGGTGATTCCAAACTGGACTTGAATGCGAAAAAGTTCTAATGCAACCGACAAAAATATTTTGGATTTTACTTAAGATTTGACCACGGTGACGAGTACGTTGCTCGCTTTATTTTTGTCACAGACGCGGTGATGTAGTGGTTTGAGCGTCCGCTTCGCAGTCAGTAAACCTTGGATCAATATCTGATTCAAGTCATTTTAAAGAAACCTAAAGTTATTCATTGCCTCCCAGTAGGGATCTCAGCAATTCGTTTGTTGTGCTTTTGAAAAAGGCACCTACCAAGATTCCTCCACGTCCTTAATGCCGATCAGTTTACTTGTTGCCGCCTTCGAATGTGATTTAGGACTGGCTGACAGAGCATAAGCTTTTCTGCATAATTTAAATGTATGGTGGATCTCTTATAATTTAAATGGTGGATCTCTTCTCGATTGAATTGGCTTCTCTTAGAGTCTCGCTCAGTTTTGGAGAAACAAGTTTTTTAACCTGATAATCACTGACAAAGCAAAGTTCTTGAGTTTATGTAACAATAGTTCTTATTTTTTATTTGACCCCGAGTTATCTTACTGTATTCCCGCGACGCTGCGTCTTTTTGTTCTATGAGTGACATTTTATTTGTTTGATCTGGCAAAATTTGATTGGTTCAATTGGTTTTTGTTAGCTGTGATATTGATTTTATTGATCATTTTAAATTCAATGCTGAACAAGCTGGATCGTTTATTACTTAAATTAAACAAATAAATGAATAATTGCAGTTCAGATGAAATAGAATTGAAACAAAATTACGCATGGCTTCAACCAAGAACCTCGACTGACCAAGCAGAGCAACTGAAACGTCAAAGCATTGATTAAGACTCAATGAAATATCTGTTACATTTTGCACTATCTAGCAGAATTTAGCAAAATAACTTACTATTACTAACAGATAGACTCGTTCTTTCGACAATTTGTTTTTAAAACTTGACGTTTCGCTCCCCCTTTTTAACCGGAGAGATTCCTCAGAAAACGGTAGATGTTATCACCAACGTAACACATAAACTGTTAAACATAAAAATATCATGACAATCTCTATTATTAAACACTAAAGATTATTACTAACAAGGCAGCCAATGATGTAACAACAAAAACATTATTACATCATAGAATCATGAGTGGATACTAGTACAAAGTGTTCTAAAGTACATGAGACATAATTTATTAGCGGTAAACACACTATAAACAGCAGGATTATTATAGGCTGTCTTGATATTTTTGTGTTTAACAGTTTGCAGGTTACATTGGTAATAACATTTACGGTTTTTTGAGGAAGCTCCGCGGTTACTAAGAGGAGCAAAACGTCAAGTTTTAAAAATAAATTGTCGAAAGAACGAGCCAATCTGTTTATAATATCAATATACTCGACAAACGAAAAATACCAGCATATCTAAAATAACTTGCTTCCATTTGAAACAAAAACAATGAAATAAAAACATCGCTTATTTTTTTTCACTTTTTTCTTGAGACCTTAATTATGGCAATGGCACTTTTTTTTTGAGACTTTAATTATACATTGCTTACATAATGACAGTTATTTACATGTATATGCAATTAAATGCAGTTGTTAATGTTACGGTATTGTTGAACTTGGTTTGATCATAACTTATTTTTCATAAATTGGTTCTTGATTTGGTTTACAGGTGAATGTATTGCAGTTGACTAATCCCGATCAACTATCCATGCTTTGCAATGACGTCATCTATCGACTTGTGCAGAAAATCAACAAGCGAGTGAAAGTAGGCAGATACTCACGTCCGAATGATAAAACTGCTTACAACAAGCAACTCGCTTATCTACGAAGTGTTGTCACGTCTCGAGGAAAACCGGTTTGTTAAGATTTGATACAAAATGATACAATCACACGCAAAAACACGTCTCAAATTTTTTTGCGGGAGGATTACATATAATGTCGTCATAAAGGATTTTATTTAAAAACCGTGGTAATCATTGTTATGATCTCAGTTATCACAAATCATGGCCAGAAATAATTTTTGCTAATTTGGCGAGGGAGAATTTTTATCATTAATCAAAAAAAATATGATGACCAAGTCATTAGAAAGAAACAGCAAGCCGATAAAAACGCTAGAAATAGTTTAAACAGTTCAGGGTCTGAGACCAGCAATATGTTTTTGTAATAACTTTACTACAATGTGGGAAACTGATTGAAGACATAAGGTTTTCTCCCTTTCATAAATGATAGACGTCAAATCGATAATATTTTGATTACCCATGAGCTGGTAAGATTGCGATTTGACAATTGCTCAAATCGAAAAAGCGAGGTTTTTGAACGTAGACTTTCTAATGCATAGATTAAAAGCTTTTACGAGAGTAAAAGGCAAATGAAGTAAAAGGCAAATGAAGTAAAAGAAGCAAAACGTTATTTTGCATTATCTTTTTTTTGTTATGCAGTAAACCGTGCTACTCAAATTTTTTAGCTCCTCTTACCGGCTGCATTTCCATCACGAAGTAAACCTGTAGTAGACATATTTGGTAAAACTTTGACACTAATTTTTGGTTATTTTGACGAAAAATAATAAATCAATGATTCACAAATGCGAAGAATGTGTTTGCTTGTTTTTGATCAACTTATGCATGGGTGAGATTGTTGAAAACATACACACAATTGTGATGTCGCAACAACTTTTTCAGCTCTTACTTTTATTTATTTGACAAACTATCTATTTGACAAAGACAATCCAAGCACACCACCAATGGAAAAGCATGCTTTCATCGAGCTTATCAAATTGGCAACTCAAGAATGTTTCTATACAGTGGTGAACTATTTAAACACATTGACGGAGTAGAAATGGGTCACCTCTTGGACCGACATTAGCAAACTTTTTCTTAGCAAATTTAGAAAATAAGCTTCTCAATGAAACAAATGGCTTTTACCCTAAATTATATTTACGATACGTGGATAATGTTTTTGCAATTTTTGATGACAATCTATCGATAAAAACATTTTTGAATTTGTTAAATAAACAACATTCAAACCTGCAGTTTACCATGGAAAAATCAATGCAAGCACTCCCGTTTCCGGATGTTTATGCTCAAATTCGAGAAAATGAATTAGATTTAAGTGTGTGACGAAAAGAGACTAATACTAGCCTTTTATTAAACTTTAATGCAATATGTCCAAATGTTTGGAAATCCAGCCTTGTACTGTGCCTACTTAATCGAGCTAAATCTATTTGTTTCAGCCAGCATTTATTTGAAGTCGAGATTGGAAAGTTGAAGCGCTTATTTTATGATAATAACTATCCGACTTGGTTTTTTGATAAAATTTACGACAAATTTAAAGCCAAGCTTAACGATATACCTGTTGATAAAATAAGTGTAGTAAATAACGTGGAATTATGTCCTATTTTTGTTCCGTATGTTGGTGAAGCGTCAATCCGTTTTGTGAAAGCTCTCTCTCGATTATGTTTAAAACATTTTGATGTAAAGCTGCTTCCTTTCTATCGCACAAATAAAGTAGGACAGCATTTTCAATTAAAATCAGAGACACCTTTGGCTCTATGCTCAAATGTCGTTTATAAATTTACTTGTTCGTGTGATATGAACTTGACATACATTGGTATGTCTTCCCGACATTTGATCACCAGAGTGAAGGAGCATCTGAATTTAGCAGATTCAAGAAAAGCGCAATTAAAGGCCACATTTTGTCATGCCCCACCTGCTCTAATCTACAATATAATATTAATTCTTTCACCATATTGAAAAAATGTAATTCAGATTACGAAGCAAAAATTCATGAAGCTTTGCTTATAAAACGTCATAGCCCTAGCCTTAATAAACGATGCTATGCAAGTGGAGCTTCTTTTTTGCTAAACATATATTAGCAGAATTTTGCAACAACTTTACTTACTGCACGTAATCGTAACATGACATTCCATATTGGATTTTCGCATAATTTTGGGAATCTTGCCATTTCTGGAAGACTTTAATCTTGGTTTCAATGAGCTTAAAAGTTTTTGCATCCGATCTCTCCCAGCTGTTATATATTTTAAAGTTGGCTACGTTTTTACAGCCGTTAGAAGTACTATATCTTCATAAAGTGTATTATTTGAAATTATCGTTGATTATTTTAATTTATTACGTCACATTTACAGATTTAATTCTTGAAAAGGGCTTTATGAAAGTCGAAAACGTTCGAATTTAAGATGTTATACGAACTAAAATAACTTTTATTTGTAACAAAAATTTTTGGTTTACTATTCAGTTCGCGAACAACTTTTCCAACGCAAGTTTACAGGAAAAACACGTGTATTTGTCTTTATAACAAGGCTGAAAACTTGATCAATTTTGTCCAAGTTCAAGGTCAAGTTCTTCGTTTTTAATAAACAAAATTCAAGTTCAGCATATTTTTTGTAAATTTATTTTTAAATCAGCCTAAAGATTTTTTATTTTTTCTGAAATTTGTCCCAAATAGTGCACTTAGTAAGTGCTATTGACTTTTTTATTCTCCTGGCTTAATATGCGCATTAAGAGTTGGCAATCAGTTATTCTTAGAAATTACAGTACATTTGAGTTCGCTGCCAGATTTTATATTATCTGATTAATATGCTCGTCAAACTATCCTGTTGTTGTCAAACTATCCCGACCTCTCTCTTGTAATGGAAGCATGGTGGAATACCATGCAGCCCCAAGAAGCATAAAATTTTACGGCCTGGAACCGTGGTTGTTTTCAGAGAAAGACTCCCAAAAAAAGCATCGTAAAGAGTCAGCAGCAGGACAGGACAAAATGAGATAAGAATTGTTTTGAGTTGGGTGACCTCAGGCGATGCATGAAAACTTTTTATTTCTGCTGATTATGGAGAGAGGACTATCGTCGCCCAAGCAATCGATGCAAGGATGCTGGTAGCTGTACACGTACCACAGCTTGACTAGCACTGGGGTAGCATGTTTTGTGTGTGAGGTTAGAACATTGTGTTGTGTAAATGAAGGAATCAATAAGTAGTACTGGAGTAGCCTAATTTTCTTGGTAAATTCAATTAAATAGATAATACTAAATATCACAATTAAATGTTAAAATTGAACTCATGCTCTCTGTTAAAAAGTTGGAAATTAAAGTCAAGACAGAAAATATTATTTTCATTGCTATTATTATATTTCAATTATTAGCCTATGTTTGCTGGCTACATACTACCTGAACTAAATCAAAATCATTACATCCGGGAGTAGTCTGAAAGGGGAGCAAAATTTTTTATCTCAGAAACTACAGGCGATAAAAAGTTTAAAAACGTTTTTTTCAAATTTTATCGTCTCTCTTTATCATTTCAATTTGGCTTCTTCTTTCGCCTCATTTTCACTTCTTTTTTAACCACTTCTTATATTTCTTGCCCCAATCACATTGTTTTGTTAACCTCTTTCTCATCTTCTTACTTCAACTCACATTTTTTCACAAGTTCTCCCCATAATTCTTCGCGTCACCTCCTTCTCTATTTCACCTTTTCCGTCTTCGAACATTTTTACCTTTATTTTACTTATGACATACACTTCTTTTGCTCCAAATCTTCCCTTTTGCTTGTCACTACCTGTTTTATCTCTCATTGACTATTTTTGCTCCCATAGTCTTTTTTTACCACTTCACCTCCACTGCCTCTTTTTTCAAATTTTTTCGTTTTTTCAAATTTTTTTTCAAATAACTTTTTCAAATTTTCAAATTTTTTTCAATTAAAGTTTCGACCTTCTCTCACTTCTTTTACCTCTTTATGGTGACGTTTTGTCACCTTCCTTTCTGTCGGCACATCTTCCGCCCTCCATCTCATCAATTATTTGTTCTCTCCTTCCTCTTTCAATTTCGCCCCATTCTATCACATCTTTTTTCTATCCTGCATCTCCTTTCACTTTTTTAACCTATAATTTTGGCCTTGCAGCTGTTGTTGATTGTCTGGGTTTAAATACTTCAAAAGTTTGACAATTTTTTGCTAAAAATTGAAAAGCAAATTTAAAAAACGCTCACTAAAAACCACTTAATCATGAAATAAAAAGATAATCTAGTTTTATTCAGAATCTAGTCTATGTTTTAGAAAGTTTGTTCTTTTACTGATCAATATCACCTGCATTTTTTATCGCCGCCAAAACAATTAATAACAAGTAGTCATTTCTAAGGTGTAAATTTATTTTAGTGTAACAAATTTTGTTACACAAATATTGTTACATTAAAACTAAAAGTAATAGTCGGTGTATAAACATTTGTCAAGCAATTACATTGGCAGCTTTTCACAAAAATAATAGAACATGTCCGTCCTCCACATCTTCTCTAATCGCTTGTGATCTTATCCTCAACCAAAACTATATACTAAATTTTGGTGAATAACCTCATGAGGATACAAATATTGACCGATCGAAGCCCAGCGAGGGGACATGGCAATTGTGAGTCATTTTGCAGCACTACAGTAAGTGCAGATTTATTCACTTTATTGCTCACCATTCTGTGCTTTATAACAAAAAATTGACTCACCGCAATGATTGTTAGTTACTGCTATTAATTAATTTCCTTTATACGTCAGCAGTATCAAGCTTTTTCCAGTGATAGGCCATATTTAACTATTGCTCGCTAAAAAATTGCTGCAAACAAGAAAATTAGTTTTCACATGCAGCAATGAAAGTCCAAAGCATTTTGCTTCGTGTTGTAATTTATGGGCGTTTGGAGGTACTGATATTTAATCACAGATAAAAATTCCAGAACCTTATCTTTTTCTCTTTGAAGGTTTGGTTTTTCATTTGCTATTACGACTTGATGAAAAAAATTTTGTTTTAATGTTATTGTTTTTAAGACACAATAGTACTTAAATTTTGCAATAGACCTATAATTGAATTTATGTGAGACTCTTTGTACAAAAACAAGGTGGTTTTATTTAAAAAAAGAACCAGTCGAAGCTTTGAAATTCATTAAAATTTTGCTTTGAGCTGCATGGAATAATTTGGAGACTCATAAGAATATTTTCTCGTGATATGGTCGTCGTCGTCGTTGTATGGCAGGATATCTATGATCCAGATCAGACACACGAAAAGGATGGGGGCTGAGGGTTTGTCCTTTTACCACTCCAGTCCGCTGTGTTGCACAGATCAGATGCTGGCAGTGATGGAGTTGAACCAGCTCCTTGTTGTGTCATCCAAAACTGTCAGGCTCATTATTCCTCTAGTCGCCCGATGTGTGGGACATGTTGAAATTATGTGGTCTGCAGTTTGTTCACTAGTGCCACACTCACAATTCGCTGAAGAAACGAGTCCCCATTTGTGCATGGACGAACCGAAACGCCCAACACCAGTACGCAGGCGATTGAGTTTGACCCAGGCTGTTCTGGTCAAACTCATTCCAATAGGCCATGTGCTGACCCTAAGAATGTAGACACAGAGCGCTGACATACTCTTAGAGTACTCTGTGTCCCATGTAAAGTTCGTCCATTGGGCAACGCGGATGCCCAACTCAGATAGGTTGTGCAATAGTTTTCGCGAAGCAGGAACAAACGGGTGTCTAGATTTTAGTCTGTCCTTGCTAGCAGCCTGCGATTCAGTCAGCTGACCCTGCAGAATGTGGCCAGGGTCCAAAGAACTGGGATTAGCAATGGAGAGGGTTGTTCTTTGGCGGCAAAGCTCAGTTGGCTGGATGCCTGAAAGAACTGGAAGGTTGTCCGCTGGAGTGGGACGTATGCATCCAGTGACAATGCGCAAAGTGTCATTTAGAACGCTGTCAATGGGGCGAGTATGCGCGCTGCGACGCAAAGCTGGTGCACAGTACTCAGCATTTGAGTAGCTCAGGAATAAGGCAGCTGTGCGCAATGTCTTGGCACCAGCGTCCTATCCTGAACCCGCAAGTCGCCTCAGCAGCGAAACGCGCGTAGATAGCTTTTTGCGCAATGCCTCAAGGTGATGGCTATACGTGAGCGCTCTGACTAGTTTCACACCAAGATAGGTCGGCACTAGACAAAATGGTAAGATTTTACCATTGTTATTAACTTTTAGCTCACGCTTGGCCTCTCGATTGTGGAGATGAAAGGCTTCCGTCACCATTTTGGCATGGCTGAGCTTTAGCCGCCAAGTCTGGAGATGTGCAGAAAGTGTAGCCATGCATTCGATCAAAATTCTTCCCAACACTTTCCAATCTCCAGATGAGTAAAGCATCGCCAAGTTGTCAGCTTCGGCATGCTTCTTGAAGGTTATGGAAGGCAGATCATATATAAAAATGTTGAAAAGAAGAGGAGCCAAGACTGGTCACTGTGGGACGCCAATTTTCAGACGTGGTAGCCTGCTTGGCTTGCTGTCAACAGTGGTCAGGGTGAAGCTTCTATTCCGAGCAAGTTTCATGATCATTTGAACCATGTGCTTGTCCGGTAGAAGCCTCAGCAGCTTGCAAGTGAGGCCTCGTGACATGGTAAAACCTAGTAACCACTGAAATCACGTTTTTAAGAAAATCAATTTTTTGTCATTTATTTTTGTTCAGCGAAGGAATTACAGAATCATTTCTTTTCAACCTTGCCTTTGACCTGCCAACTGTAGGAACAAAAATTATTTTTTTCGTTTGCAGATTGGAAGTCATACAAACAAAAAAAAACGTCAATTGACATTGGCGACTTTCTTATTTTAAAAGAGTGCATCCAGGCAACCCGATCCCTCAGATGCAATGAAAATATCCACGTCACTAAACCCGACAAGGGTTCTGGGGTTGTCATAATGAATAAGAGTGATTACATTTCAAAAATGGATTTTATTTTGCAAGACAACTCTAAATTTGAAAATCTTGGCCCTTCTTCCGAATTTGACAACACCGCGAGGATTGAAGCTCATATTCAAAGACGGTTGCTTCAACTCAAGAAAGAAGACCTTCTTCCATCCAAGATTTACAGCAAGATTCGACCAACTGGTTCACAACGGCCCCGAATGTATGGTTTGCCAAAAATTCACAAACAAGATGTACCCTTACGTCCTATATTGTCAATGACTGGCTCAGCACAGCATCAATTAGCGCAATGGCTTACGTCAGTTATTGATCCTGTTCTTTCACTTTATTCTACCTACTGTATTTCCGATTCTTTTACTTTTGCTGACAAAGTCAAAACTTTTAACTTTCCTCCATCTGTCTTTCTTTGCTCCTATGATGTCTGTAGCCTTTTTACTAATGTTCCACTCGCAGAAACTATTGAAATTTGCACTAATGCTCTGTATGATGGCGAGCTTACTCCGCCTCCTTTTCCTCGTGCAGTTTTTGTTGAGCTGATGCAAACGGCTACTTCCTCCGTAGAATTCAGTTTCAACAATATAATGCACCGACAGATTGATGGCGTTGCTATGGGTTCACCTCTTGGCCCATCTCTTGCCAACATTACGAATATTACGAAGCTTTGCTTTTCAAAAGAGTCAACAAACCTCTTATGTATTATCGATACGTCGATGATACTTTTGCAGTTTTTAACGACGAAGACGAATGCAATGAGTTTTTCTCTCATCTAAATTCTCTCCATCCATCGCTTCGTTTCACTTTTGAAAAGGAATGCAATCGGACTTTGCCCTTTCTTGATGTCCTGATAGAAAAGAATGATCACGAATTTGTTACATCTATCTACAGGATACCGACTTTCACTGGCCAATGCCTTCGCAGGAACTCTTTTTGCCCCATGAAGCGGAAGACTAATTTGATTTCAACTCTAGTCCACAGAGCTCTAGTCATCTGTTCGAAATCTACTCTTGAAAATGAACTTTCCAACATTCGATCAATCCTTATCAACAACGGTTACTCTGAAGCTATAATCAACACTGTTATGACCAAGAAAATGAATCAATTTTGCAGACCAACGCAATTCGGTCCGAAGAAATGCCCAGTTTATCTCCACTTGCCATGGCAGGGCAATGTTTCGCTGAGGTACGAAATGCAAATTAAAACAGCCGTCAAACGCTGTTACTTTGCAGTTGAACCATGCATTGTCTACACCACCAGACAACTTCTGCCTGCGGTCAAAAAGGATGTACTACCCGCTTTTCATCAAAGCATCACTGTTTACCAAATTTCTGCGCCACTGCGATAGTCGGTATGTGGGTCGTACTTCTCAAAAGCTACAACAGAGGATTAAGCAGCACGTGCCGAAAACCATTCTCCAGAAGCATATTTCTCAGGACCGAAGCACATTGCCCCGCTCTTGCAAGCCAATCAGATTTAAAACCGAAACTTCCTTTTCTGCCATAAGACAATATCTTTTCAAAACCCTACATGCGCACACGAATATAATGACAACAAATTTTCTATTCTTGCCCGTTGCCGTACTTCTTTTCACCTTTCCACCCTTGAAGCCACGTACATTAAAACATCCAAACCAAATTTATGCAAACAAAAGGAATTCGTTTATGGTCCAAAAATCACACATTAGTTTCCGCTCCTTCTATTGGTCGCTTCTTTTACCAATCATGATAGAGCTTTTTTCCCTTTTTTTCTTTTTCGTCAACTGTGTCTCTATATAAGTGACTTACTTCACCTTTTCACTCTATTTCTGACGGATTCTCTTGAAAAGTGTCAGACAAAAAGCTTCGAGAATGAATACTCTACTTTCTGCAATCTTAAAAGCTTATTTCCTTAGCATCATCTTGCGACCATTTCTAAAAAATTGGTAGAAAAATAAAATTGCAAGTGATTTTAAGGTAAGGGTACTACTTCAATTTCGAAGACAACTTAGCACCTATTGTGTGGGGCTAATTTGCATATTCACACAAAAATTTTTTTATTATATTTGAAATCTTTAAGAAATAGAGATTTCAACAATATATAACACTTGATGTAGAAGTAAGCTGACAAGTAATGATTTACAAACAAACTTAGGGTATTTGATGATGATTAATTATGATTGATTATGTCAAATGATGACAGTTTTTCGCACTGCTACCTTACGGAAACTTTTTTGCTATTCACGTGGTAGCGAAAGAGTTAAACAAACACAAAAACACATTTTATTGAAAATAACAATGCCACTAGGACAAGAGGTTAGTTTAAGTAAGTATCTGCACTCATCTAAGTTGAAATTCTCTGCAAAAGTTTTATTTCCACGAAAACTTTGACGTAAATTATGCCTTTATAATTCTATGAACGCTATAGCCTCATTGCTACTACAGGTAAGCAAAACACATTCCATTTTAAAATATAAGAACATTATGCAAAACACGATGTTTTCATCAATGTTATTCATTGAGAAAATCGTGTCTGCAAGGCGCCTATTCAGTTTTTGGCCTGCAGCAGATTTGCTTAGAGAAACCTAAAAAATACTGAGAGCATCTTCTCTTTCTGTGATGATCTTCACTTGTATTCCTTTGCAGAGACCAATAAAAAAGTGCCATCATAGCAGAGCTTACATTTTCCTGATATCTTCCTTTCAACGATTTTAATGTCTTGGTGAAATCTTTTACTGTGTTGGTCACAGATTCAGTATTGTTTTCTGGAGAAAAAACGTTATGTGAAAATGTAAAAAGTACATTTTTAATGACAATGTGACAACCAAGTATTCATGAACCTTTGCTCCAAATTTCTTTATAGTTGGCTGCTTTGTGTTTTCCCACAAAATATTGTACTACGGATATAAATGCGTCCCATGCCACAAGTTTTTTTGGGCTTAATCGTGGTTTAAAAGTATCATCTTTTATGAGTTCTCTTTTTTCTGATCCCACAAATATGCTCTGTTTTAGCTTTTCTTCCGATTGATAAGAAAATTATTGACGTATGTGTGCAAACCCTTCTTCCTTTTTATCGATGGCTTTGATAAAATTTTTGAATAAGTTGAGCTTTGTATAAAGTGGTGACAAGTAAATTTTGTTTAGATCAACTAGTGGCATATGTTTCACATCGTGTTTTTGTAGTTAAAACTGTTGCGGCTTGGCCAATCTGTGGTGCTGTTGTGCTGCTTATCTGTTCGGCTGTTACTCAAATACAGAAAACACATATTAGGTGTAACCTAATTGTAAGCTTAGCAGAAGGCTTACAACTTTCAAGTCTCGACAGATATGCGATTTGTGTTCCTCATAACCAATGCAAGCTAACAAATTTTGAATTGATTTATAAGCTTCTTTAGATTTAGTGCTGTAAGCCACTGGAATTAATGGCTTTTCATTTCCATTATGAAGCAGGACAGCTTTTGGACTTGTTTTGTTGGAATGAATGAAAAGCATCCATTCACTTGCTACACAATCTTGATCAAAAGAACGCATAAGTCTGTTGATGTCACTACAAAAGCAAATATCACTCTCCATGCAAAAATAGGAAGCCGAATCTAAATGTCTTTTTCGAAAAAATGTGATATTAACAACATTTTGTAACAAAATCCATTGCTCAGTCTGCATACAAGAAGCACAGATTTTCTTTTCACAAATTTAAATCTACAGCTAGATCTTGTAACTAGCGTTGAGACAAAATATGAGGTATTTTTCCATTTTTCTGGGGTGGATTCTTTTGCCTGCAAGTCACTTTCTGAAGCACTGATTGTGTCTGGATCTGCGTTGTCTTCAGATTCAGAATCAAATGTAACTATAAACGGAAGTTGTGGTGCAGGATATTGGAGAAAATGATGGACTGGTTATATAGAACAAGAACAGTTTGGGTACTTAATTTTGAGATCTTGTCTTAGGAAAAATAGAAATTTTTGTCATGCAGAAAGACATTAAAATCGTTGAAAGGAAGATATCAGGAAAATGTAAGCTCTGCTATGATGACACTTTTTTATTGGTCTCTGCAAAGGAATACAAGTGAAGATCATCACAGAAAGAGAAGATGCTCTCAGTATTTTTTAGGTTTCTCTAAGCAAATCTGCTGCAGCCCAAAAACTGAATAGGCGCCTTGCAGACACGATTTTCTCAATGAATAACATTGATGAAAACATCGTGTTTTGCATAATGTTCTTATATTTTAAAATGGAATGTGTTTTGCTTACCTGTAGTAGCAATGAGGCTATAGCGTTCATAGAATTATAAAGGCATAATTTACGTCAAAGTTTTCGTGGAAATAAAACTTTTGCAGAGAATTTCAACTTAGATGAGTGCAGATACTTACTTAAACTAACCTCTTGTCCTAGTGGCATTGTTATTTTCAATAAAATGTGTTTTTGTGTTTGTTTAAAACATCACTGATTGATGGCGTTGTTTTCGACTTTTTGTTAATTTTTTTATACAAAAAGTGCAAATAGCTCAAAATCCTAACGTGATAGAAAAAAACGAAGTGCAAATTCGGATTCAGCGCTCCGAAATACATATCGTGGTGGTTTGAGTTATTGAGATGTCATACTGTTTTGTGGCGCGGTGCAATTTAAAGAATGAATAATTTTTGGGCCTTATTGCCTTCACATGCAACAAATAAGGTATAATGTAGTATTACACAAAAAGAAGCATTCAAATTGTTAAATGTTTAGGTTTGCTGTTAAGCATCACTGACATCGACACTGGCAACAAGGATGTTAATTCTGTATCACAAACTCTAAGCGAGGCCAACTCAATGTGCAACCAACTAACTAAGTTGTTTGAAAAATACTGTTCCTCCACCGTCCCCGTAACTCCTTTGAAATCATTAGACTACACAGCATTAGCCTTAAAACGTCTTCCTCTACATAACTTCAAGCCAGAACGATTCCATATTAAGTGATATTCTTTCTGTCTTTTTTCTGCTTTGTCTAATGTGGTTTTCCGTACTCACCCTTTTAACTTTTGGCAACTAATGACTATTTGGCAACTTGAAAATTGAAGCTGCCAGACACCTTTCCCAGCATGTCTGCTGGACTACGTCTGATTTCTTGTCGTATGTTTTTCTTAAACTCTGCACCGGTTTGAGAACTGCTGTGCTAGATTCTTTCTGTAAGCCTTTTAAATTATTTTCTCAAGAAGTGGTCGTGTGGGTTGAGATCAGGGAAACGTAGTAGCCAAAGAAGGTATGTAGGCCATAAAATGAGTTTGTTGCCAGAAAAGTATCGCCAAAGGAATGTCAAATTTTGTCTCAATAACGAGATTGTGCGTTATCTAGTGATAGATAGCTATAATTATTCACTCACGTTTTTTATTTTTGATACCGTTAATGAATAGTATGCATGAGTGACATGCATCAATTAGTAGCAATTTCCACTCGATGCGTGTTCTCATATTTAAAAAGAAAAATCAGAGTAGGTATATCATTAAACACAACATGCGGTTGGTGGCTGAAATTCAAAATCATGAAAGCATTCATCATCCACTTCGCGAAGATAATCTGACCTATAATGTGCTATGGAACAAAACGGCTTCTTGAGAACCATTTGTTGAAAATGAAAACGGGAAAAATTTCAACGTTTGTGTTATAGCAAAGCAATATGGGCAAAATTTTTGATTTAACATCACATGTAACTCTAATTTTTTTCAATCTTTAGACGCTTTGTCCCAATGATATTTACCACAATTTTTCCAAAAATTATCATAATTCAAAATTGTTCGAAATTTTACTTTTGTTGTAAAAGAGCGACTTTTTCAAATTGTTTTGTGACATTATTTGTACGCATTGCAAGTGATTACAATAATAATAATAAGTGACAGTGCATTAAAAATATTTAACGTTGTGAATCACTTACAGTGATTTTTTTAAGCAACACTGTTGGAAACATGACATTTCTGAGTTTATAAAATCATAAATTATGTTTTATATATTTTGATTAAAAAGTTATGCTGATTTTATGAATTTTGTACCTTATGTATTCAAACCCAAGATTTTACTAAGAAATAAACAGCAGATTTTTAGAGAAGTTGGACGGAACATATTTTTTTAATTCAAGCTTTCAAACAAATTTTATTTTTTATATTAAAAATGTTTTTTGCGCACATTCCAACATGCAGATACATTTTTAGACCCAGCATCGAGCATAAAAACTTTATAAGGTGTAAATTTTACCCTTTCATGTCACAAAACTGGAAACAAGATAAGCATAAAATCGCTCAGATGCATAGCCAGAAACCAATACGGGTCAATAGCTTGCTTTTTGCTTGTGTTTAGAACGTCGTTACATCCATAATTATTCTGCAAGTGGTCCTTTCTATACAAATGTCATGTGATCATCCTCTATTGGGGGAGGTTAGTTTGCTGGTGGTCAGAAAACTTGGTATTTACTGCAGTAATTTTTTGAGACGGATTCTGCTATCTGATGTTTGTTTGAGGTCCCACCCAAGTAAGGTTGATATGAAGCATTCAACACAGGTTTGCAAGGGATCGTATCTTTTCAAGGCCTGATGAGTTTACTGCCATTGCGGCCGGTGGTGCCGGTGAGTAGCGTTCGACTGCGGAGTGCACCAGGGCTAGTAGAGATTACATCACCAATTTCAGTTTTGCAGTAAATCCATATTTTTATGAAACCTTAGCAACGCAACTGACTCTACGCAGCAGTCATTCCTGTTGTTCTCTGAAAATTACGACAACAAAATTTCGCAAAATTTTTTGTCTGCCCTTAGCATGTCAAATGCATCTGATTTAAAACTTGTGTTTTTGGTAGCCCAACAAGACTCTTACTTTTGCTTCAACTTCATAAATATTAGGAAGAAGTTTTGAAAACAATGCAGCGGGAACTGACAACTACAGAAGTGAAAAAAGTTTTTCAAAAAAAGCTATTAAGTCACAAAATGATCCAATTTTGGAAAAATATGGTTTATGTTTTCGAAAATGTTTATGTCAGAGAAAAAGGGTGTTAACTCGCACATCTTTCCTTTCTGCCTCATTAATGCGATCTTGTAATCATCTACTATGAGAGACAGTTGCAATATTTTATTTAAAAAACCAAGAAATCTATATCTGCCCATAAAATATTATTTAAAACTTTTCATCAAAAACTGTTTACGCTACAGACTAATAGGCTATGTTATCGATGCATTACCTTAAATTTCCATAGAAATGTGATTTTAAGAGTTTAATTTTTTTAACAATAAAAGCAAAATTTGATCAGCAAAAACTTGTTTTTAAAAATTTTTAAACCATAAGCTACAGAAAAATAATCTTTAATCCCTTACAACAGACAATTTTTTTGTTACATGGTGCAGTACAAGAGCAGAAGTCAAAAGTTTGGAGAATTAAATTTAAGTGTACAAAATGACGAAGCGTGTTTATTCTTTGTTGCAAAACACTAAAGGTGTGTACGGAATAGCCAATAGCCAATTTTTAAAAGGCTTTAAATGTTTCAATATATTTACATTCTAATGTTTTTATCTACTTTATAAATATTATTCATGACGTCACTAAATCCGTGACACTCGATTAACGTCCCTTCCCGCGAATATCAAATCTTGTCATAGTTTTTGACATTCATCAACCAATTACTGACTCGCAAAATGAAAAACTTTTTCTAAATTTTTCGAAATGATATCAACACTTAAAGTAGTAGTTTCCTACAAAAAATGTTACTTTTAAAAGTTGCATCTGCCTCCGAAATAGTGTTCCTTTCTAAAATAATGTCACTTCATATAGGTTTCACCCCCTGATATTATGTCAATCCTTAAAATATAGCTACTCAGTAAAATAATGTCACCGCTAAAGCAGTACCACATAATCTATCGGCATTTTCTACAATAATTTTTGCTCTTAAAATACTGACTCGGTGGTATAGAGATGAATGCAGCTGCTTTGCTGTTGTTAGACGTAAGTACAACTCCCTCGTTGACCACATTAAGCGTTTTTCACGGATTTCATGCATGACGCTCAGCACAAATGCAATCGCTTAAATTTTGCGAGTTGTGTCCTGGGTTAAGGCTCTTAACGGAATAGTTTCATCTTTATGAGTCAGGCAGATGGTGAGGTTGAGCTGTCTACCAGTTTCCCTAATCCAGTGTAATTAAACATTAGCAAACAAGACATGTGCTTAACTGATAATATGCAACAATATAAGCCCTAAATTAGGGTAAACTTTGAAATACTAATATTTTTTATAATAGTATCACCCCTAAACTAGTGTCGTCTAATCAAATAGTAACCACGGCTGCTGGGCTTATTGACAACTAATGCAAGCAAGTTTATTCGCGTTGTTAAAAAATGCACTTGACGATTTTCCTCCATTTTTACTCGGTAGATATGCGGTAATGGGTGAGTAGTTAATAACGATAAAAATGAGCTTATTTATGGGTAAACACCATTTTTCTCTAAATCCTGTTCTCATTTGCCTAATTTTTCTGCTCGGGTTCAAAAGAAAGAAGTAAAGTTTTTAAAGGGTAGCTGAGCATCTTCGTAGTACCAGACCTGATTGACAACCGTATTTTGGTTATATTTTAACATCACAAAGCTTACAGTTTGCAATGTATGGGCATTTATTAAAATGGTTGACAGTTTTCATATTAAGCTGGATAGGATGCGTATTCAAAAAGTATGTCCTAAAACATTTTGTAGTTTTTACTTAAATTTTTTTCAAGCTTTATGTATTTAGTGCTCAGATTATAATTGAAAAGCGGAAAACTATACAAAAAGTGCTCCGTGAAAGACCATGGTGGGCAAAGCAAAAACTCATTGGACAAGCAAATTAAGTTTTTGCTGATTCAGTCTAACAATGTGCATCTTTGCTTACCTAGTAATGTACAACAAACAAATTTTGAGTTTATTGCAAGAAAACAGTTTTGTCAAGAGTAACATGGCATAACGACTAAAATCAGGTATTTGAATGTTCATTTAACAGTTTAGCAAAATTATGTATTCGCGAGTTTTCTCAAAAAAAAGTAATTGGAATGGTTAGCCTTAAACATAGTAGAGTAAATTTTCTATTTGAATAAGCACCAGACGAAGCGGTGGTTTGAACTGCAAAAGTTCGTGTTAGTTTAGTTAATAATATACCAATTAGTTTTGGCAGTACCACCGTGAGGTTATTTTAAAGTTACGGTTCAAAAAACGTGCTTTTCTGGGGACCCTAAACCAAAAAAGAGTGCAAAGTTTCAACAATAAATTCTTCTTTGAACGAATTGGTTTTCCACTTTTCCTTTGTTTTATTTTTTAAACTGGCGCCGATTAATCACCTGTAGAGCAGTGACTACCTATTTTGTGAACAGCTGTTGCTGATGAAATAACTGTAGTCGTGATATGTGATGAAAGAGTTAACTACAAGGCTCATATTATGTTTCAGGAAATAGATGCTCCCGAACTTTCCGATTTTCTTCGACAACACCGATGATTCAGAAGCGGATGACTCTGATAACTTTGAACTTGATGATTGATATGCCTCTTTGAATTCACACTCCTTCATTTTTTCTTCATAAATTTTATTCATTCCGGCAAACGAATTTGTCCTCTATTTGAATTTTTCTAGGTAGACTGGGTCACTAAAACGGAGAGACTTCTCCACCCCAACACCTGTTGGCAACATAATTATTGAGACATATTATTATGTGCCTTACCCAAACACATAACGAGAGAACTTGCCAGGTTTTTCTTCGCAGAATTCTTTTCATGTAGAGAGCCAGTCAGCGACAATTTTGAATATCATTTTGAAAGTTTTGGCAACTGTCTCGATGCAAAAAGACGTCACTAAAGCTCGTACCACTCAATGAAACTGGATAAGTACCCCCACCAAATAACAACAAATGACAACCTTTGATAGTCGCTCCTTAAATTAGTGTTATAATCCCAAAATAGGGTCATACCTAAAATAGTTAACCTCTTGATTTATTGTCCCCTAAGATATTGTTTATCTAAAATAGTTATATTTCCTTAAATAATGGCACCTTTTAAAACAATGTCACTATTTGAAGCAGTGTTTCCTCACAAAGTTTAGGCTTAAGAATGCGATTTAACAAAGTCAAACATAGCATGTAAAGGTTACAAATCAGCATTAATTTGAAGTGTAACTAACCACTTTAGCCGGTTTAAGCTTAAGCATGAGATGCTGATAATGATTGAATAAGAATAATAAGTTTTGAGCTTTTTAATTTTTATGAAATGTTTGATGGGCCATTTGTGATTGATTTTGTGGAGTCTGGATCAATGGATTCGCTCGAAACGTATACAGACTGTTACTGCTAATACTATTTCTGATTGCTCTTTTGATGTAAATATTTATTCGATTAATTATCAATTATGTAAATTTTTACTCGGTTTTGTGTCGTTTTATTGGTTTTTCTGGCATCAGAAGCAAGCACTATGTTATTTCTGTTTGCTCTTCTGGTGCAAACATTCATTTGTTTATCAATTGTGTGTTGCTAGGTTATTGTTGTTTTGGTGCCAATAGTGGTTTAGGCCGTTTGAAATCCATTGCAATCTCTTTAATCACGACTGAGAAAATTCAGTTTTGTACTTCACCCTTCACATTACTCCTACTGCTAACCATCAAACATGAGATCTGCAAATACCATTTTTGAAGTCCTTGGTATGATTTGATTAAAGAATTGCACCCACGTCTATCGACTGCGAAGCAAACGTTATGATCTCTACACCACCGCGCCGGATGTAGCTGATTGACTGGCCCGGATGCTGTTTTATTTACTTCTTGTGACATCAAGAGCAGCTCTATTTTGTTTCTGATTGCTCTTCTGATGTAGACATATTATGAGATATGTATTCTGTTGTAGATACGAGTATAACTCTTTATTATGTGTTGACATATTGTGAGATATGTATGATTACATATTCGGATGTAGTCATATTATGAGATATGTATTCTGTTGTAAATACGAGTATAATTCTTTACTGTGTGTTGACATATTGTGAGATATGTATGAATATATATTCAGATGTAGACATATTATTTGTCACATTATGTTAACATATTATATTATGAGAAATGTACTAATATACATTCTGATGTAGATACATTATTCGTTAGTATGTGTTAACATGTTGTTAAGTATGCATTAATATGTCTTTGAATGTAGATTGACGGTCGTAGCCAAAAGTTTAAGACCATATTGCAATTTTTGAAAGAAACAATTCTCCGTCTTATATAATGTCTCCTTTTTACATGAATCTTGCTCAACAGAAGAACATATATGAAAATTCTGTATAAGGCAGTAATAAGCATTTATAAGTACTTTGCATCAAAATGTTAAGTTTTTAATATTTATCGAGTCGTCCTTTTTGGTTTGATGACGACCTTGATTGATCTGGGAATCTTCTTTTTTTCTTTCGGCTTATTTCCGATTAGAGGTCGCCACAGCAGATATCTGCATTTTTATGACATGGCATTTGTTTTACGGTTGGATGCCCTTCCTGCCACCAACCCTCTCTTCAGAGGGAAAACTGTGCTACCTGTTTTCCACATAAAGGTGGGGGCGTCCCGTTAAGTGTTTTGCCCAAGGACACAACAAGCAAGCTTGCCTGCTTGTTCTCCACAACCTCCACTAAATGCTGAGCGCCAAGCAGGGAAGCTGTGAATACCATTTTTTAAAGTCTTTTCATATGACCCGACAAGGGGAATGAACCCTAAGTCTACCGACTGCGAAGCGGACGCTTTTTTTATTTTCTATATTTATCCTTCATTTACGAGAAATTTTAGCAGAATCCTTCAGTTATTTCCAGGATCCAGACTAATATGATTGCTTTAATTAGAGCAAGAATATTTGGGGGATGTTCTTGAGCAACTTTATCGTTAAGAGCAGTTCAAAAGTTTTCGATCGGGTTAAGTTTGAGACTGTTCCCCGGGCACTTCAAAAAAGTAATTTTACTAGACTCAAAAAATCGGTGACGATCTTTGATCTATGACATGGGGCTCCGTCTTGCATAAAAATTGTGCAGTCATGCACCAACATGTGCAGTTGTATCTTCTCTTTCAATTAGTTCAATTATTTCCGACCGTTTATTGTGTTTCTGGCTTTAGAAAAAATAATGCGGCTGTGCCTTTAATCAAAATGGCTCCTCATACCATCACACTTGGCAGATGTTTCATTGTTTATTGGGCATACTTTTTATAGCATCGCATTCCTGAGGTTCGACGAACATTTAATTTTTCTTGAAGCAACTGTTGGACTGTAAATTCATCCGAAAATAAAGCCTTAGACCTTTGGGCACAAGTCTAGTCTTTGTGATGCAATGCAAACTGGAGGTTCCTCTTTAACGCTTGAATAAGCCTCGGTTCTATTGCTGGTTTTAGTGACTTCAGACCAAATTCTCGAAATAAACGGCGGCTAACAGTCAGTCTGCTGACTGAAATATCAGTTTCATTCCAAAATGAATTTGGCTAAAGTTCTTTTTGGCTAAACATGTTGGGGAATTCATCATTTTTTTTCATCGAGATGTCAGTTCTGGGAGTAGCTTTTCGGGTTTTGACACTTCGTTTTGGCTCAGTATAAGTTCCTGATTTCTCAAATTTCACAGTTGCGTGATAAAGAGCATTTTTTCACATCTGAGCTATTTACCAATTCGACAATTCTGTGCAGCCTTACTTTAACAAAAATTTGACCTTGGTAAATCTCGGAAAGAGGACACTTTTTAACCATTACTGTCAAATGTACAGTACAGAAAAGTAATTTCCACTAGCAAACGTTATATAAATATCTGCTAAATAAAGACTGATTATTTGAATGAGGAACTGATGATAGTAAAGTTAATTTACTGAAATATATTTTTTGCTAATATTATGCTGATTGATTGATTAGAGTTTTGTAAGACAGAACTTCGGATCTGAAATAGTGATCATCATCCTGGTGGACTGCTTCAGTTTGGATCTTAACTCCAACATTACAACATCACAAAGATTGATTATATGTCTATTAGATTTTGCCCCATTATGAAAATGATGTAAATAAAGCAATGTCTGATGTAATGTTATGACGCAACAAAAAAACGTCATAAATCAAGTCTGACCTTAAACTTTTGACTACGACTGTTTTATGTATTATTATGTATAGCCTTATCATGAGATGTGTATCAATGTATATTCTTATGTAGACATATTATGAATTATTGTGTTACTCAGATTGTACCTGATCGCAGTCAATGTTTTATTCTCTTTTTTTGCGATCAGGTATAATCTTAACGTTGCTTCCATTTGATCTTTTGATGTAGACATTCATTGGATTGTCCGCTACTTTTACCCACAGAGCCAGACTTATTTGGTAAAAGATTATTTATTCAAGCTCGATTTAATTTGCTCACACATTCGTTAAAACCATGTTTTGCAAGAAGTTTACAATTTTTTTTTCTGAAATCTAAGAAAATGTCAATAATAATTCTTCTTTATAAAAATTATTTTTGCTGACTACTTTTAATATCGCTCCTCCCTACACGAAAGGTATTTATTGCCATGGAATTACAATAGAAATGGAAAGTAAGAAAATTTCCGATACCAAGTTGTAGCAGTGATCTCAATTCACGGTCATGTACATGTAGACAGAACATGTATGCAGACCGAGATCCAAATCTGAATAGCAATGTTAGTTTTAATCATGTCTACTAAATACGTCACTATCATGGGGCAGAATCTGTAAAAGGTAAATTTGAAAGAGATTCAAACTCACGATTCACATCAGTTACCATAGAGTGTGTACCAAAGTTTTTGACATTGAGGCGTTCTGATGGGCAACATCGGTTTAATACACTCGGCCACCGAAAAATACCCACTACTGTTGCTGTGAAAAATTCGGTATAAAAAAAGTAGTTTTGGCTTACGGGTACCGGTCATAATTTTAAAAACCTACATTTGGTGGCGCTCTCAAGTTGTAAGAAACACCCAAGCGATTATTCGCTGGATTAGCAAATAAGAGCATTAAATAGTAGCAGCAGATACGTGTTCTTCGAACATTCAGATCAGTGGAATTTATTCTTGACTAGGGAACAACCAAACTCCGGGGTTTCCGTGAAGCTTCAGATTTGCAAAACTTAGAAAACGAATTTTCTTAATTGTCATCAAAAAGCAACCACAGGAGGCACAATAACATTGTAGATTATCATTATACTTCATTTGGTTTTGTTTCATTAATAGATGTGGATTTTTGTGTTAAAATTTCAAATTTATCAAATATATTCCGGAGTAATCATTCAGTAGCAAAATGAGAGGTTCGACGAAGGTTGGAGAACCACCCATTGGTTTGACGTGCTTAAGGTAAAGAAGGACAGATCATAGAAGGACATCTAGAATCGAGGTCGACCAAAACAGAAGGATCGACCTCAGAATAAAATTTATTTTTATCTTTTGTGTAGCCACGCATAGTTGAACCAAAAAACTTTTCGTGGAATCGCATTCACTCATTAAACCTCCATGTTTTAAGCAATCAAAGCAGCTTCTTTTTGTGTTAAGAAACTGAATGCATTATCATGTATCTAGACCACTGGTTCTCAAACAATGAGCCACAGCACGTAAGTCGGGTGGGCCACGGACGTCTGTGTACTTCAAAAATAGGATTGCATGCCCAATAAGGTTGAGAAATACTGGTCCATTTGAACACCATACAGACCAGCACCTGTGAACTAGAGGCGCAAAAACCTTTTTTTTGGAGATCAACTCCATTGCCCTGATATCGGACGCTTATTCCAGTGACATTGTAATTATCATATCAAAGTTCTTATGAAAGTGGGCCACAAATTTTTGTGGCCTTAAAGTGGGCCACGGCACGAAAAAGGTTGAGAACAACTGATCCAGACAAACACTGAAAGTTCAGGCAATTATTTAACTCGTGATCATTTTGCAAATTGTAAATTCTTTCTTCACTTCTAAGACATTTCGTTTCAATGGCATCGTGTCGATCACTTTCACCTTCTTGCCATGGCCACAATTGATAAATTTTGTTGGAGAATAACTAGCTTGGCCATTTAGCAAAATGGTTTTGCCTGATTCATCAAGAAAAAATTCAGCAAGCTACTTAAATTAAGTCTGTTGACTTTTCAGACTATAGAAGGACTAGCCCGCGTCGCCCGGCAGAGGCCCTCCATCAGTAATGTCCGGGTTTAGTATTTCGGTTCAACCGGCCAAGCCGGCTTCACCCATCCGGCTCTTATGTGAGCAGTTGCAAAAAGTTAATCAATTTATGCTCTTGCACAATTCTTGTACACGAAATTGTGATCGTCATATTCTCTTAATCATGAATGGCAATGCTCACAAAGAATCCTGTCACAAATTATCATTGATACTTGTGAGGGAGCAAGGATTGTACATAATCAAAACTGATTGTAGCGGCAAAATGGTGGTTGCTTTCACAATTAAAGAAAAAATCTATTTGATGGTAAACTTATTTTGCCAATTGTTGCTACCCTTTTCTTGTTTATATTTGTGATATCAAGCTCCTAATTTGGCTGCGCTTTTGGTCTTGTTTCCGGCATAGCGACAATAGCGGCTATTGTTCTCTCTAAATCCACTTTTACAAATTGTTACGGTTATGGTTTTATGTTGATTTTTTCTTAAACTTGGGATTTTGTTACAATGATGTAGAGTATAGACATAAACGACATAAATATCATAACAGGCAGGATATCAGCATAAGGAAAAATCCTTGCTTTATAGCATATATGACGGCGTAACCCGCAGAGACCCCGTCAGTAACGTCGGAATTGAGACTGTCGGTTCAGTCGGCTTTACCTATCAGGTTCTTGTTTGAAGAGTTACCGAACGTTTATGTGTTTTCTGCAGATAAGATGTTCACGACTTTTCGTGCTCCGTTTTCTAACAGAATATCTCATTTCAAGATCCTGGCTATGCCTTAGGTCTATGTGCTCTGTTTATTGCTGACACGGACCCAAGGAAACCTTGCGTTTCCCGTAGTTTGGAAGTAAGAATTACATTTCTGCTATTAAGCTATTCTAAAGCAAAACAGCAAAGATGTCTTTCGAGCCTTGCGATTTCACACAGTGACGCTGTTTTCTTTTGATTTCCCCTTAAACTTTCTCAAGTTCTTGCTGGCTACGCATTATGTAGCGTGTTTTTTTCTCCCTGCTTGACGTGCCCTGGGGAGTTTAAAGTATCCTTGGGTTTCCTGAAATATTTGGTTTGACCTCGGTACCTCTATAAAGCTATTATAAAGCAAAATACCAATAATATCTTCCATGAGTGGTGCGATTTAACGCAGTGACGTTTATTTTGATTTCGCCTCAAACTTTCTGAAGTCCCTGCTGGCTACGCATTACGATTCATACTCGTTTTTCCTTTCTTAAGTATGCTCATAGAAGTTAAATAGGTCCTTGCTTTTTCCAAATTTTCAGGTTTAATTCCGGTAGCTCTATTAAGCTATTATTAAGCAAAATAGAAAAAATGTTTCTTCTAAGTATGGTGCGATTTAAACCCGGCAGGCCATACTATCACCCGCGCTGATTGCAAACGTATCAATTAATGCAGCTGCGTCAACTTCACCGTACTAACATTTGTTTGAGCCACAACGAAATGTTTGACTAAATACAAGCTGTAGCTCCTGTACATGTAATGGTGATCATGTTGGTTTATTAATGAAGACTGGAAGCATTCAAAAAAAAAGAACGATGACACAAACTACCATTCGTAATTTTTAAAAGAGTAAGGGGAGGAGATGAAACATAGTCAAAATTGATGGCGTCGCCCAAATGGTGGTCGTTTTGACTTATAAAGAAATGAGCTGTTTGGTGGTAGGCATGTTCGACGATTTGGTGGGCCCGCTTTCGTATTAATATTGGTGACTTTAAGATTTTTGCCTGCGCTGTTTGCTTTAATTCGGCCATAGCATTAAAAGGGGTCCTGCCTTTCCTTAAAGTCATACAACCTATTGCAATAGGCGCCTATTGACATCTTTTCAAACAAAAGCATATTCTCTTAATCCAGTGTCACAGATTGATGCTATTATTGTTTAATTTTGATCTTTTCTTAAATTTCGGATTTTATTACATTTAACTTTGACCCTAATTCAGACCTCCCTACTTTTAAATAAAGATTAGTGTTTTGTACCGATAGACGAATCCTTGCAATTACAAACATCAGTAATGGGCTTTACCATTTATGTTTGCTATCAAAATGATAGTAGATAATTTTGCTGCCTGCTGCTGTTTTCAGCAAATAGTGGCAAACATTGCGTTGGCATTTAACATTATGACCTCACAATGCGTTTTGAGAAATTCTTATTAGGATTACTACTTACCACTTCTTCGTCACTGTAGGCGAATTACTATGAACTACCGTCTCTGACTGCGTGCATGTTCCTTGGCCCTGGCATAAACGCCGCCATGCAAAGCGGCGTTTATGCCAGGGCCAAGGAACTAACCCAAAATGAAGCACCCACAGTTCAGTTATAGCAGTAGCGGAAGCCGCATCAATAATGTCGAGATTAAGAACATCAAATCAGCTGGCTGCTGCGACAGCCTCGCTTAATTGCAAAGGAAATTGCTTTAACATTAAGATCATATGTAGCTCGATTCCTACATTTTGTTGCAAACGATAAGAAAGGACCTTCTTTACCCTATCGTCCTTTTCTTGGTTGATCACCAAGTGTTTTGCTTGAAGTAGGCGGCATATTAAAATTTGTAGACTTTGAGTCTTATGAATAATTTGATTAATAATGCCAAAGATCCATGCTATCGAGAAAGAATAGACAAAATGTATCAAAGTACTTAGTTTTTTTAGAAATTTCAATTTTGTGAACTGTAGGCACTAAACTTTTGTGTTTTTAACCGGTAGACTACATTTTATAAGCATTTGGAGACTTCAGTTATTGGTGGATCTATTTGAAAACGTCGACAAATAATGCAAAAGAACAACGCTCGTGAGAAAAGTAGTCAAAATGTACCAAAGAACTAAATTTGTTTAGCGATTGCAAGTTTGTTAGCTCCAATGGGAAAATTGTACAACTAGAAATGAAACATCATGTATGGCAACCGATTTTTGATCAGCCATTATAAACTAATCCTTAGCCTCAAGTAATTGGAGTCACATATTGCTAGAAAGCAGATTTCCTAAGCTTTCAAAGGACAATAATTTTTAGTACTTTCTTAAAAAGTTTTTGTATTAAAGTCACCTGTTTTTACTGAGCTCACCAGTTTTGGGAGGGGTAAAAAGTTACACCACAGGTATCAAAGTTTAGTTTTTTCAGTGTAAAAACTGATATTAATTGAACACATTATACACTATCGGAATCGCCTTGAAATAACTTTTAATTTGTTGAATAAGGTTTGAAAATCAGTTGAGAAATAAGATCACAAATCAGTTTTTTGGTAAACTGAATTTGTAAAAAGGTTGCAATTTTTAAAAACTTCTTCATATTATGATCTGCGGTAGCGAACATTTGAGTCAATCGTACGAGACATATTATGACGTCATAGAGCCAGTTTAAGCAAGCAAGCGAAATAGAGAAGAAAAAATGCTTAGAAGGCTGGGAGTGCTTAAATAAAGAATTGCTCGTGGCATATTTAAATAAACATTAATTGTTGTAAAATTGTTTTCATCAAAAGTAGCTTATTAATATCTCCTAAAAGAACGTTTAATCGCGTTACTACGATGAGTACTTTTTGAAAAAAAACAAAAAACAGATAGTTCAATGAATTGTTGATTGTGACGTCATTTTAAATCTAAACAAATGAAAGTTTTTGAAACGTGGTCAGTCGGAAGCTGGTTTTCGTTTAAGTAAAAAGCAGTTGTCTTCTGTCAAGTAATGCAAATTCTAAAAAAATTATTTTTGGTTATGACGTCACGAATACCCACCCTTATAACACTCAGCACGAAGTGATGATCAATTGTGCCAAGTTTGATGCTTGTGCCTAAAGCAGTTTCAGAGAAGTTGACAGACAATCACACAGAATTACGCTTTATATATTAGATTACCTGATCTAACTTCTTCTCATGCTTTTCGGCAATTTGTTTGTCAACATCTACAGCAGGGTTTCCCAAACTTTCAGGTCATTGGTACCCTCTGGACAATTTAGTTTCGCTCGTGTACCCCCGCACTTCCGCTGATATTAGGGTTACCAGATTTGGAAAAGCAAAAATCGGGACAATGGATGGCGACTTTTGACGAGACGAAATTTATGGGCTTTTCAAATTTTCCTGTAACAAAAGCGGGACGCTGGAATGCAGTTCTGGACTAGATTGCCGGGGCAAAGGTTCATTTTACGAAAAATTAAGAAAAAAAGTGGTGTTCTCCAAAAAAAAAAAGGTCATGAGTTGCTTGGCTGCACATTTTGCGCCTCTTTCAGGCCAAAATCTACCTAATTCTTCCGACCAGTGAGGTTCTGACCTTTTTTTTTTTTTCTTTTTGGAGATCGCCCCAGATTTTTTTTTAGTCCAAATTCGTCACCTTATCGGGTTCACTGCAGGATAAAGCGGGACAGCGGGACAAGGCCTCAAAAAGCGGGATTGTCCCGCCTAATTCGAGACGTATGGTAACCCTATCATCTACCCCCTGAAAAGTCAAAATATACCCCAGTTTGGGAACCCCTGATGTACCCCCTGAAAAGTCTAAATGTACCCCAGTTTGGGAACCCCTGATCTACAGTATATAATACCAACAACATTCAAAGTGGTAACCTCTAACATGGCTAGATTTTGACCACAAGCATTGCAAAGACTTTGGATTTGCAAGAAGATTCTTCTCACAAGAACATGAGTCTGACTAAATTTGTTAACAAAACTTTCTCTAATCAACCCTTAACCAGCTTTACTCTTTCTCTACAGCAGAAAAATGCCCAGGATTCTCACTGGTGCAATGCTAAAGCAAGTAAACACTGGTCAACAGCAAAATGTTGCGCTACCAGAAAACAATCATTTCTCTATGCTTTTGGTGTGCTGAGCCCAAATCTGCAGTCAGATTTTTGCTATCACGTCTACAAATTGAGATAATTGCATTTTATTCCACTTATTTTCTTGTCAATTCAGGTCTACTTTGAAATCCAGTCGCAACAATGACTCCCATTATTGAGAAACTATTAAAAGTTTTAACCTCACTGCATTTCTTTTGTGACGCAACAATTGATGTACGCATGTAAACAAGCTGGCTAAATAGTGGGCTATTAAGTCAGTACTCAGTAGCGTTTTTATCTTAGCAAAGTACTAGTATTAGTCGGCTGGGTGATCAAATTTTGGTGAGAATTGCGACTTTGAAGTTGTCTAAAGAATGATTTTTTATGAATTGTTTGTAATTTCAAGGTTTTTTTTATATAATATATTATTCTAGTTAGTCTTAAAGGTGCCACCGTGAGCTTACTGTGGATTTAGATTGTACTTTCCAATTGAGTCTCTTGCTGTGATATTGTTTTGAAATACCTTGAGACAATAATTGCAGTAGCTGATAAACTTACGAACCAGAGTGGCCAAACTTCAAAAAGGCAAAATATTCACTGTCTGAAAGGTAATCTTTAAAAATTTCTTTAACTTTTTTAGAGGACGAAAATGCTTTTAGGCTCCCCTTAAAAATTTCAAATCTTGAAAAACACTCTCTTTTAAAAAGTTCATTTTAAAAATCAAAGCTTTCATTTAGTTTTGAAGAAGAAAGTGGATGGAAGTGTAGGAGTGTGTTTTATTTAATTCATTGCTCTTCACTCGATAAAGAAATCCTTTTATTTGATGATAATTACAGTGACTGCGAATTATACAGTAATAACAACAAGCAACACATATTTATGGTAATAATCATAAACCGTACCAATAATAAGCAAGCGATGCGTATGTTATATATCGAAAGCACTAATCACGTGATACGGGCGCGGTCCTACCAATTAAGATTATAGATATAACAGCAATGTAGCAAGCAACAGCGATGCGATACAGAAAAACAAATACAAGATCATAACTGGCAGAAACATAAATCATCCCATTACGGTCGTTTTAATCATCCCGTCTAATTATTTTGATTTTCCGCTAAATGTTCGTAATCATCCCATTTAATAGATTTTAATTCTTAATTTAATATCTTTAATCCTACCACTAATTTATTCTTGCTAGATTCATGAGTTGCCGCCACAGATCTCCTCCCCACATTTTTGAAAGTGATGGGTTGATAGATGCAGCAATTTTGCCTGTGGGAGCAGCGACCTCATCGGCAGATAGCTGAGGGCTGCTTAATTCAAAAAATAATAAAGGGTTAATATTGAAAGCAGCGGCAAACACAAGTTGATTGGCTTATGAATTGACAGCATAAGAGCAAATGTTATTGATAATGCCATCACTATTAGCCGTCAATCACACCCGCTCTAAAGACTTCCTCGAAAATGCTAATTTGTGGACGCATCATAGGATTGGGAAACGGACGGACGTGAGTGGATTGCCGGCGTATTCGGCTGGACTTGAGCTCTCTTTAGAGCATGCTAAGAGCGTCGGTGTAGATAAACTTATTTTGAAGCGATTTGCCGACGCAGTTGACCAGGCTTTGCAATACAAAAAATGTGTGAAGTAGTAAGCTAAACAAACATTGCCGGCACAGTTGACCGGAGTTTGGCTCGCGTTGTAGCGTGATATGATTGTCGGTATGGCGAACCGGGATTTGCGATGTAAAAAATGCGAAAAATAAAATAGCAATGAAAATCGATGCGCAACACTCATTGTGAGATAGCGGGCGGATTCGTCCAAGTCTATTGTCTGACAATTTTCTGCATGCCTAGCAAAGTCTCCGGAGCAAGGAAGGCCGACGCACGCAAAGCGACCGACGAACAAAAATCAACATGTAGCCCATAATTGATAATTAATTATGCTCATAAAACAGAACTTCATTTTAAAAATTCTTATGTATTTTGTGGTGGAGGAATAAATGATAGCACGTCCGCAGTATATTGGGGTAATAACCTGTTGTTGTTGTTGTGATTACCCCTCCTCTTCCTCGGGATGAAGGTACGGCACGAACGGCAATTCAGGTTTTGAAAGAAGACACATAATCGCTTGGTAAATCTCAAAACAAAGAAAAATTTTATATTGACCTGGCAACTGATATTGTTTACACGTATTTTTTGTAAAATGTTTAGCCAAAGCTTATCTGGCGTCTGCAGAAATAAAACAAATATTTTCAAATCTGTAACTATTGGCCAATTTTAGCGCCTAGATCTGCTTTTTGTTGTACATAGGTTGGAATTTGCAAAAATCTCCTTACAAGCTTAAATTACCATAAGTTTTTCAAAGCTATGTAGAAAGATAAGTTGATACACCTTGCAGGCTGACACAATATGTGCTTATAGTATGTTTGATTTTAGCATGGTTTGGTTTAATGCTGGTAAGCCTTTTTAGCATAGTAGCAGTTTAGCTTCCGTATTAGTCATAGCAGGTAATGCTAAATTTATAAGCTACCGGTAACTCCTCTGCAAACTATTGTTAGTTGCCGTAATAGCAACGTTTGCATATTAACAATTACTCCGGTGCTATTTATATGTTTTGTATCATATTGTAATTTATTTTTCAAAAGATCCAATTCGATTTACACCGTGTAATACAATTGGTTGATAACTTCAGACATAAGCTGTACTGAATTAGCGAGTTGTAAAATTATTACTATGACCAGTAAATACGTATTAAAAAGCAATCGAAAGTTTTGATCACCTCCAAATGTGTTTGAAAGAGCGCAAAACAAGTTATTGAAGATTGTCATACAAAGCGTCTGTTAGTAATTTTAGCATTGACAAACTGAAATCTATAAAGGCAAGGATTGCAATTAGTCTAGACGGATTTAATTGCTGCTGTATTAACATAGCCTTTCTGTATCAACGTACCCTCCAAGGAAGCTATATTTGAGGCTTCAATAAGATCAATAAATCGTAGGCCACAGTTTTCGCTTGAAACTCCAAAAGGTCAAAATTGCATCATCTTATCTTCCCTTCCTCTACTTAATGGAACAATGTTAAACAAACAACAGCTTGTTTTATCACCAACGCCACAAGCGACCTTCCAGTATAAATGAGTTTAAATTATAAAATTTTATAAAACATTACTTCATGTTGTAAGAGATAAAATCAAGGTACACTAGATCAGCTGAGCTACTTTATTATAAGAAATATCGATTTCGCCTTATACAGGCATTTTCAATTTCTTATTAAAATGCCTGTATAAGGCGAAATCGATATTTCTTATAATAAAGTAGCTCAGCTGATCTAGTGTACCTTGATTTTATCTGTTATATGATTGTCAACCTGGATCGCTTCGAGCAAGTTGCTTCACGGGTAGATTCCTGGTAGTATATTTACTTTTGCTGTCATTCATGTTGTAAGTTAAGAAATTGGAAAAATGCGATTTTAGTTGTTGAGTTTTCATAATACAATAGTTTATTAATCTCTTCCCAAAAGTGATGGCACGAAGTGTGGTATCAATCATGATTTCGATCTCTTTCACGAACAATGTAGGTCCTGTTGCACAAACAATTATCCCAAACTGGATTCGAAACCTTCGAAGTTGCCAGCACTGCCAGTGCAGTGCATTTCTATCATAAACACGACAATCAAGCACTGAAACAACAATAAATTGGGTTCCGTCGAGACAAATATTGTTAACCCTCACAGGGATAGAGCCCGGAACGTCTCGATTTAAGACCAGTGCCTCATCTTTTCGAAGCTCAAACATAAAATTACCAACCACGCTACACGTTAACTCTCAGCGATGTTTTAATTGATCCAGTGATCACGGTTTCACACTAACCAAAAATGCGTTGTGCTCAGGAGAAAACCACTTTATGATGACTTACTCGGCTTCGTGAATTCTAACAAAGCAGATCTGTTACTCATGCTATGCTAAGCGACACCTGCTGCTTTGCTGCGACATTTACAACAAAATTGAAGGAAAGAAACAAATAGAGGTGTAAACGATCAGTAAAACGCAGTTTAATTTTGAGCTTACCGAAAAAAATTCAGCTGACGTCGAACATTTTGGAACGCAAAACAGACGAAGTTTGATTTGAGCAGAAGATACCTTATTGTACCTTCTATGCTGCACCAATCAACAGCCGCCTCAACGTGGTGTTGCGGTCCCCAACCCCGTTTGGGTTGGGTCAAAATGGCTGTTGGCCTTCCCGAGGGTCCCAGTTACCCCGGGCACTCTCCTTTATTTTTTCGCTATGCTGCCCCCTGAAATACTGCAGAAGGGCAGCACACAGCATCTACAAAATCGGTCGCCTGTTTTCACTTTTTCTTTTCTCCTGCCCTACTCTTGCCCTCCTTCGTCTCCTCATTCTTCTTCTTCTCCTGATGAGCGGTAACGTTCATCCTAACCATGGCCCCATCTTTCCTTGCTCTGTGTTGGCTGGAAATGTGACCTGGCGCGGCAAGTCAGTGGAATGCTGCACCTGCTCCAAATGGGTCCATCTAAGGTGCTCACAACTTTCCCTGTCTAAATTCAGAGCTCTTGGCAGCTCTCACTCTTGGAGCTGCTTCCCCTGCCGTAACACTGTGAGTCCCTCCTCGGACTCCTCCAACACGTATAACTCCACTGTACAATCTGGCCCCCCTCTACTGATGCTGCACTCTCGCGTCACCCTAGTCTCCAAACCTCGTATCCTCCATCTGCACATTCTATATCCCCTTCCTCTGCCCCTTTACCACTGTCCCTTGCTCCTGGCCGTCCTTCTACGCCTCCTGCCTCCTCTCCTCCCCCTGACTCTCTCAGGGTTCTTCAATGGAATGATGGAGTTCTCCGTGCCAGCAGCACTGAACTACTTCACTTTCTCTCGTCCCATCCAGTTGACCTTATCTGCATCCAGGAATCCAATCTTAACTCTTCTTCCTTTTTCTGGAGTCCTGGATTCTATGCTCTGCGTTCTGATTGCACCCACTCCCGGTATGGCATTCTCTCTTTTAATGCCACGCACGCTAGCGGCGGCGTTGTCGTTTTCGTCAGGCAAGGCCTATCCTTTTCTGAACTTTCTACCTCCTCTCATGTAGGGGTCAACATCTCTCTTAACAACTCCTCCTCGGTGTCATTTCTTAATGTGTACGCCCCCCCTATTCGCTCCTCCCCAACGGATGACAGAACCGATTCCTTCTTTCCCTCCTCCAGAAATCTCTTCATTCTGGGGGACTTCAATTGCCATCACCCCCTCTGGCACTCGAGAGGTACTTCTGACCCCCACGGGGAGGAAGTATTCGACTGGGTCATCTCTTCTGACCTCCTCCTCCTCAATGACCCTGACACCCCCACTCTTCTTCATCGCTCCTCTGGCAGTCGCTCCTCTCCTGACATCTCCTTTGCTCCTTCTACTCTTGCTTTTTCTCGCTCCTGGGAGGTGTTTCAGGACCTGGGTTCTGACCATCTGCCAATTCTTCTATCTATTCCTCTCTCTCCGGTCCTTCGCCCCAACGAGCGCCCCCCTTCCTTCAATTTTCAGAAAGCTTGCTGGGATGGCTTTGTCTCCTACTTTGACTCTCACTGTCCTTCAGCAGAGGAATACTCGTCTCTTTCTTTTTCCTCTGCTGCTGCTCTCTTTACCTCTTTGACTTTGAATGCAGCCAAATCTTCCATTCCTTTCGGCCGCATCAAACGCCCTCCTAAAGCCTGGTGGTCTCCTGAGGTGGAACAAGCGGTTAGTGAAAAACGCAAGGCTTTCGCTGCCGCTCACAGAAGAGATGAAGATCGCCAGGCTTACATCTCCGCTTTTTGACGCACCTCCTCAGTCATTGCCAAGGCTGAGGTATGGCAGACGACTTGCTCTTCTCTTTCACCTAGGTTTAACCCTAAATCTGTGCACTCTCTTCTTTGCTCTATCGCTGGCTCTCCTTCCTCGTCTTCCTCCTCTCTTAACTTTCCCAACTGCTCTTCTCCCAGGGAATTGGCTTCGGTATATGCCGCTTACCTGAGGTCTCACTTTTTCGTTTTTCAGCCAAAGGCTCTGCGTAGCAGAGCCAGAGGCTACCTCACTGAGCTCCGCCTAGCCACGTGCTCGGAGAAGTCTCACTCGTCCTTTTGCTCTCTCTTCTCACTCGCGCAATTTCTTGCGGCTGCCTCCAATCTTACCTCATCGACTGCCACTGGCCCAGACAAAGTTGCCTATCCCATGCTAAAGCATCTTCCTCGCTCTGGCATGGATTTACTTCTTCACATCTTCAATCTTTCCTGGTCTTCGCATTCCTTTCCTTCCATCTGGAAGGCATCTTCCATTATTCCCATACACAAAATGGGAAAGCCTCTCGACTTTTCTGCTTCATTCCGGTCTATCTCTCTCACCTCCTGCGTATCAAAGCTGTTTGAACGCATCATTCTACCCCGTCTACTCTTCTTTCTGGAGTCTAATTCCATTCTCTCTCCCCACCTGGCCGGTTTCCGTCCTGGACGGTCTATACTTGATCAAATTCTGTACCTTTCTCAGTCCATTTCGGATGGGTTTAACAAATCCAGGCCGGGCTTCAGACGATTCTCTCTACTATCGATTTCTCTAAAGCTTTTGATTCAGTCAGGCATCCCGCCCTTTTCCACAAAGGTATTTCGGCTGGCCTCCCTCCTTGCTTTGCTCGTTGGACTCAATCTTTCCTTTCTGATTTGCGCGCTTCTGTGGTTTTTCAAAATCACAAAAGTCGTTGCTTTCGAGTCCGTCGAGGTGTTCCGCAAGGATCCGTTCTTGGCCCTGTACTTTTCTCCCTATTTGTTAATGATCTTCCGGCCTCTCTGCCTTCTTCCGTCAGCTGCTCTCTTTACGCTGACGATCTGGCCATTTGGTCCTCCTCCCCCTCGGTCCCCACTGCGGTGGATGCCACACAAGGAGCTCTGTTTCGATTGGAGCGCTGGTCGGAGTGCTGATGTCTTCCCCTAAATCCGATCAAATGTGAGGCCTCCTTCTTCTCAGTGGATTCTCACCAAGCTAACCTCTAGCCCAACCTCCTCCTACTCGGCTCCCGCCTCCGTTTTAATCCCACTCCAACTTTTCTTGGGGTCACCTTCGACCGCACTCTTTGCTTTTCTAAACATGTATCTTCGCTAAAGGCCAAGTTCTTCCCACGTCTCAAGGCCTTACGCTGTATCTCTACTTCCTCATGGGGCCCCTCTAAGGAGTCCCTCTTTCTTCTGTACAAATCTTTTCTTCGGTTCCTTCTCACCTACGCTTCACCCGAATGGTTTCCTTTCCTAAGCGCTACCAATTTCACTAAATTGGAACGCCTCCACCGAGCGGCCAGTCGCGCCATCACCGGCTGCCTCTCGTCCTCCCCTATCCCTCTATTACTCACCGAGGAAGCCTGCGCCATTCTGCACGCTCTTTGCTGGTCTCGGCAACACCATAAAGTCTGCCATTTTTCTTCTCTTCTCCTCCTTTCTGACTCTCGTTCTGTCCTCGCCACCCTGTCCTCTCCTCCATCTTTCCTCTTATCTCAAACTCTGTGGCAGATCTGGCAGGAACTGTCTTCTCTCTCCTTCTGTTCTATCAGGTTACAATGGGTCCCCGGACATTCGTTTCTCCCGGGGAACGACGCGGCTGACGAGCTGGCCAGACGGGGAGCGCTACTTGCGCCCTCTGCAATCCCTTGTAGTCTCTCTCTTATCTCTCGTATCCACTCTCGTCTTTTCTCGGACTGGAGGCGTACTGTCTCTTCGAAGTATTTTGACACACAGGTTCCCTCGATTTCCACTGAGGAACTTGTGCTCCCTCGTCATGCTCGCTGTGTCCTCTCTCGTCTTCGCTGCAACGGACACAGCCTTCTTTTAGGTTCTTATCTCTCTAGGATTGACAGAATCGGGAATCCTTCCTGCAGCGCCTGTGGACACTCGTCCCAGGACATTTCTCATCTCATTTTGCACTGTCCAGCTACGGACACTTTGCGCCGCTCACTCTTTGGCGACTCTCTATCTCTCTACAACCTCTGGTCCAGACCCTGGGGAGTTGCCTGGCTTCTGGGGCTCCATGGTCTTCCGCCATGCCCCCATCCCTCAGAAAGGGTCGGGTAACCAACAACAACAACCTTCTATGCTTCCATTCTGTGATGATGTTGCACGGCCATCCAACATGGTAGGATACATCCAAGCAATTAATGTTATGACTACCTGCAATGAAACGTTAGAAATGTGCTTGCAAATGCTGGCTACATTATCTTTTTGAAGGTAATTTTTAAATGCAATAATTTTTAAAGGTAATCATGAGCGGCGATTTTGAAAATACATTAAAAGCATACAATAATTTTTCAAAAAGAATCACTGTGCAAAATAAAAGATCGAAAGTGACCATTCCCTCTGGGGAAAGAGAGAAGGGGCAATTACAACATACAGTTATAACGTAAGATATAGAAGTACCATACCAAATCAAAGTTATTATTCGTTTCCAAATCGCAAAAACACAGACAATCATTTTACTTCCTTGAAACACAAAAACAAATAGAATGTTATGATTTCAAATGATAGCAAAGTGATATCGCAGTTGCATGAGCTGATAGTTGTAAGGATTTTAACCAGAGGATTTAAATTTCAACAAAATGATCAAAATACATCTGAACAGAGAAGGCATGTACTTGTACATCAATTTCACTAGCATTCTCTACAAGCAGTATGTACTTTTGCTAGTCGTCATGGGTGGGGATGGAAATCGGGATTAATGCAATGTTGGTTTTAGTCAGACCACCAGCAGGAGAAAATAAAAAGAACAATTTTACAGTAATTATCAAACACTAAGCCACTTTTTCTCGTTTTTCATAATTGGCAAACGGACTTTTTAAATAAGAGTCGTTAATCTGGGGTCCATGGACCCCAAAGGAGTTTGAGAAATGCTGTAAAGAGTCCCAAAAGCGAAATTCAAATATACAAAAATCCACGTATTTTTATCTCGGCATAAAGCAATTATTCCACTTGATTAGACCACTACTGTAGTCAGACAAGCGGAAAACTAGTTTGGAAAACAGCAAAATTGACGTAAGAACAAACTGCGCTATTATGATAAGTCTGGCCTCGGCGCTTATACGTTTTCTGTTGTAAAAGATTAAACCACAAAAACTAATAAGTGAACAAATTTAGCCAATCAAAAGAATGTCTAAGAAGAGAAAGTATAAAAAAGACCATAGTTTTTGGTTTGACCTTTGCTACAAGCAGCAATGGCCGCAAAGACCACAGTATTTTCTATGCAGCAAAGTGTTTGCCAATGCAAGTTGGCATTGGTTTCAAGCCAGCAAAGCTAAGAGACAATTTGATAAAAGTGTGATCTCGGCTTTTGCAGTGTTTTTCTTGAGAAGTAGATTTTTATAGAAAGTGATGGAAGTTCGTGATCAAAAACAATTTAAGAAAGAAATTTATGAAGCATGGTTTGATATTCAGATTATGTGCTGTTAGGTTTCTGCAAATTTACGTTTCTTCAATTACGTTGTAGCGATTTATTACGTAGCATTATTTTCAACAGCAGTCAGCAGAAAACGGCATAAAGTGCGGACGTATTATCTGCAAAACCTTTTACGCAGCCAAACGCTGAATCCAGAAGACTTCTGACTGCAAGTTTGGTACTCGATTAATCATGCACGCTCCTGATAACGTAATATTCACCAAGAAAAAAGATGACCAGCATGTAAGTATGCTCTCAACTGTTAAGTAGTAGAAGATGAAGTTTACTGTTGGCCAAGGGAAGAAATTGTCTCCATCAGTTCGCCTGAGCAGTAGACAATAATCATTTGCTCTTTACAAATAAAACTAGCGACAAAAATTAGCAAAACCAATTCTATGCGATGCCAGTCAGAAAACTACTACCTAGTCTGATGAAACACGATTGGTGATAGATGTTTACAATATTACTATTAAAGTAAAATCTTACATAACAAGGGAATACAGTGTGCAACGACAGCATAGCCTACTATAGAAAAATTTCGTATATGATACAAAGCGTTTTCTCAAAAGATTAAAAAGAACCAAATAGTCAGCACCTTCTCGACAAAAAAATGCTTCATCGCATACGCGAAACAATAACGTGATACCAGCTGAAAAAGAATCTCAATTAACGAAAGTAGCATCACCACATTGGCAAAACGACCAATATAACTGGCAAGTCACGCTCGTTTTTGTTCTTTTTTGGTTGTAGCCAGCATAAGTTATCGTAACTCAGTAAAAGTACTTTATCTTCGAAACACATAAACTGGAAATGAAAACGTAAAACAGATAAATAGGAATGATAATAACAACTAAAAAAGCATCCAGTTACAGCCTTACGAAAAATATGTTAGGTCAGACACGAAATCAGCAGTATCTAGTCCCATGTAGTACCAGAAAAATGTAAAACAACAATTTTTCAAATAGGTTACGGTTAAGGCAAAAATACAACTTAGCATCAACCAATGTGAAAACCAAGTCGGCGAAGTTTAAGGCACTGTAGTCAGAAATTATCACCGTTTTGAAGTAAAGTTTTTTGTTGATTTTTGTGAAGATAAAGAAGAGCACGTCTTTACAAAATGGCTTTAAAGTATATTTAAGGGGTGAGCATAGTTTTTATTTGAAGAGCCACATGCGGAAATGTTAAACAACGGCAGAGCCACAAATTCCGTTTGAAGTGTTAATACAAATACAATAAACAAAACAAGCTTTACTCAAAACAATTTAATAGAAACAAACACAACAATACACCATATTACAGTTTTTACACGATTTTACCAGCATTTGATCAACTGTGGGTTTTCATTCTATTAGCTAGCTTCTGAAAATCTGGGCAATGTGTCAAGGCGGTGCGAATTAATTCGCTCAAGTGTTCATTTGTTAGGCTTGCACGATATTTTGATTTTGCAAATTTCATCACAGAGAATAAAGATTTACAGCAACATATAGTGCTAAAAACAGAAAGGAGTCGTGCACTGTTCTTTTTAAGTTCTGGATATTTACGCTCCGTAACCTGTTGCCAGAACTCCAATGTAGAGTGGCACTTATTAAAATTTTTTAGAGCTAGATCTTCTTGCAACTCGGTCAGTTACATTTTTGCTGCAGACACGTTTGTGACGAAAGGTTGACGAACTAGAGAGCCATCATTGATTAAATCGATGTCAAATGGATTTACAAGAAACGTCGAATGGATTTACAAGGATGCTTTTTGTCTGATCAAGAGTGGGTCACCTTCCGGCCAGGCAACGTCACAAATCATAAAAATAGGTTAAAAAGCCGCTAATAGAAGGTTATCAACCTTAAAAATTCGATGAAAATGCTCCTTCTACCGAAAATAAGTCGCCAAAGCTACAAAAATCAAAAAATGTTTGTCAGCCTCCAGCCAAAATAAAAATCCGACCAAGACATTAAAAACTTATAATAACTAGGATAAACAGTAAAGCCGCCTGAAAATTGTGATGAGAACAGAAGAGAAGAACCAAAATTTTTGAGCTTGATTGCATTTTGACGATAAGTTTTTTTCTTGTTTTTATGGAAATTTTACAGGATTTCTGTAAAAACCAGAAATATTTGCAAATCTGGTAGAAACTGTTGGGATTGTCAATTTTAAATAGGCACTAAAAATTAGCCAAAATCAGAAACTTTACTAAGTTTTTGGGGTAAAGAGGGGTTAATTGCCTTTTGTCTCTTAGCTTTTGTGAACTCACCAAAATATGCTTGGGCGGTTTAAACAAGGTGCAATAAACAAACATTGTAGAATGTTTCAATTTACAAGTACTTTTGGCGCTAAAAACTTTGTAAAATCAAAACGTTTTATCACCGCACCACTCATTGGTAATAATTCATTGCACTTTCTAAAGTTATCATTGAAAAGACCATCCCGTATTGCTTCTTGCAACGTCATCACGATCCTTTCAGCTTGGTGCCCCGATATCACGTGACTCTGTAACGTGAAACGTATCAGGAAAATGGAATTCGTAGAAATTTGATCCATTATAATTTGAATGTTTGGGCGCTGTTACTCGTTGCATTATACCTTTCATGTTAGGTCCAGATCTGCTTTATAGTTGGCTGTGCGTTCACACTGCTTCCAAGGTGCTGGAAAATTTATGAGCTGGAAAATTCAGTGCAGATAAAGGTTGAAATCATAGATTTTTCAACAGATGTACGGGCACAGTGATGTCGTGGTTGAAGCGTCAACTTAGTCATCGCGTAAGCCATTATGCTGTTGTTGCTGTTGCCCGACCCCTTCCAAGGGGTGGGGGAGCATGGGCGAAGACCATGGAGCTCCAGAGGCCGGTAAATTTCCCAGTGCCTGGACCAGAGGTCGTACAGAGGCAGAGAGTCGCCAAAGATCGAGCGGCTTAAAGAGTCCGTAGTTGAACAGTGCAGAATGAGATGAGAGATGTCTTGGATTGAATGACCGCAGGCGCTGCATGAAAGATTCTCGATTTTTCCAATTCTAAAAAGGTAGGTGCAGGCTGTGTCCTTTGCAGCGAAGACGAGAGAGGACACGGTGGACTTGACAAGAAAGCAAAAGTTCCTCAGTGGGAACCGAGGGTACCTGTGCCAAAGAATTTAGATGAGACAGTACGCCTCCAGTCTGAGAAATGACAAGAATGGATACGAGAGGTAAGAGGAGAGAGACTACAAGGTATTGCGGACAGCAAGAGTAGCGCTCCCGATCTGGCCAACTTATCAGCCGCGTCGTTTTCCGGGAAAATGATTGTCCGGGACCAATTGCAGCCTCATTGTGTAGGAGGGTAGAGAAGACAGTTTTTGACAGATCATTGAGAGAGTTTGCGGTAAAGGGAAAGACAGAAGAGAGAACAGAGTGGCCAAAACAGAGCGATAGTCGGAGTGGAGGAGAAGAAAATGGCAGACTTGTTGGTGCTGCCAAGAGCTTGCAGAATGGCGCTGGCTTCAGCGGAAAAATTTTAACAAACTGGGCTTATCGTATTGGAAAGAGTGACCTTAGTGCCACAAAATAGTAGTTGGCAAGTACGCCGGAGCCGCCATTGCCAAGGGGAAAAGAAACAGTGCCATCAGTCCACGTCACCAGAACAGTGTCAAGCTTATGCGGCGACTTACGGACTTGGACTGAGGCGCTGGCATCAAAACACTGAGTGCAACTGCCCTATTCTTGATTTACTCCACAGCTGAGTACAGCTGCGCCAGTTTGATATCGCAGCGCACACTCATGTCTCATCGACAATGTTTAAATGACGCATTGGGCATTGTCATTGGCTGCCTGTGTTCCACTATATCGGACCACCTGTCAATCCTTTCATACATCCATCCAGTTTAGCTTCGCCACTTGAGGGTCATACTCTCTTTGGTCAAGTGTGGCACTCTGGACCCAGACCATATTTTACACGGTCAACTAGCTGGGTCACCAGATGCGCCCATTTGTTCTTCTGCGCAGAAACTATTAAATAACCGGTCTAAACTAAGCATCTGCGTGGCTCAGTGGACGATTTTTAGATGGAGCACGAAGTATTTCAAAAGAACATCCATACTCCTTGCTTTTACTCCTAGGGCCAATCCTAGGCTCCCTAGAACGGGCTTGCCCAGAACATCTTGGATTAAGCTCAATCGCCTGCGGACTAATGTTGGACGTTTTCATTCGTCTATATACAAATAGGGTCTCGCTTCCTGGTCGAATTGCGAGTGTGGCGCCATCGAACAAACTGCAGACCACGTTATCTCAACGTGCCCCATACATTAGGCACTTCGAGGGATGGTTGGTCTGACAATTTTGAATGACGATATTCAATGCTGGCTCAATACCACCACAGCCAGCATCTGATACCGATAGTAAATGGATGCCTCTCCACACGAAGAAGAAGAAGAAGACCAGATTGTGAGGTGTATTGGCTGGTCGATAGCCGATTAAACTAACGCGCTCGTTTTGAATAACTGATCTGTGAAATCATAGGCTCAATACCTGAGTCCATTGTGGAACAGCCATTTTATTGTACTATCTTAATTAAGAATTGAGAACTACCAACATAGATAATAATGGTCGAGTAAGAGCTGCAGGATCAAAAACAACAAAATTTGGTTAATCTCATTAATGCAGGCATGTGCAACCATTTTTATTGGTAAGCCAAATGATAAATTTTGAATGAGAACGCGAGCCGCATCAATTTTTTAGAACAAAGTATAGTATCATTTACTTAGATGCAATCTACGACACATTTGTTTGACAATTTGTTGAAAACCTGGGAACAAGTCGTTGGAAGATGAAGAAAATTATTCAGTCCGACAAATTTTTTTCAGCTTAATGTGTCCTTTGCGGTTTCAAATCTTTCGAATTATTTTGGAGTCATCTCAATACATCGAGATCACTTTTTGTTGTCCTTGTAGTGACTTTTTCAACTTATTGGCTTTATCTACTTGCAATTGACATGAAATTTTATTATAGGTCTACTGCTTTGAATGCAAGGAGTTGTAGTTTTGCTTGCTAAGTTCGCTAAATTCTTTTAAACAAGCAATTTTGCTTTGACAAATCAGGCAGATCACTTTTTTAACTTGTTAGACAACAAAATACTTTGCCAACCATTCGTCATTAAACATCCGCCCTTCATCATTGATTTTTCGTTTCCTACTCATCATAAAGTTGTATCAAATGAAAACTATACAAAAAGTTTTAAATTATCTTTTTTTCTACCCCTACAAAGAGTCGTAATTAATACTTGGAACCAACAAAATAGCATTAGCAAAAAAATCACCAAATGAGGTCAATCACTTCCTTTGAAATCGAATGCGAGAGTACCTATTTGGCACCAACAGCTCTCTATCAACTACCAGCTACGATAGTGTAGGCTGACAATTTCTCACAGCTTGCAATAAAGTGCTAATCTCTCGTTGTAAGATGGCAAGGCATGATTAAAGTTTAAACTCATCATTACAGAATGCGCGAAAGGTTGCACTCGCTGTGATGCGGCGTTGTGGACCACATCAAGGAGTAAGTTTAGTTATTCTAAAATTCTTTACAACTTACGGCAGTACTGAGTACCACGCGCGCCGCATTTAACAAGATGACGAGCCGCAGTGCGGGAGGCGGGCCACCGGTTACACATGTCTGCATTCATGTATTTGTCTCCTCAAGTTCCACTCCCACATCAGTACGCAATGATTTTTTTACAAACTTGTATGAGTACATTAACTCCAACATTCCCAATATTTATTGGAGGCGATTTTAATACAATAGAACATTCTTTTATACGCCCAAATTTAATAAAATAAAAAGCAAAGAATTTAACCGCTGTGCTTGATCAAGATCACTGAATAGTTGGTTTTATTAATATCTAGTACCATTAAACAAGAATATGCTTGGAGGGGTCCGACCTCGCCATCTAGATTTTAAAGATATTTCTCGTCTTTGTAATATTTAGCCTACAGAAATAATCGCTCAATAAGTTGTTCATGAAACAGTTAAGCAACCAACAACGTATTTGGCAAAAATTTTGGTAAATTGTTTGCATGTTTAATTCAAAAATCCTCTTTGTTTTATTCTCTCGATATTAAAGGGCTACGGACCCCTTAGCCCTTCCTCCTCCAGCTTATATCTTTGGCTCCCGATTTCCAAATCTAATTCATCAATTATGACAAAAAGTGAAACGCAAAAAATCAAGTTGCATTGTGCAAAATAAAGCAACTGTGGCAAAGAAAGGCTTTATCAAGTTACATAATTTCCTTGAGATCCGTGGGTCATTCAAATTTCATTTTGCTTCAACTTTCAGTGCTGCAGTAGCCTACTGACATAACACCCTGTGTTAGTTGTGGTTGCTTAAATATTTCTGAGAATGCAAATTGCTCTCTGTTTCGCACGAGATCACTTCAGTTGATATTAATCCCCCCCCCCCACCCTCGACAATGATGGCCGGGTGAAAACTACAGGACAACGAAGATCAGCTTCAATGTGAGCAATTACGAAATCTTTTAGTTTGTGGTTCAATTGTCATTACCAACCAGACCAAATCAGCAATAACTGTAATATTGTACGAGATTCATGCTCTTGGTTTCTGGATTAGTATATAATTGCATTGATTTACTTAGGCTTTGCTCTTCTGTTAGCACAGAGCATTTTGGACATTGATTCTTTTTTAAGTGTCTTTGTATAACGCGTAGTCTGTAGAAACGACTGAAACGACTGATATTGTGTTCAATCCTTTACAAAGAAACCAGCCAGCGGCTAACTGGTCGAGTGGGATGGAACGCTGTTTATGGCTACGATCGTGAGTTCGAGGATCACGATAATCAAGTTGCTGTGTCCCTGGGAAAAGCAGTTTACGGCAATTTTCTCTTTTTGTTGCTGGTTTGTGATGCACCGTGCCAGTCGTACCGATAGCTACAAAGCGGATCTAAACGCAGAAGTTCTTTGCATTGCAGCAAAGTTTTTTCGTGATCGCAAAAAAAGAAATAAATCTGAGAATATTTTGGGGAGAGCAAGGCAGGGCTGCTACGGCCTTAGTCCCTCAAACGTTCGTCAACAATCAAATTCATTTTAAATCGAAAACGTTTCTTTTTCACTTTTAATGAAAATGTGCATGCGACCCATAGGTGGCAATATAGAGCACCGAAAAACAAAAAAGGCGCAGGAAAAGCCAAAGAAAAAATAAACGAGTTAATTCTACGAGTAATTCGCATCTTTATAGTTGGTTTTGAAGCGCTTTGTCGTTTCCCAGAGTGCGTTGATGGATCTGATAATTTTGAGTCAGTATCATTGCAATTTCTACAGAATAATGTATGCAATCACAGGTTTGAATAATTGTAGCCTACAAATAAATTTGGAATTATTTTTATACAATTTTTTTCATTTCTATTATTTTTTGTTTGCACCCATTCACTGCTAGGCCTTTACTGTTATACAGGGAACAAGTTGTGTACAGACCTGCTTCCTAGTTACTAAAACAGTGTTGGCTCATTTGTACCACCATTCTACAACTACGTAAATGAAATTGCTTTGAGGTTTCTGCAGATCACAACAACTTAAGCTCATGCAGGCATTGAACTTGCAACCTCGTGATCAGAGCCCACGTTTGGGTGGAAATAGATTCCGTTTTTTGCGTTTGATTTGAAAAACAAATAACATGAGATCAAATTAATCCGGACTTCATTTTACATTACGTTGGTTTTATTTCTGGGGAAGATAAACTGTTTGTAAGTGACATTGACTCTTGGGTCTCCATAACATACAGTGTATTCCCTTTTTTGGAAATAAACAATTTTGTTTCCAGTTACGCATTTGTTTTACATTTTATGCTTCTGTCATACCATTTGAGGGGCCATCACCTTGCAACTCCCCTAACCACGCCACTGCGTTAAGCACTTTGTTTCTCCCCTCTGATCACGTCACTGCTTTAGGATGTTATCTACTACAAGCAAGGAATCTCGATCTATTGCTTTTGACTGTTTGTTTAACACTAAAGTTTTGTCTTTAAGTTTGCATTTACTTGGTAGAAAATATTAATTCAACTCCAATTTATTTTTCTCCACGAATTGTCAGCATAGGAAAATTCTTTTCAATCATTTTCAAGCTCATGAATTCTTTAAAACTTTTTTCCTGTTTTATTTTATTTTATTTTTCCAATCAATATAACAGTAGACGCCGCTTAATATGACCACCTTGGGACCACACCATTTCGGTCATAATATCCGAATGGTCATAAAGCCGAAGTCTCCATAACAGCTCCTGAATTGACGCCGTAAGCCACAAGAAGTCCATACACGGCCAAATTCATCGTTTAACCAAAGTAACAGCGTGACGTTGGCAGTAAAACAAAGTACAGTTTTGTGACACCACAAGTGATGGTAAAACTAAGTACAGTATGTAACAATATGTTGAAAAGGTGAAGTTACAAGTGCGTGGCGGGAAAAAATACTGTATTGTAATAAGAGAGATGGAGAAAATATTGGTCATATTAAACGGAGAATTTTAAATGGAGAAATTCCGGACCGTATCAAATTGGTCATAATAAGCGGCTGGTCATATTATCCGTGGCCATAATAAGCGGCGCTTCCTGTATATACAAAATAGAGAAGTATTATGTGTTCACAATAACATGACATATTCCGTCATTAAAACAATACAAAATCATGGAGATACGAGTACAGTAATTCAATTGCTGTAACTGCTCTGCCACCAACACAGTCAACTGGCATTGGCTGGTACCAAAAAGGCGCTCATTACAACATCCTGAGTGAGCAGCTTTAGTCTCCTGACTCGGCAAAGCATGAGTGGTAGCACTAACTGATTGAGATAAAAGAATTCATGTTTAATTGCAGTCTTTTTTATTTTTTTGATAAAAGGAAAACATTTTGAAAACATTTTTTTATTTCGTCCAGTGTTCGATGGAAATCTACAAGCGACCGATAGGTGGCGATGAAAAAAAACAAAAGAAAAAAACAGAAGCGTAGGAGCAAATTTTGAAAGAATTTGAAATCCTCAAAGTTGGTTTGAAAGCGCTTTAACGTCTACAAGGAAGTGTTTTATAATTTTATAATTTTTGATTTATTTTTCTTCACCTTGTTTTATTTACCAATACCTGTTTTTGTTCGGGTGCTGTCAAACCTCTGCGGTTGTAAACAAAACAAACTGTGTTTAGACCAACTTCGGAGTTACCAGTACTGCTAGTACAATGCATTTTCGAAGAATACCACACCGCAAAGTTCATGCGGGTATCAAACACTCATACCCGACCCAGCGTTTTGCCGAGCTTAGCAAATTTCCAAACGAATTTCAGTTTTTACGAATGACTTACTGGTTGTTTCAAAAAGCAATCAGTTAGAAGTGGATCGGCAAAGAAGAATGGCTTTAACACAGACGCGCAGTCAAAAAGTGATGTTTTCCCTAAATGCAAAAATACTTCGCACATCTTTCAAGCTGTTGTCAAATGTAGGTATTGATTTTTTTTCAGAGTTCTGATTTCATTCTGATCGACACTGCTTTCGTGGCCAGTGTAAACCAAAGAGGTTGCTTTATTTTACTTGAACCTTACATTTCAGTGAATTACACGTCTAATCTGTTCCACTTTGCTCGATTCAGAACATCCTCCTTCTTTAACCCTTTCGCTACGGAACTCAAATTTTTGATGAAAACAATTTTTTTTGCTTGAATTCTATAAAACCCTAATGGTACACATATGTACCAACAGAACTAATTATTTTTAATTGCTTATAAGATGTTGAAAATTTTCGTACAATTAATGTATTGCAAAGTGTTATGGAACTAGAATAACATACAAACAAAAAACATGCTTCTTACCTTGTCAATATAATTGTTGGTGGTACACATGTGTACCAATAGTAGCGAAAGGGTTAACTTGGAATAGATTAGAATGGAAAGCTGGACTGCAAACAATTGCGGAAGGGAATGAATGCGGCTATTTTCTTTTAGAAGGCAAAACCGGATAAAACTGAATAACTACTATTACCACTCAATTCGACACTTGTCTCAAAACTTTCAGTGATAAATAAGCACTATAGTTAATGTGTAGGCTACGTCGTTTTCTTTGTCGCGTCATTCAAATTCTCATTTCCCGGTAAGCAAGCCAAACTAGTTCACAAAACTCAATAAAATTTTCATGCCCAAATATATTCAGAATCCAGATGTGCAAATCAAAGCATGAAAAATTACATTTTTTGTTGGCATGCGATTTACCCTAACACTGGGTGAGCAGCTTTATTATTGTAATCCGGTGAAACGCAGGGCGACAATTGTGCTTCCACTAAAAATTACTTAATCGAAAGTAGTATTAAGCAATTAATGTAAACCATGAAAACAAGGAAGCGGGTCAAGACAAACTCTCTCAAATGTACTATCTCTGACCCGCGAAACTGAAGGGAAAATGCAAACTTTTTGTAAATAACCAACCAATGAGTGGGCGACCGATTTAACACAACCAAAAGCAAGCCTCTTTTTGGTTTTGTACATGATATATTTTTAACTCACCTAGAGTAGGCTATTGTTTTTCCTCTTTGAAAGCAAAAGACGAGGTGAATCCGGCAACCTCCGTTAACGAAAACAAAAACGGATTTAAAAAGTTTTATCTCCCACTATCATTACAGATCTCGGTGTGGACAGTACTGAATCATACGAGCTGTATTTCGTCTAGTCTCAGGCTGACAGTGAAATAAGATAGTTTTACGCTAATCTGTGAAACAAAAAAAATGGGAAGACCTTACGGCCAGGTACTGGGGCTGCTTTTGGAAAGGTACTGGGGCTCACAATATTTTATGGTGTTTTGTTGCAGTTTTAGAGATGGCAACTCACTGAACACTTGCTCAGAAACTTTGAACACAAATTGTTAAATAAACAAATGCATGGTTTATCGTCGTTATCAGCGAAAAACCAAGTTACATAACTAATTGTTTTTGAAAATTTATATATATCTACAAAACAATAGTTTTTATTAGAAAATTTGGTCTTCCAATCTATACAAAAGATGTATTCAAATTGAATCATATTTTTTACTCAATTAATATTGTTAACTTTTTTTGAATGACTTAGACTGCCCCCAAAATATTCAGCTACATTCATGCAATTTACTTCAAAAACAATTACCAGATTCGCAATTATTCAGCATTGATCAAATGTTACAACAGATTTTCGATAATAAATTGCATTACCTTGCTTACCTCTTCCAGTAGTTGGGCGATAGTAACATTCAAAATTTGACTCCTATCTTCAGTTTCGCGGACATTTGTGTGACACGGACTGTTTATACAACCAAGTAACCTAACCGTGCCAGAGCTTCATGTCTCAAGACTCAAATCTACGCTTGGTCGGCCCGAATTCCCATTTCCAATAGGCCATTATTTCTCAGCCAAACGGGCGACTTCTATCCACATCAAATGCCAGTAACTTTGCCACATTGTAAATTCGGCACTGATTTGCCTCTAAGTGACATGAACTTACGGCAATTAAGTTATTCTGCAAAACATTCCCAATTTACGAGAAGCAAGAAGCGATAATTAACCTTGCCATTGAAATTAATTCAAGCAAAAAATTTATCCCTATAATATAAAGGTTTTACACAAAATTTTGAATATACGAAAACTGCAAAATAAGCTAAAAGTGTAAATGATTCGCAAACAATAAATTTACCACACCTTACTCCGTTCAGCAAACGCAAACAACAAACATTGTTCACACTACACAACGGACGTTGCGATTAAAAAAAGTTGGCTACTGGCCGAGACTGTGGTGCTCGCCACATGTGCGATAATAAATCAGGTTTTTTCTAAAGAATAAACAAAATAGTAGATGTGAAATCTTCAATTTGATGCGTTATTACTAATAATGATCGCAAAGCAGCTTTTTCACCAACTTCCAGCCATCTGCTTTCTGTTCAATTTTGTTCTTCTCTGGTCATCATTTTACTTCGTTGTTCGCATCAAACAACAATTTCTTCAGGTTTTGATTAATCTTGTCAAATGCCAAATTCCTTTTGTACGTGCCCAGTGTAAATCTCAAGCAGTGGAACGGGATCCTACATAACAGGAATAATCATTAACAAGCGCTGCGATGTTAAGTGAGAGCCGTGATTTGTCAGAATGAGAAGAGTGAAGCTGCTCACCCTGCATGTCGTAACAGACAACCCATCAAAAGTGATTCCACCTTGGTCAAAGGTTATACAACCCGCGAACACGTTTGGTTTGGTCTGAAAACTGATTTAGAAAATTATTCAAATCACACGTTGTTCAAGACCAGACGTTTATGACAACGTAACTGGTTGAATTAACCAAAAACAAGAAAATGAGAAGCTTTTAAAACATTGATTTTACCATTTGGTTGTAAAATAATCGTAGAAGGTTTGACGCTTTCTTGCTTACTCTGATCATTAGAGCGGGACAGTGGTCTTTTAGGAGGTAGACGCAGTAGTTTGGAGTGTGCTCCTTGGCATATCACGCATCTGCTTTCGGTTAAGCAGTCTGCGGAATAGTGCTTCCATAGGCCGTTTTCCCTAGCAAATGATCTTCGGTGTTAAACGTCTTTCTCCAAAAACTGCCAACAGTCTATTGTTTGGTGATTACTTGTTGGGTGTATGTAACTCTTAGGTTTTTTAGCGACTTCTTCAGAGCGAAAGGAAGTAGTTTTCCAGGGTCTTGGTTTCTCATGTGTTGCGTTGGCATTTAGATTGTTTGCTCTTGCACGAGTTGTGCTTCTTTCAGGGTGGTGCACTTTGTGTCTACCCTTCTCCTCTTCGTCAGTCATGGCTGAGATGCCATAGTAATGACTTTCTCTGCATTGAAAGTTGGATATCTGTTTACCGACAAATTGCAGTATAGTGTGGAATCTCCACTCACGGTAGTACCTTAGCTCTTGAACAAAAAGTGCATGCAGAGCTGTGTTAAAGCAGTCTACTATCCTGAATAAAAGTTTCAAAGTAGAGAGCTCTGGCTCCATGTTAATAGATTCCGCTATGCTTTACAGGTTTTGAAGCTTTGTTCGGTAGGTCTGCAGAGATGAGACCCTGTTTGGTAGTGAGCCTTTTTCCCACTTAATCTCTCGTCTGACGTTTTCGAACATACCCACTAGGTCGCCATGTAAAACTTCTTAAATCTCTTATATGCGACTCAATGCTTCGTGTGGGTTTCTCATCATCCTGGTGCTTCTAATATGTTCGCAGACTGAATCTGTTACTGAATTCGCAATTTTTTGCAGCAGCGTATAGGGATCAAAATCCCATAACATTCTATAATCTCTCAAAAGTTGTTGCCTGAACACTTGATTGTCTACTTTCCTTCCGGAGAAAACTTTCTGCTTGTTTCTTTACTCCCCATTTCAAATAGCATAGAATATTTGGCTCGTACCCTTCCATCAAGCTGACCTTGCTCGTAGTCATTTCTCCCTTGCTGTGTTTCTCTTGGTCCCCCCAAAACGTTTCACGGGTAATTGGCACAATAGTTAGAGCCTTGGCTTTGTCGAGTACTTACGTTTCCTAGACGCGTATAATCACTTTTCTACTTAGAATGCGTATAGAAACCCTTGTTTCCAGCAGTTCCCCCTGGTACGAACTCAGGTGCGTCATGTTGCAATTCTTGTACTCGGGGTGGCGGCTGATGCGCTCTCTCTGGCGGCTTATACTTAACCTGCTCACCCTCATGTTCGCTCCTGCTGCAGACATCCCTTCCTATCAGTGTGCGTCTGGAGAAAAGAAAGCCGGCCTTGGATTTATAATCCGCTTACAACCGGTCTTTCTGGGATTCATTCGATGGGCATCCTTGATTACCAGAATCCCTAACCGCTTCCTTGATGGAGCTTATTAGATAAATTTTACTTTCATCCTGGGGATCATTATCTATGTCGTCGTTGGACGAGAGCGAGTCTATTTGTGGGAACGCCTTTCTCGACTCCACATCTCTGCATGTAGGCCTAGCCCTTGTAGTTTCCGCTAGGCGGTTCTGTTCTTTGCTTTTTTCAGTCATTCTTTCTTTTTTGAAATATAATGCTGCATTTCTTGGCGATTCTCTTTGTCTATCTCCTATTTCTACTATAGCTTTCGCCTTCATTATCATACTCCTAGGGCAAAATACGTCATCGTCTGATTCTTGTGCACTTCGCATGACCTGTGCTGACTCAGCAAATAAATTCGTGAATGTAGTTGGTGCAGGGCTAATGACAGACGCTTCGCTTCTATCGTCAGGATCCAAGAATAACAACGTCGTAGCTTATCTTCTACAGAGGGATTATACTGCGCGAAACGTTTTTGCACCCTTGGGAGAGCTGGCACAGAAATATTTTGTCAGGCTTTGGCTTTAACACCAGTTATCCAGTCGTAAATTAATTTCAAATAGGTTTTATGGGCCTTGAGAATGTAATTATATACGGCCATAAGGACATTTTCATCACAATAGAACTCGGAACGTTATTTATAATGATTTTGGGGCAGTTTCTCCGAATTGGAGAAAGTTGCATGAATAATTTGTTTTTGAGTACTAACCGATAGTAATAGGAGAAAACAGCATCCATGACTTGTTTTCCAGATACAATTCAATCTTGGTCATATCAGCCTCCTTCGGTAGTGTTAAGTTGTTTTCCATTAGAACTGCTGACTCACTAAAATAACTCATAACACTACGGCTGCATAAACACACGAATACAATTAGGCGTTTAGATCTATGTCAGTTACAAATGAATTGTAAATTGACCTTATTCGCTAGCTCATAATTTAGGAATTTCTGCTTTCTATGTTATTTGTCAGTTCACGTAACATAACTTGATAAATTTTTGTTCAAAAAATTTTGGCTTCCCTTTCAGCAAATCTTGGTCATGCTGTCACGCTATAGCGACTACGACTATGACACGAAAAAAACTGCTTGCGAACTTCAATTGTTGCTTTATTAGGGCTAGTAATTATTTTACTACGTTATTTCATACCCCGATATCAATCCAATTAACAAAAGTAATTTTAAAGTAAACTTTCTTTGCTACCAGTCTGTGAACAAGCGGAGATTCGACGAGTGTGTTTGGTGATTAAACTTTAAGAACGCACCGAGGACTATTGCAGCAGCCTCTCAAGAAGCTGAGCCACAGTTGCTAGAAAACTGTAAAGCCTCGGTATCTGGTGAGGCGTTGTGGCAATAATAACTGTGGAGGATTAGGAACATTTCAAAGGTTGCGTTTATGAATCCATCAAAATTCGGTAGCCTAATATTTTTATCTCTCTGATTAAGTCTTCTTTTTAAACGTTTGAAAGAAAACACTTTTTAACGGGTGAAAAAAGGCGACAAATATTTGATACGCGAATATTTATTTTTGAAAAATGAAACCATTCTAAAATTGTTTGAAAAAAAAAAGATTCAATGTCGCAAATATTTGAAAGTTTGGTAAGAGCAGCTTTCAAGTCCAGAAAAATGTAGACTACGTTCAAAAATTACAGGTTCTTACGGGTAGTTGGAGGAGTTTACCGTAAAAAATAGGTCTATTTTTCATTTACAATTGAATACATTTACTGAGATCGACGGGACTGCCGCTGAGCTCAAATTTTTTGAGAGACGCCGCCATTATACTCTTCACCATCAGCATATGACATCAGCAAGTCAAGCTTAGTGAAGAAAAAGCATATTGCTTGATACATAGAGTCCTTCAACACATTTTTAGGAATAGCTGCTCAGGTTGCTGCACTGACCACTCGCGCTAAATTTGCCTCGAATTAACATTTAGGAGTAGAGCTTGTGATTTAAATCACCTCGAACTTCTGAAAAAGATTTGTTACCGTAAGAGATCACGATTTGCAGGTTGGTGGGGGGATGCATTTTTTACAACTCCTCCTTCTGGATCCGCCTCTAGACATGGCATCATTTTCTTCCTTTGTTGATTTGCATATAAAGCCGACTAATCCCTATTACGCCCCTAAACTCACGGTATTTTGGGTGCTTACAACAGCTCTGTTGATCCCCATTTTTGCCTCAGACAGTTATTAACTGACTATGCAATTAATTTGGTCTCACTTTGTTTCGTCTTTAGTAGCAGAAACTGGAGTTAATTTTACATCCAAGAACTTCTCTTTGTGCACGAATTAAGCCAATATGGTGGTTTTTATTTTATTGGCAAACCTTTTCTAAACCTGAGTGAACAAAACACGACTTAGTTGATCCAAGACAGAAAAGATTCGGGCTACTTTGTACGCTAACGACCATGCCGTCTCTTAGATAGTGCCGTTTTCTAGGAATTCGGTACTCCATGTAGTATCGCATTATCATTTTCTTTATAGACTAATCTGCGCCAACGCAAACCTGAGCCGGTGCGTGATGTCCAAAATGATGACATCATGATGGCATTGCATTGCGATTGGCAATAACGGCATTGCGTTTGTAACATCTGACTGCAACAACGAACTTAAAATGCGAAGATCAATTTAGTAACTAAAACTTCTATGAAACGTTAAAAAACTGTAGCTACTATTGTTTTTTTTATCAATTCAGTCGCTAAATGGGCCAAACTTCTGCAGCAAGCCGTGGCCTACATTTGAATATTCTCGATAAAAAAAGTTTTGACAGGTAACTTTTCAAAAACGCTTTCAAGTTAAAATCTTTTCATGCAATTTCTGTACGGCCTATGAAACGGCAGATCCAGCCATGAAGCATTTACGTAATAAATAAATTAAAAATGATTTTAGTGGCATGCTAAAGGTTCGGAGACTCATTTTAACTATGGTGGAAGACCTTTCATCAGAGGCGCGATCAAGCTACTGGACAAAAAACTCTCTGATGGTAAAAAATCTGGAATTCTCAAGTGGATTTTTGGTGTATCCGTAGTAAAGTAACTACCTCTTGACAACTAAAATACAGATAATTCATCCTACATATACAAATAAACAATTTTCATTATTTTTTGATAAAATTACCTGCAAGTACAAGAACATTTCATATTAAAAACGAAATCAAGTATCAACAAAATAGATGTCGGTGCAGTATGAAGGTTTGGAACCCTGCTAGGCTTTGTCGATGCAGCTGTTTGAAAAAAATCCGTTTTAAAAATAAATCCATATCCGCATTGCTACCAAATTGTTAAAATTCCACTCTGCAAATAATTCTAGCCACATCAATTTGACGTTCACCTTAGGTTCGAAAAAATTAACGAGCTTTGCAAGAAAAGACTGGAAAAAGTAATTGCAATAAACAATTCAAGCAATAGACTGTTTTACATTCATATCAAGTTAAGAAAATTGATCGTTGCGCAAGAACATGGACGTGCGAATAAAAAAGTTGTTCGCAGGTGGCATGATGAGCAGTTGGCTGCTGGCAAAGCAAAAATCAGCGCTGCGCATCCACTAAGTCAATGTTTTAAGCTACATCGTCATTTGTTTGAGAAGAAAACTCTGAAGCATATTTAAGTGGAATCATGAGTAATTTCATCTCGGTGATTAGCGATAAATATTAAACATGTCAAGGTGCACAAAAATTGAAGTTTGTCATAAAAATACAATTATCAAAAATTTTACCGATCGGAATGGCATACGCGTAAAGCTGTTTTAAGAGGGAGCAACACAAAGGCCTATAAATCGTTGCAGCTACAATTAGACCTACAGTTGACATGTTATAACCAGCAGAAATTAGGTATCTGCTGGTTTGAACAGGTAGTTGCTGCTGGTTTATCCCTCCTCTTCCTTGGGATGGAGGTATGGCGCGAACAGCAATCCAGGTTCACGCCATCAACCTAATTGAATTAGGCCAGGGAAAAAGTGGCAGCTCATTTCGAACCAGTAGTGGATGCAAACTGCCGACTGGTAGCCCCACCACCAATAAGGTGGACTGTCGTAAGTGGGTACCCAAAAGCCGCCTCGTACGACATGCTGCGTGAGCAGCTTCACTATTCTAACCCGGTGAAGCACGGGTAATGAACAGGTAGTCGTAAAGACGTATCAACAAAGATAAAAACATTTTTGAAGCAACTCACATCAATGTTAGATAAATTGCACCAAAATATTTCAAAAAGATAGCACTTTGGTGAATTGTTGAAATAGTAATAAATAATACTTGCCGAACACCCTTGTGACGATGTGAGAACGACTTAAACTGCTAATATGAAAACGAAAACATTTGCAGTATTGCTTCCTTATAAAGACTTTCAGTTCATTAACATTCCTTTACTAGGCCTATTGCTAAAATGTACAGCTGGAAATACATTAAGGTCAACAGATGGATAGTTCGTGCAAACCAAAGAGCATTGTTCTAACCCAGTGGTTCACAACCCATTTTGTAATCGCAAACCCCTTTGAAGAAATCGTCAAAACTTCAAAACGTCAAAACCGTCAAAACGTCAAAACCGTCAGTCCGTCGGTCCCACGGACCAGTTTGTTTTTAACTTGATGACGTACATTGAAAGTCGGCAATTATAAATTTATTTCGTGAGATAAATGTGAAGACCTTTTGCTTTGGAAATCAATACATTTAATGTCAAGAGGCATAAATTTTTTTGTCAGATGCATGTAAAGACCTTTTTTCTTTTTCTGGAAAACAAATTTTTAAAACCACTGGCTTGGGGTTTCGCTTGGGGTCGCGACACACAGTTTGGTCATACATGCCATCACATATTGTCAAAATTTAACAAAACATTTAAGGACACCCTGAAACCATCTCACGAACCCTAAGTTGTTATAATCCAAACCAATAACTTTGCACGAACATAAAAAGTTGATTTCACTTCGCTTTTCCGTCATTTCACAAGTTTGTTTTTTTAGGTACAATATCGAAAAATCAAACGTTGAATTAATTACAATAAACTTGGGCAAAAAGGTCATTTATAGTATTCAAAGACTTAACAGTATCAGTGTAGGCAACAGATATAGATAAAAGAAACATATAGATAAAAGAAATCAAAAAATAATACGCGGTCCATTTTGGCTATTTTTAAAGCATTGGGCAAAAACTTTTGAAAATAACGGCACCTGATATCGTGCGTATTCATATTTTATTGCTTTGCAATTATCGTTGAGCAATTTTAATCTTGAATAAGAAGTTATATCTACAAAAAATTACCCATGCTATCTTGATGCATTTTGCTAATATAAATCATCGACCCACACCTTTTTCCCGGCTGGTAAATATGGTCTGGATACATATCAAATACCGTATTTTTTCTATTGTAAACCGCATAAAAAAAGGCAAAAAGGCTAATAAGCCAAGTCCCTCCACAAACGCCACCTACATTATTCGGCAGAATGGTTACTCAGATAATATTACAAACATGACACCATTACCGAAAACTATTGTCTGTTAGGTAAGTAAACTTGTGCTTCAAATTTACAGAACACCAGCAAAACTGAATAATTATGCAAAATAAAAAGCACCCGCTACGTTTATCGAACATCATAATTAATCGCTAGCTGAGAATTCGCGGGAATTATTTACCCAACATTCGAATTTCGCCAACAAAAAGCAACAACAATACGGGCTAGTGCAACTAGATATCAGTGCGCAACTAAAATTACATTGATGAGGAACAGTGGCGTTCGCAGAAATTTGTCATAAAAGGAGGGTTGTTTCCCCTTATTGAGAATGCCAAAGACACGATGATTCTGGGGGTCCGAATGTTCCAGGAGGAATTTAAAAAATTACATCAAAAAATCAGCGACATCTCAGTAGAGAGTCATGGCCAAATGGCTAAGGACAACAACTAGTTAAAGACAAACGGATGCGTTTATGCTATTCGGTAGCATCATATAGGAAGGTTTAGGTGTGTAAAAACCCTTATCAAAACAACGCCGAAAATCGTCAAGCCTTTAACGAAAGTAGCTACCATCAAATTTTGACGTTTCCTGTTGGAATCAGTGCATCATACAATTTAATTTGTTCATATGGAGCTTTCACGTAATCCAAGCATTGACTGATGATCTAACTAACAGTGAATTCTAATTAAATTATTAAATCATTCAAGATTAACATTCGCTAATCTAGACACGTCCTGCGATCCAACAACATGTCATTAAAACAACTTTTGACATTTTTAATTTTAATATCAGTTTTTCACCAAACCCAGGCGAGAGAAACAACTAATTAAAGTTTTTCAATTTCAATTAACTAGTTTTAACTAGTTTATTCCAGTTTTTCAATTAACTAGCTCGGAAAACGAAAACAAAATTGAAAACAGTGAAAGCAGGCGAAATTCGCCTGATGAACGTAGTATAGGCTGCTACCTACGTCGATCACATCAAGGGCAAAAAACGATGTAGCTCCCTGCTTGCAATCGATACAATACAGTATTAGTTTTGTCTAATCCTAGTCACATAAGCAGCAAAATAAACAAACGACTTATAACAAAATATTCCAAAACAGAATTAATACTACACTCATTATCTCGAGAATTAAAAAAAATAAAACAAACTGAAGAACTAAACAATTACGTTACATTTTGCATTACTTACTTACTTGTTACATTTCACATTAATTACTTACTAAGTCAAATTAAGTGCAAACAATCAATATCAAGAGAAACGAAAAGAACGTAGAAGTCTTGTAAATGGCTTGGATCATGGTATTTTTTAATGGGCCCCATAAATCCCTTAGGGGTGCGCAAAAGTCATTACATGAGTGTGAAAGCTCAATAAAATGCAACATGCTGAGTTTATTGAAGTGTACTGTTCGTGGAAGCTACGTAAAATCAAAAGAGACGAAGAAAATCGATATACAGTGATAATTTTGTTTTTTTCGATCGCTTTAGTTAATCCGATTCGCTTTTTTGTTTACGATTCACTTTACTGGCAAAACACCAACAATCAGATTGTCCTCGTAAATGTCACTAATAAGTCAGCAGTTCAACTTATAAATCATTGACAAAGGGGCTTGTAGTTCTAAAGTTTAAGAAATATTGTCCCAGGCTAGTCGCCACCAAAGAAATACTGCACCTGGCTAATCGCTACCAACGCTTGCACCATGAGCTTATAAAACCGCTTTTCGAATCATTTTGGAAAAGAAACAACGAGTTCTAAGAGAATTAAATGGAAGGTTTTTCGAACTTCAATGCATTCTGTATTGTACTCACAAAAAAACATTAAAAATAATTAAAATATAAACTCTTGATGTCCAAAATTAATTCATGCGAGTACCGCGTTATCTAACAATGGTTGTTCTTCATCTGATTGGTTAGTGTGGTGACCATGTGTCGTACCTTCATCACCTGACTGGCTGTCACGAAGATGACGTGTTTGATGGCGATAAATTCGCTGGAGAAGCTTGATAGCAAACTGAAAAAAAAGGTGCTAAAAGCGCTTCAACTGAGATTTAAACTCCAACCGTACATATGATAAATAAAGCTTCGATAAAAAAAAGGCTTTTCTTACGCGGAAAGAAAATCTAAGTTGGTTTTGCCATCAATCAAGGATAAAAGAATCAAAATGAAGCAGTTCAAAACTTATTTAATTACACCACAGCCTATGCTGCACCAGGTCAAAATAAAGCTGTTCGCCTAGCAAGTCGTAAGAGGCCACTATTGGGCACACCACCCACCCACCAATGGCAGTCCACTTCGTAAGTGGTGATCGACCCCCCACATATTATAATTGCATCGAAAGAGCGCTAACGGATCAAATCAAACGGGTGTCAAATAATTCAAAAAATATAAAAACCACACGAATTGGTTCCAGAGTTTTTAAAGCCTTTAATACAGAAACCATAGAGTTTTAAAACTTAAAATAGGGAAATTATGCGATCAGTATTTTCGACAAACAGGTTGTCACGCTAATCTAAAAAGTTTTAAGTTTGACTTACGCTTAATGCTAAAAGGTATTTTTTGTAACAAAACACAATTCTACAACCCAATTCAAAGTGACAAAATCAACTGGACCTGGTCTAAAATTTAACGACGTTAACCAATGCTAAGCCAACTTTTGTTTCTTGAACTCGATTATGGAAACATCTTCTACCTCACTAGGTTACGGCTACTGGGGCTACAAAAATACCGCATGACTAACTACAGCTCAATCATTTAACTTATTTTAACTTAGGTCGATCTAGAAATTTCAAGAATTGACTTATTACACCAAATTCAGCATTAACAGTGACAACCTATAGTTTTAAGAAACACAAGCCACATTTTTTTAATTGTAAAAGCTTTCGTTTTTCTTATTAAATTTCATCAAAGGCATAGACCAATGACATACGGTTTCTATATTTTTCTACACCTTTTTAATTTGGCTCTGTAGCGCCCATTTAAGTTAGTTCAAAAACCAATGCTCACCAAACACAATCCAACCAGAGCCAGTATTGCTGAGGCATCTGAAAATCCAAACTTCTCCACAACAAGACCTCCCACTGTAGGACCCAATATGTCTCCAATCGAAAAAGACATGTTCCATAAACCGGATACCAGGCCATATTGAACAAGAATCGTGTCACTCAACTTCAGCTCCCTGAAAGTAGTTGATTTTTGTTTTCTAGTCCGGGAAAAACATTTAAGAGTAATTCAGAGCGGTTGATAGAGAAGTACGACCGAGGATAACTTGGAAAAAGCAGGTGAAAGAAAAGAAAGGGCCAACTCAGAGAAAGAAGAAACCATCAACAAAGCGAAGTGGCGCAACCGAGAACTGGCGCAATGTTTCAAATCAAGAACTAAAGCAATGTTTCTTATCGTTTTTTCTCCCCCAAAAACTGCGAGAAACATTCGGTCACCCTAACGGAGTTGAATCCGTTTTTAAGAAATAAATCTTTTTTATAAACAATGGTTCTCAACTAATGGGCACAGTTGGCTAAAGCGCAAATTGGGCAGACAACGGCTTTAAAGTCAACTAATTAAGGCAGTGGTGCCAACTTGGGGAAAATATGGAATACGAAAAAATCGATCACATTATAAGTCTTCGACTTCGCATTGAATTCAAAGTACGAAAGCCAATGTATGAAGTTAAGAAGTGGACCACGTAACATTTTTTAGATCAAGAGGGCCACAAATATAAAATGCGGATGGCTGAGAATATCACTGTGTGCCCACTCGTTTGAGAGCTATTGGTGATGTACAATGTATTCCATCGCTAGTGCTGCAGCCAAACAGGTAAAATCGGATTCACTTCAATTGTCGTGGGATTGTCAATTGTCAGGTGATGAATCACGTTAATTATTGTAAGCGATTCAACAGCAAACCGGCGCGATGGTGTAGTGGTTAGAGCGTCCGCCTCGTAGTCGGTAGACATGGGGTTCATTCCCTAAGTCGAGTCATACCAAAAGACTTTAAAAAATGGTATCCACAGCTTCCCTGCTTGGCTCTCAGCATATAAAAGGGATAGTGTGGAGAACAAGCCGCCAAGCTTGCTTGTTGTGTCCTTGGGCAAGGCACTCAACGGGACGCCTCCACCTTTATATGGTAGACAGGTGGCCCTCCCGTACTTCACCGGGTTACAATTGTGAAGTTGCTAACCCAGGATGTCAGACGACTCTTGGGTACCCACCAGTGGCAGTCCGCCTTGTTGGTGGTGGGGCTACCAGTCACTCAAGACTGGTTCGAAATGGGCTGCCATCTTTCCCCTAGCCTAATTTCAATTAGGTTGACGGCATGAATTCATGCCGTACCTCCATCCCGAGGAAGAGGAGGGGTACACAAACAAACAAACAATTCAACAGCAAATCGATGCAACGCCAGAAAACCTAAGCATACTGAAATCGATTATCGCACCTTATCGACAATTAATTTGTTGGTTGCCACAACTAGCACTGACGAAAAAAAGCTAAGTATAAAGTTTACAATTTTCAGCACGATACAGCCAGAAGTTTGCCAACCGTCCGGCAACCACTGCATTGAACGTTGCGATGGAACTTGGCAACTTAACCTGTCGTCTAACGTAACTTAGCAAACGAGTATTAAACGAGATAAAATTTAGTTACAATCACTCACGTCGCTGCTGTTAACATTTCATTAAACGTAGGCATCAACGCACCACCGAAGAACATCCCGTTGACAATGGCAGAGACGTACAGCAACCACAAGTGCTGTTTGTCCCAACCAAACAACTTACGAATGAACGTAGCAGGTCCGACCATTGTCATTCCAACAACGACACCCAACGTACCAATCTCAATCAAGACGGTCTTTTTCCTAAAATTTTACGTCGAGATGTAGGTACCGAGAACATATACAGTGCAGTTTGCCATTGCTGTCGGTATACATATTTTTTGATGATTTTCTTCTGCTTGCTGTATTTTTATTTCATCATCAAACTGCTCCGACAAAAGATATTATAAAATACTTGAGTATTGAAAAATCTTTGACGATTTTGAAATCACTATAGTCAATATCCTACTTTGTGATTAGAATATCATATTTACACGCGACTGAAACAGTTATTGCAGTGGTGCTCGTATACAGCTCTTTGCAACAGATTCTGGTTTCAAATGCTATCTGCTGGTACGAATATTTATTGGCACATCTGTCCGTTTCAATGTCTTTTGAGTAACACGTTGCTTTGTACCTCAACTACCACAGGAAATAGCAATGACACTCTTTATCCCTGTCGCAATTGCGACCAGACGCAAACCAGCAATTGTGCTTATGATCTCCTTGCTGCTGTGATATGGTAAAACCTAATACCAACAAAAATTGTATTTTTGAGTATGTTGATTTCGCTGTCATTTGTTAATATTCAACAAAGGAACAACTGAACCATTTTTTTTTCATTTTTGCCTCGAAGCTGCCAACTGTACAAACATTAATGGTTTCTTTGCGTTTGCTGGAAAGCAGCTTCACATAATCGAAAATAAATCACGATCGTTTATAACATCTCAAATGTAGTTGTTAGGTTTTACAATACCATGGCAGGTAACTGCAAGACTAACCTTATTGACTCAGCGAAAGTTGCCGGCCAAGAGGAATAATTAAATATTCTTCATGAATTTATGAGGTAGAATGCTTTCAGGTCTATAAAATCTATTTTTATAAATTCTTTTGCAATCCGCTTAGATCAGAGGTGCACTAATGTAATTGTAACCTACGCCAAAAATATTAGAAATTTATCCATATCGTACACTGCTGCATCCCATGACAGTAAATCATACAGTATTACGGTTTCGCTGTATGCTTAAGAGCCAATGATCGCTCTATCAGAAATAATTAAATTTAGCTCTTGATTTTCAAATTTCCAACCTGTTAAAGCACAAGGCTGGTAGTGGAGCTCAAAAACTCGTAAAGTCTCTCGACTACACGCAACGTAATGCTACTGTGTCTTTAACTAAACTGTACGCACCATCGGTCGGTGATATATCCCCATATCGGTGACATTCCGGCGTAGAACACACTGCTGACGAGAAATGTCACTCCAATCATGGTGGCGTCCATTTTGAACTAAATAACAAGTTTGTTTATTGCATCTCTCCAATCACAGAGAAATTTTAACTTGTACTCCGACCATGTGAACTCGACATATCTTTATTCAAGGTCAAGTTTTGAATTTCGCATAATAAATTTAAAGATTCCGATTTCGAATAGCTTCAGTAAGTGTATTCTCCAATCAGGTTGAAGACCGTTTTTTGATTTTTTTATTAGTGTGGAAGAGAACTCGATGTCCACGTACAATATATTTCGAAAATCTTGTTGGTAGTACAGAATTTTAATATAGCTTTGAAAAAAGCTGTTTGAGCCACAAGCTTTTTGTGACGCGCTCATTAGTGACGGCATCGCGTCAAAAGGGAAGATCTAGAGTGAGTAAGTGTTTGGCAATATCGCGTCTGAAATGCATCAGTGGCACCGCCACTGAAATAAACAAAACACAGAAATTGCTCCAGCCTACGTTCACAAATTTGCTTTTATCACCACCTGATAATATAGAAGCATGAGTTTTTAGCTTTGGTGTAAACTCGCTTCAGAGGTTACAGCCCTCCCTAACACAATGCATTTCCAGCATAACAACTGCAAATAGCCGAAAGTGCTTTTGCCAACGATACAACAATCGCGACTTTAAGATTAAAAATAAAACGCATGAAATTCATCATTTCAAATTGCAGTCTTATGTCCACTATTTGCGGTCTTTTTGTCTTGCTTTTGAATTACTACTCGCCGTGATTGGTGTAATGAAACGCAACGGACGGGTTAATTATTATTTTTTCACCTGCAGCCATTTGCCCTTAAGCGCACATATCAATAACTAGCTATTTATTGAGTTAAGTTACATAAACTGGTAAGTCAGTATTGCGACCAACGATACTGATACCTAACTTAGTTAGGTTGATGGCTCCAACCAACGTCGTTGTTTAGCATTATTCTGCTTTGCGAGGGTACACAGGTTATATCAGACTATTAAACAAGGCATGTGACGCGTACTGTAATAAATGAACCAAAAAACATTATAGAAATGCTTTACGAGTGAAATTCACACTGTTGTAAATATCGGGCATTGTTATGTCATTAATATAACACGAGACGAGCTGCGTTAAACATTGTCATTGTCATTGTCAAAACACAGGAAACGAAATGACATTGAGGCAACTGCAAATAAACGAGCCCAAGTTCTTGTCATGAGTTGTACAGCTAATGGTATTGTGCAGGAATTGCAAACTGCGACCCGCAAGATAAAATTGTGCGCTCCGCGTCCACAGACTGATAAACCAAATGCCAAAAAATAACAGGTTTTCAGTTTAAAAAGTCACGCCACCGGTAAAAAGGCCTTATATTTAAAAACTTCGTCTGCTTGAAAAGGCTTTCAGATGAAAAACTACATCCTTTTGAAGGACATATGAAACAAAAAGTTTTTAATTCCAAAATTTCCTCTTTACCAAATTAGTTTTTACAATAAGATCTTCAGCTGAAACCTATTAAACAAAGATCTTGGCTCCCGTATTATACAGTTGAGCGAAATTGGATTCCTGCAAAAGCTTTCATACCCTTGCTTCAAAGGTCACTAGACTTTGGAAAAGTGGCAAGTTCTTGGCAGCACCTTGCGAAGCCACACGGATATTATGTTCACACACAGCCCTACTGATTAGTAGAATCATAAAATAAGCAAGAAAAGAATCGATCGTCTTCAACTTCGGTCACGACTAGTTTGAATCAAGCAGTACGCATTGAAGACAAAATCTTAGTTTCCAAGTCAGCAAATGAGGAATATTTACTGTCAAAATTAAAGCCGTTGTTTCGCAAAATCCTAAAGTCTAATGCTTAACTAGAGAAGTTTTCTTTCAAAAAAACTTGTGCTTTACAACAATCATGCAAGTAAGCAGCGACGCCATGTTTGCAACCATTGTTTGCTGGTTTAAACTACGTTTGGTTGCGTATATTTTCGGCAAACTAATAGCTCTTCAGATATCGCCAAACAAAGCAAATCTTCGTAAAACCCTTTTTCAAAGGCAAGGTAACCATAATCAATACCGGCAATCCAGAAGCAAGTATCAAAGTCTGATCTTACCTGAAACCAAGCGTGGGTAAATTCTTTACTTGTTTACCTCGGCCAAACTCAACATATTGTTTATCTATAATTGTAACGATCTTCCGGTTTCCGCGTAAATAACTTACTGCAAACTAAATTACCTCATTTGTGAGGAAAGGTCCCAGATTTGAAATAATAAAGCTGTTGACAGTGAAAATGAAAACAACTACCAGTGCGGAAACGAACGCAGAGGAATGAGTGAGGAGATAGAAAGGCGGTCGAGAGGCAATCTTGTCTTGAACTAAAACAAGGAATATTATTATCTTGTCTAGAACAACAACAAGGAACTGTTATTTGCAAGGATTTTCTTGATTTATTTCCAAAATCTGGCTAAATGTGAGTGACACGAAATGTCACGTTTTCGTTTGTTCAAACTACAAAATGATTTTCGAAATGTGTCCGACAATTTGCAAAAGTTACGGTTTATTAAGACTTAAATATGGAGTAGGATACTATCAATTAAAAAAGGCATTCTAAATTGCACTACTCCCTTGGTAAGGCTGATCCTAAATCATGTGGTTAGTTGTAGGCAAATAAATATAACATAAATTTACAAATATATAAGAGACAGAAAATTGACTTGGAAACGACAAGTCAAGAGATTACGAAACAATGTGAGAACTTACTTGGAACATGAGGAAGCATGTACCAACATGAAATCAGTAGAATGACTTGAGCCCCACCGAGAACCATGAACGGAGTAATAAAACCGCCGAGCTGCAATTAACATGTGTTAAATCAATTGCTGAAACTAAAATTACGATGGCGGAGCGACAGTGACCAGCTTTTATCTTTTTATAAGCTTACACTTTTAAACGTTTTTAATCAGGGGTGTGCAATATTTTGTACAGGCGGGGAAAATTTACTCAACAGCACAGAATCGCAGGTAAGAAGGCCCAGCAAAGACCCTTTTTCAAGTTGAGGATCTTTTTTGGAGATCAACCGAAAACGGGCAGAATTTTCCACTGAACACTATTTAAGCTGATCAGCCTGCGGGCGCAGGTCAAAGGCCACATCGCTCTGTCACTGCATATTGCATACCCTTGCTTTCCATTTTTTGCTTGCTACGTTTTCTTTTTCTGTGCTTTCACTGTTCAAATTTTTCGTTTTTATTTGTTTTCTTACCATTGAGTCCAGAAACAATCGATGTGAAATGAGTGGTGAGGAAACAAAATTAAAACCAAAAAGCAGAACTGAACTCGTGAAGAATTTGTAGAACTCGTCATTGAATTAAACACACGCAGCAGAAGATGGCACAAACAAAAATAATTTCAACGGCTGACTGCTTGTGACGTTCCGTTAGTTTGAAATATGTCAACATAATTTCAACTTAGAGAGGCAAATTTAACCTCATTTTAGGTTCTTTTTGTAACATCCAATAACAGTTTAAGCTGTTAATTTCCTATCTTTTTAACTCTCGAAATAAGTTCATCTTAAACGTTCAAAGTCTGATGTGATTGAAAAAATCACCTTTAACAATTTTTTGAAAACCATCTCAAAACAATTTTCTACGCATTGGATTCAGTTCTGCTACATAAACTAATTTTTTGATGACGTCACCAGGTAGCGCAAAAGAAAATTTTCCATTGCTCTTCAGCAAACACAAATTTATTCGAATGGCGCCATCATTGCAAATTTGTAATTAATCACAATTTAATAGCAGAAACTATTAACAGAAAATACTTTAGTCATCTTAATCAGTAAAAGGAGCATAGGAATTCAGACTTCAAATTTAAAATAAATTGTAAAAAGTCCGAAAGCTTAGTTGAAACGAGAATAGCAAACTATTCAGCAAAGGAATACTTGATAGAATCACTTTTTTCTTTTCGATGTATCACAAATACTTACGTCATATAGACCTCCGCCGATCAATGGGGCCACCATGCCCCCAACCCCCACCAGAGCTTCCGATAAACTAAGCACAGTAATTGCACGTTCGGAAAATTCTTGAAACACAATCGCAAACATGGCCGTGAAAGCAGTGTTACTGCCGAATCCCATCAAACCTCTCGATATTACAGCGAGAATGAAGAATGGCAAATACGAGGTTTTGTTCAAGAGTCTAAATACAATCTTCAACTTTGGACCAAGAAATCCTAATTTTATTCCACACATAAACCACAACAGCTGCATTTTATTTTTGTCTGGGTGCAGTCTACAGCAAGCCTCGACACGAAACTACTGCGCCATAGATGGACATACTCATACGCTGAAAAGTTGCAAATTTAGCATCTTGTATGTTTAGATCGTGATGCTGCCCTCGACTGCGTTCTCAAATGATATTTACGAGAAGATTTCAGAAAGGAAAACTCTTCTTCGAACAAATTTTCCAAAACTTTTAGACTGGTTTTGCCCACTGCGGTTTAGCAATTTATATTGTTATGCATATGTAACTACGGTAAATCTACGGCAATTTATATTTACAGGTTTTTACGGTCCAAAATAATTTACTTTAACTTTCAAATTACAATATTTGGTGTTAAATTTAGATATGAAGTCCGGGAAAATTTCGGTATTTTAAACTACTTTATTATGTTTATTGCCATCGTATAGTTTGTTAAAAACATTTTAAACTTACCCAAAACACAATAAAGCACCAGTATTCCAAAACATTCCAGCTAAAACGCAAAATTTTGCTCCAACTTTAACAAGCTAAAACAAAAAAACTTTGAATCGAAATAACAAATTAAGGTAAACTGCTGCATGATCAAAATAACAAATTTAACACTGCTACAAAAACGACACGAAAAAAATGAAAGGCTTACATTACATGTGTTTATCTTTTACAACTTTTTGATGTTCAATATGCTGGGTAGAGCTTGGAGGAAAATATACTTACAGTACCAGAGTACTTTCAGAATCTCAAATATTAGCGGGTAGGTGAACAAGAGAGCAATTAAAGCACTGCTAAAGTATGAATATTTTACGTTTTTACAGTACAAGCACAAACAAAAGCAATTTGCAAATTAATACTAATTTGATCTTATTGGCTGTGTAATTTTTCAACATTTTTGTATTTACCTCTACACATTCAACCCATGACTTACCACAGTGCCTGTGATTAGAGATGCAAAAATACCGCACCCGGAGTATGCTGCGAATATTAAACCATAATTGGTTGCACTTAAGCCTTTGCTTTCAGCCTGAAATAATAAACTATTATTTTACTATAAAAAAGACGAAAAATCAAAAAAGACGAAAAAATGACGAAAAATCTACCATTAAAAAAGACGAAAAATCAAAATAATAGATGTCATGTGGATGTTTGATGAGGCAAAAAAACTAAGCTGGCGCTTGGTCACGTGATATCGATGCAGATGAAAAATACCACTTAGCTGACATTACGTGTTTTCAGAAAAAGATATGCAGGTAATCCAAGAAGTGATGCATCAATCAACCACTGATGGAAATTGAAGACTCTAGTCTCTTCGCGATATATCAGTGCGATAACCTTTAGTGGTAGGTCATACATACACTTTGCATAAAACATGTTAGTGTCGACATTCGTGAACAAACTTTGAAATAGCAAGCTTACACGGTTTTTTTTGAAATGTGAACCAAGTGATTGAAATGTGAACCAATGAACAATAAACACCTTTTACATAAAACTATTTCAAGATAAATTTATTTAAAAGTGAAAAAATTACAGGATAACAAACAAATGATAAGAAGGGGGTGAGATGAGGAAAATTTTCTAAAAACGTGTAAAAAAAACTCATTCTAAACTTTATCTTCTCACCACAGCTTTGAATAACGACTTTTTAAATACTATACAAATGAATACTTACAACAACAGGAAAAAATGGGGCAATGGCAGAGTATCCCATAATGTCATTTAAAGATAATAAAACAAGAGATAAAAAAACCTTTAAATGACGCTTTGAGTAACCAAAATATAATTTCTCTTTATTATCACTCTGAAACAAAATTAAACAAGTAACAATAATTTGCCATACTTGTTAGATCCTAACAAGTAACTAATTTATCAGCGGCAATATTGTATAAAACATAAAAACTTCAAATGATGACATTGCCCAGAAGATTTAAGAAAATAAGACAATTTAATTTGACCTTGTCATGGGGTTGGACAATTCAGAATAATACACTATTCTAGAATAGTTAAACCGAATCCAGAATCCGAATTCTTTTTTGCAATCAGTACAATCAGCATGAAAGCAATTAATACAAGTTTACAACAACAAAAGCACAATCAGAGAACGAGTTTATTAAAGTGCAATATACTTAAGCTTTCTACATGTTTGCCTGTGTGGGGGAGTTAGTTTTTGAATCATTGCATGCAATTGATACTTTTACAAAAAGGAAATCTGTGACCAAGCAACGTGATAAATTGGTAAGCAGGATATAAACCGAATCCTATGACCCAGTGTAAATTGTCATTTTGGATTTGGATTGTTCGGGATTCAAATCCTTCAGATTCGGTATTCTGAATTGCTCATCCCCACCTTGTCAAGAATATTTAATGAGTGAAAATGGTTTGGAACAAAATAAATATTTTTACTACTTTAGTTATAGGCTTTATTACTGCTACTTAACTTTCTGAAGCTCATAAAAATGCCCTGAGCAATATTTAATAAAAACTAAAGTTAATATGAGACAAAGTTCTCAGCAACTCAACCATATAGCAATGGTAAAGACCAGATTTGTGGTTCTCCAGTTGGGGTGGGAACAGAATTTATAAGAGGGCTGCAACAACTGTAAATTATTGAGTTACCAACCAACTTTGAGGTCCATACCACAAGTCACTCTCCACATAACAAGACAAACTGAAAAAGGTTCTCCATTACATCAAACAAAAAGATCTACTACTTGAAAAAAGTTTGAGAACCATTGGGTAAGACAGATACTCGCATTTGACCCAATCAAACATTTCCCAAAAACACTGATAACTGCATGTAAATAAAGAGTGCCAATACAGTATTAGGATTGATGAAATTAAATTGCAGTAAAATTTGGGTAACCTACTTTGCTATTCTGATTAATCAAAGCACAATGAGAATTACTGACCACGCTACAGAACAAAGAAAGAAAATGATAATAATTCCCACAAAGCACAAACTTACATTTTCTGAAGAATTTGTGGAATTCAATATTTCTTGCTTTTCATGCGTTTCTGTTGAATTACTTAACGTATCATTACTTTTATTGGATTGTACTGAACCATAATTTTGAAACTTGTAGTTTTGCCCACAATTGTAACTACTTGAGTATAAAGATTGTTCAGTTGAATTTGATTCTTTTGATACAGGAATTGATACAGAATTTGACCGATAAAAAAGATATCTTTTGCTGGTTGTATCTTCTAAAAAATTATTACTGTTTTCATTATGAGAAGATATTGCTGCTACTGGTGCAACTGTTGTTTTGTTAGCACTTTCATTGTTAGTTCCACTTTCATCATTATTTGTTAAAAAATCCATTGCTTTAGATAAAAATAAACAAAAATTTCACAAATTTGCAAAGAACTACCAAATACTTGATAGATTAACCTGAAACTAAAATATTAATTTGTTAAGAAAAGCTTTCACTTTGTTAGTGCTAGCTGGCACAAGACAAACACTGTTTTATCTCATGAGCTAAAGATAGAGTGCATTAAACTGTAAAAATTTGGCAATTTTTTCAAAATTTAATGGGGCTCACAATCTAAATTAATAAAATTGTAGTAATATACTGTTTTGACCTATCAGGTCTCTTCAGTGCAGTTGGTGACCAATAAGAAGCTAGAGGCTTTTAATAAAGCATAGCTTAGACCGTCACACTTGTGGGACCAAATACTAGGTCCACTGTAGTGGATGGTCTGTCAACCTCTGCGAAGCCGTATTTGGTCCCACAAGTGTGACGGTCTAAGCTATGCTTTATTAAAAGCCTCTAGCTTCTTATTGGTCACCAACTGCACTGAAGAGACCTGATAGGTTGAAACAGTGTCACTGTCTGCAGTTTGCTAAGTGCATCCCTGGCCTCTTGCATTACTATACATGTAGTAATATAGTTATTTACAATATTGAATGATTAATTCTGGGCCTTAGTTAAGATAAGATGGGATAATAGCAGACAAAATTTACAAAAAAGGTTTGCATTTGCAATTAAGAATATTTATCTGAGCATGCTATGGTTGCAAGCAAAACAACAAAATGGACCAAAATTTTCACTGTCTAGTATCTAAAAAGATTGACAACTGTGCAAAGTTGTCAACAAAAAATTGTTGCAACAAGTGCCATTTTTGATGTCCACTTTTTCTTGCCAGTGGGAAAAGTCAGACATACTTTTACAGTTGGATCTTTTCTATGTGCCATCATTCTGCATTGAATAATAGGCATGGTTTGGAAGGAAAAACAAATTATATTTAAAAATATCATATCTTCAGATGTAGAAATATTTGTTGCACTACATCCAACTTATAAAATTTGATTTTAGCCTATGTTCAACTTTTCCTCAAAATGTCTGAGATTACCCCATCCTACACGATTAAACAACCAGTAGTTTCAATTACTAATTACGCGACTTGATCTAATTATGTGATAATTTTTTTAGTTTCCATTTTTATTATCAATTTCTGCAAACTTTTGAACTTTTAATTTTATTCATTTCTGCAATTCTACCTTTTAGTGCTGCCAAAAATAAGAGCCTTTGACTAATTATATCTCAGATAATTACATTGGGTAAAGTACACTTAATTACTGTAGTTACAAACATGTGCACTGATGTATATATTGTCTGCTCCAGTTTATCATCAAATTGCTTAAAACATGGGCCTAAAAATAACAATGGGGTACAGCACTTTTTGCTTATTATGTGAAAAAGCGTCGGTGGTTATAAATAGACATACTAAACTTTGGGGTTAAAAAATGTATTTGCTATGGCAACTAGTCATTTCTATCAAAATAGCAATATTTTATCATTTCTATCAAAGTAGCTGGTAGATGTCATTCCACATATAACTTGCTGATGTTAGTGGTTACTTTCTGTTTTTGTAATCAAAGTTCTTTTGTGATCATGTGACACATAGTAGCTAGATCACTTCACCACAACAGCTGCACATGAATGCATCAAAGATACTGAGGTTGCAACAGTACTATATCTACCAATACTAAGCAACAGTACTATAGGTTGCCCTCTATGCCTTTACCGTACTTACTATGCCTATCTAGTACTATTAAAATAAATGACTGAATAATCACAAGAAAAAACATGAGAACCTATTTTCAAAAGCTTTATCACAAATTCACAATCAAAGCAGCTAAGTACCACTGCTTTCCACGTTTAAAACTTACCTATGGTATTTTCTTAAGCAGCCGTTATTTTGCCTTGTCTTACTTTAAAACATTTGTGATTGGTCAATTTTAATGACACACCAGTATTGAACATGTGACTTTTGGTCGTTTTTGATTGGTCAATTTTAATGATTAATTTAAAAAGAGCATTTTTTGTTTGTTACCCCAGGCTAAGTTTTGTCCAAAATACTAAAACTTTGCCCCTAACACTTTCCAGGTTTGGGTGCACAAAATGTAAAAACTGGGTTCATGGCAAATGTGCAAAAATAAAGAGAGTTACCGCTAGGTTGGCAATGCATTTTGTTTGCTTGAAATGTAAAGGAATAATGGAAGGGACGATGGACTCAATCGAGAAGTTGTGCGATGAAGTGGAGACAGTGAATGGATTTTGTTATTTGGGAGACAGACTAAATGCTAGTGGTGGTTGTGAAGCGGCAGTCACAGCAAGAGTAAGAATTGGTTGGGTAAGATTCAGGAAATGTGGAGAGTTGTTGCTTGGAAATAGGTTTCCTCTGAAGATGAAAGGTAGTTTATTGTTGTTGTGTAAGATCAGCAATACTGTATGGAAGTGAGACATGGTGTCTAAAAGAAAATGAAAAAGCAATTTTAAGGAGAACGGAGAGAGCTATGGTGAGAGCCATGTGCGGTCAGAAAATTGTAGACAGAAAGACGACTGAAGAACAGATGGATATGTTAGGGTTGAAGGAAACTATAGACCGGTTAGCAACAGCAAATAGAGTCAGATGGTATGGACATGTACTGAGGAGGGATGACGATAGTGTTTTGAGGGTTGCTCTGAATCTTGAAGTGACTGGCAAGAGAAAGCGAGGACGACCGAAGAAGACCTGGAAGAAGCAAGTGGAAGAGGAGACAGAGAAAGTTGGTTTGAAGAAGGAGGATGCTCTGAGACGAGATAAGTGGAGGGACGGAGTGCAAGAAATTGCAGAAGGAACAGGGTAAATCCGGCAATCTCTGCTAAAGGGAAAACACCGGATAAAAACTGAATAACTACTAACAAATGAAAAAGCGCCAAAAATAGTTTGAACCACCAATGTACACTCTCTTACACTATACACTACCCCATACATTCACATACTGCCCGCTCCATGTACACTGCCTTTGTGTAAGTACCCTGCTAGTCAAAATTCCAACCCACAACCATTGCATTTCAAGATAGCTGCATTATCCATGCACCACAGCATCACAGCCAGAATTGTAGCAATTATGACAATATAAACACACATGAATGGTTACACAAAATAGCCACTTCATTTTTTATAGTGTCACAATAACCCAAGAAACAGCAGTTGATACAGTGTGCAATAAACACACACATTTAGCTGTCAGAATGATTATTTTTATAAGGTACATTGGCTACTATTATAATATAACTGTGACACAGTAGCTTTTAATCCTATTTCAAAGCAAAGAGCCACGTTTTTGGCAGATGCTAAGTGCACTTTTTTAAGTATTCATATACATCTGGATTAAATCAATAACTTGGATTAAATTGTAACACCTGTACTAGTACGTTGACAAAAGTAAGCTACAGACATTTTTATCTATTCAAATAAAAAGATACTTAGATCTTAAGTTCGGTAAATCTTCTGCAAATAACCTAAAGCTTTGGTCACATGCCAAACTGTGGTGATCTTAAAAGTGAGAAAGAAATGACTGGTTATAATTATGTACCAGTACAGGTTTAGAAAGACTAGGCCTTTAATATTTCACATTCTTGAATAGCTAAGGTCTGCATAATTTATCAGTAGTAATCACCTTAAAAAAAACTGAATACAGTGAGTATGGCAAAATAAAATTAAACAATATGGATGAATTTACCAAGATGATTTAAGTCAAAATTAAGTTGTGGCTTAGTGTACAGGTGCATAAAATACAGGCAATCGCAATATAATTAACCAACACAATTAACTTGCAACAATCAGGCAATTTGTTTACGTATTCTCAGTTTCACATTAACTGGTTTAAATAAAATTCCCATGCAGTAACAGAAGTCCTATATCATAAGCACTTCCTTACGGATATACAGGTAGATCTAGGTGTAAATTGCGGCAATCACGCACCGGTAGGCTATATCGATGTAAAGCCACTTACCGTAATTTCAACACGTCTCTAAATGAGAAGTTTTGAAAATAAATTGCCATCTTCAGTCCAACCAGTATACCATAGCTTAACTGCTACGTTTAACTTTTACATCTTAACACTGTGGTAAGCTCCATGCGTTGCGACCGATTGCAACTTGTTGCGCAACCAGTATATTCAACATTAAAGCAAGATAATATAGTATACCGCTTTTTATCTATGATTGAAAGATGTTGTTGCAATAAAATGGGTGCAAAAAATGACGGAATACTGCAAATAGGAGTTAGGAAAGTACATAGCTAGCCTCTTGCATTACTACCAATGAATATAATTTTACAACATTTTTTTTTAGTTGCAGTAGTTGGCAATGTATTTCGCTATTAATTTTACAACACAAAAAACTCAACAATTGGATAAAAACAACGCAGGCGACCAAACGAATTCTGCACCAATCAACAGCCGCCTCGACGTGGTGGTGCGGTCCCCGGCCCCATTTGGGTTGGGTCAAAATGGCTGTTGGCCTTCCCGAGGGTCCCAGTTACCCCGGGCACTCCCCATTCATTTTTTCGCTATGCTGCCCCCTGAACGATCGCAGAAGGGCAGCACACAGCATCTTTAAAATCGGTTGCCTGTTCTCACTTTTTCTTCTCTCCTGCCCTACTCTTGCCCTCCTTCGTCTCCTCATGCTTCTTCTTCTCCTGATGAGCGGTAACGTTCATCCTAACCCTGGCCCCATCTTTCCTTGCTCTGTGTGCGCTGGAAATGTGACCTGGCGGGGCAAGTCAGTGCAATGCTGCGCTTGCTCCAAATGGGTCCATCTAAAATGCTCACAACTTTCCTTATCTAATTTCAGAGCTCTTGGCAGCTCTCACTCTTGGAGGTGCCCCCCCTTCCGTAACACTGTGACTCCCCCCTCCTCCGGCACGTATACCTCCACTGTGGAATCCGGCCTCCCCCTCTGCTAATGCTGCACTCTTGCCCCACCCTCGTCTCCAAACTTCTTATCCCCCATCTGCCCATCTTATATCTCCTTCCCCTGCCCTCCCACCACCGTCCCTTGCTCCTGGCTATACTTCTGCACCTCCTGCCTCCTCTCCTCCCCCTGACTCTCTCAGGGTTTTTCAATGGAATGCTGGAGGTCTTCGATCCAGGAGCACTAAACTACTCCACTTTCTTTCGTCCCATCCTGTCGACCTTATCTGCATTCAGGAATCCAATCTTAACTCATCTTCCTCTTTCCGGATTCCTGGATTCTCTGCTCTGCGTTCTGATCGCACCCACTCCCGGTCTGGCATTCTCTCTTCTGATGCCTCGCATGCCAGTGGCGGCGTTGTCATTTTCGTCAGACAGGGCCTATCCTTTTCTGAACTTTCTACCACCTCTCTTTCCTCGCTCGATCCCTACTCTGATTATGTAGGAATCAACATCTCTCTAAACAAATCCTCCTCGGTGTCATTTCTTAATGTGTATGCCCCCCCCCTATTTGCTCTTCCCCAACGGATGGCAGAACCGATTTCTTTTCTCCCTCCATCCTTCCCTCCTCCAGAAATCTCTTCATCCTGGGGGACTTCAATTGCCATCACACGCTTTGGGACTCAAGAGGTACTTCCGACCCCCGTGGGGAGGAAGTATTCGATTGGGTCATCTCTTCTGACCTCCTCCCCCTCAATGACCCTGACACACCCACCCTTCTCCATCGCTCCTCTGGCAGTCGCTCCTCTCCTAACATCTCCTTTGCTATTTCTACTCTTGCCCTTTCTTGCTCCTGGGAGGTGCTACAGGACCTGGGATCTGACCATTTCCCAATTCTTCTATCTATCCCTCTCTCTCCGGTCTTTCACCCCAACGAGCGCCCGCCTTCCTTCAATTTTCAGAAAGCTCGCTGGGATGGCTTTGCCTCCTACTTTGACTCCCACTGTCCTTCAGCAGAAGAATACTCGTCTTTTTCTCTTTCCTCTGCAGCTGCTCTCTTTACCTCTCTGGCAATGAATGTGGCCAAATCTTTCATTCCTTTCGGCCGCATCAAACGCCCTTCTAAAGCCTGGTGGTCTGCTGAGGTGGAACAAGCGGTTAGTGAAAGACGCAGGGCTTTCGCTACCGCTCACAGAAGTGATGAAGATCGACAGGCCTACATCTCTGCTTCTCGACGCGCCTCGTCAGTCATTGCCAAGGCCAAGGCTGAGGCATGGCAGACGACCTGCACTTCTCTTTCACCTAAATCTAATCCTAGCTCTGTGAACTCTCTTCTTCGCTCTATTGCTGGCTCTTCTTCCTCGTCTTCCTCCTTTCCTAACTTTCCTAACTGTTCTTCTCCCAGGGAATCGGCTTCGGTCTATGCCGCTTACCTGAAGTCTCACTTTTCCGTTTCTCAGCCAATGGCCCTGCGCAGCAGAGCCAGAGGCTACCTCACTGAGCTCCCCCGAGCCACGTGCTCTGAGGAGTCTCACTCGTCCTTTTGCTCTCCCTTCTCTCCCGCTGAATTTCTTGCGGCTGCCTCCAACCTCTCCTCATCCACTGCCACTGGTCCAGACAAAGTTGCCTATCCCATGCTAAAGCATCTTCCTCGCTCTGGCATGAATTTTCTTCTTCACATTTTCAATCTTTCTTGGTCTTCACATCCCTTTCCTTCCATATGGAAGACATCTTCTATTATTCCCATACATAAGATGGGAAAACCTCTTGACTCTCCTGCTTCCTTCCGGCCTATCTCTCTCACCTCCTGCGTCTCAAAGCTTTTTGAACGCATCATTCTATCCCGTCTTCTCTTTTTTCTGGAATCTAATTCCATTCTTTCTCCCCGCCAGGCCGGTTTCCGCCCTGGACGGTCTACACTAGATCAAATTCTGTACCATTCTCAGTCCATTTCGGATGGGTTTAACAAACCCAGGCCGGGCTCTCGGACGATCCTGTCTACTATCGATTTCTCAAAAGCTTTTGACTCTGTCTGGCATCCCGCCCTTTTCCACAAACTCATTTCGGCCAGCCTCCCTCCTTGCTTTGCTCGTTGGACTCAATCTTACCTTTCTGACAGGCGCACTTCTGTGGTTTCTCAAAATCACAAAAGCCGTTCCTCTCGAGTCCGTCGAGGTGTTCCGAAAAGCCGTTCCTCTCGAGTCCGTCGAGGTGTTCCGCAAGGATCCGTTCTTGGCCCTGTACTTTTCTCCCTCTTCATTAATGATCTTCCGGCTTCTCTGCCTTCTTCCACCAGCTGCTCTCTTTACGCTGACGATCTGGCCATTTGGTCCTTCTCTCCCTCGGTCCCCACTGCGGTAGAGGCCACACAAGGAGCTCTGTTTCGATTGGAGCGCTGGTCGGAGTACTGCCGTCTTCCTCTCAATTCGAGCAAATGTGAGGCCTGCTTTTTCTCAGTGGATCCCCACCGAGCTACCCTCCAGCCCAACCTCCTCCTACTCGGCTCCGGCCTGCGTTTCAATCCCACTCCAACTTTTCTTGGGATCACCTTCGACCGCACTCTTTTCTTTTCTAAGCATGTATCTTCACTGAAGGCCAAGTTTTTCCCACGTCTCAAGGCCTTACGCTGTATCTCTGCTTCCTCATGGGGCCCCTCTAAGGAGTCCCTCTCTGTTCTGTATAAATCTTTTCTTCGGTCCCTTCTCACTTACGCTTCACCCGGATGGTTTCCTTTCCTAAGCGCTACCAATATCACCAAATTGGAATGCCTCCACTGAGCGGCCAGTCGCGCCATCACCGGCTGCCTCTCGTCCTCCCTTATCCCTCTACTACTCACCGAGGCTTCTCTACCTCCCCTACGAGTCACTCTGACTCACTTCACTCTTTTTTCTTATGAGCGGGCTCTTCGTCTCCCAACCTCCTTTCCATCTCAGGTTTGGCCAGACTTGGAGTGAAACCAAGACTCCGCAGATCGTCCTGGAGAGCCCTTGCGTCCACTCACCCGCTCATGCTTCCTTCTACTTGTTCTAGGGTGGCTCTTGTTGCTTGCCCTCCCTGTCCTCCTTGGAATCTGCCTTCCTTCACGATGGAGTCCACCCTTTCCTCTCCATGCTCTCGCTCTGATTCCCCTCTTTCTTGCCAAGGTGCGGCTCTCGCCCACCTTGACTCTCTTCCTCCTCATGATCTGGTACTCTGGACAGACGGCTCTGTTCCTTTTCCTTTTGGCAAGGGCGGCTCCGGCGTTCTTGCCAACTGCTCTCTCTGTGGCACTGAGGCCACTCTTTCCTTTTCGGCAGGCCCAGTTTGTTCCAGTTTTTCCACTGAAGCCTGCGCCATTCCGCACGCTCTTTGCTGGTCTCGGCAACACCATAAAGTCTGCCATTTCTCTTTTGTTCTTCTCCTGTCTGACTCTCGTTCTGTCCTCGCCACCCTGTCCTCTCCTCCACCTTTCCTGTTATCTCAAACTCTGTGGCAGATCTGGCAGGAATTGTCTTTTTTCTCCTCTTGTTCTATCAGACTACAATGGGTCCCCAGACACTCGTTTCTCCCGGGGAACGATGCAGCTAATGAGCTTGCCAGATGGGGAGCGCTGCTTGCACCCTCTGCAATCCCTTGTAGTCTCTCTCCTCTTACCTCTCGTATCCACTCTCGTCTTATCTCGGACTAGAGGCGTACTGTCTCTTCAAAGTATTTTGACACACAGGTTCCCTCAATTTCCACTGAGGAACTTGTGCTCCCTCGTCATGCTCGCTGTGTCCTCTCTCGTCTTCGCTGCAATGGACACAGCCTTCTTTTAGGTTACTATCTCTCCAGGATTGGCAGAATTGAGAATTCTTCTTGCAGCGCCTGTGGACACTCGTCCCAGAACATCTCTCATCTCATTCTGCACAGTCCAGCTACGGACTCTTTTCGCCGCTCACTCTTTGGCGACTCTCTGTCTCTCTATGACCTCTGGTCCAGACCCTGGGGAGTTGCCTGGCTTCTGGGGCTCCATGGTCATCCGCCATGCTCCCATCCCTCCGAAGGGGTCGGGTAATCAACAACAACAACAACAACCAAACGAATTGCAGTGAAAAAGAAATGCAGGCGACCAAACGAATTGACGTTAAGCATACCCAAATTGTTTTGAGTTACATAAAAAAGGTTTAAGATAGGGGCATGGTCGCCGCGCCTGTGAAAATATTAACTATAACTGCTGAAAAAAAACAAAAAGAAACTTGAAAAGCAGTTTTTCAAACAATTAAAATATTAAACTATGCAAAAACGCCTGAGAACATCAAAAAACAGATCCTTTTTGTGCCAAACTGTTGTTTTCCTAACGAGGCGGGAGAGAAGTTAATAAGCCTATCTCTTGCCCAAGGAAGACCTGGGAGCAAGGACAGTTAAAAAGTAAACTCCATTAAGACTCTAGGCGAGATCCAGTCGCCGGATGCAGTTATGATCTTACTGCCTAGAACTACGCAGTTTGCGGATAAGTAGCTTCGTAGCATCATTACATTGCGTTTAAATTTTTTACCTAATTTAAATCACTTGGTTTTGAATAATTTAAGTAAATCACTGGCAGTGTCCTTGACTATTAATTCAAATAAAAGTTAATCATTTGATCGAATGAATTGATTAAAGTTTGATGTCTATTTTGCAGGTCTTTGTCACAAGATTCGATTTTCTTTGTCACAAGATTCGATTGCTAACTATTTATATACACGGAACACCACTACATATAAGAAATCAATATACTGAAATAAGAAATAAATACTACTAATAAACAAAGAACTTTCGAGGTCCCTTCACGGAACATTTTAAACTCACGGAACACAACTACACGTGTTGTGGAACCCCTATTGAAGAGCACTGATGTAGAATAATGAAAATGTTTTCGTCGTGAGTAATTTGCTTTTCAACGTTTTCAATCCCATAACCAAGGTCAGTTAACTTTAATCAAATCATCATTTTATTCGCTAGGTTTCATTGTCCAAACTACTTTTTTCTTGCCCGTAATCGATATAAAATGTGATGCTAGTTTTTCTCGTTTTTTCACGCTACTGATATCGCACGTTCAGTCAGACTTATAATGCAACTTTACCGTTTAATCCTCACGTTTTCGCCTAGTTACTCTTCAAGTCAAATAACCTATGTGGAAGCGGAAGCGGTAGATTTTTCGCGCTTCCGCTTCCTCATCCCTGATGTAAACCTTGTCACCGATTGTAGTAAATCTAGAATTAATTATATTTATGCATAAACGTAGAAATTTCAAGTTGCCCAGACTGTAGTATAGTTAGCAGATTGTGCTGTTTGAAAACAATAATGTTTTTCTCCTTCTTACTATTAATCGAATTAGCTGCTGAGGTCTGAACTTTTTGTAACTTTTGAAACACAGTTATGTTGCCATGGACACCAAAATAATACACAGCATTGCACTTAGCTCAATAAGATAGGCTCACCATACGTCCCATTTTAGCCGGGACAATCCCGTTTTTCAGGCTTTGTCCTGGTCTGCCAATAGTAAGTCCCACTTTTTCATTCAGTTAGCCAGCATAGCTAGACCTACGGTATTTAAACGTTTGTCCCGGTAAGCAAAGGCATTATGACAACGAACTCTAGCTCGATGACAATTTGGGCCGAAAGTGACAAAAAAGCGGCGGCAAAGCGGGTGAAGACCCTTTTTTTCTTTTGGAGGACATCCCCATTTTGGGTGGAATTTATTTATATGCAGTAGAATTAAGGTAAATTCCTCCCAAAATGGAGGTGTGCTTCAGAAAAAGAAAAAAAGGTCACCACCTGTATTGCCGCCGTAAAATGTGTCCGGATTTTGGCTTGTCACCAATACTTAGGCTTGTTGTCCTGAAGCGTCTCGTTTTTTAATCACAAAAATATGGTAAGTCTACAATAAGAGTATGTTGTAAAGTTAGCAATAAACTTTTATCGAGATACGTTTCACTTTGTTAATTACATTGTAGCTACATCTGAGTTTTTGCAGCAGCCACTCTATATGTGATTTCCATGAAAGATGTTTATTGATGATTACAAATTTGCAAGTGTTTATTCGTTTCAGATTTTTGTCTTTGAATTGCATTGACAGCGAAGAACTCTGGTCCAACTTTATCTTTCCCAATAAGTTTCAATACGATTCCGATTTCACTCCAAATTAACAATTTTTATAGTATGCAAGAGACAGATGAAAACATGCTAGAGTAAAGGTCCTATAGCTTTGTAGCTGTGAGGACAGTCAAAATTAAGGATTACACCGTATTGCAAGGGAGAGTTAGTAAAATTAGTGGAATGGGAAAGAAGGGAAGAATTAGTAGATTTTTTTGCAAAAATGGGTTGTCTTCAAAACTGCTGGTTCCAAACACATGAAACTTGAAGCGATTGATCGCTATCGCCAAATGATGTTGTAGTGGATTAGTTGGTCTTCGATTGCTTGTGGTCAGAGATCATTATTGCCAGAGAAGCATTTGCGCTACATATATATAAACGTTCCTCTCATCTCCCCGTCCAGTTGCGGCCGAATTGCTTCTTTCACAGCGAAGTGACTTGAGAAATATCCAAAAAAGAATTTTCGCTATCCAAAATGACTTAATGTCTAAAAACAGTTACAATTTGCGTGCACTTTCTTGATCTACACCAGTGTTTCCCAAATTGTGTGTGGTGGAAGATTTGCAGGTGTGCCGCGAGTATTTTTAAAGTGCTTTATGTTGATACAAATTTTCCTCAAAAATTGAGAAAATGCTGCCATGAAGTAATGGTCGACCTCTGCCGTAAGTCGCGGGTGGCATTATAGGTGTCGTCAATAGAGATGATGACATTTTTTTGGAGTTCAGCACCATTTTGGATTCCATCACTCAATTTCCCGAAATCGATGCCCAGAGAGATCATGATCCTTCCCCAAGAAAAGGTCAGCACCATTCTCGCAATTGTCTGCAATGCCACTCGACATCAATTGGAATAGATGGCTGGTGTGCCGCGAAATTTGTTTAACTGATTTCCTTTTAAACGTTTTGTTCACAATTGCATTGTCATCATCATTAGAAGAATTGTACAACAACCTCTGCTATCAAGGTATTTCCAGAGTCCAGACTGTTGCATTTTGTTGGGGTAAAAAATAAGCCGTTTTTGACCACTGATCTAAAAAGAGTGATAAGATTCTTGTACCGCGCTGAGATAAAGCCTTAGTTTCATCGTGGCGTCAAATCAAAGCCACTCGCTTTATGGAAAGACTCAGAATGAATTTTAAAAGGCCCCTTACCTTCATCATTGAACAACAAATACAAATACTTATTTATTGTTTTGGATCAATATTCACGTTCTCCATTTGCTTTTCCTTGTAAGGAAATGATATCATCCGTTGCAATCAACTGTCTTTATAAATTCTTTACCTCATGAGGTACATTGTGTTTTGTGCATTTTGGTAATGAACCGGTGTTTGTTTCAAGTGACTTTAGGCATTACCTCCTCCGTAAGAGCAATGCTTCCAGTATAAATAGCATTTACTATCCTTCAGGCAATGGCTAAGTAGAAAAATGTGTTGGTACCGATTGGAAGGCTGTAAAATTGTGTTCAACAACGTTTAAAATCCTTGCTTCATGTGGGGAATGAGGTGTAGATAATGTTTTATATGCAATTCCTTTCCTTGTATGTGTTGCCGCTAGTGCAACGCTGCACGAACAATTTTTTAACTTTAACTTCTGCTCTACGGCCTAAATCTAAAGTTATATATAGACAAAGAGTCGTCAAAAAACGTGAAGCGTAAAGTGTTTGTTGCGGTACAGGACAGAATGAGATAAGTAGCCAGCTGTCCTGAGTCAGGTGACCAGCAACCACAGGCGCTGCACGAAGGATTTTCAATTCCGCCAAATTTGAAAAGATAACAATTCAAAAGAACGCTGTGTCCGTTTCAGCGAAGACGACAGAGAACCAGGGAGCTTGTCGAGCAAGCACAAGTTTTGTTAGCGGAGACTGGAAGCAATAGAGTGTCGAAAAATTGTGTCGAAACAAGACATAAGAAAGCAGAAAAGCCGCAAGGGACTGTGAAATGGCTGAAGCAGCGCTCTTTTTGTGGCCAGCTTAATGGATGTTTTTGCTGTTTCTATCTGCTTATGCTAGTCCTGACAAATGGTAATCAATAGTTAGGACTCACTACTGATTCGCGCTCTTTGGGGTTGATATTCACACTTAAATCACGCTTTCACTTCGGCCACTTGCAGACCATGACTTAAAATTAAATGGTTGTGGCTCTTGCTGGCACAGAATATTGCTTTGGGTTTGTACACCACTTCAGTTATTCGATAGGCAAAAGCCCCGTTTGCGCTAAAAATGTTTGCCTCAAACTTCTGGCCTCAAGCATCAGATTTGCCAAACCAAAGGCTTCAATCGTCAGGGGTAGGGTCAAGTTTTTGTCTATAGCTTCAACCAATAGTCTTAAAATGCTTTTGGCTTTGAAGCTTAAGACTTTGGCGTTGCAAACGCTCAATCGTCAACACTTCGTTATCTGAAATAACCAAGTTCAAATTTAAATAGTTTCCTAATTTGTTTTTGCATGGCTGGGTTTATGCCAGTACCAAGTAACACGCGCGCAGCCAGAGGCTTTAGATCGTACAAAAATAGGCATACAATTATAAAAACGTCGTAAATGGTGGTACATATTTGATAGGCTATTTCCGAAAATATGGATATCAATCACTTTGGCCCCACAACTTTGAAATTATGCTTAGATGCACTACATAAAATGAACTAACAAAACTCTTTGAAATTGTTGGCTGTTAAGTTGCGAGCAAGTCCAGTTTCTATGTACCAAACAAGGCTAAGTGGTAGCCAGGAACTCTAGAAAGTTTGGAAAAAATGGCTGCTCTGCGCAGCTCCCTTTAATGGTTTTTAAGGCTCAATCGATTTCCTTTTAAAAACTGTGCTTTTGATTACGGAACGACTCATCAACTTTTTATAACAGTTTTCACAAATATCAGTTCGTTGAAGCCGGCTAAACCGATATTCTTTAACCCGACATTGCTGATGAGGGCTCTGCTATTGTAATAACTTAACCGCAAGTGTTTGATTTCGGGTTAGTTTGCTCTTTGCCTAATTGCGTTTATGGCAGAACCAAGCAACATGCGCGCAACCTCAGGCGTAAGCTCATGCACAAATGCCTAAAGTTACGAACAAGTCGTAAGTAGTTTGCCTAATATTTAATGGCTTAATCCAGAAAACACATAAAATCACTTCAGCAATGTTTTACATGCGTTCAGTTCAAGGTGCTGCAGCATTGAATGGGTAAATGTTTGTTAAGTTTAAAAAAGCCTATGATGAAAATAGGGCAAATAGAACGTTGCAAGGGTCTTGAGAAACTCGGAGACATGTAGTGGCTATGCACAACCACCAGCAAATATTTTTTTATCGATTACGTTTCAAAAAACAATACTTATGTTTCAGAATGGGATTTGGTTATGTGAAAAACATTAACTTTTGACCATGACCCAAATTTTTTTGAGCTCAATTAAGACATGAATGCATTTTATATCGAAAACCGATAAATATCGCGTACAAAGTTTAATCTCCAAAAAGATGTCTTCACCTTCGCTATATGCCGAAAACAAAAAACTAGCAATATTCAAAAAATGGGTCTTTATCTTTGTTTCGGGTCCAAAATAGTTACCATTATCTTCTAAAATTTCCCTCTAATAAAAGGTTATTTAAAAATTTTTTTACGGTGGACTTTCCAAAAAACTTGGCTCCAGGCAACGCAGCTGATTGCCGACGCAGCTCTTAAATTCAAAACAGAAATAACTTCAAGGCAACATTCTCTTCGCATCCAGTAGCAAGCAGCGAAACCTCGCTTCAAACCTGCTCTAAATATCGGTAAGAAGTTTTATTCCTGATTGCGCAATCCGTCGTGTTCAAACGCAACTTTGGCAAATAAATGCCAAAGAAGTAGTAAACTTTAAGCCAACACACTTTACAATCATTAAATTAAGTTGTTAATGGTGGCTGTGGGAGTGCATTAATACTTAAATGCCTGCGTCGTGGAGTCCGAGACAGGTATTTCCCAATAGTCAACCTGAGGCAGATTCACACTGCATCAGCAGCAAAGCTTTCCTGTTGAATGCATGAAACGATATCACCAAAAATGCACTTCACTGTACATTTCCTGATTGCTGAGCTACTTTGGTTAGAACATTGGATCAAATGCATTACACCGACACCGCGATTGCTAGATATACTGATGATAGACTGTTTAATGTTATGTCTATCAAAGCATAACGATACGTCAGAGTAAAAAGCATTATTTTCTGGGTTTGAAATAGGAAAAGCACCATGCTATGCCATTGGTTTTGTATTTTTGAAAAGTAACTGCGATGTATATCGAATATTGTTTGCCATTAGTCATCTTCTTGTATAGAGGTTGTAGTAACAATTGCGACATCCAGTTTATTGCAAGAATCACTGCAAGTGCAGAAACACTCAGCGAATTCAGAAACCTCAGGGGCATCTATTGTCTGAAATATATATTAAAGATAAGTCACGTGATTTTACTACTTTAAACAAACTCCATCAAACCGGTTTTCCTCGAGAACTTGCAAGACTTCGCAGGTAACAAAGTTTTTCATTGTAAGCGATTTCATTTTGTGCAGCTGAGAATCTGTACACGTCCTATCGCTTGCTGATTTTTAGGACAAGTTTATAAAGGATGTCATTGGGAACCATGGACAAGTGATCAGGCGATATTGTCAACTGATTCACCTGCACGCAAATCAAGAGTCACTTGTAAATTTGGCATGGAATTATATTGTGCAGTGGTATAAGCTTATGGTTAAAACAACCGCTTTTCTTGTTGATTCGATTAAAGATTACAAGAGTTTTCACGTACTGCCTACTTGATGCTCAGCAATAAAGAGAATGTTGACAAAGAAATATGAAACCGAATTTTCCCAGTTGTGATTAAAACAATTATTTGTTCTGACGCTACAAATTGTTATAAGGTGCCAAATCATATTTTCATTAGAATATCAGCAACAATGACACATTAAAAAAATTGTAAAAATATAACTTAACACAGTTGTTCTTACAAATATATTCAGTTTTTGTCATTTGCTGGCAATGTAATGCGTTTGTTGTTTAAAAAAGTTTTGCCCAGGTGCAGTTCGGTGCCTGGGGTGTTTAAACCATCTTTGAGAAAAGATAGATGACACATCGTGATTACAAACAATAGTCATTTCCACGGGACATAGCGTGCCACCAGTTTTCGGATGGAAACACTTATAAATGGTTAACTACCACTAGCACTTTGTTTACTAAATCATCGGACTAAACCCAAAAATGTCATATTACAAATACATAAACTTACAGTTCCTGTCATTTGATTGATCGCTGAAAGTGAGAAAACAAAGGCTTTGTCACCACGAATAAAAATGTTCTTAATTTGCCTTTCAACATACATAAGTAGAAATCGAACAGAATGGGACTCATCAGTTAAAGTCACGTGAAGAAGAAGCGCTTCTGCTGCTTTGGCATAAATAGCTGGATTTTTGCTTTCAGTTGCAAATGATGAAATTGTCTCAACTAAACAAAAAGCTAAATTAATTTTATCTAAATAAAAAGCTAACTACAACTTACGGCATCGTCCGGTTTTCTGCAAACTTTAGTTAGGTATACATTTTTCTGTTCCAGTCAAAGAAAATAAATAACTTGCATTAGATGTTCATCAGATGTTCTAGTACACTACCAGTACTGCAAAAAGAAGCCATTGAATAAGAAAACCCAATTACGGTAACTAAAGCATAAATGAATTTTATAACTTAATGTAATTCAAGCATAACCCTAGTCTGTTAAAGCATTAGGTTCAAAAGTTCAGCCACAAGTTGTCCAGTCATTTCAAAACTAAAGCTACTCAATGGCTTCTGTGCAAATTATGTAAAACAATTGCTGCTTTACAACCTCCTACAAGACATCCAAAAATGTCAACAACTTTTAAATTTTTCTCGATTTTCATCACCGCTGACACATTAATTCTAAGTCTTTGCAAAGCAGAGATAATTTTATTGTGTAAACTGCTTGCCCAATCTGTGCTCGTTCACGTTTGACTATTAGTATATCAATTAACGTGCTAGATGTTCTTTGTGTAAACCACCACGGTCGGTTGGTTTCGTTTTGAGTCCTTAGCTTTTCATTCATGCCATTAATTAAGCTTATTCCACTTCATGGAAGACACATATAGCATAAACACACCCATCACATTCCTTTTAACGCCAAGCAACTTATTTTATGTAGCCTTTGGTTTCAGTCAACTTGTAGATGACATAGTGAAACGAGAATATCATACATTAGAAATGGTACTTTACACTGTTGGCCAGCATTGCAGTGTATAGTTTACTATTCTTTGCCTCTTGGTTATACCCTCTGTGAAGTCTACCCCAGCTCAGTGATAGCACTGAGCTAGGGATGTTGATTCTATTTGAATGGAGAAAATAACGATAGAGAGTTTCAATCTGCCTAAACCGAAGAAACCAGTAATTATTCCTCAATATGAATTTATTCAATCAATTATAGCAGTCAGTTAAGTCGGATTCAGTCAACGTGATTACCATATGGGTCAGCATTACAACAGATAGTCAGTATCAACAATATTACTATATGGGTCAGCATTAGGTCAGTATCAACATTATTACCATATTGGTCAGCATTAGGTCAGTATCAACATTATTACCATATAGGTCAGCATTACAGCATTAGGTCAGTTCACATTGTTAGGTCAGCTAGGATAGATAAAATACTTAGCCCTATCGTTATCCGAAACATAAGAATATTAATCTCTACAGCCATTACAAACTAAAGTCCACACAGCGACGAGTCACGCTATCTAACAAAGGCCCACCACGCCACTTTCTTTAGCGCCTCGCCGCAGACTATCCGAAATTGCAATTTGGTAAGGAGTGGATCTGGGTCCGTCTTTTTAACACTCTGTTCTATATAACATGTTTTCCATGCATTTGAATTCATCTATGAGTTTTTTTTTATCAAATTTAAATCTATTTTAACATGAAAGTGTAAAGATGCAGACCCAACAACCAGTGATGGGATTCAAAATTTTAAGAACAGGTTCTCTTTTGTATCAAACTCACTAACAACAGGTTCCCCCATTTTAGAAAGCCCATTTGCTGCGGTCGTCTAAGGTCTATAACAAAAAACAAGAACGGGTTCGCTGATTATCACGACACTCTAAGAACGGGTTCGCACGAACCCGTGCGAACCCCCTAAATCCCATCACTGCCAACAACCTACAACATGTCTTTGGTTTTAAGCCCATGGTCTATTGCATTCTTTCACGGAAAAAGCATATCAATAAAATCTACAGCCGCAGTATTTTTTGTTCGTTAATAAATTTGCTTGTATTTGTTTAATTATAGAATATAGTTTCACCACGATTTCAAAAAATAAATAAGGTTGACATATCAGAAGAGAGCGAATGCTGCTACAAATGTGTGGCACTTTTGCTTTTTCATGGAAAAAAAGAGCGGTGTTTCTACTTTAACTGGTCATGCAGTTCCTTTTGTCTCAATTTGTTCAGTATTTAGCAGCAGAAACTTGAGTTAATTTCACGTCCAAAAACTTCTCTTTGTGCACGAATTTTGCCAATATGGCGGTTTTATTTATTGCCAAACCTTTTCTAAACCTGAGTGGACAAAGCACGACTGATTTGATCCATAAGACAGAAAAGAGTCTGGCTACTTTGTATACTAACGACCAGTCCCGTAGCACTCCAACTTCGAGCCCCCCCCCAAAGTAAGCGCAAGAGCCCCTGCGCACAGGTCATATCACTTTAGAGGTGTAAAATTGAAAAGCTGCATTAAGAAAATACACCACAATTTGTACATAAGTAAACAGGCTAATGTCAGAATAAAGCATGCCGATACCAAAGGTACAAGTCATAAAAAATTCGGCACCGATGCCAGAGTTCAGTAGGACATTTATGCAGACACTGCGAAACGAAAGCAATGACACTGAAAAACATGAAAAAGTTATAAAAACACAGTATCATTTAAATAGTCTGGAGCGAACCTTTTTGTTCGCAAATGCTGTTATGACATTGTCATAATCAAGAGATCGGGCGCAGTCATTTTCGATTGACAACATGGCTAATGAAGATAGTCTACTGTCTGTCATAGACGTTCTATTAAAAGTTTTGATCAGTTTCAATTTGCTGAAGCTTCTTTCAGCGCTGGCAACAGTCACGGGGCAAGTTAGTAAGATTCAAAGTGCGATGTACACATTCGGATACAATTCAAATAAATGAGTCTTTAGAAGATAGTTCAGAAAGTCTTGAGCCGTTTTGAGATTGCGTTTTTTTTGTAAAATTAAAACAAACCGCTGTAGCTCAGCGCTCATTTCATCAGAATCAATGTCACCAAACTTTTTTGGAACTCTTTACAGCAAGTAAGAAGAGCATTTTCTTGTTGCACAAGCAAAAGTTTGTCTCGTGTGTACAAAAACGAAAAGGCGGAAGAAACCTCACGTAACAAATTAAAGCGCTCCTTTATTGACATAATAGCCTGGTCTACTAATGGATAGAAAAAGTTGCTTTTAAATTTCAGTTCAGGAGTAGCTCGTTGTTCCTCTTCACCTTGGTAATCAAACAATCTTCTTTTCTTTCCACTTCTTGACGGAGGAAAAGAAGGATCAATATCCAATTCCTGTGCTATTTCAACAGCAGATGTTGCGGCACTGTCATAACCCGTTGTGCGATAGTTTTGCAAAAACTTTTTAGTTGCCTGGATTTCCGTTTAAATTGTATGAAGGGAGACTCCATACGATTGAAGAATCTTGCTTGCTTTATTGACTTGGAATAGGATATCATACCAAATAAACACCGACAAAAGAAAACTCCATTTTGATAAATGAGCTATCAACGATTTTGTTTCTGAGGCAGCTCTTCCATCTTTTCTTTCTATGGAAATGGCTTCCAAGTCTTTCAGTGCCAGCAACAGCTCTTTTAAATTGTATCGAAGAGGTTTGATGCATTTAATTCTGCTTTCCCAACGAGTATCAGATTGTGACTTTATGGACAGCTCCACATGTTTCTTCAAAATTTCCCAACGCTGAGCAGAGGAAGAAAACAGCACATACAACCTTGTAAGTACTCCAAAAAATGTCAATGCTTCCGTCGATCAATTAGCACTGTCAACAACAACTAAGTTAAGCGTATGGTTTGCACAGGGCACGTAAACAGCTTTGGAATTGATGTCTAGCATTCTTGCTTGGACCCCAGAATGTTTTCCTTTCATGTTAGCACCATTATCATATGACTGACCTCGACAATCAGACAATTCGAGTTGCAGTTCGGTTGCTTTTTCTAAGAAAGCGTCCAACAAGCCTTTCCCAGTACTGTCACTTATTCTCAAGTAGCCAAAAAATGTTTCTTTAACAACAGCAGCTTCTTCATTACATAGTACATAACGGAGAATGACAGACATAAAATGACGTTGCATTCACTTATGATGTCACAAGCCAATTTCTTCCTACAGTTTAAAACGGTTGTAAACAAGTCTGCTGAACTGAAAATAGTCACGTAGCCAAAAAGCAATTTCAGACTAACTTGGGCCCCCAAAGTTGGCCTGGGCCCCCCCCAATTGGGGGGGTTGGGGGGCGGCTGCTACGTCTCTGCTAACGACCATGCCGCCTCTTAGTGCCGTTTTTTAGGAATTCGGTACTCCACGTGGTATCACATTATCATTTTCTTTAGAGATACTAATCTGCGCCAACGTAAACCTGAGCTGGTGGGTGATGCCCAAAATGATATCATGATAGCATTCCATTGCGGATGGCAATGCGTTTGTAACATCGTGACAGCAACAACGAACTTAAAATGCAAAGATCAATTTAGTAACTAAAACTTCTACGAAAGGTTAAAGAACTGTAGCTACTACTTTTTGTTATCAATTTAGTCGCTAAATGGGCCAAACTTCTGCAGCAAGTCATGGCCAACATTTCAATATTCTCCATTAAAAAGTTTTGGCAGGTAACTTTTCAAAAACGCTTTCAAGTTAAAATCTTTACATCCAATTTTTGTATGGCCTATTCAACAGCAGATCTAGCCGTCAGGCATTTAAGAAAAAAAAATTCAAGGAAGATGATTTTAGTGACCTTCTAAAAGTTTAAGACTCATTTTCACCATGGTGGAAGACCTTTCATTGTTGTTGTTGTTTACCCGACCCCTTCCGAGGGATGGGGGCATGGCAGAAAACCTTGGAGCCCCAGAAGCCGGGCAACTCTCCAGGGTCTGGACCAGAGGTCATAGAGAGACAGAGAGTCGCCAAAGATCGAGCGGCGCAAAGAGTTCGTAGTTGGACTGTGCGGAATGAGATCAGGCGTCCTGGGACGAGTGTCGGCAGGTACTGCAGGAAGAATTCTCGATTCTGCCATTTCTACAGACATAAGAACTTAACAGAAGGCTGTGTCCGTTGCAGCGTAGACGAGAGAGCACAAGTTCCTCGATGGAAATCGAGGGAAACTGCGTGTCAAAAAATTTAGATGAGACAGTACGCCTCCAGTCCAAGATAAGACGAGAGTGGATATGAAAGATATGAGGAGAGAGACTACAAGGGATTGCGGAGGGCGCAAGCAGCGCTCCCTTTCTGGCCAGCTCACAGCCGCGTCGTTCCACGGGAGAAACGAGTGTCCGGGAACCCACTGTAGTCTGATGAAACAGGAGAGAGAGAAGACAGTTCCTGCCAGATCTGCCACAGAGTTTGAGACAAAAGGAAAGACGGAGAAGAGGACAGGGTGGCGAGGACAGAACGAGAGTCAGACAATAGGAGAAGAGAAATGGCAGGCTTGTTGGTGTTGCCGAGACCAGCGAAGAGCGTGCAGAATGGCGCAGGCTTCAGCAGAAAAACTTGAACATGCTGGGCCTGCTGAAAAGGAAAGAGTGGCCTCAGTGCCACAGAGAGAGCAGTTGGCAAGTACGCCGGAGCTGCCTTTGCCAAGAGGAAAAAAAAACACAGCCGTCTGTCCAAAGCACCAGATCATGAGGGAGAAGAGAGTCAAGGTGGGTGAGAGCCGCACCTTGGCGAGAGAGGGGGAAATAAGAGCGAGAGCATGGAGTGGGAAGGGTGGAATCCACCGTGAAGGAAGGCAGAAAGTTTGGCCAAACCTGAAATAGGAAAGGAGGTTGGGAGACGAAGAGCCCGATCATGCGAAGACAGTGAAATGAGTCAGGGTGACTCTTAGGGGAGGTAGAGAAGCCTTGGAGAGTAGAAGTGGGATAGAGGAGAACGTGAGGCAGCCGGTGATGGCGCGACTGGCCGCAAGGTGGAGGCATTCCAATTTGGTGAGATTGGTAGCGCTTAGGAAAGGAAACCATCCGGGTGAAGCGTATGTGAGAAGGGACCGAAGAAAAGATTTATACAGAACAGAGAGTGACTCCTTGGAAGGGCCCCATGAGGAAGCAGAGATACAGCATAAGGCCTTGAGACGTGGGAAAAACTTGGCCTTCAGCGAAGATACATGTTTACAAAAGGAAAGAGTGCGGTCGAAGGTGACCCCAAGAAAAGTTGGCGTGGGATTGAAACGGAGGAGGTTGGGTTGGAGGTTAGCTCGGTGGGGATCCACTGAGAAGAAGGAGGCCTCACATTTGCTCGGATTGAGGGGAAGACACCAGTACTCGGACCAGCGCTCCAATCGAAACTGAGCTCATTTTATTTAGCTCTTCTGGTAATGTAAGGTTTATTTAAGTTGATACAAGTTCTTACCGAGCATGCAAAAAAACTTCATTATCCGTCAACGTTTCGAACAGCTATATAGCTGTTCTTCATCAGGACTAATAATAAACGAAAGCACAAGTGAGGCAATATAAATAGTGTGCTACGCAATCGAAAGAAAAAGGCAAAACAAAAGGTTTATAACGGCGAATAATGAACAACTGTAGATTACGTCAAATTATCATAAATTTCAGAATAAAAACAATTTTCTTTATCATTGATTGAATTTTCATAATGATGAATAAAAAAAATTTAAGAAATCGGCGTTTGGTAAAATCTATTTCAAAGGTTAAAATTTTGCTATTATCCCAGTCAACTCGGTGATCTTTGGTGATGACATGCTTAACCAATGCCGTTTTTTTATTAAAATTGTTGTCATCAACTTTTGCCAGATTTGCTGGCTTTAAATCCGTTTTATGCTCAGCGAATCTTATTTTGTAAGCCCGTCCAGTTTCCCCAACGTAGATACCAGTGCAATCTCAACAAGGAATCTGGTAAACTACACCAGGTCTAGACGACCTTTCAACAGAGTCTTTTGCCTTTGGTAACATGTCTTTTAAAGTTAAACGCGGTTTGCTACTAACCAAATTCCCACGTTTCTTAAAATTTTTGACAAAGCCTCAAACTATCTTGGAACATAAGGCAGCACAACACGTATTTTAATTTCCTTTTTATCCGCTAAAGATAAATTTGTTTTTGTTTTCAAACTTCTAACTGTGCGTTTTAGAAACCATTTGGGATAATCATTTTTTTTAAAGCTTCCATAATTTTTGTAGTTTCTAATGTTTTATTTGCCCGCTTGGAATTTATTGTGATTGAGCTCTTTTTAACGAAACAGAGCTCCTTGTGTGGCCTGCACCGCAGTGGGGATCGAGGGGGAGGAGGACCAAATGGCCAGATCGTCAGCGTGAAGAGAGCAGCTGACGAAAGAAGGCAGAGAAGCAGGAAGATCATTGATGAAGAGAGAGAAAGTACAGGGCCAAGAACGGATCCTTGCGAAACGCCTCGACAGACTCTAAAAGAACGACTTTTGTGATTTTGATAGACCACGCAAGCGCGCCTATCAAAAAGGTAAGATTGAGTCCAACGAGCAAAGCAAGGAGGGAGGCTGGCCGAAATGAGTTTATGAAAAAGGGCGGGATGCCAGACAGAGTCAAAAGCTTTCGAGAAATCAATAGTAGACTGGATCGTCCGAGAGCCCGGCCTGGGTTTGTTAAACCCATCCGAATTGGACTGAGAATGGTACAGAATTTGATCTAGTGTAGACCGTCCAGGGCGGAAACCGGCCTGGCGGGGAAAGAGAATGGAATTAGATTCCAGAAAAAAGAGTAAACGGGATAGAATGATGCGTTCAAAAAGCTTTGAGACGCAGAAAGTGAGAGAGATAGGCCGGAAAGAAGCAGGAGAGTCGAGAGGCTTTTCCCATCTTGTGGATGAGAATAATAGAAGATGTCTTCCATATGGAAGGAAAGGAATGCGAAGTCCAGGAAAGATTGAAGATGTGAAGAAGAAAATCCATGCCAGAGCAAAGAAGGTGCTTTAGCATGGGATAGGCAACTTTGTCTGTGACAATCCAGTGGCGGTGAAGGAGAGGTTGGAGGCAGCCGCAAAAAATTCAGCGAGAGAGAAAGGAGAGCAAAAGGACGAGTGAGAGACTCCTCAGGGCACGTGGCTCGGCGGAGCTCAAGGGGAGTGCCTGGGTAACTGGGACCCTCGGGAAGTCCAACAACCATTTCGACCAAACCTAAACGGGGTCGGGGACCGCACCACCACGTTGAGGCGGCTGTTGATTGGTGCAGAAGATCTTTCATCGGAGGCGCGATGAAGCCACTGGATAAAAAACTCTCTGATCGTAAAAAATCTTGAATTCTCAAGTGGATTATTGGTGTATCCATATCCGTAGTGAAGTAACTACCTCTTGACAACTAAGCTACAGACTATCAATAATTCATCCTACAAATACAAATAAACAATTTTCATTGTTTTTTGATTAAATTATCTCCAAGAATAAAAACACTTCATATTAAAAACAAAATCAAGTATCAACAGAACAGATGCCCGTGCAGTATGAAGGTTTGGAACCCTGCTAGGCTTTGTCGATGCAGGTGTTTTAAAATAAACCCATATCCGCATTGCTACTAAATTGTTAAATTTCACTTTGCAAATAATACTAGCCACATCAATTTGGCGTTCACCTTAGCTTTGAAAAAATTAACGAGCTTTGTAAGAAAAAATAGTAATTGCAATAAACAATACAAACAATACTGTTTCACATTCACATCAAGTTAAGAAAATTCATCGTTGCGCAGGAACATGGAAGTACGAATAAGAAAGTTGTTCGCAGGTGGCATGATGAGCAGTTGGCTGCTGGCAAAGCGAAAATCAGCGCTGCGCATCACTAAGTCAATGCTTTGAGCTACATCGCCATTTGTTTGAGAGAGAAAAACTCTAAAGCAGTGGTTCTTAACCTTTTGTGGTTCATGGACCCCTAAAACGTTTTTTCAAAAGCTATCAACCCCTTTGGCTTGGTAGAAAAAAACAAACTGCAATTACAATATTAGCTGTAATCAACGTAATAGTAGTCAAATAGTTTTTGGACTAAACATAGCGTTTAAGTAAACGAATATCAGTCCATAACAATTCCAATGCAGAATTAACTAAATTATACAGCAATAAATAAGCAGTACCTTTGCTTTAACTAACGTGAATCAGTAAGAAAAACACTCGTGAAACATTAGTGAAAAAAAAATCAAAAAGAAAATGGTTGAAACAACTTAGAAAACTCGTAAAATGCATTTAATACAATTCAGTTTTTAGGTTTTTATTTTAATGCGAATGTTGTTGTTGCTTTTTTTCAACAAGAACATGAAACTGTGGGATGGTTTTCGACAGGGCCACACGCATGTCATCCTTAACGTTCAACCTATTTCGTTGTTTTGTTTTAATAGCAAGAAGAGCCGAAAATCCCGACTCGCATAGGTAGCTTGTAGCAAAAGAGCAACCATGGCTCTCTACCAGGCGAGGATAAGCGTGTGTCAAGGAACACCAGAATTCTGTTACGTTCTTTGAGTTGAAATCGTTTCTTAACATTTGCATTGTCCTCAACTCAATAAAATCATCTTTCGCCAGATCGTCGTCACAAACAGCATCTAGATCCGCAAGAAATGGATTGCGAATCCACAATTCAAAATTTAGATCATCTGGGCAATAACTTTTAAGACTGCTGTAATCTATCTAAATTTTCGCACATATTTCCGCGCAGGGAGGGAGATAGGGTTTCAATATTATTGATTCGGCTTGGCGTGATTACTTCCTCCAGCATTGGGAAGTTAGCAAAGTTGTGTCTCTAATCTTCTTTTCCACAGAGGAAGCTTTGCTTGAAAAGCTTGCAATCTTTCCATAGCGTCTATGATTGTTATATCTGGTCCTTGAATCGACAGGTTTATTTCATTTAGGTGTCCAAAAATATCTGCCAAGTACGCTAAACCACAGAGAAACTCTTTACAGTCAAATTGCACTGAGAGAGGATTTTGTTTTTCCCTTAAAAAGAATGAAACTTCTTTTCTCAGTTCCATCAAACGTTTTAAAACTTGACCTTTTGAAAGCCAGCGAACTTCTGTATGATAAAGAAGAACTTCATGTTGCGCACCCATTTCTTGACAAAGCTTTTAGAACATGCGATGGTTCAAAGCTCGAGCTCTGATAAAGTTGACAACCTTTACAGAAGTCGACAATATCTCTTGTAAATTTGAGGGTAGAGTTTTTGACGCCAATGCATGTCGATGCAAAAAGCAATGAGTCACAATAATTTGAGGAGCTTCTTTCTTTACCAAAGTGGCAAATCCTGAGGTTTTTCCAAGCATTGAAGGCGCTCCGTCGGTACATAAACTACCAATATTTCTCTTCCAGTTGAAGTCTTGCTTGGCAAAGAAATTATTTACTGTCTGTAATATATCTGTAGCCTTAGTACTTTCAAAAAGAGGCTCGCAAAATAGAAACTCTTCCTTAATTGCATCGGCGTGCATATATCGAACATAAGCAAGAAGTTGCGCACACTGAGAGACATCTGTGCTTTCATCCAGTTGCATGCTAAATGGAAATGGTGAAGCTTTCAGCTCCTCCATTACTTGTTCCAGAATATTATTGAAAATGTCATTAATTCTGCAGTTGATGGTATCATTTGACAAAAGAATGGCTTTAAGTTTCTTTCTATGTTTTATGCCACAAACCAGCTCAGTCATTTCCAAAGCACACGGTTTTACCATTGTCTCTCCAATCGTGTGCGGTTTCTTTTCCTTGGCAATGCGGTAGGCTACTTTGTGTGATGCTTCGAGGCAAGGCTTCTGTGTCTTGATGAATCCGAACTTTGGCAAAGTCCCACTTTTCTCGAATCGAACTTTCTTAGAACGAAAAGATTCAACACTATCCAGCGCATTTTTAGGATGCATAGATATGAGGTGCTCCTTTAGTTTTGCTGGTTTCATACTTGCATTGGCAAGGACTTCACCACACAGAAAACACTGGGGTCTTTCACTGCCATCACTATTACTAATGAAGGTAAAACCAAAAGCTACATAGTTTTCACTGTACTTCCTCTTTTTTGACATTTTCTGAATGGCTAATTTTTCTAATTTATTTGCCTTGCCTAGTTATCAACTTTTTAAAATACGTTTGAAGCGCAAAATTCAGCCTCACACCTACAGTTTCTAGTTCACTCTGTTATGACATAACATGGTGTATGTTACGTCACAAACACTATGTTGCCTTTTTCTAGGGTAGTCGTGGTGCATATATGGAGTTGCCATCTATTTTAATTCAAAATAAGGACAACCAGAAACCGAAACAAGATTTGTAACGCTAGAAGTGTTTGATTAATATTTATTCATGCGCAAGAACGATATGGCAATCCTATGTGTATATATAACTGCGATTGTGACCAATCAAGCGGATCCCTTAAAGTACCTTTATGGACCCCTAAGGGGTTCATGGACCCCCGGTTAAGAACCCCTGCTCTAAAGCATGTTGAAGTGAAATTATGAGTAATTTTACCTAATGGGGAAAGTGATTAATATTAAACACGTCATGATACACAAAAATCGAAGTTTGTCATTAAAATCCAAAATTTATCAAATTGCACCAAAATATTTCAAAAAGATAACACTTCGGTGAATTGTTAAAAATTGGAGAGAATTACTTTTTTTAGGTACAATATCGAAAAATCAAACGTTGAATCAATGACAATAAACTTAGGTAAAAAGGTCATTTATAGTATTCAAAGACATAACAGTATCAGTGTAGGCAATGTTTATAAAAAAAAGCATATAGATAAAAGAAACCAAAAAAACAATACGCAGTCTATTTTGGGTATTTTCAAAGCGTTATTGGGCAAAAACATTTTGAAAATAACGGCTTCCGATATGTTGCGTTATCGTATTTTATTGCTTTGCAATTATGGTTGAGCAATTTTAATCTTGAATGAGAAGTTATACCTACAAAAAATCACCCATGCTATCGTGATGCATTTTGCTGATATAAATTATCGACCCACACCTTTTTCTCGGCTGGTAAATATGGTCTGAATACATATCAAATATTGTATTTTTTCTATTGTAAACCGCATGAAAGGGCAAAAAGGCTAATAAGCCAAGTCCCTCCACTAACGCCACCTACATTATTCGGCAGGATAGTTACTCAGATATTTTTACAAACATGACACCATTACCAAAAACTATTGTCTGTTAGGTATGTAAACTTGTGCTTCAAATTTACAGAACACCAGCAAAACTGAATAATTATGCAAAATAAAAAGCACCCGCTACGTTTATCGAACATCATAATTAATGAGAATTCGCGGGAATTATTTACCCAACATTCGAATTTCGCCAACAAAAAGCAACAACAATACGGGCTAGTGCAACTAGATATCAGTGCGCAACTAGAATTACATTGATGAGGAACAGTGGCGTTCGCAGAAATTTGTCATAAAAGGAGGGTTGTTTCCCCTTATTGAGAATGCCAAAGACACGATGATTCTGGGGGTCCGAATGTTCCAGGAAGAATTTAAAAAATTACATCAAAAAATCAGCGACATCTCAGTAGAGAGTCATGGCCAAATGGCTAAGGACAACAACTAGTTAAAGACAAACGGATGCGTTTATGCTATTCGGTAGCATCATATAGGAAGGTTTAGGTGTGTAAAAATCCTTATCAAAACAACGCCGAAAATCGTCAAGCCTTTAACGAAAGTAGCTACCATCAAATTTTGACGTTTCCTGTTGGAATCAGTGCATCATACAATTTAATTTGTTCATATGGAGCTTTCACGTAATCCAAGCATTGACTGATGATCTAACTAACAGTGAATTCTGATTAAATTATTAAATCATTCAAGATTAACATTCGCTAATCTAGACATGTCCTGCGATCCAACAACATGTCATTAAAACAACTTTTGACATTTTTAATTTTAATATCAGTTTTTCACCAAACCCAGGCGAAAGAAACAACTAATTAAAGTTTTTCAATTTCAATTAACTAGTTTTAACTAGTTTATTCCAGTTTTTCAATTAACTAGCTCGGCAAACGAAAACAAAACTGAAAACAGTGAAAGCAGGCGAAATTCGCCTGATGAACGTAGAATAGGCTGCTACCTACGTCGATCACATCAAGGGCAAAAAAACGATGTAGCTCCCTGCTTGCAATCGATACAATACAGTATTAGTTTTGTCTAATCCTAGTCACATAAGCAGCAAAATAAACAAACGACTTATAACAAAATATTCCAAAACAGAATTAATACTACACTCATTATCTCGAGAAGCAAAAAAAATAAAACAAACTGAAGAACAAAAACAATTACGTTACATTTTACATTACTTACTTACTTGTCACATTTTACATTAATTACTTACTAAGTCAAATTAAGTGCAAACAATCAATATCAAGAGAAACGAAAAGAACGTAGAAGTCTTGCAAATGGCTTGGATCATGGTGTTTTTTTAATGGGCCCCATAAATCCCTTAGGGGTGTGCAAAAAGTCACTAATTCATTGAGTGCCATGAGAGCGATACATGAATCACGGCCAAGTTGAAAAAATTCGTCATGTGATTCATATTCTGTCACACTTTTTTTTATTTCTTGTCTTGGTGATGCATATATAAACTACAGTATAGGAATATAACATGGTGTTTTAAGTTCCTTGGCCTCACAGAATTCGTTTGGTGTAAAATCTGTGGCACTTTCAGCATATTACATGTGCTTGACCAACGTTTTGTTACGAAGACGAAATCTGAAAAAATAAGCAGTTTTAGGGCAATGTTGTTGTGGACATTTCGCTCTTGTAGAGCTTGATTATGACATTCAATAAATTGTCTTTGCATCCCGGTATGGGCATGTGGAGCTAGTTGGTCGTTCATACCCTTTTTTTTAGGTTTTTTTTTTGCATTTTACATTTAGAAAATGGAAAAAACAAATTTACATGGATACAAAAGTTATATAAATCTTGCTTTATGAATTTATTTGGGTCCTTTTATTACTTATGTTTATTTTTACTCATTGCTCATGTTTTTTTCGAAAGCAATCTAAACAAAGATAAGGCTTATCTTCACAGAGGTTACAGTAAGTGGATACACATCTCGTTTCTTTCTTTCTGGTATGTGTAGATCCCCTAGTATTGCATACTTTCTTGTAGCAATCTTTGCAACGTCGACGAATTTTTTTTCCTGCCTGATTCATATCTTCTTTTAGGATATGTTGGCGAACTGCATTTGGCATTTCATGGCCATTTTCAATGCCCAAAAGGCCTAAACAAATCTCTTCTCGAAGTTGTTTGACCTGAATCTTCTTTCCAGTGACCTCTTTATAATAATAAGAGCATTGACTATGCCAACACCTAGGATCAATTTTGTCGCTAGTTTGCGATACCATTTTATGCACTTGCGAAGGGCAGTATCATAACTTGCCATTTGGTCGGATAAGTCTACTCCTGACCTACCTTTGTTGTAAGCATGAATGGCAATTGGTTTTTTCTGTCTTCCACCCCTTTTTTATTTCCTTTCTTGAGAAGGCCCTGGTTCGGTTGCTTCATTGTCTTCTTCCTCTTCTTGGCGGACTTCTGCCACCTCCGTTCTGGCTCTCACGTCTTTCCACTTTAGCACCACAATCCCTTTCTGATCTTCTCGAGCAACAATATCCCCTCGCTTCAGTTTGGCATGCATTACAACCTTAGGTAGATGCTTGCGGTTTGCACGAAGTGTGCAGACCAAATGTGTCTTTCTTTTCAGTAAAGACCTTGCTAATTCATAGCTCGTGTAGAAATTGTCTACAAAAAAGGTACGTCCATGATCTAACAAACTCTGCATTAGATTCATGCACACTTTTATTTCTAATTCCCACTTGCCTTGTTTCATCCCTATTTTGTCCTGTGTACACTTCAAAACGGTAGGTATAACCAGATACACTGATGTCATATTTGTTAGCTTTATTTCAAATGAATTGTCGAAACACTAGGCGTCCCCACCGCGGGACTAATGTTTCATCGATTACAACATCCTCAGCAGGAATATAGACTCTTTGAAATATGGCATTCAATTTCTCAGCGAGTGGTCTTATTTTTGCGATTCTGTCATCTGCCTCAATTGTGGTATTGTTTGCAAAATGAATACAGGCTAAGAGTAATTAAAATCGATTTCTTCTCATTGTTTCAGATGGCATCGCTGTTTTGTAAAGCTTACTGTTCTTCCAGCAATCGTAAATTGATGGAGCTCGCAACATACGAGGTACATTCAATAAGTTTCCAGACTTTTTTTGTACAGGCATTTATAATTGCCGTAAACTCGAGATATTTCAGTATGTTGTTCTTACTCCTTATGAGATGATTGACCAACTTTTTCTTGTTTAGGTGCAAATTTATAGCTACAGTAGGAATTAGAGTACACCTGACTAAATCCTGATTGTCACAGCTGGTGAATTTCAAAAATGCAATCTGGACGTGAGGACACATTAGAAGAACGATATGCGATCAAGTTCTGTTTCAAACTTGGAAAAACTGCCACGGAAACGTATGGTATGCTTCAGACTGCTTATGGACCATCTTGCATGAATCGATCATCAGTTTTTCAGTGGCACAAGAGATTCAAGGAAGGCAGGGAGTCCGTGAGGGATGATGAGAGATGTGGGAGGAGTAGGGAAGTCAGAACATCAGAGATGATTGGCCAAATAAACGATTTCATGAATAGGGACCGTCGTGTTTCTATAGAGACACTAAGTGCACAGTTTAATGTCAGTGTGAGAGCTGTACACATAATCATTCGTGAGGAACTGAAGATGTGGAAGATTTGCGCGAAGTTCGTCCCAAGAGTACTCTGGGAAGATCAGAGAGAAAGACGTTGCAATGACAGCAAGGAGATGGTCGAGCTCATTAATTCAGATCCCCAAGTTCTTGATGCCCTGGTAACCTGCGATGAAAGCTGGATCTATTGTTATGACCCAGAGACCAAGAAACAGAGTTCCCAGTGGAAGCATGCTGGATCTCCCAGACCCAAGAAGGCCAGACAGAGCAAGTCCACCCAGAAACTCATGATGATCCCTTTTTTTGACAGCATGGGTATAATCTTCATTCACTGGGTTCCCACTGGAATCACAGTCAACAAGGAGTACTATATTGAAGTTTTAAGGGAGTTCAGGAAGAGATTCCGTCGGCAGAGGCCAGAACTCTTCGAATCAGGTTAGTGGCATTTCCATCAGGACAATGCCCCAGTCCACAACTCCATCCTCGTCACAGACTATTTGACCCAGATGGGCATCAAGACGGTTCCCCATCCTCCCTACAGCCCAGACCTTGCTCCCTGCGACTTTTGGCTATTCCCAAAGCTCAAGGAAAACCTCAGAGGCAATCGTTATTCCACAATTGAGGACATGAAACAGGCTGTGACGAGGGTCCTAACCACGCTCACACAAGAAGACTTCCAGGGGGCTTTCCAGAAGTTGTAGGGACGGTACAACAAGTGCATTGATGTCGGAGGAGAATACTTTGAAGGGGACTAGAGTTTTTTGTGTGTACGGTTAATAAAAGTGTCCATACCAAAAAAGTCTGGAAACTTATTGAATGCACCTCGTACCCATCCAAAGGGTGAGACCAAAGAATTTTTTCTTTTCATTAACTGTCGTTGGTGTCCATTGTTTGTGCCTTGCCTTCGGTGTTCTTACTAGGCATTTATTCCTTTTCTCTGTGACCTGCCTAGCAAACAGGTTAGTTTCCTCAACAATATATTCAAGAAAAGTATTGTAAAATAAGTACCCAAATACTTCGAAAGGTTTCACTGTTGGTAAAAGGTCTATCTGGACTCCTGAGGTTCCAGTATTTGGAAATTTTTGTGATCTATTTTGATAATTTGACCAAACTGGAGCTTAATCGTCTTCGTCATCTCCTAGCCTAACTTCATGGTACTGTACTGGTACCTACTTTAGTAGCTTAACTAAAGTAGCCTGCCATTACCAGTGACTTAAACGAGTATGCATAGGTCACAAAAGAATCCTCAAAATATTGTAAAAAAGCTACAAGGTTTTCTTTTCAAAGATGTTAAACCACTCAGCTTTTCTGTGTACATATTTGGCACCTACACTACAAATAGGGCTTGAGCCTTATTACCAGCAAAGGCTTTCGAAAAATTTCTTATCAGTTAAGCTCAGTGCTTCCCAACCTTTTTTGCTTCAAGTCCCACTTTTATCTTGTAAAAAATCTCAGGCCCCACCAGAACTACTACATGGTCGTATGGATTTTTTACTCTAAAGCTAAAACGCTGGATCAATTATAAATGAAAATACACATAGTTTCTACAATTTATTACTGGACGAAACCATACAATAGCATGGTTAATGGGAGCTCTGTGCTTGATGCTGGCTACAGAGCTGCTTGATTCGAGGTTCCAGTTTAGTCAGTTTCAGTCTCAAATCACCACGTTTTGTGATTTCTAGTTGATTTCTTTTAGCATGCAACAAATTCGCAACAACGCTAAACCCACATTCAACCAAATAAGATGACGGAAAACTTATCAGTTTTTGACTTGCCAAAGCAGTACATCGAGGGTATTTCTTTTTGCATTCCTGCGACAGCCACATTAGGTTTCCTTTAATCTTGAAAAGTGTTTTCATGGATTCATCTTGCTGCAGCTCATATAATTCTTGTTGGTATTGTTCTGATACTGCAGATAAATCTGACAAAAGTGGTTGAGTTAGCCAAGAAGGAAACTCCATTGCTTTCAGATCATAAAATCTTTGGTTGAAATCATTCATCAGCATTTCTAAGTGTACAGCAATAACTGTGGTTGCCTCTTGAGTGACGTCACATTTTTTTAACCAAGGAAATTGAACGCAGCTTTTTGACAAAATATTGCCTCTGCACAAACTGAGAAATGTCACAAATCCAAATATTTTTGCTTTAGCATCACAAAGTGTTGCATCGGCTCCTTGAAGCTGCTTATTTAAAGAACAAAGCTTTTCAAAAATATCTGCCAAATAGCTAACATAGGCTTTGCCATCCGTGGTCATCAGGAGAGTCATTTCCGATTTGTCCTTCAAAAACTCACTGAGTGGTTCGAACAGTTCTATTAATCGCCTTAGGCAGTTTCCCTTTGACAACCACCTCACTTCGGTGTGGAGCAATAATCTCACATGATTTGCATGATTAACTTCACAAAACTTCTGGAACAAACGTTCTGTCTTGGTATTTGCTTTGACATAATTAATGCATTTGATCGCAGAATGTAGTATTTCGTGCAGTTTAGAAGCAAGATTTTTTGCAACTAAATGTTCTCTGTGAACCACACAATGTACAACTAACACGTTTGGATTTTCGTCATTTCGCAATTTTAAACATCCTGTATTTTTACCGATCATGGCAGGGGCGCCATCGGCCGTACACGAAACAATGTTGGTTTTAGGAATTTCATTACCATCGAAATAACTGCTTACTTTGTCGTAGATATCAACTCCACGAGTGGTGGTTTCTAATGACTGACAAAATAGCATCTCTTCTTGAAACTTTTTCTTGTCAATATACCTCACATACGAGGTGTGTCCGAAAAGTAACGAGACTGGTGTTATAAAAACTTTATTGAAAAATATTGAAATATATTAAAGTCAAATTCCTTCAAAGTAATTCCCTTCCACTTTGAAACACTTGTGCATTCGCCTTTTCCAGGATTCAATACACTCTTGGAAGACATTTTCTGGGATCTTTTTGAGCTCCGTCGTCGCGGCCATTTTGATGGAATTGATGTCAGAAAAATGGGTTCTCTTCAGAACAGATTTGATCTTGGGGAAGAGGAAAAAGTCACACGGGGTCAGATCGAGGGAATATGGGGGGTATTCCAAAGTTGCAATGTTCCTTTCTGCGAAAAACCAACTAATACTCAGGGATGTGTGATCAGGAGCGTTAATGTGATGGAGCCTCCATGCGTGAGCTTCCCAAAAATACGGTTTGGTTCACTGTTTGGCCTTGGGGTAGGAATTTGTAATGAACGATGTCTTAAAGACATTCTTCGGCGCTTTATGAGACAGTGCGTGACAAGAGGCGGACCTTTTTGGGAAGCTCACTCATGCAGGCTCCATCACATTAACGCTCCTGATCACACAGCCCTACGTATTGGTCGGTTTTTGTTGTTGTTGTTTACCCGACCCCTTCCGAGGGATGGGGGCATGGCGGAAGACCATGGAGCCCCAGAAGCCGGGCAACTCTCCAGGGTCTGGACCAGAGGTCATAAAGAGACAGAGAGTCGCCAAAGAGTGAGCGGCAAAAAGAGTCCGTAGCTGGACAGTGCAGAATGAGATGAGAGATGTCCTGGGACGAGTGTCCACAGGCGCTGCAAGAAGGATTCTCGATTCTGCCAATCCTGGAGAGATAGGAACCTAAAAGAAGACTGTGTCCATTGCAGCGAAGACGAGAGAGGACACAGCGAGCATGACGAGGGAGCACAAGTTCCTCAGTGGAAATTGAGGGAACCTGTGTGTCAAAAAACTTTGAAGAGACAGTACGCCTCCAGTCCGAGATAAGACGAGAGTGGATACGAGAGGTAAGAGGAGAGAGACTACAAGGGATTGCGGAGGGCGCAAGCAGCGCTCCCCGTCTGGCAAGCTCATCAGCTGTGTCGTTCCCCGGGAGAAACGAGTGTCCGGGGACCCATTGTAGCCTGATAGAACAGGAGGAGAAAAAACACAGTTCCTGCCAGATCTGCCACAGAGTTTGAGATAACAGGAAAGGTGGAGGAGAGGACAGGGTGGCGAGGACAGAACGAGAGTCAGACAGGAGAAGAACAGAAGAAAAATGGCAGACTTTATGGTGTTGCCGAGACCAGCAAAGAGCGTGCGGAATGGCGCAGGCTTCAGCCGAAAAACTGGAACAAACTGGGCCTGCCGAAAAGGAAAGAGTGGCCTCAGTGCCACAGAGAGAGCAGTTGGCAAGAACGCCGGAGCCGCCCTTGCCAAAAGGAAAAGGAACAGAGCCGTCTGTCCAGAGTACCAGATCATGAGGAGGAAGAGAGTCAAGGTGGGCGAGAGCCGCACCTTGGCGAGAGTGAGGGGGATCAGAGCGAGAGCATGGAGAGGAAAGGGTGGACTCCACCGTGAACGAGGGAAGATTCCAAGGAGGACAGGGAGGGCAAGCAACAAGAGCCTCCCTAGAACAAGTAGAAGGAAGCATGAGCGGGTGAGTGGACGCAAAAGCTCTCCAGGACGATCTGCAGAGTCTTGGTTTCACTCCTAGTCTGGCCAAACCTGAAATAGGAAAGGAGGTTGGGAGACGAAGAGCCCGATCATGAGAAAAAAGAGTGAAGTGAGTCAGAGTGACTCGTAGGGGAGGTAGAGAAGCCTCGGTGAGTAGTAGAGGGATAGGGGACGACGAGAGGCAGCCGGTGATGGCGCGACTGGCCGCTCGGTGAAGGCGTTCCAATTTGGTGATATTGGTAGCGCTTAGGAAAGGAAACCATCCGGGTGAAGCGTAAGTGAGAAGGGACCGAAGAAAAGATTTATACAGAACAGAGAGGGACTCCTTAGAGGGGCCCCAAGAGGAAGCAGAGATACAGCGTAAGGCCTTGAGACGTGGGAAAAACTTGGCCTTCAGCGAAGATACATGCCTAGAAAAGGAAAGAGTGCGGTCGAAGGTGACCCCAAGAAAAGTTGGAGTGGGATTAAAATGGAGGCGGGAGCCGAGTAGGAGGAGGTTGGGCTGGAGGTTTGCCTGGTGGGGATCCACTGAAAAGAAGGAGGCCTCACATTTGCTCGGATTGAGAGGAAGACACCAGTACTCAGACCAGCGCTCCAATCGAAACAGAGCTCCTTGTGTGGCCTCTACCGCAGTGGGGATCGAGGGGGAGGAGGACCAAATGGCCAGATCGTCAGCGTAAAGAGAGCAGCTGACGGAAGAAGGCAGAGAAGCAGGAAGATCGTTGATGAAGAGGGAGAAAAGTACAGGGCCAAGAACGGATCCTTGCGGAACACCTCGACGGACTCGAAAGGAACGACTTTTGTGATTTTGAAAAGCCACAGAAGCGCGCCTGTCAGAAAGGAAAGATTGAGTCCAACGAGCAAAGCAAGGAGGGAGGCCAGCCGAAATAAGTTTGTGGAAAAGGGCGGGGTGCCAGACAGAGTCAAAAGCTTTAGAGAAATCGATAGTAGACAGGATCGTCCGAGAGCCCGGCCTGGGTTTGTTAAACCCATCCGAAATGGACTGAGAAAGGTACAGAATTTGATCGAGTGTAGACCGTCCAGGGCGGAAACCGGCCTGGCGGGGAGAAAGAATGGAATTAGATTCCAGAAAAAAGAGAAGACGGGATAGTATGATGCGTTCAAAAAGCTTTGATATGCAGGAGGTGAGAGAGATAGGCCGGAAGGAAGCAGGAGAGTCAAGAGGTTTTCCCATCTTATGTATGGGAATAATAGAAGATGTCTTCCAGATGGAAGGAAAGGAATGTGAAGACCATGAAAGATTGAAGATATGAAGAAGTAAATCCATGCCACAGCGAGGAAGATGCTTTAGCATGGGATAGGCAACTTTGTCTGGACCAGTGGCAGTGGATGAGGAGAGGTTGGAGGCAGCCGCATGAAATTCAGCGAGAGAGAAGGGAGAGCAAAAGGACGAGTGAGACTCCACAGAGCACGTAGCTCGGCGGAGCTCAGTGAGGTAGCCTCTGGCTCTGCTGCGCAGGGCCTTTGGCTGAGACACGGAAAAGTAAGACCTCAGGTAAGCGGCATAGACCGAAGCCGATTCCCTGGGAGAGGAACAGTTAGGAAAGTTAGGAGAGAAGGAAGACGAGGAAGGAGAGCCAGCAATAGAGCGAAGAAGAGAGTGCACAGATTTAGGATTAGATTTAGGTGAAAGAGAAGTGCAGGTCGTCTGCCATGCCTCAGCCTTGGCCTTGGCAATGACCGACGAGGCACGTCGAGAGGCGGAGATGTAAGCCTGGCGATCTTCATCACTTCTGTGAGCAGTAGCGAAAGCTTTGCGTCTTTCACCAACCGCTTGTTCCACCTCAGCAGACCACCAGGCTTTAGGAGGGCGTTTGATGCGGCCGAAAGGAATGGAAGATTTGGCCGCATTCATTGCCAGAGAGGTAAAGAGAGCAGCTGCAGAGGAAAGAGAAAGAGACTAGTATTCCTCTGCAGTAGGACAGTGAGAGTCAAAGTAGGAGGCAAAGTCATCCCAGCGAGCTTTCTGAAAATTGAAGGAAGGCGGGCGCTCGTTGGGGTGAAAGACCGGAGAGAGAGGGATAGATAGAAGAATTGGTAGGTGGTCAGAACCCAGGTCCTGAAGCACCTCCCAGGAGCAAGAAAAAGCAAGAGTAGAAGGAGCAAAGGAGATGTCAGGAGAGGAGCGACTGCCAGAGGAGCGATGGAGAAGGGTGGGTGTGTCAGGGTCATTGAGGGGGAGGAGGTCTGAGGAGATGACCCAGTCGAATACTTCCTCCCCACGGGGGTCGGAAGTACCTCTTGAGTCCCAAAGCGGGTGATGGCAATTGAAGTCCCCCAGAATGAAGAGATTTCTGGAGGAGGGAAGAATTGAGGGAGAGAAGGAATCGGTTCTGCCATCCGTTGGGGAGGAGCGAATAGGGGGGGCATACACATTAAGAAATGACACCGAGGAGGAGTTGTTTAGAGAGATGTTGACCCCTACATAATCAGAGTAGGGATCGAGCGAAGAAAGAGAGGTGGTAGAAAGTTCAGAAAAGGATAGGCCCTGTCTGACGAAAATGACAACGCCGCCACTGGCATGCGAGGCATCAGAAGAGAGAATGCCAGACCGGGAGTGAGTACGATCAGAACGCAGAACAGAGAATCCAGGAATCCGGAAAGAGGAAGATGAGTTAAGATTGGATTCCTGAATGCAGATAAGGTCGACAGGATGGGATGAAAGAAAGTGGAGTAGTTCAGTGCTCCTGGCTCGAAGACCTCCAGCATTCCATTGAAAAACCCTGAGAGAGTCAGGGGGAGGAGAGGAGACAGGAGGTGCAGAAGTATAGCCAGGAGCAAGGGACGGTGGTGGAAGAATAGGGGAAGGAAATATAAGATGGGCAGATGGGGGATAAGAGGTTTGGAGACGAGGGTGGGGCAAGAGTGCAGCATTAGCAGAGGGGGGGCCAGATTCCACAGTGGAGGTATACGTGCCGGAGGAGTCCGATGAGGGGGGAGTCACAGTGTTACGGCAGGGGGGGCAGCTCCAAGAGTGAGAGCTGCCAAGAGCTCTGAAATTAGATAAAGAAAGTTGTGAGCACCTTAGATGGACCCATTTGGAGCAAGCGCAGCATTGCACCGACTTGCCCCGCCAGGTCACATTTTCAGCGCACACAGAGCAAGGAAAGATGGGGCCAGGGTTAGGATGAACGTTACCGCTCATCAGGAGAAGAAGAAGCATGAGGAGACGAAGGAGGGCAAGAGTAGGGCAGGAGAGAAGAAAAAGTAAGAACAGGCGACCGATTTTAAAGATGCTGTGTGCTGCCCTTCTGCGGTCGTTCAGGGGGCAACATAGCGAAAAAATGAATGGGGAGTGCCCGGGGTAACTGGGACCCTCGGGAAGGCCAACAGCCATTTCGACCCAACCCAAACGGGGCCGGGGACCGCACCACCACGTTGAGGCGGCTGTTGATTGGTGCAGGTCGGTTTTTCGCAGAAAGGAACATTGCAACTTTGGAATACCTCCCATATTCCCTCGATCTGGCCCCATGTGACTTTTTCCTCTTCCCCAAGATCAAATCTGTTCTGAAGAGAACCCATTTTTCTGACATCAATTCCATCAAAATGGCCGCGACGACGGAGCTCAAAAAGATCCCAGAAAATGTCTTCCAAGAGTGTATTGAATCCTGGAAAAGGCGAATGCACAAGTGTTTCAAAGTGGAAGGGAATTACTTTGAAGGAATTTGACTTTAATATATTTCAATATTTTTCAATAAAGTTTTTATAACACCAGTCTCGTTACTTTTCGGACACACCTCGTATGCTAATAACAATGCTTCGCTTTTCCTAACTGTGCATTCATCGATTTGCAATGAGAACTTTTGTGATTTCTACTTCTGCTGACTGTGTTGTTGCTAAGTGCCATTGCTTGCACATCCTTGTCATCGGTTTGTAAAACTTTTCTCACAAAAACAGATATTGCTGGTTTTAGAAGATCTTCCCCTATCGTGTGATTCTTTCCGCTTTTTGCTATAAGCAAAGAAATTGCATAGCTTGCTTCAAAAGTGCGATTCAGGGATGCAGTTTGATTAGCAAATAATGAAGTAATTTTTGTCCTTTTCTCAAAATTTGTTTTTAAAGTTTTAAAATATTGCAAGTTTGATTTGACATGGTTGGGATGTTTAGCTTTCAAATGATTTTCTAGACGACCAGCCTTCATTGACTCATTTGTTAAAGTTTGTAGGCATAGTAGGCAAAAGGGCGAACGTTTATCATGCGCAGCAGGTATAAAACCAAACTTTAAAAACTCGTTTGAATATTGACGAACTTTTTTCTTGCTTATCTTGCTCATAGTTTCTAAACTTAAACCTGGTTTTAGGTTAATGTCATAAGCATCACAGATACGAGTAGCACTGAAATGACAAGTAATAGTATAACTTTACCTCATTTTATGTATAACAAGTAAAATAGATGCTGTAGATACCAATGTCATGTTTAGCATAGATAATTAGGTATAAATGAGAAGTAAAATAGATGCTATGACAGGACAAACGTTATGTCGCGTCACAAACGTTGAACTGAAGCACCCATACTATCACACACACCCAAACACAATTCACAAAATCATACAAGGGCAGAACAGAAAAAAAAGCCAGATGTTCAAAATCAATCCAATGTCTTAAACCTCCACGCCCCACCAAAATTTTGTAATGCCCCACGTTGGGAATCACTGGTTAAGTTAATGCTTAAATCTTTTTAACCAAACAAAACTGCTTAAATTAACTGAAACAATCCTTTCCTGCCTGGCTAAAAAGAAATTAAAGTTTTCGCAACCAAACACCTGATTTTTGGAAGGTGAAAATGGTTAGATTTCATAAAAGCACTTCATTCCAAGAGTGCAAAATTTTGTTTCGCGGTAGCAAACTCATTACTGCACGGATCTAACGCGCGAATCAATAAAAGCACTGATCGACTCCAAGTTCATGCAAATGGAAAAATATTTTTTCTCTTAGATTCGGAGATCGGAGCAGTGGGCCATATTACCAGCATTGCCATATTACCTGCAGAGGCCTTATATAGAAAGGGCCGTAACGTTTGTGATAAAAATATGCATCAAGGTAGACCGTGACAATATTCATCACCTATTATGACCAATAGCACCTAAGCTATTTGGATCCAGCAACTTTTAACTATACCAAACCTCAAGCACCATCCCCTTAAAAATGAAAAAAAATTTTTGGCACTCTGCGTTTTTTTACACATTAATTACTTACTCAATCAAATTAAGTGCAAACAATCAATATCAAGAGAAACAAAAAGAACGTAGAAGTCTTGCAAATGGCTTGGATCACGGTGTTTTTTAATGGGCCCCATAAATCCTTTAGGGGTGGGCGAAAAGTCACTAAAGGAGTGTGAAAGCTCAATAAAATGAAACATGCTGAGTTTATTGAAGTGTACTGTTCGTGGAGGCTACGTAAAATCTAAAGTGACGAAGAAAATCGATATATAGTGATAATTTTGTTTTGTTTTTGATCGCTTCGGTTAATGCGATTCGCTTTTGTATGTTTGCGATTCACTTTATTGGCAAAACACCAACAATCAGATTGTCCGCGTAAATGTCACTAATAAGTTAGATGTTCAATTCGTAGATATCATTGGCAAAGGGGTTTGTGGTTTAACGTTTAAGAAACACTGTCTCAGGCTAGTTGTTGTTGTTGTTGTTTACCCGACCCCTTTCGATGGATGGGGGCATGGCAGAAAACCTTGGAGCCCCAGAAGCCGGGCAACTCTCCAGGGTCTGGACCAGAGGTCATAGAGACAGAAAGTCGCCCAAGATCGAGCGGCGCAAAGAGTTCGTAGTTGGACTGTGCGGAATGAGATCAGAGGTGTCCTGGGACGAGTGTCGGCAGGTACTGCAGGAAGAATTCTCGATTCTGCCATTTCTACAGACATAAGAACTTAACAGAAGGCTGTGTCCGTTGCAGCGTAGACGAGAGAGAACACAGCAAGCATGACGAGAGAGCACAAGTTCCTCGATGGAAATCGAGGGAAACTGCGTGTCAAAAAATTTAGATGAGACAGTACGCCTCCAGTCCAAGATAAGACGAGAGTGGATATGAAAGATATAAGGAGAGAGACTACAAGGGATTGCGGAGGGCGCAAGCAGCGCTACCCGTCTGGCCAGCTCACGGCCGCGTCGTTCCACGGGAGAAACGAGTGTCCGGGGACTCATTGTACTCTGATGAAACAGGAGAGAGAGAAGACAGTTCCTGCCAGATCTGCCACAGAGTTTGAGATAACAGGAAAGACGGAGAAGAGGACAGGGTGGCGAGGACAGAACGAGAGTCAGACAATAGGAGAAGAGAAATGGCAGGCTTGTTGGTGCTGCCGAGACCAGCGAAGAGCGTGCAGAATGGCGCAGGCTTCAGCAGAAAAACTTGAACATGCTGGGCCTGCTGAAAAGGAAAGAGTGGCCTCAGTGCCACAGAGAGAGCAGTTGGCAAGTACGCCGGAGCTGCCTTTGCCAAGAGAAAAAAAACACAGCCGTCTGTCCAAAGCACCAGATCATGGGGGAGGAGAGAGTCAAGGTGAGTGAGAGCCGCACCTTGGCGAGAGAGAGGGAAATAAGAGCGAAAGCATGGAGTGGGAAGGGTGGAATCCATCGTGAAGGAAGGCAGATTCCAAGGAGAAAAGGGAGGGCAAGCAACAAGAGCCTCCCTAGAACAAGTAGAAGGAAGCATAAACGGATGAGTGGACGCAAAAGCTCTCCAGGACGATCTGCGGAGTCTTGGTTTCACTCCAAGTCTGGCCAAACCTGAAATAGGAAAGGAGGTTGGGAGACGAAGAGCCCGCTCATACGAAGACAAAGTGAAATGAGTCAGGGTGACTTGTAGGGGAGGTAGAGAAGCCTCGGAGAGAAGTGGGATAGAGGAAAACGCGAGGCAGCCGGTGATGGCGTGATTGGCCGCAAGGTGGAGGCATTCCAATTTGATAAGATTGGTAGCGCTTAGGAAAGGAAACCATCCGGGTGAAGCGTATGTGAGAAGGGGCCGATAAAAAGATTTATACAGAACAGAGAGGGACTCCTAGAAGGACCACCATGAGAAAGCAGAGATACAGCATAAGGCCTTGAGACGTGGGAAGAACTTGGCCTTCAGCAAAGATTTACGTTTTGAAAAGGAAAGAGTGCGGTCGAAGGTGACCCCAAGAAAAGTTGGCGTGGGATTGAAACGGAGGAGGTTGGGTTGGAGGTTAGCTCGGTGGGGATCCACTGAGAAGAAAGCCTCGCATTTGCTCGGATTGAGGGGAAGACACCAGTTCTTGGACCAGCACTCCAATCGAAACAGAGTTCCTTGTGTGGCCTCCACCGCCGTGGGGACTGAGGGGGAGGAGGACCAAATGGCCAGATCGTCAGCGTGAAGAGAGCAGCTGACGAAAGAAGGCAGAGAAGCAGGAAGATCATTGATGAAGAGAGAGAAAAGTACAGGGCCAGGAACGGATCCTTGCGAAACGCCTCGACGGACTCGAAAGGAACGACTTTTGTGATTTTGATAGACCACGCAAGCACGCCTATCAGAAAGGTAAGATTGAGTCCAACGAGCAAAGCAAGGAGGGAGGCTGGCCAAAATGAGTTTGTTGTAAAGGGAGGGATGCCAGACAGAGTCAAAAGCTTTCAAGAAATCAATAGTAGACTGGATCGTCCGAGAGCCCGGCCTGGGTTTGTTAAACCCATCCGAAATGGACTGAGAATGGTACAGAATTTGATCTAGTGTAGACCGTCCAGGGCGGAAACCGGCCTGGCGTGGAAAGAGAATGGAATTAGATTCCAGAAAAAAGAGTAAACGGGATAGAATGATGCGTTCAAAAAGCTTTGATACGCAGAAAGTGAGAGAGATAGGCCGGAAAGAAGCAGGAGAGTCGAGAGGCTTTTCCCATCTTGTGGATGGGAATAATAGAAGATGTCTTCCATATGGAAGGAAAGGAATGCGAAGTCCATGAAAGATTGAAGATGTAAAGAAGAAAATCCATGCCAGAGCAAGGAAGGTGCTTTAGCATGGGATAGGCAACTTTGTCTGGGCCAGTGGCAGTGGAGGAGGAAAGATTGGAGGCATCTGCGAGAAGGTTAGTGGGGGAGAAAGAAGAGCAGAAGGACGAGTGAGAGACTCCTCAGGGCACGTGGCTCGGCGAAGCTCAGAGAGGTAGCCTCTGGCTCTGCTAGGCAGAGCGTTTGACTGAGAAACGGAAAAGTGGGATCTCAGGTAAGCGGCATAGACCAAATCCGATTCCCTGGGAGAAGAACAGTTGGGAAAGTTAGGAGAGAAGGAAGACAGGGAAGGAGAGCCAACAATAGAGCGAAGAAGAGAGTGTAAAGATTTAGGATTAGATTTAGGTGAGAGAGAAGAGCAAGTCGTCTGCCATGCCTCAGCCTTGGCCTTGGCGATGACTGACAAGGCGCGTCAAGAAGCAGAGATGTAAACACCAATCAACAGCAGCCTCGACGTGGTGGTGCGGTCCCCGGCCCCGTTTGGGTTGGGTCGAAATGGCTGTTGGCCTTCCCAAGGGTCCCAGTTACCCCGGGCACTCTCCTACATTTTTTTGGCTATGTTGCCCCCTGAACGACTGCAGAAGGGCAGCACACAGCTTCCTTAAAATCGGTCGCCTGTTTTCTCATTTTCCTTTCTCCTGTCCCTCTCTTGCCCTTCTTCGTCTCCTCATTCTCCTCCTCTTGATGAGCGGTAACGTTCATCCTAACCCTGGCCCCATCTCTCCTTGCTCTGTGTGCGCTGGAAATGTGACCTGGCGGGGCAAGTCAGTGCAATGCTGCGCTTGCTCCAAATGGGTCCATCTAAGGTGCTCACAACTTTCCTCATCCAAATTCAGAGCTCTTGGCAGCTCTCATTCTTGGAGCTGCCCCCCTAGCCGTAACACTGTGACTCCCTCCTCGGACTCCTCCGACATGTATACCTCCACTGTGCAATCTAGCCCCTCCTCTGCTAATGCTGCACTCTCGCCCCACCCTCGTCTCCAAACCTCTTATCCCCCATCTGCCCATTATATATCTTCTCCCTCAGCCCCCCCCACCACCGTCCCTTGCTCCTGGCTGTCCTTCTGCGCCTCCTGCCTCCTCTCCTCCCCCTGACTCTCTCAGGGTTCTTCAATGAAATGCTGGAGGTCTTCGAGCAAGGAGCACTGAACTACTCCACTTTCTTTCGTCCCATCCTGTCGACCGTATCTGCATTCAGAAATCCAATCTTAACTCATCTTCCTCTTTCTGGATTCCTGGATTCTCTGCTCTGCGTTCTGATCGCACCCACTCCCGGTCTGGCATTCTCTCTTCTGATACCACGCACGCTAGCGGCGGCGTTGTTATTTTCGTCAGGCAGGGCCTATCTTTCTCTGAACTTTCTACCTCCTCTCTTTATTTGCTTGATCCTTGCTATGATCATGTAGGAATCAACATCTCTCTAAACAACTCCTCCTCGGTGTCATTTCTTAATGTGTACGCCCCCCTATTCGCTCCTCCCCAACGAATAGCAGAATTGATTTCTTTTCTCCCTCCATCCTTCCCTCCTCCAGAAATCTCTTCATTCTGGGGGACTTCAATTGCCATCACCCGCTTTGGGACTCAAGAGGTACTTCCGACGCCTGCAGGGAAGAAGTATTCGACTGGGTCATCTCTTCTGACCTCCTCCCCTTCGATGACCCTGACACACTCACCCATCTCCATCGCTCCTCTGGCAGTCGCTCCTCTCCTGACATCTCCTTTGCCCCCTCTTCTCTTGCTCTTTCTTGCTCACGGGAGGTGCTACAGGACCTGGGTTCTGACCATCTACAACTTCTTCTATCTGTTCCTCTCTCTCCGGACTTTTGCCCCAACCAGCGTCCCCCTTCCTTCAATTTTCAGAAAGCTCGCTGGGATGGCTTTGCCTCCTACTTTGACTCTCACTGTCCTTCTGCAGAGGAATACTCGTCTCTTTCTCTTTCCTCTGCTGCTGCTCTCTTTACCTCTCTGGCACTGAATGCGGCCAAATCTTCCATTTCTTTTGGCCGCATCAAACGCCCTCCTAAAGCCTGGTGGTCTGCTGAGGTGGAAAGTGCGGTTAGTGAAAAACGCAAGGCTTTCGCTGCCGCTTACAGAAGTGATGAAGAAGACCGCTAGACTTACATCTTTGCTTCTCAGGCTAGTCACTACAAAAGCTTGCTCCATGAGCTTACAAAATCGCTTTTCCAATCATATTGGAAAAGAAACAACAAGTTCTAAAGAAAATCAAATCGAAGGTTTTTTAAACTTAAATGCATTCTGTATTGTACTCCTAAAAAACATTTAAAAAAATTAAAAATATAAACTCTTGATGTCCAAAATTAATTCATGCGAGTACCGCGTTATCTAACAATGGCTGTTCTTCATCTGATTGGTCAGTGTGGTGATCATGTGTCGTACTTTCGTCACCTGAAGGGCTGCCATGAAGATGACGATAAATTCGTTCCAGAAGCTTAACAAGAAACTAAAAAAAAAAAAAAAACTGCTGCTAAAAGCGCTTCAATTGAGATTTGATCTCCTACCCTACATATGTTAAATAATGTTTTGATTAAAAAAGGGGCTTTCCTTACGCGGAGAGAAAATCCAAGTTCGCTTGGCATATCAAGGATGAGACGTACAGAATCAAGATTAAGCAAAATTTATTTAATTGCACCACAGCCTATACTTCACCAGGTTAAAATTAAGAAGCTGTTCGCCCAGGATGTCGTAACAAGCCACTATAGGGCACCCAAGCCACTCACCAATGGCAGTCCACCTTGTAAGTAGTGATCGACCACCACATAATAAAATGGCATCCAAAAAATACCAATGGATCAAATCAAACGGATGTCAAATAATTCAAAAAATATAAAAACCACTCTAATTGGTAGCAGAGTTTTAAAGCCTTCAATATAGAAACAATAAAGCTTTAAAATTTAAAATAGGGAAGTCAGGCGACCAGTATTTTTGAAAAATAGGATGTCACGCTAAAAGTTTTAAATTTGACTTATGCTTAATGCTAAAAGGTAATTTTCGTAACAGAACGCAATTCTACAACCCAGTTCAAAGCAACAAAATCAGCTGAGCCTAGTCTAAAATTTGACGACGTTAACCTAAGCTAAGCCAACTTTTATTTCTTGAACCCGACAATGGAAACATCTTCTACCTTATCAGGTTGAAGCGTTGCTAAAATGATGGCTACCGGCTGGGCTCTGTAGTGCCCATTAAAGCTAATTCCAAAACCAATGCTCACCAAACACAATCCAACCAGAGCCAGTATTGTTGAGGCATCTGAAAATCCAAAATTTTCCACAGCAAGACCTCCCACTGTAGGACCCAATATGTCTCCAATCGAAAAAGACATGGTCCATAAACCGGATACCAGGCCATATTGAACAAGAATCGTGTCACTCAACTTCAGCTCCCTGAAATTAGTTAATTTCTGTTTTCTAGTCCGGGAAAAAGATTTAAGGGTTATTCAGAGCGGTTGATTTTAGAAGGTTGGTAGAAAAGTACGACCGGGGATAACTTGGAAAAAGCAGGTGAAAGAAGAGAAAGGACCTACTTAGATAAAAAAGAAACCATCAACAAAGCGAAGTGGTGCAACGTGTTCATAACGCGAATTCTGCCATCTTAAATGGAGATCAATTCGTTTATAAAAATAAATCTTTTTCAGAAACAATGGTTCTCAACTGGTGGGCCACAGAGCAAATCGGGTGGGCAACGACTTTAAATTTAACTAATTAGCACAGTGGACCCCAATATGGGAAAAATACGGATTACGAAAAGATCAATCATATTAAAATAAAGGTCTTCGACTTTGCATTGGATTCACAGTACGAAAACCAATGTACGAAGAACTTTAAGAAGTGGACCATGTAATATTTTTCAGATCAAAAAAGGGCCACAAATAAAAAAAGTTGGAGGACCCCTGCCATAGAATATCAGTGTGTGTGTCGACTCGTTTGAGTATTATCAGTGATGCGCAATGCATTTCATCGCTAGTGCTGTAGCCAAGCAGGTGAAATCGGATTCACTTCAACCGTCGTTGGATTGTTAATTGTCAGGTGATGAATCACGTTCATTGTTGTAGCAAATCGATGCAACACCAGAAAATTTTTGCATACTGAAATCGATTATCGAGTCTTATCGACAATTAATTTGTTGGTTGCCAGTTGCCACAACTAGCAACAACGAAAAAAAGCTTAAGTAGAAAGTTTAGTTTTCAGCACGATGCAGTGAGGAGTTTGCCAACTGTCCTGCAATCATAGCATTAAACATTGCGATGGAACTTGGCAACTTAATTTGTTGTGTCGTAACACGTCGCGTAACATAACTTAGCAAACGAGCATTAAACGATATGCAATTTAGTTACAATCACTCACGTCGCCGCTGTTAACATTTCATTGAAGGTAGGCATCAATGCACAATTGAAGAACATCCCGTTAACAATGACAGAGATGTATAGCAACCACCAGTGCTGTTTGTCCAAACCAAACAACTTACGAATGAACGTAGCAGGACCAATCATCGTCATTCCAATAACAACACCCAGCGTACCAATCTCAATTAAGAAGGTCTTTTTCCTAAAATTTTACGTCGGGATTTAGTTACGAAAACATATACTGTGCAGTTTGCCATTGCTGCCAGTATGCAGCACTTTGCAACAAATTTAACTTGTAGTTGGGTGGGGTTCGAGTCGTTCTACTGGTTTTAAATGAATCTCATGTTTGTACGAATGTTTATTCGCACATCTGTCCGTTTCAATGTCTTTGAGTAACATGTTGTTTTGTACTTCTACTACCACAGGAAATTGCAATAACACCTATTATCCCTGTCGCAATTGCGACCAGACGCAAACCAGCAATTATGCTTAGGATCTCCTTGCTGCTGTGATATGGCAAAACCTAATACCAACAAAAATCGTATTTTTGAGTACATTGATTTCGCTGTCATTTGTTAATATTCAACAAAAGAACAACTGAACCTTTTTTTCATTTTTGCCTTCAAGCTGCCAACTGTACAAACATTAATTGTTTCTCCGCGTTTGCTGTGGAGGAGCTTCACATAATCGAAAATAAATCAAGGTTGTTCATGACATCTGAAATGTAGTCGTTAGGTTTTGCAATATTACGGCAGATTATTGCATGACTAACCTTATTGACTCAGCGAAAGTTGCCTGACAAGACGAATAATTAAATATTCTTCATGAATTTATGACGTAGAAGCTTTGAGGTCTATAAAATCTATTTTTATAAATTTTTTCGCAATCCGCTTAGATCGGCGGTAAAACCACCGTAATTGTAGCCTACGCTAATAGCATAATTAGAGAAATGCCTAGCTGCATGCAAATAATAGAAATTTATTTATATCGCAAACTGCTGCATCCCATGGCAGTGAATCATACAGTATTCTGGTTTCGCTGGATGCTTAAAAGCCAATGATCGCTCTATAAGAAATAATTAAAATTTAGCTCATATTTTCAAATTTCCAACCTGTTAAAGCGCAAGGCTGGAAGTGGAGCTCAAACTCACATCCGTACCAATCAGTCGAACTACGGCCAGTGGTTTATAGAGAATGAATTAAATAGAAAGACCCCCTTAATCACTTTGGCCACCCCAGCTTGACGGTTTATATCACAAATGTTACCACAGCAATTAATCCTTTAGAGTCCAACGTTTTCAAAATGGGAAGATGGCTTTAAAAACACGTAAATTATTTTTTACAGTCAGCTTGTGACACTTTTCTGTTTTATTGCGTTTTTTTAGTGTATTATCTTTACTCTCAAAAGTTTTCTGGGCGTGATTTAAAAAAAAACGCCAAAAATTGAAAGAAAAAACTCAAAAATTAGCTTTTTGTTTATTGTACGTAAGCTTATTATAAACAAACTAAAAAAAGTTTTTTTTATGCTAGCACTATACATTAGCAAGAACTAGTCATATTAACTACTTTTAACTTAAAAAATATATGGTTGTACGTTTATTTTACTACTTATAACGTTTTTGCTGCGATGTTCCCAAAATGGGAACGTTGGTAACTTATGGGTCCAAAAAATCTTTTTTTGCAAAAAGTGTTGTGGTGATTATTAGGCAAAATTACGTTACATAACGCACAACCCTGCATGCACAATTGACGAAATGCTTGCAGATGTGAAATTTTTTGACCTTTTAATGAACATACAAAATGCACAAGCGGAAATAATAGCACACTGCGGTAATGTTCAGTCGCTTATATTAGAATGCAAATTACTTTCTGTGTATTGATCGCTGCACAACTTATGCAACCGTTTTCCGCACTTAGCGCAACACAATCAGGTATTTTTTTGACAAAGCGCACGTCTTCCTTGGGTAACAGATTCGAGGTTGTGATTGCTTCCGTCGTACCTTACTGCTTTGTTGGCGGAGCAGCTGGTCCGCCGAGACGCTTTCTGGGACAGTCCACTTTTACCAGGGGTCTTGCTATTTCTTTTCGAAATGGAATATAACTCACGCCTCTTGAGTTTACATGGTTATAGAACTTGTAAGCAGCCACAACAGAAAGGTTTAGCATATGCGAAAACAAGTTTCACCACCATTTTCTAGAACGAAGCCGTGGTCTGTATGACGACAACGACCTGTCACAAACATCCACACCTCCCATTCCTTAGTTGTACATTTTGATAAGGAAGGGTTGGTCTACAGTTTTCTTTTGTGCGTTTTTACTCTTCCTTAGACTTTTTAAATCGGGTGCACACCATAATAATCACTTGCGACAGTAACTGGGCAATTGTCGTTCGATTTTACGCAAGCAACTAAACCATCAGATCGAAAATCGAATGTCCCTCTGGGTTGTTTTTTGCAATCTTTTTTAGAGATCAAAGGGCAATAGTTTGTTCTGTTGTCCCTTAGCTCTAACATTTTCTCCAGCAAGATTGGTGAGCAGCGTATGGCTAGTAAAAAAATTATCATAAAAGACCACGTGCTGACTTGGGTTTGTTACAGGGCTCAGCATTTTTTCTACAACACGAGTTCCTAAAGGGTTTGTTCTGCTTTCATCTTTGCCACAATATATTTCGAAGTTATATGGATATCCATCACTGCTGCAAAGCATCCATAGCTTGTAGCCAAACTTGACGGGCTTACCCTTGATATACTGCTTTGCACTATGCAGACCGCGATATGGCACCATGGACTCGCCTATACTGAGGTTTTTGTGAAACACACCAAACTGCTGGCAATTAGTTCGCAAAAGGTCCAATAGGGGCAATACCTTTGTTACTTTAGATTGTGCAAGGTTGTGGTTGTCAGCAATATGCAAACATGATTTTATAACACGAAAACGATCTCTCGCCATAATATTTGAAAAGATAGGAGCTTCCAGATCTTCAGCTGTGCTCCAGTAGTCTGCTTCTGAAGGAAGATTGTGGTACCCACTTATTAGCAATAGTCCCAAAAACTTTCTCATTTCTGCATCATTAGTTTTGAAAATCTGCATATTTTTGTCTCTAGTAGCATATAAGTTTTTTTGTTCTACTAGTAGAGAAATCATAGAATCAGAAAAAAACGGAGAAAAAGTTTGGTACATACTCTCTCCTCCATGCATCATAACTTCATCTGATTTCTGCAGTTTCTTTGCATCACAAAGACTTTTACGCCATACACTGTGCCTGGATTGTTTTTCTGCAATTTCGTCTTCGAAAACTTCTCCGTGTATTTCAACTTCTCCGGAAACTTCATCTGGTAAGCATTCTTCATTCAAAATGTTATCGCTACCTTCCTCATCACTTTTAATTCCCTGATTAGTCGATTCTGGAGGAAGCAGCACTATTTCTAAATCACCAGATTCTTGAAATTCACAATGTCTTTAGCGAATCCTAGAAATCTTATTCGAGGTCTAGACTCTAGACCGACCAGCTCCGTAAAAAGAACTTGCTTTCATGACTGCAGACTTACTCGACTTCACCAAATGCAAAGCTACTGTTTTATACTGTAGTATGAAAACCTAATGAACTTTCTGACTGCCATACAAGTGTTTAGAAGATGGATTGTTGTGAAACTTAGACATTTAATTAGCACTTTTGAAACCGCTAATTATAAAACAAAAGCCAGACAATCAATTGAAAGAAAATTATTTATCTTTGTGCTTGCGTGTTTGTTTCACACGCTGTTGCGCTACTAACGTGATTTCAAATATTAGGTGGCAGTAGTTACCAACGTTTCCATTTTGGGAACATAAGAGAAAAGATAAAAAATGAGCAAAAATTTTGTTTTCAAAGGTTGGTAAATCTTAGTTAAGGCAAAAAAAGAGCAACATATCTAAATCTCACGTTTTATTAATGTCCAGAAGTACTTCCCGTAATTAAAGGGTAAAGGGGGAGACACACCCTTTGATATATCCCACCACAAGGTGGACTATGTATGTGGTGCATATACACGATATATATACATCTATCGCAATTATGACAGAGATTCATTACACGACATCTAATAGTAAAACTTGCAGCAGCCCACACTGCAAACAACAGTTACTTCTTCGTATGGGCTTCTTCGAATCAAGCAGGGTTTCGTTAGCCCTTTTTGCTTGTCCTCAGTTACACTGAGGCACCACGACGGGTAGACTACTTCGACCCGCCACCTGTCTGCCACATAAAGATGGAGGCATCCCGTTATGTGCCTTGCCCAAAGACACGACAAACAAACATGCCGGCTGGTTCATAGCACCATCACTACTGCGCTGAGCACCAAGCAGGGAAGTTGTGACTGCCATTTTTAGAGTCTTTTGGTATGATTCGACTTGGGAAAATGAACTTCAGCTCTACCGACTGCGAAGCGGACGTTTTAATCACTACGCCATCGCGCCAGATAATCAAATAAAAATATCTAGACCCATACGAAGTGGTAACAGTTACTAAATCAGCCCTTCTGGCGATATGCCTAGTTATACAGAAGTGATCACAATTTATCCATATGACTGTATTAACCTGTAGAACTTAATGTTCTCAACCAGTTAAAAACAATTATATCTGTGAGTCAAAGACCATAGCTAGACTGATTGGTATGGTCGTGGCTTCAAAAACCCATTATCATGATGTGTTTGAAGAAGTTTAGGCAACGGCAAACGAGTTTATTACCTTACGGCTTACGCAACACATCTTCTTCCTCCGGACTCGCCAAGGGTACTAAACGCAAGACCAGAGTCAGACATGCTTCCAAGTTTCCACGTCAGGATCACGATGCGTCATGACCACGTGACGGAGTCTCTACGTTTTTTCTAATCGCTCGACATTACCATGCATTGTGTTGCGGTTGCTATTTGCAAGTATTGCACAAATTTGAAGAGAGGGAACTACACATAGAACTGATTCTTCGCTCGTCGTGATAACGTTATGATCTTGATTGTGGTGCTAAACTATCAGTATTGGTAAGTTCGAAGGAAGTCTGATACTATGTGTTTCTGGTAAAACCACAAAAGTTTTTCCCCGACTTATAGCACTGACGCAGGTCAAAAACTCGTAAAGTCGCTAGACTACACGCCACGTAATGCTACTGTGTCTTTAACTAAACTGTACGCACCATCGGTCGGTGATATATCCCCATATCGGTGACATCCCGGCGTAGAACACAAGGTTAACGAGAAATGTCACTCCAATCATGGTGGCGTCCGTTTTGAACTAAATAACAAGTTTGTTTATTGCATCTCTCCAATCACAGAGAAATTTTAACTTGTACCCCGACCATGTGAACTCGACATATTTTTATTCAAGGTCAAGTTTTGAATTTCGCATAATAAATTTAAAGATTCCGATTTCGAATAGCTTCAGGAAGTGTATTCTCCAATTCGGTTGAAGACCGTTTTTTGATTTTTATTACTGTGGAAGAGATCTCGATGTCCACGAACAATTTGTTTCGAAAATCTTGTTGGTGGTACAAAATTTTAATATAGCTTTGAAAAAAGCTGCTTGAGCCATAAGCTTTTTGTGACGCGCTCATTAGTGACGGTGCCACTGAAATAAATGACAACAAAATATATAATATAGTTTGCAACATCAAAAAAAAAAACATCGTAACAGAAATCGCTTCAGCCTCCGTTTACAACTTTGCATTTGTCATCCCAATCACTTGATGAAATAAAAGTAAGAGTTTTTTTTTACTTGAAAACTTCGTCTGCTTAAAAAGGCTTTCAGTTGAAAAACTACATCCTTTTGAAGTACATATGAAACAAAAAGTTTTTAATTCCAAAATTTCCTCTTTACCAAATTAGTTTTTGCAATAAGATCTCAAGCTGACACCAATTAAACAAAGGACTTGGCTTCCGCATCATAAAGTTGAGGGAAATTGGCTTCCCTGCAAAAGCTTTTATGGCCTTGCTTCAAAGATTACTACAGTTTGCAGAAGTGGCAAGCTCTTGGCAGCAACGTGTGAAGCTACACGGATATTATGTTCACAGCCCTACTGGTTAAAAGAATCATAAAATAAGCAAGAAAAGAATCGATCATCCTTAACCCTTTAAGGGATGATGTAACGCATATGTTACACGATTGTTAATTGTTAAGCCGTTATGACGTAATAATCGTTTTTTTGAAATTTATTGTGATTGTATTGTCAAACAATTAAAAATTTGTCTCAAACTTTATGAATCAGAATCCTATGATCCTGAAAGGGTTAACTTTGGCCACGACCAGTTTGAATCAAACATTACGCATTGAAGACAAAATCTTACTTTTAAGCCACCAAATATTGATTGTCTAATTTATTGTCAAAATTTATTTATTGTTATTGTCAAAATTAAAGCAGTTGTTTTCGCAAAATCTTTAAGACTAATGTTTAACTAGAGAAGTTTTCTTTTAAAAAAACTTGTGCTTGACAACAATCATGCAAGTATGCAGTGACGCTATGTTTGACGAGTTTGCAACCATTGTTTGCTGTTTTAAAACACGTTTAGTTGCGTTCATTTTCGACAAACTCATAGCTCTTCAGATATCGCCAAACAAAGCAAACCTTTGTGAAACCTTTTTTCAAAAACAAAGTAACCACAATCAATACCGGCAATCCAGAAGCGGGTATCAAAGTCTGATCTTCACTGAAACCAAGCGTGGGTTAATGCTTAAGTTGTTTACCTTGGCCAGACTCAACATATTGTTTATGTATAATTGTAACGATCTCCCGGTTTCTACGTAATAACTTACTGCAAACTAAATCACCTCATTTGCAAGAAATGGTCCCAGATTTGAAATAATAAAGCTGTTGATAGTGAAAATGAAAAGAACGACAAGTGCGGAAACAAACGCAGAGGAATGAGTGAGAAGATAGAAAGGCGGTCGGGAGGCAATCTTCTCTTGAACTAAAACAAGGAATATTATTATCTTGTCTAGAACAAAAGCAAGAAACTGTTATTTGCAAGGATTTTCTTGATCTATTTCCAAAATCTGGCTAAATGTGAGTGACACAAGATGTCACGTTTTCGTTTGTTCAAACTACAAAATGATTTTCGAAATGTGTCCGACATATGTTACGGTTCATTAAGACTTAAATATGGAGTAGGATACTATCAATTAACAGAGCTATCCTGAATTGCACTACTCCCTTGGTAAGGATGATCCTAAATCATGTGGTTAGTTGTAGACATGCTGTTGCTGTAGTTGTACATACGTACATACATGTAGCTGTACACACATCGCAACATCAAAAAAAAAACATCGCAACATAAATTTACAAATATATAAGAGACAGAAAATTGACTTGGAAACGACAAGTCAAGAGATTACAAAACAATATGAGAACTTACTTGGAACATGAGGAAGCATGTACCAACATGAAATCAGTAGAATGACTTGAGCCCCACCGAAAACCATGAACGGAGTAATATAACCGCCAAGCTGCAATTAACATGTGTTAAATCAATTGCTGAAACTACAATTACGATGGCGGAGCGGGAGTGATCAGCTTTTATCTTTTTTATAGGCTTACACTTTTAAACGTTTTTAATCAGGGGTGTGCAATATTTTGTACAGGCAGGGAAAATTTACTCAACAGCACAGAATCGCAGGCAAGAAGGCTCAGCAAAGACCCTTTTTTAAGTAGAGGATCTTTTTTAGAGATCAACCGAAAACGGGAAGAATTTTCCACTAAAGACCTTTTCAGCTGATCAGCCTGCGGGCGCAGGTCACAGGCCGCATCGTTCCGTCACAGCACATTGCATACTATTGCTTTCCATTTTTTTCTTGCTAAGTTTTCTTTTTCTGCGCTTTCATTGTTCAAGTTTTTCGTTTTTATTTGTTTTCTTACCACTGAGTCCAGAAACAATAGATGTGAAATGAATGGTGAGGAAACAAAATTAAAACTAAAAAACAGAATTGAGCTTGTGAAAAATTTGTAGAGCTCGTCGTTCAAGTAAACACACGCAGCAGAGATAGCACAAACAAACAAAATTTCAACGACTGACTGCTTGTGACGTTCCGTTAGGTTGACATGAAATATGTCAACACTATTTCAACTTTAGAGAGGCTAATTTAACCTCATTTTAGGTTCTTTCTGTAACATCCAATAACGGTTTAATCCGTTAATTTCCTACCTTTTAACTCTCGAAATAAGTTTATCTTAAATCTTCAAATTTTGATGTGATTGAAAAAATCATCTTTAACAAGTTTTTGAAAACCATCTCAAAACAATTTGCTCAGTATTAGCTTAAGTTCTGCTACATAAACTAATTTTTTGATGACGTCACCAGGTAGCGCAAAGAAAGTTTTTCATTGCTCTTTAGCAAACACAAATTTATTCGAATAGCGCCATCATTACAAATTTGTAATTAATCACAATTCAATAGCAGAAACTATCAACATGAAATACTTTAGTCATCGTAATTAGTAAAAAGAGCTTAACCCTCTGAATGGCAATTACGGCAAAAGTCGTGATGAACCTCCCTTTGTCGCGCGGTGGCAATCACGACATTTTACGTGATGATTTTTGAAGCATTTTTACTTACCTTAAAATCAGTGTTTGCTTCATTTTTCCTTTTTCATATATTATTATGACATTCCAGAGTGTTCGTTTATCACAAATAAATCATATTTTAACTTTTCACTGCACTTTTTAGCTTTCATTAGAAATATATACAGAAAAAAAATTTGTTGCTTTATAAATTAAATAACTTTCCATTTTCATAATAAAATTTTGTACAAAACTTAATAAAACAAGGAGAATCTTTTATTGTAAACAAAAAGTACACTTTCTACAACTGTAATATATATCACTTCAGTATTTATCTTGAGTATGGTAAATTGGGAAACAATCCAAGCAAAGTGGGATTTTGCAGGAGTTACACCATGTACACACTTCTCTTCTTTTCCTTTCTTTTGAATTATTGTAGCATGCATGGCAGTTTCTTTTGATTCGTTTTCCAGTTTCAGATGGAATATGACACAAATAATGTCTACTCATGTATGCTACACTTTGTAGTCTGTCAGGGGCTGATGGGCCAGCAACTCTGTGACCAAAGTTTTTAATATTCGACCAAACTAGTAGTCCAAAAGTGCAGTTGAAATCTGTCTATTTTTTAGAGATTAAGAACCTTTCCATGACTGTTTCCATAGATTATTAGAGCCATAGAAAGGGTTAAGAATTCAGACTTCAAATTTAAAATAAATTGTAAAAACAAGTCCGAAAGCTTAGTTGAAACGAGAATAGCAAACTATTCAGCAAAGGAATACTTGATAGAATCACTTTTTTCTTTTCGATGTATCACAAATACTTACGTCATATAGACCTCCGCCGATCAATGGGGCCACCATACCCCCAACCCCCAATAGAGTTTGTGATAAACTAAGCACAGTAATTGCACGTTCGGAAAATTCTTGAAACACAATCGCAAACATGGCCGTGAAAGCAGTGGTGCTGCCGAATCCCATCAAACCTCTCAATATTACAGCGAGAATGAAGAATGGTAAATACGAGGTTTTGTTTAAGAATCTAAATATAATCTTCAACTTTTCACCGAGAAATCCTAATTATATTCCACACATAAACCACAACAGCTGCATTTCATTTTTGTCTGGATGCGATCTACAGCAAGCGTCGACACGAAACTACCGCACCATAAATTGACATACTCGTACGCCGAAAGGTTGCACATTTAGCATCTTGTATGTTTAGATCATGATGCTGCCGTCGACTGCGTTTTCAAATGATATTTACCAGTAGATTTCAGAAAGGAAAACTCTTCTTCCAACAAATTTTCCAAAACTTTTAGACTGGTTTCGCCCACTGCGGTTTAGCAATTTATATTATTATGTATATGTAACTACGGTAAATCTAAGGCAATTTATATGTACAGATTTCTACGGTCAAAAATAATTTACTTTAACTTTCAAATTACTTTCTGTTAAATTTAGATGAAGTCCGGGAAAATTTCGGCATTTTAAACTACTTTACTATGTTTATTGACATCGTATAGTTTGTTAAAAATATTTTAAACTTACCCGAAACAAAATAGAGCACCAGTATTCAAAAACATTCCAGCTAAAACGCAAAATTTTGCTCCAACTTTAACAAGCTAAAACAAAAAAACTTTGAATCGAAATAACAAATTTAGATAAACTGCTGCATGATCAAAACAAAAAATTTATTACTACTACAAAAACGACACGAAAAAAATGAAAAGCCTACATGGGTTTATCTTTTACAACTTTTTTTATCTTCAATATGCTGGGTAGAGCATGGAGGAAAATATATTTACAGAATACTTTCAGAATCTTAAATATTAGTGGGTAGGTGAACTAAAGAGCAATTAAAGCACTGCTAAAGTATGAATATTTTACGTTTTTACAGTACAAGCACAAACAAAAGCAATTTGCAAATTAATACTCATTTGATCTTTGATCTTATTGGCTATGTGATATTGCAACATTTTTGCATTTACATTTACCCATTCAATCCATGACTTACCACAGTGCCTGTGATTAGAGACGCAAAAATACCGCACCCGGAGTATGCTGCGAATATTAAACCATAATTGGTTGCACTTAAGCCTTTGCTTTCAGCCTGAAATAATAAACTATTGTTTAACTATAACAATGACTACCATTAAAAACGACAACGAATCAAACTAGTAGGTGTCATGTGGAAGTTTGATAAGAGTAAAAAAAAACTAAGGTGGTATTTAATCACATGATATGGATGTAGAAGAAAAATACCACTTGTTGTTGTTGTTGATTACCCGACCCCTTTCGAGGGATGGGGGCATGGCGGATGACCATGGAGCCCCAGAAGCCGGGCAACTCCCCAGGGTCTTGACCAGAGGTCATAAAGAGACAGAGAGTCGCCAAAGAGTGAGCGGCAAAAAGAGTCCGTAGCTGGACAGTGCAGAATAAGATTAGAGATGTCCTGGGACGAGTGTCCACAGGCGCTGCAAAAAGAATTCTCGATTCTGCCAATCCCAGAGAGATAGGAACCTAAAAGAAGACTGTGTCCATTGCAGCGAAGACGAGAGAGGACACAGCGAGCATGACGAGGGAGCACAAGTTTCTCAGTGGAAATTGAGGGAACCTGTGTGTCAAAATACTTTGAAGAGACAGTACGCCTCCAGTCCGAGAAAAGACGAGAGTGGATATGAGAGAGACTACAAGGGATTGCAGAGGGCGCAAGCAGCGCTCCCCGTCTGGCAAGCTCATCAGCTGCATCGTTCCCCGGGAGAAACGAGTGTCCGGGGACCCATTGTAGCCTGATAGAACAGGAGGAGAAAAAACACAGTTCCTGCCAGATCTGCCACAGAGTTTGAGATAACAGGAAAGGTGGGGAGAGGACAGGGTGGCGAGGACAGAATGAGAGTCAGACAGGAGAAGAACAGAAGAAAAATGGCAGACTTTATGGTGTTGCCGAGACCAGCAAAGAGCGTGCAGAATGGCGCAGGCTTCAGCCGAAAAACTGGAACAAACTGGGCATGCCGAAAAGAAGAGAGTGGCTTCAGTGCCACAGAGAGAGCAGTTGGCAAGTACACCGGAGCTGCCCTTGCCAAAAGGAAAAAAAACACAGCCGTCTGTTCAGAGTACCAGGTCATGAGGGAGGAGAGAGTCAAGGTGGGCGAGAGCCGCACCTTGGCGAGAGTGAGGGGGATCAGAGCCAGAGCATGGAGAGGAAAGGGTGGAATCCACCGTGAAGGAAGGCAGGTTCCAAGGAGGACAGGGAGGGCAAGCAACAAGAGCCTCCCTAGAACAAGTAAAAGGAAGTATGAGCGGGTGAGTGGACGCAAAAGCTCTCCAGGATGATCTGCAAAATCTTGGTTTCACTCCAAGTCTGGCCAAACCTGAGATGGGAAAGGAGGTTGGGAGACGAAGGGCCCGCTCATAAGAAAAAAGAGTGAAGTGAGTCAGAGTGACTCGTAGGGGAGGTAAAGAAGCCTCGGTGAGTAGTAGAGGGATAGGGGAGGACGAGAGGCAGCTGGTGATGGCACGACTGGCCGCTCGGTGGAGGCGTTCTAAATTGGTGATATTGGTAGCACTTAGAAAAGGAAACCGTCCAGGTGAAGCGTAAGTGAGAAGGAACCGAAGAAAAGATTTATACAGAACAGAGAGGGACTCCTTAGAGGGGCCCCATGATGAAGCAGAGATACAGCCTAAGGCCTTGAGACGTGGGAAGAACTTGGCCTTCAGTGAAGATACATGCTTAGAAAAGGAAAGAGTGCAATCGAAGGTGACCCCAAGAAATATTGGAGTGGGATTAAAACAGAGGCGAGAGCCGAGTAGGAGGAGGTTGGGCTGGAGGTTAGCTCGGTGGGGATCCACTGAGAAGGAGGCCTCACATTTGCTCGAATTGAGGGAAAGACACCAGTACTTGGACCAGCGCTCCAATCGAAACAGAGCTCCTTGTGTGGCCTCCACCGTAGTGGGAACCGAGGGGGAGGAGGACCAAATGGCCAGATCGTCAGCGTGAAGAGAGCAGCTGACGGAAGAAGGCAGAGAACCAGGAAGATCATTGATGAATAGAGAGAAAAGTACAGGGCCAAGAACGGATCCTTGCAAAACGCCTCGACAGACTCGAAAGGAACGACTTTTGTGATTTTGATAGACCACAGAAGCGCGCCTATCAGAAAGGTAAGATTGAGTCCAACGAGCAAAGCAAGAAGGGAGGCTGGCCAAAATGAGTTTGTGGAAAGGGAGGGATGCCAGACAGAGTCAAAAGCTTTCCAGAAATCAATAGTAGACAGGATCAACCGAGAACCCGGCCTGAGTTTGTTAAACCCATCCGAAATGGACTGAGAATTTGATCGAGTGTAGACCGTCCAGGGCAGAAACCGGCCTGGCGGGGAAAGAGAATGGAATTAGATTCCAGAAAGAAGAGTAGACGGGATAGAATGATGAGTTCAAACAGCTCTGATACACAGGAGGTGAGAGAGATAGACCGGAAAGAAGCAGGAGAGTCAAGAGGCTTTCCCATCTTATGTATGGGAATAATAGAAGATGTCTTCCAGATGGAAGGAAAGGAATGTAAAGATCATAAATGATTGAAAATGTGGAGAAGAAAATCCATGCCAGAGCAAGGAAGGTGCTTTAGCATGGAATAGGCAACTTTGTCTGGACCAGTGGCAGTGAATGAGGGGAGGTTGGAGGCAGCCGCAAGAAATTCAGCAAAAGAGAAGGGAGAGCAAAAGCACGAGTGAAACACTACAGAGCATGTGGCTCGGGGGAGCTCAGTGAGGTAGCCTCTGGCTCTGCTACGCAGGGCCTTTGGCTGAGAAACGGAAAAGTGAGACTTCAGGTAAGGCTTTAGGAAGGCGTTTGATGTGGCCGAAAAGGAATGGAGGATTTGGTCGCATTCAGTGCCAGAGAGGTAAAGAGAGCAGCTGCAGAGGAAAGAGAAAGAGACGAGTATTCCTCTGCTGAAGGACAGTGAGAGTCAAAGTAGGAGGCAAAGCCATCCCAGCGAGCTTTCTGAAAATTGAAGGAAGGGGGAGGCTCGTTGGGGTGAAAGACCGGAAAGAGAGGGATAGATAGAAGAATTGGGAGATGGTCAGAACCCAGGTCCTGAAGCACCTCCCATCAGCAAGAAAGGGCAAGACAAGAGGGGGCAAAGGAGATGTCAGGAGAGGAGCGACTGCCAGAGGAGCAATGGAGATGGGTGGGTGTGTCAGGGTCATTGAGGGGGAGGAGGTCTGAGGAGATGACCCAGTCAAATACTTCCTCCCCACGGGGGTCGGAAGTACCTCTTGAGTCCCAAAGCGGGTGATGGCAATTGAAGTCCCCCAAAATGAAGAGATTTCTGGAGGAGGGAAGGATGGAGGGAGAAAAGAAATCGGTTCTGCCATCCGTTGGGGAAGAGCAAATAGGGGGGGGGGCATACACAGTAAGAAATGACACCGAGGAGGAGTTGTTTAGAGAGATGTTGACCCCTACATAATCAGAGTAGGGATCAAGCGAAGAAAGAGAGGTGATAGAAAGTTCAGAATAGGATAGGCCCTGCCTGACGAAAATGACAACGCCGCCACTGGCATGCGTGGTATCAGAAGAGAGAATACCAGACCGGGAGCGGGTGCGATCAGAACGCAGAACAGAGAATCCAGGAATCCGGAAAGAGGAAGGTGAGTTAAGATTGGATTCCTGAATGCAGATAAGGTCGACAGGATGGGATGAAAGAAAGTGAAGTAGTTCAGTGCTCCTGGCTCGAAGACCTCCAGCATTCCATTGAAAAACCCTGAGAGAGTCAGGGGGAGGAGAGGAGACAGGAGGTGCAGAAGTATAGCCAGGAGCAAGAGACGGTGGTGGGAGGGCAGGGAAAGGAGATATAAGATGGGCAGATGGGGGATAAGAAGTTTGGAGATGAGAGTGGGGCAAAAGTGCAGCATTAGCAGAGGGGGGCCAGATTCCACAGTGGAGGTATACGTGTCGGAGGAGTCCGAGGAAGGGGGGAGTCACAGTGATACGGCAGGGGGGGAAACTCCAAGAGTGAGAGCTGCCAAGAGCTCTGAAATTAGATAAAGAAAGTTGTGAGCACCTTAGACGAACCCATTTGGAGCATGTGCAGCATTGCACTGATTTGCACCGCCAGGTCACATTTCCAGTGCACACAGAGCAAGGAAAGATGGGGCCAGGGTTAGGATGAACGTTACTGCTCATCAGGAGAAGAAGAATGAGGAGACGAAGGAGGGCAAGAGTAAGGCAGGAGAGAGGAAAAAGTGAGAACAGGCAACCGATTTTAAAGATGCTGTGTGCTGCCCTTCTGCGGTCGTTCAGGGGGCAGCATAGCGAAAAAATGAATGGGGAGTGCCCGGGGTAACTGGGACCCTCGGGAAGGCCAACAGCCATTTTGACCCAACCCAAACGGGGCCAAGGACCGCACCACCACGTTGAGGCGGCTGTTGATTGGTACAGTTAGCTGACATTACTTGTTTTCAGAAAAAGATATGCAGATAACCAAAGAAGCGACGCATCAGTCAACCATTGATGGAAATTGATAAGACAGTCAGGAACCAATGCCAATCAAGAAGAGAATAAAAGACTTTAAAGAATAATAATAAAAACCTACAAGACTTCAACCTACATAAAACTAGATTTAAAAAGGAAACTTTTTTTCCCCCTTATAATAATTAAACGATAACCAGAAAAAACAAACAACAAACACCTTCTACATAAAACTGTTTCAAGATAAATTTATTTAAAAGTAAAAAAATTACAGGATAACAAACAAATGATGATAACAAGGGGGTGAGATGAGGAAAATTTTCTAAAAACGTGTAAAAAAAACTCATTCTAAACTTTATCTTCTCACCACAGCTCTGATTAACGACTTTTTAAATTCTGTTCAAATGAATACTTACAACAACCGGAAAAAATGGGGCAATGGCAGAGTATCCCATAATGTCATTAAAAGATAATAAAACAAGAGATAAAAAAACCTTTAAATGACGCTTCGTGTAACCAAAATATAATTTCTCTTTATTATCACTCTGAAACAAAATTAAACAAGTAACAATAATTTGCAATACTTATTAGATCCTAATAAGTAACTAATTTATCAGCAGCAATATTGTATCAAATATAAAAATCTCAAATGGTGACATTGCCTAGAAGATTTAAGAAAATAAGACAATTTAATTTGACCTTGCCATGGGGATGAGCAATTCAGAATAATATACTATTCTAAAACAGTTAAATCGAATCCAGAATCCAAATTCTTTTTTTGCAATCAGCACAATCAACATGAAAGCAATTAATACAAGTTTACAACAACAAAAGCACAATCAGAGAACGAGTTTATTGCAGTGCAATACAGTTAAGCTTTCTACATGTTTGCTTGTATGGGCGAGTTAGTTTTTGAATCATTGCATGCAATTGATACTTTTACAAAAAGAAAATCTGTGACCAAGCAACATGATAAAGTTGGTAAGCAGGATATAAACTGAATCCTATTATCCGGTTTGAATTGTCATTTTGGATTCGGATTGTTCGGGATTCGAATCCTTCGGATTTGGTATTCTGAATTGCCCATTCCTACCTTGTCAAGAAGATTTAAAGAATGAAAATGATTTGGATTAAAATAAATATTTTTACTGCTGTAGTTATAGGCTTTATTACTGCTACTTAACTTTTTGAAGCTCATAAAAATACCCTCAGCAATATTTAATAAAAACTAAAGTTAATATGAGACAAAGTTCTCAGCAACTCAACCATGTAGTAATGGTAAAGACCAGATTTGTGGTTCTCTAGTTGAGGTTGGTATGGAATTTATAGGAGAGCTGCAACAATCTTAAATTATTGAGTTACCAACCAATTTTGAGGTCCCTACCACAAGTCACTCTCTACATAACAAAACAAACTGAGAAAGGTTCTCCATTGCATCAAATAAAAAGATCTACAACCTAAAAAAAGTTTGAGAACCATTGGGTAAAACAGATAACTCACATTTGACCCAATCAAGCATTTCCCATGAACACTGAATAACTGCATGTAAATGAAGAGTACCAATACAGTATTATCATTGATGGAATTTAATTGCAGTAAAATTTGGGTATCTCACTTTCCTATTCTGATTAACCAAAGCACAATAAAAATTACTGACCACACTAGAGAACAAAGAAAGAAAATAATGACGATTCTCACAAAGCACAAACTTACATTTTCTGAAGAATTTGTGGAATTCGATACTTCTTGCTTTTCATGCGTTTCTGTTGAATTATTTAATGTATCATTACTTTCATTGGATTGTACCAAACCATAATTATGAGAAGATATTGCTGCTGTTGGTGCAACTGTTGTTTTGTTAGCACTGGCATTGTTAGTTCTACTTTCATCATTATTTGTTAAAATATCCATTGCTTTAGATGAAAATAAACAAAAATTTCACAAATTTGCAAAGAACTACCAAATAACCTGATGGATTAACTTGAAACTAAAATATTAACCTGTTAAGAAACGTTTTCACTTTGTTGGTGCTAGCTGGTATATGGCAAACACTGTTTTATCTCATGAGCTAAAGACAGAGTGCACCAAACTGTCAAAATATGGCAAATTTTCAAAAATTAATGGGATTCACAACAATAAGGAAAAAATCTAAATTAATAAAATTGTAGTAATATAGTTATTTATATTGAATGATTAATTGTGGGCCTTAGTTAAGATAAGATGGGATAATAGCAGACAAAATTTACTGAAAAAATTTGCATTTGCAATCAAGAATTTTTATCTGAGCATGCTATGGCTGCATGTACAACAACAAAATGGACCAAAATCTTCACTGTCTAGCATCTAAAAAGATTGACAACTGTGCAAAGTTGTTAACAAAAAATTGTTGCAACAAATGCCATTTTTGATGTCCATCTTTTCTTGCCAGTGGGAAAAGTCAGACATACTCGTACTTTTACAGCTGGATCTTTTCTATGTGCAATCATTCTGCATTGAATAATAGGCATGGTTTGGAAGGAAAAACAAATTTTATTTAAAAATATTGTATCTTCAGATAAAGAAATATTTGTTGCACTACATCCAACTCATAAAATTTGATTTTAGCCTATGTTTAATTTTTCCTCAAAATGTCTGCGATTACCCCATCTTACCTGAGTAAACAATCAGTAGTTTTAATTACTAATTAAGCGACTTTATCTAATTATGTGATAATTTTTTTAGTTTCCATTTGTATTGTCAATTTCTGCAAACTTTTGAACTTTAATTTAATTCAATTCTGCAATTCTACCTTTTAGTGCTGCCCAAAAATAAGAGCCTTTGACTAATTATATCTCAGATAAGTATATTGGGTAAAGCACACTTAGTTACTGTAGTTACAAACATGTGCACTGATGTATATATTGTCTGCTCCAGTTTATCATCCAAATGCTTAAAACATGGGCTTAAAAAAACAATGGTGTACAATATTTTTTGTTTACTATGTGAAAAAATGTCAGTGGTTATAAACAGGCATACTAAACTTCCGGGTTAAAAAATGTATTTGCTATGGCAACTAGTCATTTCTATCAAAATAGCTTTATTTTATCATTTCTATCAAAGTAGCGGGCAGATGTCATTCCACATATAACTTGCTGATGTTAGTGGTTACTTTCTGTTTTTGTAGTCAAAGTTCTTTTGTGATCATATGACACGTAGTAGCTAGATCACTTCACCACAACAGCTGCACATGAATGCATCAGAGTTACTGAGGTTGCAACAGTACTATGTCCACCAGTACTATGCAACAGTACTATAGGTTGCCCTCTATGCCTTTACCGTACTTACTATGCCTGTCTAGTACTATCAAAAAAATGACTGAATAATCACAAGAGAAAACGTAAGAACCTATTTTCAAAAGCTTTATCACAAATTCACAGTCAAAGCAGCTAAGTACCACTGCTTTCCGAGTTTAAAACTTACCTATAGTATTTTCATAAGCAGCCGTTATTTTGCTCTATCTTGGTTTAAAACGTTTGTGATTGGTCAATTTTAATGACACACCAGTATTGAACATGTGACTTTTGGTCGTTTCTGATTGGTCAATTTTAATAATTAATTTTTAAAAGGGCACTTTTTTGTTTGTTTTCTGAGGCTAAGTTTTGTCCAAAATACTAAAACTTTGCCCCTAACACTTTCCAGAATTGGGATTGATTTAGCCTGGAGTAACAAATGAAAAAGCACCAAAAAAGTTTGCACCACCAATGTACACTCTCCCACACTATACACTACCCCATACATTCACATACTGCCCCCTCCATGTACACTGCCTTTGTGTAAGTGCCCTGCTAGTCAAAATTTCAACCCACAACCATTGCATTTCAAGATAGCTGCACTATCCATGCACCACAGCATCACTACCAGAAATGTAGTAATTATGACAATACAAACACACATGATTGGTTACACAAAATAGCCACTTCATTTTTTATAGAGTCACAATAACCCAAGAAACAGCACTTGATACAGTGTGCAATAAACACCCACATTTAGCTGTCACAATAATTATTTTATAAAGTACATTGGCTATCATTATAATATAACTGTGTCACAGTAGCTTTTAAGCCTATTTCAAAGCAAAGAGGCACGTTTTTGGCAGATGCTAACAGCATATTAGGTCACATATTATTATACAATAGCATGTGCACTTTTTTAAGTATTCATATACAACTAGATTAAATCAATAACTTTTGAATTGTAACACCTGTACCAGTACATTGACAAAAGTAAGCTACAGTCATTTTTATCTATTTAAATAAAAAGATAAAATGAAATTTATTCCAGTTAAAAACACCTCAACAGTCTGTTTCACCTAAGGCGGCTCGTCAGGAGGTAGTTCTAAAACACAACACTGGCATAAGATGAAATCCAACATTAATAAATAAATAAATAGACATTAAAATTAAATTATATAGAAGGCTCGAAACTCAAGGGAAGGTTAGCTCTACAAATCTGTCTTACTCAAGCGCTGCTCACTACGACTGGCAGGTAGATGATGTTGTTGTTTTGAGCGTTGGCGGGAAGTTATTGGAGCGTGAAAAAAGTTAAAGGTCAACAAAACGATGGCAAGAATTAAAAATAGAATAAAAATAGAATAAAAACAGAATAAATGTAAAAACAGGGCACAAATGAAAAACCACGAATAAAAGTTTAGTATTAATTAATGTTTTTCATCTTGAATTTGGTCCGGTGTCTGCATTTGGAGATGAACTCAGATCGTTTGTTTAGGAGCGTACGTTGGTCAGCTTGTAAGATCGCCAGTTTTTCGGCTAGGCAGAGGTTACAGCGCTTGGCGCCACTTTAGAACGCAGCCGCTTTGCATATGATGGACCAAGATATGAACGGCTCAATTCCTCTGTTCTTGTAGTCCCACACAGCTTTGGAGAGTTCTGTAGCGTTCATCTTTCGTTGGTCTTTGAATGATGAGCGGTGGTTGTAAAACCGGGCTTTAAACTCGGTCTCAAAGTCCAACAAGATAGTGCCGTGTTGGGATGTTTGGAGCTGTGATGGAGGCTTTGTATACGATTGATTTGATTCGGCATCTGCGAGCTTGTTGGGTTGTTCCTTTTAAGCAAACTGTCCAACACCATCCACATAGACGATATTGGATTATACCGCGGGGATGGTCTCGCCATAATTAGGAACGCGTCCGGACCAGAAATGGAACGCACCAGGAAAAAGGTAATCGCCATTTTTAAAACGCACGGTCTAAAAGTCACAGCCGATACCAACTTATTTCAAACAGATTTTTTGGATGCAACTTTTGACCTCAACTCCGGAAAGTTTTGGCCATACCGCAAACCCAACGACTCGCCCCTTTACATCAACACCCAATCCAACCATCCACCCTCCATTACTAAACAGCTGCCTCACATGACCAACAACAGAATTGCACAGCTATCATGTGACCGTGAGTCTTTTAACAACGCCATTCCACCTTACGCCGAGGCTTTGAGAAAAGCCGGGCATTCACCTTGCACGGCATACTCCATGCACCCAACGACTCCACCAAACTGCAAGAAGCAAAAAACAAGAAAGAGAAACATCACCTGGTTCAATCCACCATACAACATTGAAGTCAAAACAAATATTGGCAAAAAGTTCTTCTACCTCATCAACAAGCACTTCTCCCCAAACAACCGCCTCCACAAAATTTGCAACAAATTCAACGTCAAACTCAGTTACAGCTGCATGCCGAACATGGCATGCATCATCAAAAGCCACAACAATAAGTTAATATACCCAACCGCCAACACCGACGAGATGCTGTGCAACTGCAGAACCAAATCCGAATGCCCGCTAAACGGCAAATGCCGAATCAAATCAATCGTATACAAAGCCTCTTGGACTTTGTGAGACCGAGTTTAAAGCCCGGTTTTACAACCACCGCTCATCATTCAAAGACCAACGAAAGATGAACGCTACAGAACTCTCCAAAGCTGTGTGGGACTACAAGAACAGAGGAATTGAGCCGTTCATATCTTGGTCCATCATATGCAAAGCGGCTGCGTTCTAAAGTGGCGCCAAGCGCTGTAACCTCTGCCTAGCCGAAAAACTGGCGATCTTACAAGCTGACCAACGTACGCTCCTAAACAAACGATCTGAGTTCATCTCCAAATGCAGACACCGGACCAAATTCAAGATGAAAAACATTAATTAATACTAAACTTTTATTCGTGGTTTTTCATTTGTGCCCTGTTTTTACATTTATTCTGTTTTTATTCTATTTTTATTCTATTTTTAATTCTTGCCATCGTTTTGTTGACCTTTAACTTTTTTCACGCTCCAATAACTTCCCGCCAACGCGCAAAACAACAACATCATCTACCTGCCAGTCGTAGTGAGCAGCGCTTGAGTAAGACAGATTTGTAGAGCTAACCTTCCCTTGAGTTTCGAGCCTTCTATATAATTTAATTTTAATGTCTATTTATTTATTTATTAATGTTGGATTTCATCTTATGCCAGTGTTGTGTTTTAGAACTACCTCCTGACGAGCCGCCTTAGGTAAAACAGACTGTTGAGGTGTTTTTAACTGGAATAAATTTCATTTTATTATTGCTCTGATTCTATCATTGAGCTCTCTACTGCCAAATCGACCGACTACGTAAATAAAAAGATACTTAGATTTTAAGTTGGGTAAATCTTCTGCAAATAACCTAAAGCTTTGGCCACATGTCAAGTTGTGACAATTTCAAAAGTGAGAAAGAAATAACTGGTTATATTTATGACCAGTACAGGTTTTAATAGGCTAGGCCTTTAATATTTTACATTCTTGAATAGCTAAGGTCTGCGTAATTTACTAGTAGTAACTACCTCAACATGAAACTGAATACACTAAGTTTGGCAAAATTAAATTAAACAATATGGATGAATTTACCAAGATAATTTAAGTCTAAATTATATTGTGGCTCAGCGTACAGGTGCATAAAATACAGGTAATCGCAATATAATTAACCGACATAATTAACTTGCAACAATCAGCAATTTGTTTAGGTATTCTCAATTTTACATGAAGTGGATTAAATAGAATTCCCATACAGTAACAGAAGTTTTATGTCATAAGCACTTCCTCACTGGTATACAGATAGATCTAGGTGTAAACTGTGGCAATCACGCATCGGTAGGCTATATCAATGTAAATCCACATACCGTAATTTCAACACCTCTCTAAATGAGAAGTTCAGAAAATTAATTGCCATCTTCAGTCCAATCAGTATTCCACACCTTAACTGCTTGGTTTAACTCTTACATCTTAACACTGTGGTAAGCTCCATGCTTTGCTACCGATTGCTACTTGTTGCGCAACCAGTATATTCAACATTTAAGCAAGATAATATAGTATACCGGTATTTATCTATGATTGAAAGATGTTGTTGCAATATAATGGGTACAAAAAATGACGGAATACTGCAAATAGGAATTAGGAGAGTGCATTGCTAGCCTTTTGCAATATTACAAATGAATATAATTTTGCAACTTTTTTTAGTTGTAGTAGTTGGCAATTTATTTCGCTTTTAATTTCACAACACAAAAAGCTCAACAATTGGAAAAAAGCAACGAGTAAAAAAGAAATGCAGGCGCCCAAACGAATTGACGTTAAACATACCCAAATTATTGTGAGTGACATTAAATAGGTTTAAGATAGGGGCATGGTCGCTGCACCTGTGAAGACATTAACTATAACTGCTGAAAAAAAACAAAAAAACTTAAAAAGCAATTTTTCAAACAATTAAAATAATGCACTATGTAAAAATGCCTGATAACATCTAAAAAAACCATTTTTTTGTGCCAAACTGTTGTTTTCCTAAGGAGGCGGGATAGAAGTTAATAGGCCTACCCCTTGCCCAAGAAAGACCTGGGAGCAAGGACAGTTAAAGAGCAAGCTCTCTAGGCAAGATCCAGTTGCCGGATGCTGTTTTATCTGCTGTCCTCTCCTTACTTCAGCACGATAATAAGTATATACAGTTTATTACTTATGAGCTATATACATCCAGCTTCAGTAATCTCGAACAAAGAATAAAGAGATACGCACATGTAGCAGCGTCATGACAACAATCTAGCAACACTATGCGTCGCTATAGAGTGGTTAACAATGGCTTAGGAGGGGAGTGCTAAATCCATATGTTACATCCCCTTTTAACAAAGCAGGCATGAGGCATGTTTGAATCAAACGTAATCGTTTAATTTTCGAGGATGGGTAATACGACGACCAAAACACGATGTTCTAATATGAGGCGTAGTTGTACAAACAAAGTTTCGGGAATTATTACACACAGCATTAGTATAGTGATCAGCATCATCGACACATTGAGTATTACTGTCAAAATTAGTAGTAGGGTTAGCTTTAAAGAGATGACGTCTGTTTCGTCGAACTAGACCATATTTGCTTTGCACCACATATGAACGAGGGTTAGCATCACGATCTACAATAACGGCTTGATCTCTGCGATTACGCTGTTTGCAATACACTTTCTCCCCTTTTTTGAAAGGTGATAAGGACTTAGTGCCTCGATTGTAATAATATTGTTGGCGAGACTGTACAGCGCTAAGAGAATCAGTAATATCAACAACACAAGGTTCAAGCAACTTACAAGCACAAGGAAATTTGCTGCGCAATCGCTTACTCGTTAATATTTGAGCAGGAGAATACGGTAAACCAGATACAGGAGTATTGCGAAACTCAAGCAATGACAAATAGGGATCTTTGTTTTCATAGTCAGCTTTTTTGAGAATACGTTTCAGCGTTTGAATAGTACGTTCAACTTGGCCATTGCTTTGGGGGTAATTAGGACTAGACGTTGTGGTTGTAAAACCCCATTCGTGAGAGAACGTCGAAAATTCTTGGCTTTGAAATGGCATGTTATCGGACGTTACCTCATTAGGAATACCAAATCGTGCAAAAACACATTTTAAATGTTCAACTACAGTTTTCGCGGTTTTGTCTGGCAAAACAATCATTTCAGGAAATTTAGAAAAATAATCAACAACAACCAAATAATCGACATTTTTAAAAGTCATAATGTCAACATCAACTTTATAAAAGCGAGCATTCGGTATTTCATGTGAAATTAACGGTTCTCGTTGATGCTCATTTTGAAACTTAGAGCAAACATTACATGCACTTACTAGCGATTCAATGTCGTGTGACATGCGTGGCCAATACAGCAATTCACGCGCACGCGCCTTACACTTTTCAATGCCAAAATGACTTTCATGAATAAGCGTAAGCATTTCAGCTTGCAATTCAAAAGGAGCGACAATACGAGAATTGGTGAAAATAATGCCTTCGAAAAAGTGAAGCGTATCGCGAATATGCCAGTATTAAATGTTCCGACATTGGCCGGAACATTTCGTTGGGCTTTCGGCCATCCATTTTTACAGTATTTCACGACTGTCTGTAGTGTCGAATCACGGGCAGTGGCTTCTCGAAATTCGTCTAGTTTTGAAGTGGTAATCGGCAAGTGTTTAATTATGGAATGAACAACATAATCAATTTCTTGATCTTCATGATCAGCATTTTGAATAGGTAGATAAGCTCGGGATAGCGTGTCAGCTAAATACATGAATTTACCAGGAACATAGTGAACATGCATATCATACGGTTGCAGATTCAACATCATTCTCTGCAATCTGGGAGGAACTTTGTCCATTGTCTTCTTCATGATTGTCTCCAGTGGCTTGTGATCATTCTCAATCACCACGTGCTCTTTGCCGTAAATGTATTGGTGGAATTTTCGAACCGCAAAGACAATTGACAGCATTTCTTTTTCTATCTGAGCGTAATTAAGTTAGGCTTTGCTCAAAGCTCTGGATGCATACGCAATCGGTTTTCCTTGTTGCAGAATACATGCTCCCAAGCCAGACTGAGAAGCATCGCATTGAATAGTCACTGGCTTGTGAACGTCTTAAAAAGAAAGTGTGGAAGGATGGGCTAGAGCGGTTTTGAGCTGCTGCAGCGCTGTATCATGCGACTTGGTCCACTTCCAATCAGCATTTTTCTTCAGCAGTTCTCTGAGAGGAGCAGTAATAGTACACTCATTGGGTATATATTGTGAGAGCTATTTGGACATACCTAGCAGTCGTTGAAGAGAAGATACATCTGTTGGTGGAGGCATGTCAACTATAGCTACAATTTTTTGTTCATCTGGTTGCAGCCCATTCGCGGTAACAACGTTACCCATGTATGTGACTGTAGGTACCTTGAATTGAATCTTGTTTTTGTTGAATTTTACTCCTTTCTCACGAGCTCTTTGCAGAACAGTTCGAAGGATTCTGTCATGTTCTTGTTCATCTCGAGCTGCAATAATTAGATCATCAGCGATAACGTAGACGCCATTAATCTATCCAAACGTCTCTTCATTCTGTTTTTGCATAATTTCACTGGCAGATGATATACCAAAAGGCATTCGTAAAAAACGCTTGCGTCCCCATGGAGTATGAAATGAAGTTAATAATGATGACTCGGGTGTGAGTTTCACGTGCCAATACGCATCTTTCATGTCAATTACAGTGAACAAAGTGTTGCCACTGAGTTGTGATTGAACATCACTAGGGGTAGGAATACTGTAGTGCTCACGTAAAATTACAGCATTAAGGGGCTTAGAATCAAGGCAAATACGCAATTGGCCGTTCTTTTTTTCTACCACGACGATGTTATGAACCCAGTCAGTAGGTTCGTCTACATCAGCAATTATACAATTGTCGGTCAAGGTTTGCAAATATTTTTTTAATTTAGGTTGTAACGCATAGGGCACTTTGTGAGGTGGTTGTACAACACCTTGAACATTTGGCTTAATCGCAATATGATATTCTTTTTCATACACCATAACCAGTAAACAAGTCAGCATAGTCATCACAAATGTTTGAAAAGAGTAGGGGTGAACTAAATTTGGTATCACTACACGAATTTACTCTTTTAAGAAGATTAAATCAAAACAAGCACGTTCTCCAAGAATAGCATGATTAATAGTATCACACACATAAAAAGTTAGATTATGACACATTTCAGTTTTATCAAAGCATTTCAACTCAACTTTACCACACGGTTGGACCATATTATGTCCAAAACCAGTTAAAGTAACATTAGCATGACTAAGTTTTAAACGCATTTTATCAAAAAACGTTTTCGGTAACACATTTACCTCTGCACCGGTATCAAGAGTAAAAGCAATTCTATACTTCACAGAGTCATTGTCTTCAACAATCAAGTGTTCAGATATTCTCGACTTCAAAGTAGATGAGGAAAGGGAGCCAATCTTGAGGAATTGTTCATCACTTGGGTAATCAGAGTCGGTTTCAACTTGACGCATTTTCTTTGGCTCAGATGATCGACAAACGTTTGCAAAATGATTTCGTTTGCCAGATTTTTTGCAAACTTTTCCATATGCAGGACACTGCCTACGAGCATGTTGTTGACCACAATATTGACAATCGATTGACTGTCTAGAATTATGCAGCCTATTGGATCTATGCATTGGTTTAGAAGATGAGGCTACAGTATTTACTACGCAAGAAGAGTCTATGGTGCGTTTTCGAATTTTGCTGGCTTCAGCATCCAGGCATATGTCAATTGCTTTTTCCAGTGTGATTCTAGGATCAAGTAAAAGCTTGTCTCTGACTAATTGGTCTTGATGTCCAAAAACTACTTGCATACATATGAAACAGTTTTCTAATTCTCCGAGATCGCATTTTTTTGCTTCAGTTCTCAATGAATTTATGAAACATTCAAAGGATTCTCCAGGGAGCTGCCTTCTTTGTAAGAACAGATGGGTATCATAAAGGATGTTCTTTTTTGGCTCACATAAAGATCTAAATTTGCTCAAGACAGTTTCGATATTGTCTTTTTTGTCCTGGCCTACTTCTGTAAAGTGAAACTTGTCAAATCGATCTGCAGCACCTTCTCCAGCACAGTGAAGTAATATAGCAACTTGGGTTGATCCCTTTTTCTTATGCAATTCTGCTGCCTCATAATATGTACGAAACAGTCTTTCCCACCTTCTCCAGCTATCAGCAAGATTCTTTGTATTAAAATTCATCGGTTTAAGTGGTTCCAACGACCCCATTTCGTATTCGAGATGGATTACTCTTAGCTGCTTATTGGGCAACTTTTTTACAAATAAAGATTAGGCCTACAGGCAATTCACGATGCTTTTGCCATTAAGACCACCGTTCTATGCTTTTGGACAGTCTTATTCGAATGCCCTGTCTGACACCATGTTTTATCTGCTGTCCTCTCCTTACTTCAGCACGATAATAAGTACAGGGTGGCCCAAAAGTAGGTATACAGTTATTAAACTATTTTTTATGCGCTTTGAAATTACCAGCAGTGCACTTTATGTGGCCCAAAAGTAGGTATACAGTTAATGGAGAGAATTATTTGGAAATACTTCTTGAAGTGGTAGTGCCACAACTCCAAACCAAACCTGATTTCGATGAACTCTTCTTTCAGCAAGATGGAGCACCTCCACATTAGGCGTTAAGAGTAAGAGATTATCTTAACGAAGTCCTTCCACAGCGTTTGTTCGGAAGAAGGGGTAGCAGTGAATGGCTACCACGCTCACTTACCTGACACCAATGGATTTCTTTTTTTGGAGTGTTGTAAGAAACAAGGTGTGTAAAAAGAATCCCAAAACAGTAAATGAATTAAAAGATTACATTTATGACGCATTCAGAGAAGTTGATGAAGATCGAAATTAGTGCCGCACTGTGTGTCAGAGTGTTTTGAACAGGTGTAAATGTGGCAATGTTGGCGGAGGACATTTTGAGCACCTAAGAGATTAAACAGTTTCCGTCTAAGATATAACTATCATTCTAGAGGTTTAAAGTGCCTACATGAGAACTACAAACCTACTTTTGGACCTAAACCCTACTTTTAATAAGTGTATACCTACTTTTGGGCCACCCTGTATATACAGTATATTACTTATGAGCTATATACATCCAGCTTCAGTAATCTCGAACAAAGAATAAAGGGAGACGCACATGTAGCAGCGTCATGACAACAATCTAGCAACACTATGCGTCGCTATAGAGTGGTTAACAATGGCTTAGGAGGGGAGTGCTAAATCCATATGTTACAGATGCAGTTGTGGTCTTACTGTCCAAGACCACCCAATTTGCGGATGAGTAGCTTCGTAGCATCATCATTGCGTTTAAATTTTTTACCTTATCTAAATCACTTGGTTTTGAATAATTTAAATAAAGCACTGGCAGTGTCCTTGACTATTAATTCAAATGAAAGTTAATCATTTAATCAAATGAATTGATTAAAGTTTGATGCCTATTTTGCAAATCAATTTTCTTCTTCTTTTTCAGGAAAACATTATGATGGGCAGTTGTCGCCTACACTTGCACTTGCACTCATCGCTCTATTTAATCGGTAGGAGTTTGAAGATAGTTGGCAGATTCCGAAAAAGAGGGACAGCAAATACCTATATCTTTCACTTCTTATTTTATCTTGCGGGTTCGTTTTAAAATTAGATTTTTAAGCTCTCGAAAGTAGAAGGTTATCAGTCGTTAAAACCTAATGTGACCATACGTCCTCTTTTTGGAGGACATGTCCTCGTTTTTGCTAAAAAGTAATTGGTCCTCCGAGGATGTTTTAAATGCCTTTTTTGTCCTCCTTTTTAATAAAAACGAATTTGGTCATTCAAAGTCGTTCAAAAATTTTCTTTTTATGTTTACCCTGTGATTACAAAATTATGTCACTGCATATTAGTTCAAATGATAATAAGTTTAACTGGTAAGGAATGATAAAAGGGAGTTTCCTAACGGTCTACCTCAGACTGACTGTTTCTTTAGGTTTGAAAGAGTAAGATTACATGGAAAACGGTACAAATACTGGTAAGTTTCCAAACTGCATTTCTTGTATTTTACGCAGCAGAGATACGGAGATAAATTTTGCTTTGTTGTTCTGGACGACTGACCTAATTTCAAAGAAATCATTTCGGTACACATTCATTTTAGTTTAAAAAATCAAACAATATTTTTAGTTAAACTGTTTATAAATATCATTGCTGTGATTTTTGAAAAATAAAACAAAAAGCTAAAAAATAAACGCGGTATGCCAATAAGAAAATTAAGTTTACTGAAGAACTTCAACAGAAGTATTTATTTTTTCGAAAAGGACGAGATGAGTTCGAAGCAGAATGCATTACTTGTGGCTACGGAACTTTTGCTTCTGCAGCAAATAAAGGCAAACTTCGCCCAGATATGCATGTAGACAATTCAAAGCATAAAAAAGCTGTCCAATTTACATTTTTTTGTTCATTGGCATAATAAATTTAAAAAATAAACTGCTGTATTTGTACTAATTATCAAAATATAATTATGAAAAGCGGTCAGTGTCAAACAAATGTCCAGAAAAATTTTCCCAGCCTTGCAGAACAACTTGTAGGACTGATAATAATTATTATCAAAAAATGTCCTCCTTTTTGGTATTGAAAATATGGTCACCCTATTAAAACCTCATAGGCCTACGATAATTAGCCACCGATTTATAATAAATTCTAAAAAACGTGTTACAGAATCAGCTTCGTAATGATTAAAAAATTTTTAATGTGCTGTTGCTAAACCGAACTCACAACTTTTAACTCTCGTACGCTTTTTATTGGTTTCTTTGTATGGTATATGGTAACTTAGAGGTTGAAATGCGATTCTCGAAAGTTTTGTCTAAAACCGGGCGAGGTTTGCATTTGAATAGCCAGACTCTCGCTCCAAATAAATAAATAACTTTTTTTCTAAGTTGAAGTAGTCTGTATTTGTTTTTGGTACACGAAAGTTACTTTCTGTTGCTGCACTATGTTCAATCAATTTGGTTTTATAAAGAAAATCCTCAGCAAATTTTTGCCCTTCCCATAGGAAGGTTGCATATGACGTCACACATTTTGCGCCAACAAAAGTGGCTGACCAAAAGCTGTAATTTATACTGCAAAGGTATAGGGCCAACACCAACTTTTGAGATTATTTTGAAAACTAATGAGAAATTATTTTAAAATTGGAATGAATTATTTGCTAGTTGGATCCTCGGAAACAAATAAATTTAATCAAAAGCAATTTGGTTGAGATTAGGTCTTTCAGTTGGCTAATCTAAGCTTAGTACTGTGTGCCAATTTAAAAAAATTACCCCCAAGAAAAGTGCTATCTAAATACCATTTGCTCCTCAGTTAAAAATAAATTTATACCAATTAGATACTCGTCGGTACATTAGCAAATACAACCACTATTTGATCATCACTACCGGTACCGTAAGCTTGCTTGTTGTGTCCTTGGACAAGGTACTTATAACGAAACGCCTCCATTTTTATGTGGCAAACAGGTGGTGGGGCCGAGCAGTCTACCCGTTGTGGTGGCCCAGTCTGATGAAAGACATGTAAACAGAGCAGGAGCTCATACGCATGAATAAATAAATCGGTACCGTATGTTTTTTAATTACGCTTGTTTCAGCAGCCTAGGCAATAGCCCAAAAAATTGTTTAAGAAGTAGTTAAGGTCACAAATTTACATCTGATATATCAATATTCAAATCTGCAAGCACTATTGACAAAAAATTACTACTCATTTTATCCATCAACATCGAATCGAACATATGACAAACGATACAGAAGTCTGTCCTGTGATTTAGGCTGCAGTATAATTTAAGTTTTTAACTTTTCAGTATGCTTATGCAACTGAATGTAGTGTATAAGTTTCACATTATAATTAACCTAAACTCAGCATTCCCAAACACGCTAATTAATCGAACATGAAACACTCACGGAAGCTGATTACAATTAAGCCTGCATGTTTAGCCCATAAAATTAGCCCAACTAGTAGCAATAACAAACAAATCTTAGCATCTATTACCTTACTTTGACTTCAGATTCATTTCTTAACATGAGTAAAACAAGATATTTTACGTTCATTTAACAACTGTCACGTTTATCCATTTGATTTGCAAAAAACAAAATTTTACCTCGGCTGCTGTCGTGAATGAAGGACGAAGGCCCGGAGTATCTCTTGGACTCTTATAGACAGGTTTTCGTTGTTTGAAGACTCTGTATCAAACCATTTGATAAACACTGAAGATAATTTGATAATTTTAAGCGTTACAGATAAATTTGTTCCATAACATTGGGCCTATGAATTTCAGTTTTATTCTGCAATATTGAGAGCACAATTTGTACTTGGATCAAATTTGGAGATTGGTTTTCTCGCTGAGAAAGCTAGAAACAACGATGTTTGAAAAAACTGGGGAAAGAGATTTAATAAATCAATTAATTATTTTATTTTTGCCCAAATGAGCGTAAAAATAAAATAAACTTTAACATCAGCGAACAAAAAAGGAGACGATGGCAAAACGATATACATTAAAACATGCGCATGAAAGGAATTTTGATTAAGTTTGAATTTGATATTGATTAAGTTTCACCAGTTGTAGTACATCTAGAACTAATTATATTTATGCATAAACGTAGAAATTTCAAGTTGCCTAGACTGTAGTATTGTTAGCAGATTGTGCTGTTTGAAAACAATAATGTTTTCTCCTTCTTATTAATAATCAAATTTGTTGCTGAGATTAGAACTTTTCTAACTTTTGAAACACAGTTATGTTGCCATGGACACCAAAATATTACGCTGCATTACACATATCTCAATAAGATAGGCTTACCATATGTCCCGTTTTAGCCGGGACAATCCCGTTTTTTAGGCTTTGTCCTGGTCAGTCGATAGTAAGTCCCGATTTTTCATTCAATTAGCCAGCATACCTAGACCTACGATATTTAAACGTATGTCCCGGTAAACAAAAGCATTATGACAACAAACTCTAGCTCGATGGCAATTTGGGCCGGAAGTAACAAAAAAGCGGCGGCAAAGCGGGTGAAGATCTTTTTTTCTTTTGGAGGACACCCCCATTTTGGGTGGAATTTATTTATATGCAGTAGAATTAAGGTAAATTCCCCCAAAATGGAGATGTGCTCCAGAAAAAGAAAAAAAAGGTCATCACCTGTATTGCTGCCGTAAAATGTGTCCGGATTTTGGCTCGTCACCAATACTCAGGCTTGTTGTCCGGAAGTATTCCGTTTTTAATTACAAAAATATGGTAAGTCTACAATAAGTGTATGTTGTAAAGTTAGCAATAAACTTTTATCGAGATACGTTTTACTTTGTTGATTATATTGTAGCTACATATACATTTTTGCAGCAGCCACTCTATATGTGATTTCCATGAAAGATGTTTATTGATGACTAGCAGATTTCCCGTCGTTGATCGGGTAAAATGTAAAGACTGATTAAATTTTTACATTGAATAACCATATGTTAACTCTTTCAATCCCGCGCGGGTATAATTACCGGTAAGCGATCTTAATGCGTGCGCTCCCGCGACGGTATATATACCGGCAACAACAGAAATGGCGGAAATGCGTGCAATTGTTTGCGTACATCTCGTTCAAGCCAAAACCTTTATATTTAAACCTTTCTAACATTCTGTTTGTGGTTTGTAATTGAATTTTTACATTGGATAACCATATTTTAATTTAGGTTGAATAAATGTAGGCTCGTGGCCCCCCATAGACGTGTAGCGACATTTCTGTCCCCAGTCAATTATTGAAAATAATTAATTAAAATTAAATAAAATATTGATATCATCCTAATGTTTAGTTTTTCTAAAAACAACGTGATTATTATTTTTATCTCTCTTCGAAAATAGACTGTGTGGAATATGGTGATAGTTTTTAGTAATATAGTAACTGATGTTTAGAATGTTGTGTTATGTCCCTGCAGAAGTGTCAGGTATGGGCTTTCTGACGGAAAAAGGAGAATTCACAGCGAACATGAACTCACGACGAGAGAATCTATTTTGAAACTAATTTGAAACTCTACAGACGTATATAAAGACTGATTAAATTTTTACATTGAATAACCATATTTTAATGTGTTTTCATGATTTTTATTTCATCGTACAACAGTACAAATAGGCCTCTAGTAGATCCCCATAGGCTCGTAGCCCCCCATAGACGATTCTGATCGAAATCAAAATACCGTAAAATAAAATACATGACAACACATTAAAATATGGTTATTCAATGTAAAAAGTTAATCAGTCTTTAGATTTTACCCGATAATGCTAGTGACGGGTAAATCTGCTAGTGATCCCTAAAAGTACAGTCTTGCTCATAACCATCAAATTTGGATTTTTATTTGTCACAAATTTTTTTCTGTTTGTGGTACCAAACAAAAACTTTAGACAACTCTAGTATTTTAATATAGGTTGAATAAATATAGGCTCGTAGCCCCCCATAGACGATTCTGATCGAAATCAAAATACCGTACTTGGCTTCTCTGGAAAAAGTTATATAAGATTCATATGTTTGTTTGTATCTAAATGTCTCCAGTTTTATTTCTATAGCGGACATACAGACAGACAAACTTTGAGTTTTATATAAATAGATTACAAATTTGCAAGTGTTTAATCGTTTCAGATTTTTGTTTTTGAATCGCATTGACAGCGAAGAACTCCGGTCCAACTTTATCTTTCCCAATAAGTTTTTTATAATTCCGACTTCACTCCAAATTAACAAATTTTTATATTATGCAAGAGACAGATGAAAATATGGTAGAGTAAAGTTCCTATAGCTTTGTAATTGTGAGGACAGTTAAAGTTAAGAATTACACCGTCTTGCAAGGGAGAGTTAGTAGAATGGGAAAGAAGGGAAGAATTAGTAGATTGTTTTGCAAAAATGGGTTGTCATCAAAACTGCTGGTTTCAAACACATGAAACTTGAAGCGATTGATCGCTATCGCCAAATGATGTTGTAGCGCAGGGGTGTCAAACTCGCGGCCCTCGCATCCTATCAGTGTGGCCCGTGAGACGATTCTGAAATTACTAATGAATTTCGGCAGTATTGCAACGGATCATAATCGAACAAACGTTTGAAGCCCAGATCACAGGCCACACTTGAGAGGTACAAATTTTTGTCATTTGGAGATAACTTTACTGATGCTGGAAAGGTTATGACCTTTTTTTTTTGTAGATCTATCTTACTTCGCGCTACGTTACAGAGATCGCTGCCCAGAGAAGTGGTGATTTCCAAATCCAAAACTTTATGCGGCCCTCGGCACGATTGCTCATATATGCAATGTGGCCGCCAGAAGCTCACGAGTTTGACACCCCTGTTGTAGCGGATTAGTTGGTCTTCAATTGCTTCTGGTCAGAGATCACTATTGCCAGAGAAGCATTTGCGCTACATATATATAAAAGTTTCTCTCACCTCCTCGTCCAGTTGCGGCCTAATTGATTCTTTCACAGCGAGGTGACTTGAGAAATATCAAAAAAAGAATTATCGCTATCCAAAATGACTTAATGTCTAAAAACAATTACAATTCGCTAGCACTTTCTTGATCTACACCAGTGTTTCCCAAACTGTGTGCCGCGGCACACTGATGTGTCGTGGAAGATTTGCAGGTGTGCCGCGAGTATTTTTAAAGTGCTTTATGTTGATACAAATTTTTCACAAAAATTGAGAAAATGCTGCCATGAAGTAATGGTCGACCTCTGCCGTAAGCCGCGGGTGGCATTATAGGTGTCGTCGATAGAGATGATGACCTTTTTTTGGAAATCAGCACGCTTTCGGGTTCCATCACTCAATTTCCCGAAATCGATGCCCAGAGAGATCATGATTCTTCCCCAAGAAAAGATCAGCACCATTCTCGCCATTGTCTGCAATGCCACTTGACATCAATTGGAATAGATTTAAGTGGCTGGTGTGCCGCGAAATTCGTTTAACTGATTTCCTCGCCGGCAGACGAAAAACTTTGGAAACCACTGATCTACACTCTTCTTCCCTCTCTCTGCCGTCACATGTTGGCTAGAACATCGCGTGATCTAGTCTACTATGACGTCACAATACTTACAATGACACGATATTAATGCTACAATGTCACCAATGCATATGACATCCCATGATCAGAATGAGTTCCATAGCCAAATCATTTTTGTAAATTTATGTCCTTTTTAGCAAAAACTATTTGAGATCCAAGTTTTCAGACAGCACCTAAACAATTCAAACACTGGCTGAAAGTTTTCAATGATTTTGGTGCCGGATGCTTCCGTCAAGCAGCAGGTCAAGATGGGCAACTTGAATTTGACTAGCTTCACGTCGTATTTACTTGCGTCAGCGCTGACGTATTTGAGTTTGTGGAAGGTGGTGAAATCTGCGATGCCGCTTCTTGAAGTCGGTTCACATCAAAACGCCAGATGTGACTTTTGCCAGACATGTATTTGCCACCCGTCAGCAAAAACAGGGAGAAACTTGCGAAATTTTTTCAGTTGCGAAATTAAATCTTGTGGATGTTGCTAAGCCGATGTTCATGTCCATAAACGAAGGTACAATGCTACGAGATTAAGTTTGTTTGATGATTTGTGTAGTGACGCGATATCTGGGCTAGACTTTCAAGGCCAATACCAACGTTTAATTTTTCGACTCGATGGTGAATGCCCTGATTTCGTTGTCACCAATGATAAGGTTTGCTCTGCAGCTGCTCATGTCGCAATAGAAGTGCCAATTTCGAACTTGTCGAGAGGGTATCGACCGATCGCCACATTCTTGAAGGAGCAATCTCAAAGATCGAAAGTTTATTCAGAATTATGTTGACCAACTGCTTAAAGAGGTATAAGTCAGCCCAGTTTCTACCCATGCCGAGACCAAGTAGTCATTAAAATAGATGAAGGTAATTGACACAAGAAACGTTATGTGTGGATTACCCCCAGACCATTAATATATACATGGAGTTGAACGCCTACCCCCTCCCTTACTTTGACAACATGATAAATGACTCAGCACAATACCATATTTTCTCAACTTTTGTCTTACGCAGTGCCTATCACCAAATCAAAATTGTCGTTTCTGAACATAAATTTATTGCTTTCAAAGCCAATGGCAAAAATACAAATTTACGCAAATTCCTTGTGGTGAAGCTACTGCGTTTCAACGAAAAACAACTGAATTTATTGAAGAACGGTTAAAAGACACATTTCCTTACTTAGATAACGTCAATGTTGCCTGGCCTACCAAAGAGGAAGTAGGAAGCGGCCAAAGTAGAAGCAGATCTAAAAGTTGCATCAAAGTCATTCAAGCTATTAAAAAAGAGTTGAATCATTCTGCTTTGCATTCGATTGACGAATCGATGCCATTTGTCGTGGAATGCAACACTTCGGATTCAGCCATCTCAAAAACACTAAACCAAGGAAGGTACCCTGTGGCATTTTCTCACGCTCATTGCAAGGTAGTGAGTTGCACTATCCCGCTGTAGAAAAAGAAGCTACCGCCATCATCGAGTCGATTCGTAAATAGGCCCATTTATTGAACAGGTAAACTTTTACACTCATCACTGATCAACGATCGGTTGCTTTTATGCTTGAGAATCGACGTAGGACCAAGATCAAAAACAGCGAAGTACAATACTAGAAAATCAAATTGGCATCATTTTCCTACCCTACAAAATACCGACATGGCAAGCAAAATATGAGGCAGGATACCTTCTTAAAAACGTTTTGTTCACAATTGCATTGTCATCATCATTAGAAGAATTGCACAATAGCCTCTGCTATACAATTTATCATACAATTCATTCCAAACTTATATGTTTGCTTCATGCTGAAACTCATCCGAAATTAAAGAACGTAAGTAAACTGTTAGTTTGCTTTGCGTATGCGCAGTGACGTCTATAGTAGTTTGAAAAGTCTCACCAAAGTTTGAAAAGTTTAAGAAGTCTCACCTGTGACAAGTTTGAAAAGTCTCACTAAAAATTTAAAAAAATTGGTTTACTATTAAAAATCAGCCTCAAGCATTAGATCTGCCTTACCAAAGCCTTCAATCATTAGTGGCAGAGACGTAGCAGCCGCCCCCCAAACCCCCAATTGGGGGGGGGCCAGGCCAACTTTGGGGGCCCAAGTTAGTCTGAAATTGCTTTTTGGCTACGTGACTATTTTCAGTTCAGCAGACTTGTTTACAACCGATTTAAGCTGTAGGAAGAAATTGGCTTGTGACATCATAAGTGAATGCAACGTCATTTTATCTCGCAGAATCTAGAATATTTTGATTGATTTTCTGGTAGAATCTTGAATGATCGATTGACGTAACAATGCCGTTGTTACGCAACGATCATAGAATGGTCTGGAATTCTGTTTGGCTAGAAATACCGGGACAATATATATACACTGCAGAGTGCAGATAAAGTATTATATTGACATTGTATAGAATGAAACGTTCAAAAAGTGGTGCTCAAAAGAGAAAAGAAGCAGCCACTGCTCGAGATGCTGTAGCGAAATTGCCCAAGATGACAGATTTTTTCAAGATCACTGAGCAGAGTAGACCTGGCACTAGTACCGAGAGGGATGAAGAAAACTATAGTGTACAAGAAAAAGAAGACTATGACGATCAGCATCAAAGTGATTGTGAATTTCCAGAAAATGTAAGTTGTGATTTACCTGCCAATACGCAACCTTCAATATCAAAAATATCTGAATCTCAATTTACCCCTATCCCTGATGACCCATGTAAATGGCCTGAAAGTATTTCTGATGCTCAACGATGTGATATAGTAAAGCGTGGACCACATCAACTAATAATGAATTTTCCATATAATAACACAACTCCAAGGCGACGTTTTTCCTCCAACCATTATAAACGTGTGTTACCTAATGGTGAAAGTGTTTCACGGTCGTGGCTAGTTTATTCTGGGGAATCAGATCAAGTTTTTTGCTTTTGTTGTAAGCTATTTGGAAAAACACTAAGCCCCTTTTGTAGTGGTATAAATACATGGGAGAGTTTTTCGAAAAAACTGAAAGACCATGAAAACGGCATTTCCCACCAAGAATGCTGCAGTCAATGGATGTTGCTAGCTGAAGGGATAAGAAATTCATCCACTATCGACAAACGCGAGATGAATATTTTTTTCAATGAAAGACGTTTTTGGAGAAATGTTGTAGAGAGACTTATCGACATTGCCTTGTTTCTATCGGAAAGGAATCTTGCTTTTAGAGGATCTGAAGAAGTCTTAGGATCTCCTCACAATGGAAATTTTCTGGGTATATTTGAGCTTTTGGCAAGAAGAGATCCGATCCTAAAAGAGCTTCAAGACAGAATCAAGAATAAAAACACTAAAGATCACTATTTGAGTCCTACCATACAAAATGAACTAATTGAATTGCTAGCGACAGAAGTTGAAAATTTACAGCAATTGAAATTGGCAAAATATTTTTCTATAATTTTGGACTGCACTCCAGATATGTCACATCATGAACAAATGTCTGTCATTCTCCGTTATGTACTATGTAATGAAGAAGCTGCTGTTGTTAAAGAAACATTTTTTGGCTACTTGAGAATAAGTGACAGTACTGGGAAAGGCTTGTTGGACGCTTTCTTAGAAAAAGCGACCGAACTGCAACTCGAATTGTCTGATTGTCGAGGTCAGTCATATGATAATGGTGCTAGCATGAAAGGAAAACATTCTGGGGTCCAAGCAAGAATGCTAGACATCAATCCCAAAGCTGTTTACGTGCCCTTTGCAAACCATACCCTTAACTTAGTTGTTGTTGACAGTGCTAATTGATCGACGGAAGCATTGACATTTTTTGGAGTACTTACAAGGTTGTATGTGCTGTTTTCTTCCTCTGCTCAGCGTTGGGAAATTTTGAAGAAACATGTGGAGCTGTCCATAAAGTCACAATCTGATACTCGTTGGGAAAGCAGAATTAAATGCATCAAACCTCTTCGATACAATTTAAAAGAGCTGTTGCTGGCACTGAAAGACTTGGAAGCCATTTCCATAGAAAGAAAAGATGGAAGAGCTGCCTCAGAAACAAAATCGTTGATAGCTCATTTATCAAAATGGAGTTTTCTTTTGTCGGTGTTTATTTGGTATGATATCCTATTCCAAGTCAATAAAGCAAGCAAGATTCTTCAATCGTATGGAGTCTCCCTTCATACAATGGAAACGGAAATCCAGGCAACTGAAAAGTTTTTGCAAAACTATCGCACAACGGGTTATGACAGTGCCGCAACATCTGCTGTTGAAATAGCACAGGAATTGGATATTGATCCTTCTTTTCCTCCGTCAAGAAGTGGAAAGAAAAGAAGATTGTTTGATTACCAAGGTGAAGAGGAACAACGAGCTACTCCTGAACTGAAATTTAAAAGCAACTTTTTCTATCCATTAGTAGACCAGGCTATTATGTCAATAAAGGAGCCCTTTAATTTGTTACGTGAGGTTTCTTCCGCCTTTTCGTTTTTGTACAAACGAGACAAACTTTTGCTTGTGCAACAAGAAAATGCTCTTCTTACTTGCTGTAAAGAGTTCCAAAAAAGTTCGGTGACATTGATTCTGATGAAATGAGCGCTGAGCTACAGCGGTTTGTTTTAATTTTACAAAAAAAACGCAATCTCAATACGGCTCAAGACTTTCTGAACTATCTTCTAAAGACTCATTTATTTGAATTGTATCCGAATGTGTACATCGCACTTCGAATCTTACTAACTTGCCCCGTGACTGTTGCCAGCGCTGAAAGAAGCTTCAGCAAATTGAAACTGATCAAAACTTTTAATAGAACGTCTATGACAGACAGTAGACTATCTTTATTAGCCATGTTGTCAATCGAAAATGACTGCGCCCGATCTCTTGATTATGACAATGTCATAACAGCATTTGCGAACAAAAAGGTTCGCTCCAGACTATTTAAATGATACTGTGTTTTTATAACTTTTTCATTTTCAGTGTCATTGCTTTCGTTTCGCAGTGTCTGCATAAATGTCCTACTGAACTCTGGCATCGGTGCCGAATTTTTTATGACTTGCACCTTCGGTATCGGCATGCTTTATTCTGACATTAGCCTGTTTACTTATGTACAAATTGTGGTGTATTTTCTTAATGCAGCTTTTCAATTTTACACCTCTAAAGTGATATGACCTGTGCGCAGGGGCTCTTGCGCTTACTTTGGGGGGGGCCCGAAGTTGGAGTGCTACGGGACTGATTAGTGGTAACGTCAAGTCTTTGTGTCTACAGCTTCAAGCCGTAGTCTTAAAATGTTTTTGGCTATGAAGCTAAAGGCTTCGGCGTTGCAAACGCTCAATCGTTAACACTTCGTTATCTGAAGTAATCAAGTTCAAATTTAAATAGTTTCCTTGATTTGCTTTTTGCATGGCTGGGTTTATGCCAGTACCAAGTAACACGCGCGCAGCCAGAAGCTTTAGGTCGTACAAAAATAGGCATACAATTACAAAAACGTCGTAAATGGTAGTAAATATTTGATAGGCTATTTCCGAAAATATGGATATCAATTACTTTGGCCCTACAACTTTGAAATTATGCTTAGATGCACTACATAAAATGAACTAACAAAACTCTTTGAAATCGTTGGCTGTTTAAGTTGGGAGCAAGTCCAGTTCCTATGCACCAAACAAGGCTAGTAAGTGGTAGCCAGGAACTCTAGAAAGTTTGAAAATATGGCTGCTCTGCGCAACTCCCTTTAATGGTTTTTAACACTCAATCGATTTCCTTTTAAAAAACTGTACCGTACTTTTGATTTCGGAACGACTCATTAACTTTTTACAACAGTTTTCACAAATATCAGTTCGGTGAAGCCGACTAAACAGGTATTCTTTAACTCGACATTACTGATGGGGACTCTGCTATTGTAATAACTTAACCGCAAGTGTTTGATTTCGGGTTAGTTTGCTCTTTGCCTGGTGGTGTTTATGCCAGGACCAAGCAACATGTGCGCAGCCTCAGGCGTAAGCTCATGCACAAATGCCTAAAGTTACGAACAAGTCGTAAGTAGCTTGCCTAATATTTAATGACTTAATTCAGAAAATACATATAATCACTTCAGCACTCTTTTACAAGTCTGATGTTCGTTCAGTTCAAGTTGCTGCTGCATTGAATGGGTAAATGTTTGTTAAGTTTAAAAAAGCCTATGATGAAAATAGGGCAAATAGGACGTTGCAAGGGTCTCGAGAAACTCGGGAGACATGTAGTGGCTGCGCACAACCGCCCGCAAATATTTCTTTTTATCAATTGCGTTTCAAAAAGCGATAGTTTTGTTTCGGAATGGGATTTGGTTATATAGAAAACATTAAGTTTTGATTACTATTTTTACAACTATTATGGGGTGAAGGCGACTTGGCCGGCTAAACCAAAATTGTTTACCTGGACATTACTAATGGGAAGCCCTGGCAGGCGACGCCGGCTAGTAACCTGTAAAGATGTACGGAATGATGGTTTGTTTGTTGAAAAACAGTCTTAATATATCCCTACTTCATGAAAAGACGATATACACAGGGATTGCAGGCGTGTAGCTGAATACTTCTCGATCTCCTATACGTTCAACTGACCAAAGGACAAAACGGCAAAAATTTTAGCGTCAAGTCAAGTCAGTGAGCCAGCAACTGCAGATATTGAAGTATCTTTGGGGGGGGGGGGCACAGAGACCATATCCCAAATTTTTTGAACTCAATTAAGACATGAATGCATTTTAAATCAAAAAATGGTAAAAATTACGTACAAAGTTTAATCTCCGAAAAGATCTCTTTACATATGCTTTATGCCGAAAACAAAAAAAAACTGGCAATATTTAAAAAATAGGTCTAAAATAGTAACAGATGCCTTCTAAAATTTCTCTCTAATAAAAGGTTATTAAACAAATTTTTTACTGTGGACTTTCCAAAAAACTTGGCTCCTGGCAACGCAGCTGATTGCCGATGCGGCTCTTAAACTCAAAACAGAAATAACTACCAGGCAACACTCTCTTCGCATCCAGTATCAAGCAGCGAAACCTCGCCGCAAACCTGCTCTATATATCGGTAAGAAGTTTTATTCCTGGTTGCGAAATCCGTCGTGTGCAAACGCAAACTTTGGCAAATGGATGCCAAAGAAATTGTAAACTTCAAGCAAATATACGCCAACACACTTTACAATCATTAAATTAAGTTGTTAATGGTGGCTGTGGCAGTGCATTAATACTTTACAATGACTGCGTTGTAATGTCAGTGATAGATATTTCACAACAATCAACCTGAGGCAGATACGCACTGCATCAGCACCATCAGTAGCACTGCGTCAGTAGCAAAGCTTTCCTGTTGAATGCATGAAACGATATCACCAAAAATGCACTTCACTGTACATCTCCTGATTGCTGAGCTACTTTGGTTAGAACATTGGATCAAATGCATTACACCGACACCGCGATTGCTAGATATACTGATGATAGACTGTTTAATGTTGTGTCTATCAAAGCATAACAATACGTCAGAGTAAAAAGCATTATTTTCTGGGTTTGACATAAAGAAAAGCACCATGCTATGCCATTGTTTTTGTATTTTTGAAAGGTAACTGCGGTGTATGTCGAATATTGTTTGCCACTAATCATCTTCTTGAATAGAAGTTGTAGTAACAATTGCAACATCCAATTTATTGCAAGAATCATCGCAAGTGCAGAAACACTCCGCAAATTCAGAAACCTCAGGGGCATCTATTGTCTGAAATATATATTAAAGATAAGTCACATGATTTTATTATTTTAAACAAACTCCATCAAACCGGTTTTCCTCGAGAACTTGCAAGACTTCGCAGGTAACAAAGTTTTTCATTGTAAGCGATTTCATTTTGTGCAGCTGAGAATCTGTACACGTCCAATCGCTTGTTGATTTTCAGGACAAGTTTTTCAAGGATGTCAATGGGAACCATGGACAAGTGATCAGGCGATATTGTTAACTGATTCACCTGCACGCAAATCAAGAGTCACTTGTAAATTTGGCATGGAATTATATTGTGCAGTGGTATAAGCTTATGGTTAAAACAACCGCTTTTCTTGTTGATTCGATTAAAGATTACAAAAGGGTTTTCACGAACTGCCAACTTGATGCTCAGCAATAAAGAGAATGTTGGCAAAGAAATATGAAACCGAATTTTCCCAGTTGTGATTAAAACAATTATTTGTTCTGACGCTACAAATTGTTATAAGGTGCCAAATCATATTTTCATTAGAATATCAGCAACAATCACACATTAAAAAAATTGTAAAAATATAACTTATCACAGTTGTTCTTACAAATATATTCAGTTTTTGTCATTTGTTGGCAATGCAATGCGTTTGTTGTTTAGAAAAGTTTTGCCCAGGTGCAGTTCGGTGCCTGGGGTGTTTAAACCATCTTTGAGAAAAGATAGATGACACATCGTGATTACAAACAATAGTCATTTCCACGGGACATAGCGTGCCACCAGTTTTCGGATGGAAACACTTATAAATGGTTAACTACCACTAGCACTTTGTTTACTAAATCATCGAGCTAAACCCAAAAATGTCATATTACAAATACATAAACTTACAGTTCCTGTCATTTGATTGATCGCTGAAAGTGAGAAAACAAAGGCTTTGTCACCACGAATAAAAATGTTCTCAATTTGCCTTTCAACATATCTAAGTAGAAATCGAACAGAATGGAATTCACCAGTTAAAGTCACGTAAAGAAGAAGCGCTTCTGCTGCTTTGGCATAAATAGCTGGATTTTTGCTTTCAGTTGCAAATGATGAAATTGTCTCAACTAAACAAAAAGCTAAATTAATTTCATCTAAATAAAAAGCTAACTACAACTTACGGCATCGTCCGGTTTTCTGCAAACTTTAGCTAGGTATACATTTTTCTGTTCCAGTCAAGGAAAATAAATAACTTGCATTAGATGTTCATCAGATGTTCTAGTACACTACCAGTACTGCAAAAAGAAGCCATTGAATAAGAAAACCCAATTACGGTAACTAAAGCATAAATGAATTTTATAACTTAATGTAATTAAAGCATAACCCTAGTCTGTTAAAGCATTAGGTTCAAAAGTTCAGCCACAAGTTGTCCAGTCATTTCAAAACTAAACTACTCAATGGCTTCTGTGCAAATTATGTAAAACAATTGCTGCTTTACAACCTCCTACAAGACATCCAAAAATGTCAACAACTTTTACATTTTTCTCGATTTTCATCACCGCTGACACATTAATTCTAAGTCTTTGCAAAGCAGAGATAATTTTATTGTGTAAACTGCTTGCCCAATCTGTGCTCGTTCACGTTTGACTATTAGTATATCAATTAACGTGCTAGATGTTCTTTGTGTAAACCACCACGGTCGGTTGGTTTCGTTTTGAGTCCTCAGCTTTTCATTCAGGCCATTAATTAAGCTTATTGCACCTCATGGAAGACACATATAGCATAAACACACCCATCACATTCCTTTTAACGCCAAGCAACCTATTTTATGTAGCCTTTGGTTTCAGTCAACTTGTAGATGACATAGTGAAACGAGAATATCATACATTAGAAATGGTACTTTACACTGTTGGCCAGCATTGCAGTGTATAGTTTACTATTCTTTGCCTCTTGGTTATACCCTCTGTGAAGTCTACCCCAGCTCAGTGACAGCACTGAGCTAGGGATGTTGATTCTATTTGAATGGAGAAAATAACGAGAGTTTCAATCTGCCTAAACCGAAGAAACCAGTAATTATTCCTCAATATAAATTTATTAAATCAATTATAGCAGTCAATTAAGTCGGATTCAGTCAACGTGATTACCATATGGGTCAGCATTACAACAGATAGTCAGTATCAACAATATTACCATATGGGTCAGCATTAGGTCAGTATCAACATTATTACCATATTGGTCAGCATTAGGTCAGTATCAACATTATTACCATATAGGTCAGCATTACAGCATTAGGTCAGTTCACATTGTTAGGTCAGCTAGGATAGATAAAATACTTAGCCCTATCGTTATCAGAAACATAAGAATATTAATCTCTACAGCCATTACAAACCCAAGTCCACACAGCGACGAGTCACGCTATCTAACAAAGGCCCACCACGCCACTTTCTTTAGCGCCTCGCCGCAGACTATCCGAAATTACAATTTGGTAAGAAGTGGATCTGGGTCCGTCTTTTTAACACTCTGTTCTATATAACATGTTTTCCATGCATTTGAATTCATCTATAAGTTTTTTTTATCAAATTTAAATCTATTTTAACACGAAAGTGTAAAGATGCAGACCCAACAACCAGTGATGGGATTCAAAATTTTAAGAACAGGTTCTCTTTTGTATCAAACTCACTAACAACAGGTTCCCCCATTTTAGAAAGCCCATTTGCTGCGGTCGTCTAAGGTCTATAACAAAAAACAAGAACGGGTTCGCTGATTATCACGACACTCCAAGAACGGGTTCGCACGCACCCCCTGAATCCCATTACTGCCAACAACCTACAACATGTCTTTGGTTTTAAGCCCATGGTCTATTGCATTCTCTCACGGAAAAAGCATAACAATAAAATCTACAGCCGCAGTATTTTTTGTTCGTTAATAAATTTGCTTGTATTTGTTTAATTATAGAATATAGTTTCACCACGATTTCAAAAAATAAATAAGGTTGACATATCAGAAGAGAGCGAATGCTGCTACAAATGTGTGGCACTTTTGCTTTTTCATGGAAAAAAAGAGCGGTGTTTCTACTTTAACTGGTCATGCAGTTCCTTTTGTCTCAATTTGTTCAGTATTTAGCAGCAGAAACTTGAGTTAATTTCACGTCCAAAAACTTCTCTTTGTGCACGAATTTTGCCAATATGGCGGTTTTATTTATTGCCAAACCTTTTCTAAACCTGAGTGGACAAAGCACGACTTATTTGATCCATAAGACAGAAAAGAGCCTGGCTACTTTGTATACTAACGACCATGCCGCCTCTTAGTGCCGTTTTTTAGGAATTCGGTACTCCACGTGGTATCGCATTTTCATTTTCTTTATAGATACTAATCTGCGCCAACGTAAACCTGAGCTGGTGGGTGATGCCCAAAATGATATCATGATAGCATTCCATTGCGATTGGCAATGATGGCATTGCGTTTGTAACATCGTGACAGCAACAACGAACTTAAAATGCAAAGATCAATTTAGTAACTAAAACTTCTACGAAAGGTTAAAGAACTGTAGCTACTACTTTTTGTTATCAATTTAGTCGCTAAATGGGCCAAACTTCTGCAGCAAGTCATGGCCAACATTTCAATATTCTCCATTAAAAAGTTTTGGCAGGTAACTTTTCAAAAACGCTTTCAAGTTAAAATCTTTACATGCAATTTTTGTATGGCCTATGCAACAGCAGATCTAGCCGTCAGGCATTTAAAAAAAAAAAATTCAAGGAAGATGATTTTAGTGACCTTCTAAAAGTTTAAGACTCATTTTCACCATGGTGGAAAACCTTTCATTGTTGTTGTTGTTTACCCGACCCCTTCCGAGGGATGGGGGCATGGCAGAAAACCTTGGAGCCCCAGAAGCCGGGAAACTCTCCAGGGTCTGGACCAGAGGTCATAGAGAGACAGAAAGTCGCCAAAGATCGAGCGGCGCAAAGAGTTCGTAGTTGGACTGTGCAGAATGAGATCAGAGGTGTCCTGGGACGAGTGTCGGCAGGTACTGCAGGAAGAATTCTCGATTCTGCCATTTCTACAAAGATAAAAACTTAACAGAAGGCTGTGTCCGTTGCAGCGTAGACGAGAGAGCACAAGTTCCTCGATGGAAATCGAGGGAACCTGCGTGTCAAAAAATTTAGATGAGACAGTACGCCTCCAGTCCAAGATAAGACGAGAGTGGATACAAAAGATATGAGGAGAGAGACTACAAGGGATTGCGGAGGGCGCAAGCAGCGCTCCCCTTTCTGGCCAGCTCACAGCCGCGTCGTTCCACGGGAGAAACGAGTGTCCGGGAACCCACTGTAGTCTGATGAAATAGGAGAGAGAGAAGACAGTTCCTGCCAGATCTGCCACAGAGTTTGAGATAAGAGGAAAGGACAGGGTGGCGAGGACAGAACGAGAGTCAGACAATAGGAGAAGAGAAATGGCAGGCTTGTTGGTGCTGCCGAGACCAGCAAAGAGCGTGCAGAATGGCGCAGGCTTCAGCAGAAAAACTTGAACATGCTGGGCCTGCTGAAAAGGAAAGAGTGGCCTCAGTGCCACAGAGAGAGCAGTTGGCAAGTACGCCGGAGCTGCCTTTGCCAAGAGGAAAAAAAAACACAGCCGTCTGTCCAAAGCACAAGATCATGAGGGAGGAGAGAGTCAAGGTGGGTGAGAGCCGCACCTTGGCGAGAGAGGGGGAAAAAAGAGCGAGAGCATGGAGTGGGAAGGATGGAATCCACCGTGAAGGAAGGCAGATTCCAAGGAGAAAAGGGAGGGCAAGCAACAAGAGCCTCACAAGTAAAAGGAAGCATGAACGGATGAGTGAACGCAAAAGCTCTCCAGGACGATCTGCGGAGTCTTGGTTTCACTCTAAGTTTGGCCAAACCTGAAATAGGAAAGGAGGTTGGAAGACGAAGAGCCCGATCATACGAAGACAGAGTGAAATGAGTCAGGGTGACTCGTAGGGGAGGTAGAGAAGCCTCGGAGAGAAGAAGTGGGATAGAGGAAAACGCGAGGCAGTCGGTGATGGCGCGACTGGCCGCAAGGTGGAGGCATTCCAATTTGGTGAGATTGGTAGCGCTTAGGAAAAAAAATCATCCGGGTGAAGCGTATGTGAGAAGGGACCGAAGAAAAGATTTATACAGAACAGAGAAGGACTCCTTGGAAGGGCCCCATGAGGAAGCAGAGATACAGCCTAAGGCCTTGAGACGTGGGAAGAACTTGGCCTTCAGCAAAGATACATGTTTACAAAAGGAAAGAGTGCGGTCGAAAGTGACCCCAAGAAAAGTTGGCGTGGGATTGAAACGGAGGAGGTTGGGTTGGAGGTTAGCTCGGTGGGGATCCACTGAGAAGAAGGAGGCCTCACATTTGCTCGGATTGAGGGGAAGATACCAGTACTCGGACCAGCACTCCAATCGAAACTGAGCTCATTTTATGTAGCTCTTCTGGTAATGTAACGTTTATTTAAGTTGATACAAGTTCTTACCGAGCATGCAAAAAACTTCATTATCCGTCAACGTTTCGAACAGCTATACAGCTGTTCTTCATCAGGACTAATAATAAACGAAAGCACAAGTGAGGCAATATAAATAGTGTGCTACGCAATCGAAAGAAAAAGGCAAAACAAAAGGTTTATAACGGCGAATAATGAACAACTGTAGATTACGTCAAATTATCATAAATTTCAGAATAAAAACAATTTTCTTTATCATTGATTGAATTTTCAGAATTATGAATAAAAAAAATTTAAGAAATCGGCGTTTGGTAAAATCTATTTCAAAGGTTAAAATTTTGCTATTATCCCAGTCAACTCGGTGATCTTTGGTGATGACATGCTTAACCAATGCCGTTTTTTTATTAAAATTGTTGTCATCAACTTTTGCCAGATTTGCTGGCTTTAAATCCGTTTTATGCTCAGCGAATCTTATTTTGTAAGCCCGTCCAGTTTCCCCAACGTAGATACCAGTGCAATCTCGACAAGGAATCTGGTAAACTACACCAGGTCTAGACGACCTTTCAACAGAGTCTTTTGCCTTTGGTAACATGTCTTTTAAAGTTAAACGCGGTTTGCTACTAACCAAATTCCCACGTTTCTTAAAATTTTTGACAAAGCCTCAAACTATCTTGGAACATAAGGCAGCACAATACGTGTTTTAATTTCCTTTTTATCCGCTAAAGATAAATTTGTTTTTGTTTTCAAACTTCTAACTGTGCGTTTCAGAAACCATTTGGGATAATCATTTTTTTTTAAAGCTTCCATAATTTTTGAAGTTTCTAATGTTTTATTTGCCCACTTGGAATTTATTGTGATTGAGCTCTTTTTAACGAAACAGAGATCCTTGTGTGGCCTCCACCGCAGTGGGGATCGAGGGGGAGGAGGACCAAATGGCCAGATCGTCAGCGTGAAGAGAGCAGCTGACGAAAGAAGGCAGAGAAGCAGGAAGATCATTGATGAATAGGGAGAAAAGTACAGGGCCAAGAACAGATCCTTGCGAAACGCCTCGACGGACTCGAAAGGAACGACTTTTGTGATTTTGATAGACCACGCAAGCGCGCCTATCAAAAAGGTAAGATTGAGTCCAACGAGCAAAGCAAGGAGAGAGGCTGGCCGAAATGAGTTTATGAAAAAGGGCGGGATGCCAGACAGAGTCAAAAGCTTTCGAGAAATCCATAGTAGACTGGATCGTCCGAGAGCCCGGCCTGGGTTTGTTAAACCCATCCGAAATGGACTGAGAATGGTACAGAATTTGATCGAGTGTAGACCGTCCAGGGCGGAAACCGGCCTGGCGGGGAAAAAGAATGGAATTAGATTCCAGAAAAAAGAGTAAACGGGATAGAATGATGCGTTCAAAAAGCTTTGAGACGCAGAAAGTGAGAGAGATAGGCCGGAAGGAAGCAGGAGAGTCGAGAGGCTTTTCCTATCTTGTGGATGAGAATAATAGAAGATGTCTTCCATATGGAAGGAAAGGAATGCGAAGTCCAGGAAAGATTGAAGATGTGAAGAAGAAAATCCATGCCAGAGCAAAGAAGGTGCTTTAGCATGGGATAGGCAACTTTGTCTGTGACAATCCAGTGGCGGTGGAGGAGAGGTTGGAGGCAGCCGCAAAAAATTCAGCGAGAGAGAAAGGAGAGCAAAAGGACGAGTGAGACTCCTCAGGGCACGTGGCTCGGCGGAGCTCAAGGGGAGTGCCTGGGTAACTGGGACCCTCGGGAAGTCCCACAACCATTTCGACCAAACCTAAACGGGGTCGGGGACCGCACCACCACGTTGAGGCGGCTGTTGATTGGTGCAGAAGATCTTTCATCGGAGGCGCGATGAAGCCACTGGATAAAAAACTCTCTGATCGTAAAAAATCTTGAATTCTCAAGTGGATTATTGATGTATCCATATCCGTAGTGAAGTAACTACCTCTTGACAACTAAGCTACAGACTATCAATAATTCATCCTACAAATACAAATAAACAATTTTCATTGTTTTTTGATTAAATTATCTCCAAGAATAAGATCACTTCATATTAAAAACAAAATCAAGTATCAACAGAACAGATGCCCGTGCAGTATGAAGGTTTGGAACCCTGCTAGGCTTTGTCGATGCAGGTGTTTTAAAATAAACCCATATCCGCATTGCTACTAAATTGTTAAATTTCACTTTGCAAATAATACTAGCCACATCAATTTGGCGTTCACCTTAGCTTTGAAAAAATTAACGAGCTTTGTAAGAAAAAATAGTAATTGCAATAAACAATACAAACAATACTGTTTCACATTCACATCAAGTTAAGAAAATTCATCGTTGCGCAGGAACATGGAAGTACGAATAAGAAAGTTGTTCGCAGGTGGCATGATGAGCAGTTGGCTGCTGGCAAAGCGAAAATCAGCGCTGCGCATCACTAAGTCAATGTTTTGAGCTACATCGCCATTTGTTTGAGAGAGAAAAACTCTAAAGCAGTGGTTCTTAACCTTTTGTGGTTCATGGAGCCCTAAAACGTTTTTTCAAAAGCTATCAACCCCTTTGGCTTGGTAGAAAAAAACAAACTGCAATTACAATATTAGCTGTAATCAACGTAATAGTAGTCAAATAGTTTTTGGACTAAACATAGCGTTTAAGTAAACGAATATCAGTCCATAACAATTCCAATGCAGAATTAACTAAATTATACAGCGATAAATAAGCAGTACCTTTGCTTTAACTAACGTGAATCAGTAAGAAAAACACTCGTGAAACATTAGTGAAAAAAATTAAAAAGAAAATGGTCGAAACAACTTAGAAAACTCGTAAAATGCATTTAATACAATTCAGTTTTTAGGTTTTTATTTTAATGCGAATGTTGTTGCTTTTTTTCAACAAGAACATGAAACTGTGGGATGGTTTTCGACAGGGCCACGCGCATGTCATCCTTAACGTTCAACCTATTTCGTTGTTTTGTTTTAATAGCAAGAAGAGCCGAATGTCCCGACTCGCATAGGTAGCTTGTAGCAAAAGGCAAAAGAGCAACCATGGCTCTCTTTACCAGGCGAGGATAAGCGTGTGTCAAGGAACACCAGAATTCTGTTACGTTCTTTGAGTTGAAATCGTTTCTTAACATTTGCATTGTCCTCAACTCAATAAGATCATCTTTCGCCAGATCGTCGTCACAAACAGCATCTAGATCCGCAAGAAATGGATTGCGAATCCACAATTCAAAATTTAGATCATCTGGGCAATAACTTTTGAAAGACTGCTGTAATCTATCTAAATTTTCGCACATATTTCCGCGCAGGGAGGGAGATAGGGTTTCAATATTATTGATTCGGCTTTGCGTGATTACTTCCTCCAGCATTGGGAAGTTAGCAAAGTTGTGTCTCTAATCTTCTTTCCCACAGAGGAAGCTTTGCTTGAAAAGCTTGCAATCTTTCCATAGCGTCTATGATTGTTATATCTGGTCCTTGAATCGACAGGTTTATTTCATTTAGGTGTCCAAAAATATCTGCCAAGTACGCTAAACCACAGAGAAACTCTTTACAGTCAAATTGCACTGAGAGAGGATTTTGTTTTTCCCTTAAAAAGAATGAAACTTCTTTTCTCAGTTCCATCAAACGTTTTAAAACTTGACCTTTTGAAACCCAGCGAACTTCTGTATGATAAAGAAGAACTTCATGTTGCGCACCCATTTCTTGGCAAAGCTTTTTGAATATGCGATGTTTCAAAGCTCGAGCTCTGATAAAGTTGACAACCTTTACAGAAGTCGACAATATCTCTTGTAAATTTGAGGGTAGAGTTTTTGACGCCAATGCATGTCGATGCAAAAAGCAATGAGTCACAATAATTTGAGGAGCTTCTTTCTTTACCAAAGTGGCAAATCCTGAGGTTTTTCCAAGCATTGAAGGCGCTCCGTCGGTACATAAACTACCAATATTTCTCTTCCAGTTGAAGTCTTGCTTGGCAAAGAAATTATTTACTGTCTGTAATATATCTGTAGCCTTAGTACTTTCAAAAAGAGGCTCGCAAAATAGAAACTCTTCCTTAATTGCATCGGCGTGCATATATCGAACATAAGCAAGAAGTTGCGCACACTGAGAGACATCTGTGCTTTCATCCAGTTGCATGCTAAATGGAAATGGTGAAGCTTTCAGCTCCTCCATTACTTGTTCCAGAATATTATTGAAAATGTCATTAATTCTGCAGTTGATGGTATCATTTGACAAAGGAATGGCTTTAAGTTTCTTTCTATGTTTTATGCCACAAACCAGCTCAGTCATTTCCAAAGCACACGGTTTTACCATTGTCTCTCCAATCGTGTGCGGTTTCTTTTCCTTGGCAATGCGGTAGGCTACTTTGTGTGATGCTTTGAGGCAAGGCTTCTGTGTCTTGATGAATCCGAACTTTGGTAAAGTCCCACTTTTCTCGAATCGAACTTTCTTAGAACGAAAAGATTCAACACTATCCAGCGCATTTTTAGGATGCATAGATATGAGGTGCTCCTTTAGTTTTGCTGGTTTCATACTTGCATTGGCAAGGACTTCACCACACAGAAAACACTGCGGTCTTTCACTGCCATCACTATTACTAATGAAGGTAAAACCAAAAGCTACATAGTTTTCACTGTACTTCCTCTTTTTTGACATTTTCTGAATGGCTAATTTTTCTAATTTATTTGCCTTGCCCAGTTTATCAACTTTTTAAAATACGTTTGAAGCGCAAAATTCAGCCTCACACCTACAGTTTCTAGTTCACTCTGTTATGACATAACATGGTGTATGTTACGTCACAAACACTATGTTGCCTTTTTCTAGGGTAGTCGTGGTGCATATATGGAGTTGCCATCTATTTTAATTCAAAATAAGGACAACCAGAAACCGAAACAAGATTTGTAACGCTAGAAGTGTTTGATTAATATTTATTCATGCGCAAGAACGATATGGCAATCCTATGTGTATATATAACTGCGATTGTGACCAATCAAGCGGATCCCTTAAAGTACCTTTATGGACCCCTAAGGGGTTCATGGACCCCCGGTTAAGAACCCCTGCTCTAAAGCATGTTGAAGTGAAATTATGAGTAATTTTACCTAATGGGGAAAGTGATTAATATTAAACACATCATGATACACAAAAATCGAAGTTTGTCATAAAAATCCAAAATTTATCAAATTGCACCAAAATATTTCAAAAAGATAACACTTTGGTGAATTGTTAAAATGGTAATAACACTTGCCGATCGCCCTTGTGACAACGATGTGACACAAGAACGTGAAAAGTTGATTTCACTTCGCTTTTCGGCCATTTCACAAGTTTGACAAGCTGATCCAGTGTATGTCTAACACTACTTACTCATTTTTAAACCACACTTTCTGATGAAGGGAAAATCACCAGCACCAATTCTTTTTTTGGAGAGAATTAATTTTTTTAGGTACAATATCGAAAAATCAAATGTTGAATCAATGACAATAAACTTAGGTAAAAAGGTCATTTATAGTATTCAAAGACATAACAGTATCAGTGTAGGCAATGTTTATAAAAAAAAGCATATAGATAAAAGAAACCAAAAAAACAATACGCAGTCTATTTTGGGTATTTTCAAAGCGTTATTGGGCAAAAACATTTTGAAAATAACGGCTTCCGATATGTTGCGTTATCGTATTTTATTGCTTTGCAATTATGGTTGAGCAATTTTAATCTTGAATGAGAAGTTATACCTACAAAAAATCACGCATGCTATCGTGATGCATTTTGCTGATATAAATTATCGACCCACACCTTTTTCTCGGCTGGCAAATATGGTCTGAATACATATCAAATATTGTATTTTTTCTATTGTAAACCGCATGAAAGGGCAAAAAGGCTAATAAGCCAAGTCCCTCCACTAACGCCACCTACATTATTCGGCAGGATAGTTACTCAGATATTTTTACAAACATGACACCATTACCAAAAACTATTGTCTGTTAGGTATGTAAACTTGTGCTTCAAATTTACAGAACACCAGCAAAACTGAATAATTATGCAAAATAAAAAGCACCCGCTACGTTTATCGAACATCATAATTAATCGCTAGCTGAGAATTCGCGGGAATTATTTACCCAATATTCGAATTTCGCCAACAAAAAGCAACAACAATACGGGCTAGTGCAACTAGATATCAGTGCGCAACTAGAATTACATTGATGAGGAACAGTGGCGTTCGCAGAAAATTGTCATAAAGAGAGGGCTGTTTTCTCTTATTGAGAATGCCGAAGACACGATGATTCTAGGGGGGTTCGAATGTTCCAGGAGGAATTTTAAAAATTACATCAAAATATCAGCGTCATCTCAGTAAAGAGTCATGGCCAAATGGCTAAGGACAACAACTAGTTAAAGACAAACGGTTGGGTTAATGCTATGCGGTAGCATCTTACAGGAAGGTTTAGGTATGTAAAACCCTGATCAAAACAACGCCAAAAATCGTCAAGCCTTTAACGAAAGTAGCTACCATCAAATTTTGACGTTTCCTGTTGGAATCAGTGCATCATACAATGTAATATGGTCACATGGAGTAGCTTTCACGTAATCCAAGCATTGACTGATGATCTAACTAACAGTGAATTCTGATTAAATTATTAAATCATTCAAGATTAACATTCGCTAATCTAGACATGCCCTGCGATCCAACAACATGTCATTAAAACAACTTTTGACATTTTTAATTTTAATATCAGTTTTTCACCAAACCCAGGCGAAAGAAACAACTAATTAAAGTTTTTCAATTTCAATTAACTAGTTTTAACTAGTTTATTCCAGTTTTTCAATTAACTAGCTCGGCAAACGAAAACAAAATTGAAAACAGTGAAAGCAGGCGAAATTCGCCTGATGAACGTAGAATAGGCTGCTACCTACGTCGATCACATCAAGGGCAAAAAAACGATGTAATTCCCTGCTTGCAATCGATACAATACAGTATTAGTTTTGTCTAATCCTAGTCACATAAGCAGCAAAATAAACAAACGACTTATAACAAAATATTCTAAAACAGAATTAATACTACACTCATTATCTCGAGAAGCAAAACAAAAATAAAACAAACTGAAGAACAAAACAATTACGTTACATTTTACATTACTTACTTACTTGTCACATTTTACATTAATTACTTACTAAGTCAAATTAAGTGCAAACAATCAATATCAAGAGAAACGAAAAGAACGTAGAAGTCTTGCAAATGGCTTGGATCATGGTGTTTTTTTAATGGGCCCCATAAATCCCTTAGGGGTGTGCGAAAAGTCACTAATTCATTGAGTGCCAGGAGAGTGATACATGAATCACGGCCAAGTTGAAAAAATTCGTCATGTGATTCATATTCTGTCACACGTTTTTTTTATTTCTTGTCTTGGGGGTGCATATATAAACTACAGTATAGGAATATAACATGGTGTTTTAAATTCCTTGGCCTCACAGAATTCGTTTGGTGTAAAATCTGTGGCACTTTCAGCATATTACATGTGCTTGACCAACGTTTTGTTACGAAGACGAAATCTGAAAAAAATAAGCAGTTTTAGGGCAATGTTGTTGTGGACATTTTGCTCTTGTAGAGCTTGATTATGACATTCAATAAATTGTCTTTGCATCCCGGTATGGGCATGTGGATCTAGTTGGTCGTTCATACCCTTTTTTTAGGTTTTTTTTGCATTTTATATTTAGAAAATGGAAAAAACAAATTTACATGGATACAAAAGTTATATAAATCTTGCTTTATGAATTTATTTGGGTCCTTTTATTACTTATGTTTATTTTTACTCATTACTCATGTTTTTTTCGAAAGCAATCTAAACAAAGATAAGGCTTATCTTCACAGAGGTTACAGTAAGTGGATACACATCTCGTTTCTTTCTTTCTGGTATGTGTAGATCCCCTAGTATTGCATACTTTCTTGTAGCAATCTTTGCAACGTCGACGAATTTTTTTTCCTGCCTGATTCATATCTTCTTTTAGGATATGTTGGCGAACTGCATTTGGCATTTTATGGCCATTTTCAATGCCCAAAAGGCCTAAACAAATCCCTTCTCGAAGTTGTTTGACCTGAATCTTCTTTCCAGTGACCTCTTTATAATAATAAGAGCATTGACTATGCCAACACCTAGGATCAATTTTGTCGCTAGTTTGCGATACCATTTTATGCCTTTGCAAAGGGCAGTATCATAACTTGCCATTTGGTCGGATAAGTCTACTCCTGACCTACCTTTGTTGTAAGCATGAATGGCAATTGGTTTTTTCTGTCTTCCACCCCTTTTTCATTTCCTTTCTTGAGAAGGCCCTGGTTCGGTTGCTTCATTGTCTTCTTCCTCTTCTTGGCGGACTTCCGCCACCTCCGTTCTGGCTCTCACGTCTTTCCACTTTAGCACCACAATCCCTTTCTGATCTTCTCGAGCAACAATATCCCCTCGCTTCAGTTTGGCATGCATTACAACCAGGGATGTGGAAGCGGTTATTTTTCAAACGCTTCCGCTTCTGCTTCCGCTTCCACACCTATCGCTTCCGCTTCCGCTTCCACCGCTTCCGCTTCCACCAACAAAAAACGAAAAAACGACCGTTCACAATTTTTTTAACTTTTGTGGGTCTGTAGCCTGCCTTCTCCTACACTTTATCATTTTGAGAAAACCAAAACTTTCATTTATTGCTATTACTTTACCTACTTCGCTTAAGCTTATTGTTTCGAACTACTCTGTGTTTCTTTTTCTTAGATATCAGAACTCGCGTTGAATGTAGAACAGTGCTTTTCAATCTTTTTGTCATCGCGGAACCGCTAATGTAGTTTCGCGTTTGTCAAGGAACTCCCACTAACAAAAATTTAGAAATCACAAATTGCTTGCGAGAAAATCAAATATTTCGTTACTACAATTCAAAAAATAATTAAACACTTCAACAAATAGACAGTTATTACAAGTTCCTTCACTACTTACAACTACTTTTACAACAGTTAACTTAACCCGTTTCTTACCAATGTTACCATGTGGGAACATATAATCAATCACGTGTTTCTTTCTTAAATAACGAATTTTTGTAGCATTAAAAAGCAGCAAAAATGATACAAGGAAACATTTTTCTTTAACTTTCTACAGTTTTTGGTGTGGTTTATTGCATTGTTTGAGAAATTTTAAAGGTGGAAAATGCCGTGAAATAAGCTTTAATCACGTGATCAGTTTCCATGGCAATATCACGCTCGGGTAACATTTTTGGTAGTTAGCGAAAGTGTTTTATTAAAAAGGTTTTATTAAAAAGTCTTCATACCGACGTGTAACTCACGCTACTACTACGTCAGAAGTGAGAAACCTAGTAGAAACAATAGAAAGAACAAGAAGTGTAGTTCTACTCACTCCTGCTGGTGGCGATGAATGTGATCAAGCAAGTGATAATGAAGAAGTTCCTCAAGGCTTTGAAACGGCTTTTGAACCTGCTGGTGAGCTCAAAGTGAAAGAACATATAGATGATGTAGAGGAGGATCAAATAGGTTTTCTGACCGAGAGAACCAAAAAAAGAAAGCGAGCTTCAAATAAAAGTACGAGTTGCAACTAAAAGCATGTGTTGAGGCGTGTACCACGATGCATCCTGCTTGTAATTTTGAATAAAAAGTAAAAAAAAATATTTTACAAAATTTTTTTATTTTTGAGTTTTTTTGCTGCAACCCGCCAATGTTCCCATATGGGAACATATGTGTATCTCAAAAACCTTTTTAGCGAGAAAGATAATTGTTTGTATATCAAATCAACGGTTCAGTTTAGTCTTATACAGCGCAATTGAATAAAAATAGACAACTGGAACATGTAGTGGTAAGAAATGAATTAATGCTTCTCAGATCTAAACCGTATGATTACATATTACAGCTCTCGACAATAACCTGTCGTCACAACAACAAATTACACCGTATAGCGTTGATTTTCCTTCTCTATCCTCAACTAACTCTGACTTTGAGTTAAATTTAACTCTAATTATCATTACCGACCTTCTATCCGTCCTCAAAACACGTATTGACTCCGATCTTTTTGGATAGTGAAGTGCGAAATTTCTGTTGTATATATAGTATGTACATTTAAAGCGAGCAAAATTAAACTACACCAATCAACAGCCGCCTCAACGTGGTGGTGAAGTCCCAGACCCGTTTGGATTGGTTCAAAATGGCTGTTGGCCTTTCCGAGGGTCCCAGTTACCCCGGGCACTCCCATTACACCAACCATTTTTTCGCCGTGCAGCCCCCAAACGACCACAAAAGGGTAGCACGCAGCCTCTTTAAAATTGGCCTGTCTTCTGTCTACTCCTGCCTTTCTCTTGCCCGTCTTCTCATTCTTCTCCTTGTCCTGATGAGCGGCAACGTTTATCCTAACCCTTGCTCTGTCTTTCCCTATTTAGTGTGCGCTGGAAATGTGACCTGTAGGGGTAGGACAGTGCAATGCTGCTCATGCTCTAATTGGGTTTATTTAAAGTGATCGCTACTCTCCTATTCTAGATTCAAAACTCTTGGCAGCTCTCACTTCTGGAGCTCCCTTCCCTGCTTTTTTTGGAGATTCTACAACTACCAGCACTGTGACTTCCTCCTCGCACTCCTCCAGCTGGTATACCTTCACTGCTCAATCTGGCCCCCTTCCGCTGATGCAGCACTCGCACCCCACCCTCACCTTCAAACCTCTTATCCTTTTTCCGCCCACTTTGTATCTTCTCCCTCTGCACCCTCACCACCGCCTCATGCTCCTGGCTGTTTCTCTTTACCTCCTGCTTTCTCTTCCCCTCCCTAACTCTCTCAGGGTTCTTCAATGGAATGCTGGGGGTCTCTGCGCCAGGAGCACTAAACTACTACACTTTATTTCGTCTCATTCCGTTGATCTTATTTATATCCAGGATTCTAACCTCAATTTATCTTCCTCTTTTCAGATCCCTGGATTCTCTGCTCTGCGATCTGATCGCACCCACTCTCGATCTGGTATTTTTTCTACTGATGTCCCAGACGCTAGCGGCGGCGTCATCATTTTCGTCAAGCAGAGCTTATTCTCCTCTGAGCTTTCTACCTCCTCTCTTTCTTCGCTTGGCCCCTACTCTGATTATGTAGAGGTCAACATCTCTCCAAACGACTCCTCCTCGCTCTTATTTCTTAATGCTTATGCTCCCCTATTCGTTCTTCTACGAAGGATAGCAGAGCCAATTTTTTTTCTCTCTCCATTCTTCCCCCTATGTGGAAGCGGAAGCGGTGGAATTTTTCGCGCTTCCGCTTCCGCTTCCGCTTCCACAGAAAAAGACCGCTTCCACCGCTTCCGCTTCCAGCTTCCGCTTCCGCTTCCACATCCCTGATTACAACCTTAGGTAGATGCTTGCGGTTTGCACGAAGTGTGCCGACCAAATGTGTCTTTCTTTTCAGTAAAGACCTTGCTAATTCATAGCTCGTGTAGAAATTGTCTACAAAAAAGGTACGTCCATGATCTAACAAACTCTGCATTAGATTCATGCACACTTTTATTTCCAATTCCCACTTGCCTTGTTTCATCTTTATTTTGTCCTGTGTACACTTCAAAACGGTAGGTATAACCAGATACACTGATGCCATATTTGTTAGCTTTATTTCAAATGAATTGTCGAAACACTAGGCGTCCCCACCACGGGACTAATGTTTCATCGATTACAACATCCTCAGCAGGAATATAGACTCTTTGAAATATGGCATTCAATTTCTCAGCGAGTGGTCTTATTTTTGCGATTCTGTCATCTGCCTCAATTGTGGTATTGTTTGCAAAATGAATACAGGCTAAGAGTAATTAAAATCGATTTCTTCTCATTGTTTCAGATGGCATCGCTGTTTTGTAAAGCTTACTGTTCTTCCAGCAATCGTAAATTGATGGAGCTCGCAACATACGAGGTGCATTTAATAAGTTTCCAGACTTTTTTTGTACAGGCATTTATAATTGCCGTAAACTCGAGATATTTCAGTATGTTGTTACTATACTCCTTATGAGATGATTGACCAATTTTTTCTTGTTTAGGTGCAAATTTATAGCTACAGTAGGAATTAGAGTACACCTTACTAAATCCTGATTGTCACAGCTGGTGAATTTCAAAAATGCAATCTGGACGTGAGGACACATTAGAAGAACGATATGCGATCAAGTTCTGTTTTAAACTTGGAAAAACTGCCACGGAAACGTATGGTATGCTTCAGACTGCTTATGGACCATCTTGCATGAATCGATCATCAGTTTTTCAGTGGCACAAGAGATTCAAGGAAGGCAGGGTGTCCGTGAGGGATGATGAGAGATGTGGGAGGAGTAGGGAAGTCAGAACATCAGAGATGATTGGCCAAATAAACGATTTCATGAATAGGGACCGTCGTGTTTCTATAGAGACACTAAGTGCACAGTTTAATGTTAGTGTGAGAGCTGTACACATAATCATTCGTGAGGAACTGAAGATGTGGAAGATTTGCGCGAAGTTCGTCCCAAGAGTACTCTGGGAAGATCAGCGAAGTTCGTCCCACGTTGCAATGACAGCAAGGAGATGGTCGAGCTCATTAATTCAGATCCCCAAGTTCTTGATGCCCTGGTAACCTGCGATGAAAGCTGGATCTATTGTTATGACCCAGAGACCAAGAAACAGAGTTCCCAGTGGAAGCAGGCTGGATCTCCCAGACCCAAGAAGGCCAGACAGAGCAAGTCCACCCAGAAACTCATGATGATCCCTTTTTTTGACAGCATGGGTATAATCTTCATTCACTGGGTTCCCACTGGAATCACAGTCAACAAGGAGTACTATATTGAAGTTTTAAGGGAGTTCAGGAAGAGATTCCGTAGGAAGAGGCCAGAACTCTTCGAATCAGGTCAGTGGCATTTCCATCAGGACAATGCCCCAGTCCACAACTCCATCCTCGTCACAGACTATTTGACCCAGATGGGCATCAAGACGGTTCCCCATCCTCCCTACAGCCCGGACCTTGCTCCCTGCGACTTTTGGCTATTCCCAAAGCTCAAGGAAAACCTCAGAGGCAATCGTTATTCCACAATTGAGGACATGAAACAGGCTGTGACGAGGGTCCTAAACATGCTCACACAAGAAGACTTCCAGGGGGCTTTCCAGAAGTTGTAGGGACGGTACAACAAGTGCATTGATGTCGGAGGAGAATACTTTGAAGGGGACTAGAGTTTTTTGTGTGTACGGTTAATAAAAGTGTCCATACCAAAAAAGTCTGGAAACTTATTGAATGCACCTCGTACCCATCCAAAGGGTGAGACCAAAGAATTTTTTCTTTTCATTAACTGTCGTTGGTGTCCATTGTTTGTGCCTTGCCTTCGGTGTTCTTACTAGGCATTTATTCCTTTTCTCTGTGACCTGCCTAGCAAACAGGTTAGTTTCCTCAACAATATATTCAAGAAAAGTATTGTAAAATAAGTATCCAAATACTTCGAAAGGTTTCACTGTTGGTAAAAGGTCTATCTGGACTCCTGAGGTTCCAGTATTTGGAAATTTTTGTGACCTATTTTGATAATTTGACCAAACTGGAGCTTAATCGTCTTCGTCATCTCCTAGCCTAACTTCATGGTACTGTACTGGTACCTACTTTAGTAGCTTAACTAAAGTAGCCTGCCATTATCAGTGACTTAAACGAGTATGCATAGGTCACAAAAGAATCCTCAAAATATTGTAAAAAAGCTACAAGGTTTTCTTTTCAAAGATGTTAAACCACTCAGCTTTTCTGTGTACATATTTGGCACCTACACTACAAATAGGGCTTGAGCCTTATTACCAGCAAAGGCTTTCGAAAAATTTCTTATCAGTTAAGCTCAGTGCTTCCCAACCTTTTTTGCTTCAAGTCCCACTTTTATCTTGTAAAAAATCTCAGGCCCCACCAGAACTACTACATGGTCGTATGGATTTTTTACTCTAAAGCTAAAACGCTGGATCAATTATAAATGAAAATACACATAGTTTCTACAATTTATTACTGGACGAAACCATACAATAGCATGGTTAATGGGAGCTCTGTGCTTGATGCTGGCTACAGAGCTGCTTGATTCGAGGTTCCAGTTTAGTCAGTTTCAGTCTCAAATCACCACGTTTTGTGATTTCTAGTTGATTTCTCTTAGCATGCAACAAATCCGCAACAACGCTAAACCCACATTCAACCAAATAAGATGACGGAAAACTTATCAGTTTTTGACTTGCCAAAGCAGTACATCGAGGGTATTTCTTTTTGCATTCCTGCGACAGCCACATTAGGTTTCCTTTAATCTTGAAAAGTGTTTTCATGGATTCATCTTGCTGCAGCTCACATAATTCTTGTTGGTATTGTTCTGATACTGCAGATAAATCTGACAAAAGTGGTTGAGTTAGCCAAGAAGGAAACTCCATTGCTTTCAGATCATAAAATCTTTGGTTGAAATCATTCATCAGCATTTCTAAGTGTTCAGCAATAAATGTGGTTGCCTCTGGAGTGACGTCACATTTTTTTAACCAAGGAAATTGAACGTAGCTTTTTGACAAAATATTGCCTCTGCACAAACTGAGAAATGTCACAAATCCAAATATTTTTGCTTTAGCATCACAAAGTGTTGCATCGGCTCCTTGAAGCTGCTTATTTAAAGAACAAAGCTTTTCAAAAATATCTGCCAAATAGCTAACATAAGCTTTGCCATCCGTGGTCATCGGGACAGTCATTTCCGATTTGTCCTTCAAAAACTCACTGAGTGGTTCGAACAGTTCTATTAATCGCCTTAGGCAGTTTCCCTTTGACAACCACCTCACTTCGGTGTGGAGCAATAATCTCACATGATTTGCATGATTAACGTCACAAAACTTCTGGAACAAACGTTCTGTTTTGGTATTTGCTTTGACATAATTAATGCATTTGATCGCAGAATGTAGTATTTCGTGCAGTTTAGAAGCAAGATTTTTTGCAACTAAATGTTCTCTGTGAACCACACAATGTACAACTAACACGTTTGGATTTTCGTCCTTTCGCAATTTTAAACATCCTGTATTTTTACCGATCATGGCAGGGGCGCCATCGGCCGTACACGAAACAATGTTGGTTTTAGGAATTTCATTACCATCGAAATAACTGCTTACTTTGTCGTGGATATCAACTCCACGAGTGGTGGTTTCTAATGACTGACAAAATAGCATCTCTTCTTGAAACTTTTTCTTGTCAATATACCTCACATACGAGGTGTGTCCGAAAAGTAACGAGACTGGTGTTATAAAAACTTTATTGAAAAATATTGAAATATACCAAAGTCAAATTCCTTCAAAGTAATTTCCTTCCACTTTGAAGCACTTGTGCATTCGCCTTTTCCAGGATTCAATACACTCTTGGAAGACATTTTCTGGGATCTTTTTGAGCTCCGTCGTCGCGGCCATTTTGATGGAATTGATGTCAGAAAAATGGGTTCTCTTCAGAACAGATTTGATCTTGGGGAAGAGGAAAAAGTCACACGGGGTCAGATCGAGGGAATATGGGAGGTATTCCAAAGTTGCAATGTTCCTTTCTGCGAAAAACCGACTAATACTCAGGGCTGTGTGATCAGGAGCATTAATGTGATGGAGCCTCCATGCGTGAGCTTCCCAAAAAGGTCCGCCTCTTGTCACGCACTGTCTCATAAAGCGCCGAAGAATGTCTTTATATACGGTTTGGTTCACTGTTTGGCCTTGGGGTAGGAATTCGAAATGAACGATGTCTTAAAGACATTCTTCGGCGCTTTATGAGAAAGTGCGTGACAAGAGGCGGACCTTTTTGGGAAGCTCACGCATGGAGGCTCCATCACATTAATGCTCCTGATCACACAGCCCTACGTATTGGTCGGTTTTTCGCAGAAAGGAACATTGCAACTTTGGAATACCTCCCATATTCCCTCGATCTGGCCCCATGTGACTTTTTCCTCTTCCCCAAGATCAAATCTGTTCTGAAGAGAACCCATTTTTCTGACATCAATTCCATCAAAATGGTCGCGACGACGGAGCTCAAAATAATCCCAGAAAATGTCTTCCGAGAGTGTATTGAATCCTGGAAAAGGCGAATGCACAAGTGTTTCAAAGTGGAAGGGAATTACTTTGAAGGAATTTGACTTTGGTATATTTCAATATTTTTCAATAAAGTTTTTATAACACCAGTCTCGTTACTTTTTGGACACACCTCGTATGCTAATAACAATGCTTCGTTTTTCCTAACTGTGCATTCATCGATTTGCAATGAGAACTTTTGTGATTTCTACTTCTGCTGACTGTGTTGTTGCTAAGTGCCATTGCTTGCACATCCTTGTCATCGGTTTGTAAAACTTTTCTCACAAAACAGATATTGCTGGTTTTAGAAGATCTTCCCCTATCGTGTGATTCTTTCCGCTTTTTGCTATAAGCAAAGAAATTGCATAGCTTGCTTCAAGAGTGCGATTCAGGGATGCAGTTTGATTAGCAAATAATGAAGTAATTTTTGTCCTTTTCTCAAAATTTGTTTTTAAAGTTTTAAAATATTGCAAGTTTGATTTGACATGGTTGGGATGTTTAGCTTTCAAATGATTTTCTAGACGACCAGCCTTCATTGACTCATTTGTTAAAGTTTGTAGGCATAGTAGGCAAAAGGGCGAGCGTTTATCATGCGCAGCAGGTATAAAACCAAACTTTAAAAACTCGTTTGAATATTGACGAACTTTTTTCTTGCTTATCTTGCTCATAGTTTCTAAACTTAAACCTGGTTTTAGGTTAATGTCATAAGCATCACAGATACGAGTAGCACTGAAATGACAAGTAATAGTATAACTTTACCTGATTTTATGTATAACAAGTAAAATAGATGCTGTAGATACCAATGTCATGTTTAGCACAGATAATTAGGTATAAATGAGAAGTAAAATAGATGCTATGACAGGACAAACGTTATGTCGCGTCACAAACGTTGAACTGAAGCACCCATACTATCACACACACCCAAACACAATTCACAAAATCATACAAGGGCAGAACAGAAAAAAAAGCCAGATGTTCAAAATCAATCCAATGTCTTAAACCTCCACGCCCCATCAAAATTTTGTAATGCCCCACGTTGGGAATCACTGGTTAAGCTAATGCTTAAATCTTTTTAACCAAACGAAACTGCTTAAATTAACTGAAACAATCCTTTCCTGCCTGGCTAAAAAGAAATTAAAGTTTCCGCAACCACACACCTGATTTTTGGAAGGTGAAAATAGTTAGATTTCATAAAAGCACTTCATTCCAAGAGTGCAAAATTTTGTTTCGCGGTAGCAAACTCATTACTGCACGGATCTAACGCGCGAATCAATAAAAGCACTGATCGACTCCAAGTTCATGCAAATGGAAAAATATTTTTTCTCTTAGATCCGGAGATCGGAGCAGTGGGCCATATTACCAGCATTGCCATATTACCTGCAGAGGCCTTATATATAAAGGGCCGTAACGTTTGTGATAAAAATATGCATCAAGGTAAACCGTGACAATATTCATCACCTATTATGACCAATAGCACCTAAGCTATTTGGATCCAGCAACTTTTAACTATACCAAACCTCAAGCACCATCCCCTTAAAAATGAAAAAAAATTTTTGGCACTCTGCGTTTTTTTACACATTAATTACTTACTCAATCAAATTAAGTGCAAACAATCAATATCAAGAGAAACAAAAAGAACGTAGAAGTCTTGCAAATGGCTTGGATCACGGTGTTTTTTAATGGGCCCCATAAATCCTTTAGGGGTGGGCGAAAAGTCACCAAATGAGTGTGAAAGCTCAATAAAATGAAACATGCTGAGTTTATTGAAGTGTACTGTTCGTGGAGGCTACGTAAAATCAAAAGTGACGAAGAAAATCGATATATAGTGATAATTTTGTTTTGTTTTCCATTGCTTCGATTAATGCGATTCGCTTTTGTATGTTTGCGATTCACTTTATTGGCAAATCACCAACAATCAGATTCTCTTCGTAAATGTCACTAATAAGTTAGATGTTCAATTCGTAGATATCATTGGCAAAGGGGTTTGTGGTTTAACGTTTAAGAAACACTGTCTCAGGCTAGTTGTTGTTGTTGTTGTTTACCCGACCCCTTTCGATGGATGGGGGCATGGCAGAAAACCTTGGAGCCCCAGAAGCCGGGAAACTCTCCAGGGTCTGGACCAGAGGTCATAGAGAGACAGAAAGTCGCCCAAGATCGAGCGGCGCAAAGAGTTCGTAGTTGGACGGTGCAGAATGAGATCAGAGGTGTCCTGGGACGAGTGTCGGCAGGTACTGCAGGAAGAATTCTCGATTCTGCCATTTCTACAAAGATAAAAACTTAACAGAAGGCTGTGTCCGTTGCAGCGTAGACGAGAGAGCACAAGTTCCTCGATGGAAATCGAGGGAACCTGCGTGTCAAAAAATTTAGATGAGACAGTACGCCTCCAGTCCAAGATAAGACGAGAGTGGATACAAAAGATATGAGGAGAGAGACTACAAGGGATTGCGGAGGGCGCAAGCAGCGCTCCCCTTTCTGGCCAGCTCACAGCCGCGTCGTTCCACGGGAGAAACGAGTGTCCGGGAACCCACTGTAGTCTGATGAAACAGGAGAGAGAGAAGACAGTTCCTGCCAGATCTGCCACAGAGTTTGAGATAAGAGGAAAGGACAGGGTGGCGAGGACAGAACGAGAGTCAGACAATAGGAGAAGAGAAATGGCAGGCTCGTTGGTGCTGCCGAGACCAGCAAAGAGCGTGCAGAATGGCGCAGGCTTCAGCAGAAAAACTTGAACATGCTGGGCCTGCTGAAAAGGAAAGAGTGGCCTCAGTGCCACAGAGAGAGCAGTTGGCAAGTACGCCGGAGCTGCCTTTGCCAAGAGGAAAAAAAAACACAGCCGTCTGTCCAAAGCACAAGATCATGAGGGAGGAGAGAGTCAAGGTGGGTGAGAGCCGCACCTTGGCGAGAGAGGGGGAAATAAGAGCGAAAGCATGGAGTGGGAAGGATAGAATCCATCGAGAAGGAAGGCAGATTCCAAGGAGAAAAGGGAGGGCAAGCAACAAGAGCCTCACAAGTAAAAGGAAGCATGAACAAATAAGTGGACGCAAAAGCTCTCCAGGACGATCTGCGGAGTCTTGGTTTCACTCCAAGTCTGGCCAAACCTGAAATGGGAAAGGAGGTCGGAAGACGAAGAGCCCGCTCATACAAAGACAGAGTGAAATGAGTCAGGGTGACTTGTAGGGGAGGTAGAGAAGCCTCGAAGAAAAGAAGTGGGATAGAGGAGAACGCGAGGCAGCCGGTGATGGCGTGATTGGCCGCAAGGTGGAGGCATTCCAATTTGATGAGATTGGTAGCGCTTAGGAAAAAAAATCATCCGGGTGAAGCGTATGTGAGAAGGGGCCGATAAAAAGATTTATACAGAACAGAGAAGGACTCCTAGAAGGACCACCATGAGAAAGCAGAGATACAGCCTAAGGCCTTGAGACGTGGGAAGAACTTGGCCTTCAGCAAAGATTCGCGTTTTGAAAAGGAAAGAGTGCGGTCGAAGGTGACCCCGAGAAAAGTTGGCGTGGGATTGAAACGGAGGAGGTTGGGTTGGAGGTTAGCTCGGTGGGGATCCACTGAGAAGAAGGAAGCCTCGCATTTGCTCGGATTGAGGGGAAGACACCAGTTCTTGGACCAGCGCTCCAATCAAAACAGAGTTCCTTGTGTGGCCTCCACCGCAGTGGGGATCGAGGGGGAAGAGGACCAAATGGCCAAATCGTCAGCGTGAAGAGAGCAGCTGACGAAAGAACGCAGAGAAGCAGGAAGATCATTGATGAATAGGGAGAAAAGTACAGGGCCAAGAACGGATCCTTGCGAAACGCCTCGACAGACTCGAAAGGAACGGCTTTTGTGATTTTGATAGACCACGCAAGCGCGCCTATCAGAAAGGTAAGATTGAGTCCAACGAGCAAAGCAAGGAGGGAGGCTGGCCGAAGTCAGTTTGTGGAAAAGGGCGGGATGCCAGACAGAGTCAAAAGCTTTCGAGAAATCAATAGTAGACTGGATCGTCCGAGAGCCCGGCCTGGGTTTGTTAAACCCATCCGAATTGGACTGAGAATGGTACAGAATTTGATCGAGTGTAGACCGTCCAGGGCGGAAACCGGCCTGGCGGGGAAAGAGAATGGAATTAGATTCCATCAAGAAGAGTAGACGGGATAGAATGATGCGTTCAAAAAGCTTTGAGACGCAGAAAGTGAGAGAGATAGGCCGGAAGGAAGCAGGAGAGTCGAGAGGCTTTTCCTATCTTGTGGATGAGAATAATAGAAGATGTCTTCCATATGGAAGGAAAGGAATGCGAAGTCCAGGAAAGATTGAAGATGTAAAGAAGAAAATCCATGCCAGAGCAAGGAAGGTGCTTTAGCATGGGATAGGCAACTTTGTCTGAGCCAGTGGCGGTGGAGGAGGAAAGGTTGGAGGCATCTGCGAGAAGGTTAGTGGGGGAGAAAGAAGAGCAAAAGGACGAGTGAGAGACTCCTCAGGGCACGTGGCTCGGCGAAGCTCAGAGAGGTAGCCTCTGGCTCTGCTAGGCAGAGCCTTTGACTGAGAAACGGAAAAGTGGGATCTCAGGTAAGCGGCATAGACCAAAGCCAATTCTCTGGGAGAAGAACAGTTGGGAAAGTTAGGAGAGGAAGAAGACAGGGAAGGAGAGCCAACAATAGAGCGAAGAAGAGAGTGTAAAGATTTAGGTGAGAGAGAAGAGCAAGTCCTCTGCCATGCCTCAGCCTTGGCCTTGGCGATGACTGACGAGGCGCGTCAAGAAGCAGAGATCTAAGCACCAATCAACAGCAGCCTCAACGTGGTGGTGCGGTCCCCGGCCCCGTTTGGGTTGGGTCGAAATGGCTGTTGGCCTTCCCAAGGGTCCCAGTTACCCTGGGCACTCTCCTACATTTTTTCGCTATGTTGCCCCCTGAACGACTGCAGAAGGGCAGCACACAGCTTCCTTAAAATCGGTTGCTTGTTTTCTCATTTTCCTTTCTCCTGTTCCTCTCTTGCCCTTCTTCGTCTCCTCATTCTCTTGATGAGCGGTAACGTTCATCCTAACCCTGGCCCCATCTCTCCTTGCTCTGTGTGCACTGGAAACGTGACCTGGCGGGGCAAGTCAGTGCAATGCTGCGCTTGCTCCAAATGGGTTCATCTAAGGTGCTCACAACTTTCCTCATCCAAATTCAGAGCTCTTGGCAGCTCTCACTCTTGGAGCTGCCCCCATTGCCGTAACACTGTGACTCCCTCCTCGGACTCCTCCGACATGTATACCTCCACTGTGCAATCTAGCCCCTCCTCTGCTAATGCTGCACTCTCGCCCCACCCTAGTCTCCAAACCTCTTATCCCCCATCTGCCCATTATATATCTTCTCCCTCAGCCCCCCACCACCGTCCCTTGCTCCTGGCTATACTTCTGCACCTCCTGCCTCCTCTCCTCCCCTTGACTCTCTCAGGGTTCTTCAATGAAATGCTGGAGGTCTTCGAGCAAGGAGCACTGAACTACTCCACTTTTTTTCATCCCATCCTGTCGACCTTATCTGCATTCAGGAATCCAATCTTAACTCACCTTCCTTTTTCTGGATTCCTGGATTCTCTGCTCTGCGTTCTGATCGCACCCACTCCCGGTCTGGCATTCTCTCTTCTGATACCACGCACGCTAGCGGCGGCGTTGTCATTTTCGTCAGGCAGGGCCTATCCTTTTCTGAACTTTCTATCACCTCTCTTTCTTCGCTTGATCCTTACTATGATCATGTAGGAATCAACATCTCTTTAAACAACTCCTCCTCGGTGTCATTTCTTAATGTGTATGCCCCCCTATTCGCTCCTCCCCAACGAATAGCAGAACCGATTTCTTTTCTCCCTCCATCCTTCCCTCCTCCAGAAATCTTTTCATCCTGGGGGACTTCAATTGCCATCACCCTCTTTGGGACTCAAGAGGTACTTCCGACGCCTGCAGAGAAGAAGTATTTGACTGGGTCATCTCTTCTGACCTCCTCCCCTTCGATGACCCTGACACACCCACCCATCTCCATCGCTCCTCTCTTGACATCTCCTTTGCCCCCTCTTCTCTTGCTTTTTCTTGCTCCTGGGAGGTGCTACAGGACCTGGGTTCTGACCATCTACTACTTCTTCTATCTGTTCCTCTCTCTCCGGTCTTTCGCCCCAGCCAGCGTCCCCCTTCCTTCAATTTTCAGAAAGCTCGCTGGGATGGCTTTGCCTCCTACTTTGACTCTCACTGTCCTTCTGCAGAGGAATACTCGTCTCTTTTTCTTTCCTCTGCTGCTGCTCTCTTTACCTCTTTACTGAATGCGGCCAAATCTTCCATTTCTTTTGGCCGCATCAAACACCCTCCTAAAGCCTGGTGGTCTGCTGAGGTGGAAAGTGCGGTTAGTGAAAAACGCAAGGCTTTCGCTACCGCTCACAGAAGTGATGAAGACCGCTAGACTTACATCTTTGCTTCTCAGGCTAGTCACTACGAAAGCTTGCTCCATGAGCTTACAAAATCGCTTTTCGAATCATATTGAAAAAGAAACAACAAGTTCTAAAGAAAATCAAATCGAAGGTTTTTTAAACTTAAATGCATTCTGTATTGTACTCCTAAAAAACATTTAAAAAAATTAAAAATATAAACTCTTGATGTCCAAAATTAATTCATGCGAGTACCGCGTTATCTAACAATGGCTGTTCTTCATCTGATTGGTCAGTGTGGTGATCATGTGTCGTACTTTCGTCACCTGAAGGGCTGCCATGAAGATGACGATAAATTCGTTCCAGAAGCTTAACAAGAAACTAAAAAAAAAAAAACTGCTGCTAAAAGCGCTTCAACTGAGATTTGATCTCCTACCCTACATATGTTAAATAATGTTTTGATAAAACAAGGGACTTTTCTTATGCGGAGAGAAAATCCAAGTTCGCTTGGCATATCAAGGATGAGACGTACAGAATCAAGATTAAGCAAAACTTATTTAATTGCACCACAGCCTATACTTCACCAGGTTAAAATTAAGAAGCTGTTCGCCCAGGATGTCGTAACAAGCCACTATAGGGCACCCAAGCCACTTACCAATGGCAGTCCACCTTGTAGTGGTGATCGACCACCACTTAATATAATGGCATCCAAAAAATACCAATGGATCAAATCAAACGGATGTCAAATAATTCAAAAAATATAAAAACCACTCTAATTGGTAGCAGAGTTTTAAAGCCTTCAATATAGAAACGATGAAGCTTTAAAATTTAAAATAGGGAAGTCAGGCGACCAGTATTTTTGAAAAATAGGATGTCACGCTAAAGGTTTTAAATTTGACTTATGCTTAATGCTAAAAGGTAATTTTCGTAACAGAACGCAATTCTACAACCCAGTTCAAAGCAACAAAATCAGCTGAGCCTAGTCTAAAATTTGACGACGTTAACCTAAGCTAAGCCAACTTTTATTTCTTGAACCCGACAATAGAAACATCTTCTACCTTATCAGGTTGAAGCGTTGCTAAAATGATGGCTACCGGCTGGGCTCTGTAGTGCCCATTAAAGCTAATTCCAAAACCAATGCTCACCAAACACAATCCAACCAGAGCCAGTATTGTTGAGGCATCTGAAAATCCAAAATTTTCCACAGCAAGACCTCCCACTGTAGGACCCAATATGTCTCCAATCGAGAAAGACATGTTCCATAAACCGGATACCAGGCCATATTGAACAAGAATCGTGTCACTCAACTTCAGCTCCCTGAAATTAGTTAATTTCTGTTTTCTAGCCCGGGAAAAAGATTTAAGGGTTATTCAGAGCGGTTGATTTTAGAAGGTTGGTAGAAAAGTACGACCGGGGATAACTTGGAAAAAGCAGGTGAAAGAAGAGAAAGGACCTACTTAGATAAAAAAGAAACCATCAACAAAGCAAAGTGGTGCAACGTGTTCATAACGCGAATTCTGCCATCTTAAATGGAGATCAATTCGTTTTTAAAAATAAATCTTTTTCAGAAACAATGGTTCTCAACTGGTGGGCCACAGAGCAAATCGGGTGGGCAACGACTTTAAATTTAACTAATTAGCACAGTGGAGCCCAATATGGGAAAAATACGGATTACGAAAAGATCGATCACATTAAAATAAAGCTCTTCGACTTTGCATTGGATTCACAGTACGAAAACCAATGTACGAAGAACTTTAAGAAGTGGACCATGTAATATTTTTCAGATCAAAAAAGGGCCACAAATAAAAAAAGTTGGAGGACCCCTGCCGTAGAATATCAGTGTGTGTGTCGACTCGTTTGAGTATTATTAGTGATGCGCAATGCATTTCATCGCTAGTGCTGTAGCCAAGCAGGTGAAATCGGATTCACTTCAACCGTCGTTGGATTGTTAATTGTCAGGTGATGAATCACGTTCGTTGTTGTAGCAAATCGATGCAACACCAGAAAATTTTTGCATACTGAAATCGATTATCGAGTCTTATCGACAATTAATTTGTTGGTTGCCACAACTAGCAACAACGGAAAAAAGCTTAAGTAGAAAGTTTAGTTTTCAGCACGATGCAGTGAGGAGTTTGCCAACTGTCCGGCAATCATAGCATTAAACATTGCGATGGAACTTGGCAACTTAATTTGTCGTGTCGTAACACGTCGCGTAACATAACTTAGCAAACGAGTATTAAACGATATGCAATTTAGTTACAATCACTCACGTCGCCGCTGTTAACATTTCATTGAAGGTAGGCATCAATGCACAATTGAAGAACATCCCGTTAACAATGGCAGAGACGTATAGCAACCACCAGTGCTGTTTGTCCCAACCAAATAACTTACGAATGAACGTAGCAGGACCAATCATCGTCATTCCAATAACAACACCCAGCGTACCAATCTCAATTAAGAAGGTCTTTTTCCTAAAATTTTACGTCGGGATTTAGTTACGAAAACATATGCTGTGCAGTTTGCCATTGCTGCCAGTATGCAGCACTTTGCAACAGATTTAACTTGTAGTTGGGTGGGGTTCGAGTCGTTCTACTGGTTTTAAATGAATCTCACGTTTGTACGAATGTTTATTCGCACATCTGTCCGTTTCAATGTCTTTGAGTAACATGTTGTTTTGTACTTCTACTACCACAGGAAATTGCAATAACACCTATTATCCCTGTCGCAATTGCGACCAGACGCAAACCAGCAATTATGCTTAGGATCTCCTTGCTGCTGTAATATGGCAAAACCTAATACCAACAAAAATCGTATTTTTGAGTATATTGATTTCGCTGTCATTTGTTAATTTTCAACAAAGGAACAACTGAACCTTTTTTTTCATTTTTGCCTTCAAGCTGCCAACTGTACAAACATTAATTGTTTCTTCGCGTTTGCTGTGAAGGAGCTTCACAAAATCGAAAATAAATCAAGGTTGTTCATGACATCTGAAATGTAGTTGTTAGGTTTTGCAATATCACGGCAGATTATTGCATGACTAACCTTATTGACTTAGCGAAAGTTGCCGGACAAGACGAATAATTAATAATTCTTCATGAATTTATGACGTAGAAGCTTTGAGGTCTATAAAATCTATTTTTATAAATTTTTTCGCAATCCGCTTAGATCGGCGGTAAAACCACCGTAATTGTAGCCTACGCTAATAGCATAATTAGAGAAATGCCTAGCTGCATGCAAATAATAGAAATTTATTTATATCGCAAACTGCTGCATCCCATGGCAGTGAATCATACAGTATTCTGGTTTCGCTGGATGCTTAAAAGCCAATGATCGCTCTATAAGAAATAATTAAAATTTAGCTCATATTTTCAAATTTCCAACCTGTTAAAGCGCAAGGCTGGAAGTGGAGCTCAAACTCACATCCGTACCAATCAGTCGAACTACGGCCAGTGGTTTATAGAGAATGAATTAAATAGAAAGACCCCCTTAATCACTTTGGCCACCCCAGCTTGACGGTTTATATCACAAATGTTACCACAGCAATTAATCCTTTAGAGTCCAACGTTTTCAAAATGGGAAGATGGCTTTAAAAACACGTAAATTATTTTTTACAGCCAGCTTGTGACATTTTTCTGTTTTATTGCATTTTTTTAGTGTATTATCTTTACTCTCAAAAGTTTTCTGGGCGTATTTTCAAAAAAAAAACGCCAAAAATTGAAAGAAAAAACTCAAAAATTAGCTTTTTGTTTATTGTACGTAAGCTTATTATAAACAAACTAAAAAAAGTTTTTTTTATGCTAGCACTATACATTAGCAAGAACTAGTCATATTAACTACTTTTAACTTAAAAAATATATGGTTGTACGTTTATTTTACTACTTATAACGTTTTTGCTGCGACGTTCCCAAAATGGGAACGTTGGTAACTTATGGGTCCAAAAAATCTTTTTTTTGCAAAAAGTGTTGTGGTGATTATTAGGCAAAATTACGTTACATAACGCACAACCCTGTATGCACAATTGACGAAATGCTTGCAGATGTGAAATTTTTTGACCTTTTAATGAACATACAAAATGCACAAGCGGAAATAATAGCACACTGCGGTAATGTTCAGTCGCTTATATTAGAATGCAAATCACTTTCTGTGTATTGATCGCTGCACAACTTATGCAACCGTTTTCCGCACTTAGCGCAACACAGTCAGGTATTTTTTTGACAAAGCGCACGTCTTCCTTGGGTAACAGGTTCGAGGTTGTGATTGCTTCCGTCGAACCTTACTGCTTTGTTGGCGGAGCAGTTGGTCCGCCGAGACGCTTTCTGGGACAGTCCACTTTTACCAGGGCTCTTGCTATTTCTCTTCGAAATGGAATATAACTCACGCCTCTTGAGTTTACATGGTTATAGAACTTGTAAGCAGCCACAACAGAAAGGTTTAGCATATGCGAAAACAAGTTTCACCACCATTTTCTAGAACGAAGCCGTGGTCTGTATGACGACAACGACCTGTCACAAACATCCACACCTCCCATTCCTTAGTTGTACATTTTGATAAGGAAGGGTTGGTCTACAGTTTTCTTTTGTGCGTTTTTACTCTTCCTTAGACTTTTTAAATCGGGTGCACACCATAATAATCACTTGCGACAGTAACTGGGCAATTGTCGTTCGATTTTACGCAAACAACTAAACCATCAGATCGAAAATCGAATGTCCCTCTGGGTTGTTTTTTGCAATCTTTTTTAGAGATCAAAGGGCAATAGTTTGTTCTGTTGTCCCTTTTTGTACCACAAGCTCTAACATTTTCTCCTGCAAGATTGGTGAGCAGCGTATGGCTAGTAAAAAAATTATCATAAAAGACCACGTGCTGACTTGGGTTTGTTACAGGGCTCAGCATTTTTTCTACAACACGAGTTCCTAAAGGGTTTGTTCTGCTTTCATCTTTGCCACAATATATTTCGAAGTTATATGGATATCCATCACTGCTGCAAAGCATCCATAGCTTGTAGCCAAACTTGACGGGCTTACACTTGATATACTGCTTTGCACTATGCAGACCGCGATATGGCATCATGGACTCGTCTATACTGAGGTTTTTGTGAAACACACCAAACTGCTGGCAATTAGTTCGCAAAAGTTCCAATAGGGGCAATACCTTTGCTACTTTAGATTGTGCAAGGTTGTGGTTGTCAGCAATATGCAAACATGATTGTATAACACGAAAACGATCTCTCGCCATAATATTTGAAAAGATAGGAGCTTCCAGATCTTCAGCTGTGCTCCAGTAGTCTGCTTCTGAAGGAAGATCGTGGTACCCACCTATTAGCAATAGACCCAAAAACTTTCTCATCTCTGCATCATTAGTTTTGAAAGTCTGCATATTTTTGTCTCTAGTAGCATACAAGTTTGTTTGTTCTACTAGTAGAGAAATCATAGAATCAGAAAAAAACGGAGAAAAAGTTTGGTACATACTCTCTCCTCCATGCATCATAACTTCATCTGATTTTTGCAGTTTCTTTGCATCACAAAGACTTACTTCATCACTTTTACGCCATACACTGTGCCTGGATGGTTTTTCTGCAATTTCGTCTTCGAAAACTTCTCCGGAAACTTCATCTGGTAAGCATTCTTCATTCAAAATGTTATCGCTACCTTCCTCATCACTTCTAATTCCCTGATTATTCGATTCTGGAGGAAGCAGCACTATTTCTAAATCACCAGATTCTTGAAATTCAACAATGTCTTTAGCGAATCCTAGAAATCTTATTCGAGGTCTAGACTCTAGACCGACCAGCTCCGTAAAAAGAACTTGCTTTCATGACTGCAGACTTACTCGACTTCACCAAATGCAAAGCTACTGTTTTATACTGTAGTATGAAAACCTAATGAACTTTCTGACTGCCATACAAGTGTTTGGAAGATGGATTGTTGTGAAACTTAGACATTTAATTAGCATTTTTGAAACCGCTAATTATAAAACAAAAGCCAGACAATCAATTGAAAGAAAACTATTTATCTTTGTGCTTGCGTGTTTGTTTCACACGCTGTTGCGCTACTAACGTGATTTCAAATATTAGGTGGCAGTAGTTACCAACGTTTCCATTTTGGGAACATAAGAGAAAAGATAAAAAATGAGCAAAAATTTTGTTTTCAAAGGTTGGTAAATCTTAGTTAAGGCAAAAAAAGAGCAACATATCTAAATCTCACGTTTTATTAATGTCTAGAAGTACTTCCCGTAATTAAAGGGTAAAGGGGGAGACACACCCTTTGATATATCCCACCACAAGGTGGACTATGTATGTGGTGCATATACACGATATATATACATCTATCGCAATTATGACAGAGATTCATTACACGACATCTAATAGTAAAACTTGCAGCAGCCCACACTGCAAACAACAGTTACTTCTTCGTATGGGCTTCTTCGAATCAAGCAGCGTTTCGTTAGCCCTTTTTGCTTGTCCTCAGTTACACTGAGGCACCACGACGGGTAGACTACTTCGACCCGCCACCTGTCTGCCACATAAAGATGGAGGCATCCCGTTAAGCGCCTTGCCCAAAGACACGACAAACAAACATGCCGGCTGGTTCATAGCACCATCACTACTGCGCTGAGCACCAAGCAGGGAAGTTGTGACTGCCATTTTTAGAGTCTTTTGGTATGACTCGACTTGGGAAAATGAACTTCAGCTCTACCGACTGCAAAGCGGACGTTTTAATCACTACGCCATCGCGCCAGATAATAAAAAAAAATATCTAGACCCATACGAAGTGGTAACAGTTACTAAATCAGCCCTTCTGGCGATATGCCTAGTTATACAGAAGTGATCACAATTTATCCATATAACTGTATTAACCTGTAGAACTTAATGTTCTCAACCAGTTAAAAACAATTATATCTGTGAGTCAAAGACCATAGCTCGACTGATTGGTATGGTCGTGGCTTCAAAAACCCACTATCATGATGTGTTTGAAGAAGTTTAGGCAACGGCAAACGGGTTTACTACCTTACGGCTTACGCAACGCATCTTCTTCCTCCGGACTCGCCAAGGGTACTAAACGCAAGACCAGAGTCAGACATGCTTCCAAGTTTCCACGTCAGGATCACGATGCGTCATGACCACGTGACGGAGTCTCTACGTTTTTTCTAATCGCTCGACAGTACCATGCATTGTATTGCGGTTGCTATTTGCAAGTATTGCACAAATTTGAAGAGAGGGAACTACACATAGAACTGATTCTTCGCTCGTCGTGATAACGTTATGATCTTGATTGTGGTGCTAAACTATCAGTATTGGTAAGTTCGAAGGAAGTCTGATACTATGTGTTTCTGGTAAAACCACAAAAGTTTTTCCCCGACTTATAGCACTGACGCAGGTCAAAAACTCGTAAAGTCGCTAGACTACACGCCAAGTAATGTTGCTGTGTCTTTAACTAAACTGTACGCACCATCGGTCGGTGATATATCCCCATATCGGTGACATCCCGGCGTAGAACACACTGCTAACGAAAAATGTCACTCCAATCATGGTGGCGTCCGTTTTGAACTAAATAACAAGTTTGTTTATTGCATCTCTCCAATTACAGAAAAATTTTAACTTGTACCCCGACCACGTGAACTCGACATGTTTTTATTCAAGGTCAAGTTTTGAATTTCGCATAATAAATTTAAAGATTCCGATTTCGAATAGCTTCAGGAAATGTATTATCCAATCAGGTTGAAGACCGTTTTTTGATTTTTATTAGTGTGGAAGAGAACTCGATGTCCACGAACAATTTGTTTCGAAAATCTTGTTGGTGGTACAAAATTTTAATATAGCTTTGAAAAACGCTGTTTGAGCCATAAGCTTTTTGTGACGCGCTCATTTGTGACGGTGCCACTGAAATAAATGACAACAAAATATATAATATAAAGTTTGCAACATCAAAAAAAAAATACATCGTAACAGAAATCGCTTCAGCCTCCGTTTACAACTTTGCATTTGTCATCCCAATCACTTGATGAAATAAAAGTAAGAGTTTTTTTTTACTTGAAAACTTCGTCTGCTTAAAAAGGCTTTCAGTTGAAAAACTACATCCTTTTGAAGTACATATGAAACAAAAAGTTTTTAATTCCAAAATTTCCTCTTTACCAAATTACTTTTTGCAATAAGATCTCTAGCTGACACCAATTAAACAAAGGACTTGGCTTCCGCATCATAAAGTTGAGGGAAATTGGCTTCCCTGCAAAAGCTTTCATAGCCTTGCTTCAAAGATTACTACAGTTTGCAGAAGCGGCAAGCTCTTGGCAGCAACGTGTGAAGCTACACGGATATTATGTTCACAGCCCTACTGGTTAAAAGAATCATAATAAGCAAGAAAAGAATCGATCATCCTTTAAGGGATAATGTAACACATATGTTACACGATTGTTAATTGTTAAGTCGTTATGACGTAATAATCGTTTTTTTGAAATTTATTGTGATTGTGTTGTCAAACAATTAAAAATTTGTCTCAAACTTTATGAATCAGAATCCTATGATCCTGAAAGGGTTAACTTTGGTCACGACCAGTTTGAATCAAACATTACGCATTGAAGACAAAATCTTACTTTTAAGCCACCAAATATTGATTGTCTAATTTATTGTCAAAATTAAAGCAGTTGTTTTTGCAAAATCTTTAAGACTAATGTTTAACTAGAGAAGTTTTCTTTCAAAAAAACTTGTGCTTGACAACAATCATGCAAGTATGCAGTGACGCTATGTTTGACGAGTTTGCAACCATTGTTTGCTGTTTTAAAACACGTTTAGTTGCGTTCATTTTCGACAAACTCATAGCTCTTCAGATATCGCCAAACAAAGCAAACCTTCGTAAAACCTTTTTTCAAAAACAAAGTAACCACAATCAACACCGGCAATCCAGAAGCGGGTATCAAAGTCTGATCTTCACTAAAACCAAGCGTGGGTTAATGCTTAAGTTGTTTACCTTGGCCAGACTCAACATATTGTTCATGTATAATTGTAACGATCTCCCGGTTTCTACGTAATAACTTACTGCAAACTAAATTACCTCATTTGCAAGAAATGGTCCCAGATTTGAAATAATAAAGCTGTTGACAGTGAAAATGAAAACAACGACAAGTGCGGAAACGAACGCAGAGGAATGAGTGAGAAGATAGAAAGGCGGTCGGGAGGCAATCTTGTCTTGAACTAAAACAAGGAATATTATTATCTTGTCTAGAACAAAAACAAGAAACTGTGATTTGCAAGGATTTTCTTGATTTATTTCCAAAATCTGGCTAAATGTGAGTGACACAAGATGTCACGTTTTCGTTTGTTCAAACTACAAAATGATTTTCGAAATGTGTCCGACATATGCTACGGTTCATTAAGACTTAAATATGGAGTAGGATACTATCAATTAACAGAGCTATCCTGAATTGCACTACTCCCTTGGTAAGGATGATCCTAAATCATGTGGTTAGTTGTAGACATACTGTTACTGTAGTTGTACATACGTACATACATGTAGCTGTACACACATCGCAACATCAAAAAAAAAACATCGCAACATAAATTTACAAATATATAAGAGACAGAAAATTGACTTGGAAACGACAAGTCAAGAAATTACAAAACAATATGAGAACTTACTTGGAACATGAGGAAGCATGTACCAACATGAAATCAGTAGAATGACTTGAGCCCCACCGAAAACCATGAACGGAGTAATATAACCGCCAAGCTGCAATTCACATGTGTTAAATCAATTGCTGAAACTACAATTACGATGGCGGAGCGACAGTGACCAGCTTTTATCTTTTTTATAGGCTTACACTTTTAAACGTTTTTAATCAGGGGTGTGCAATATTTTGTACAGGCAGGGAAAATTTACTCAACAGCACAGAATCGCAGGCAAAAAGGCTCAGCAAAGACCCTTTTTTAAGTAGAGGATCTTTTTTAGAGATCAACCGAAAACGGGCAGAATTTTCCACTAAAGACCTTTTCAGCTGATCAGCCTGCGGGCGCAGGTCAAAGGCCGCATCGTTCCGTCACTGCACATTGCATACCCTTGCTTTCCATTTTTTGCTTGCTACGTTTTCTTTTTCTGTGCTTTCATTGTTCAAGTTTTTCGTTTTTATTTGTTTCCTTACCATTGAGTCCAGAAACAATAGATGTGAAATGAATGGTGAGGAAACAAAATTAAAACCAAAAAACAGAATTGAAATTGTGAAAAATTTGTAGAGCTCGTCGTTCAAGTAAACACACGCAGCAGAGATAGCACAAACAAACAAAATTTCAACGACTGACTGCTTGTGACGTTCCGTTAGGTTGACATGAAATATGTCAACACTATTTCAACTTTAGAGAGGCTAATTTAACCTCATTTTAGGTTCTTTTTGTAACATCCAATAACGGTTTAATCCGTTAATTTCCTACCTTTTAACTCTCGAAATAAGTTTATCTTAAATCTTCAAATTTTGATGTGATTGAAAAAATCATCTTTAACAATTTTTTGAAAACCATCTCAAAACAATTTGCTCAGTATTGGCTTAAATTCTGCTACATAAACTAATTTTTTGATGACGTCACCAGGTAGCGCAAAGAAAGTTTTTCATTGCTCTTTAGCAAACACAAATTTATTCGCATGGCGCCATCATTACAAATTTGTAATTAATCACAATTCAATAGCAGAAACTATCAACATGAAATACTTTAGTCATCGTAATTAGTAAAAAGAGCTTAACCCTCTGAATGGCAATTACGGCAAAAGTCGTGATGAACCTCCCTTTGTCGCGCGGTGGCAATCACGAAATTTTACGTGATGATTTTTGAAGCATTTTTACTTACCTTAAAATCAGTGTTTGCTTCATTTTTCCTTTTTCATATATTATTATGACATTCCAGAGTGTTCGTTTATCACAAATAAATCATATTTTAACTTTTCACTGCACTTTTTAGCTTTCATTAGAAATATATACAGAAAAAAAATGTGTTGCTTTATAAATTAAATAACTTTCCATTTTCATAATAAAATTTTGTACAAAACTTAATAAAACAAGGAGAATCTTTTATTGTAAACAAAAAGTACACTTTCTACAACTGTAATATATATCACTTCAGTATTTATCTTGAGTATGGTAAATTGGGAAACAATCCATGCAAAGTGGGATTTTGCAGGAGTTACACCATGTACACACTTCTCTTCTTTTACTTTCTTTTGAATTATTGTAGCATGCATGGCAGTTTCTTTTGATTCGTTTTCCAGTTTCATGGAATATGACACAAATAATGTCTACTCATGTATGCTACACTTTGTAGTCTGTCAGGGGCTGATGGGCCAGCAACTCTGTGACCAAAGTTTTTAATATTCGACCAAACTAGTAGTCCAAAAGTGCAGTTGAAATCTGTCTATTTTTTAGAGATTAAGAACCTTTCCATGACTGTTTCCATAGATTATTAGAGCCATAGAAAGGGTTAAGAATTCAGACTTCAAATTTAAAATAAATTGTAAAAACAAGTCCAAAAGCTTAGTTGAAACGAGAATAGCAAACTATTCAGCAAAGGAATACTTGATAGAATCACTTTTTTCTTTTCGATGTATCACAAATACTTACGTCATATAGACCTCCGCCGATCAATGGGGCCACCATACCCCCAACCCCCAACAGAGTTTCTGATAAACTAAGCACAGTAATTGCACGTTCGGAAAATTCTTGAAACACAATCGCAAACATGGCCGTGAAAGCAGTGGTGCTGCCGAATCCCATCAAACCTCTCGATATTACAGCGAGAATGAAGAATGGCAAATACGAGGTTTTGTTTAAGAATCTAAATACAATCTTCAACTTTGGACCGAGAAATCCTAATTATATTCCACACATAAACCACAACAGCTGCATTTCATTTTTGTCTGGATGCAATCTACAGCAAGCGTCGACACGAAACTACCGCACCATAGATTGACATACTCGTACGCTGAAAGGTTGCACATTTAGCATCTTGTATGTTTAGATCATGATGCTGCCGTCGACTGCGTTTTCAAATGATATTTACCAGTAGATTTCAGAAAGGAAAACTCTTCTTCCAACAAATTTTCCAAAACTTTTAGACTGGTTTCGCCCACTGCGGTTTAGCAATTTATATTATTATGTATAAGTAACTACGGAAAATCTAAGGCAATTTATATGTACAGATTTCTACGATCAAAAATAATTTACTTTAACTTTCAAATTACTTTCTGTTAAATTTAGATGAAGTCCGGGAAAATTTCGGCATTTTAAACTACTTTATTATGTTTATCGCCATCGTATAGTTTGTTAAAAATATTTTTAACTTACCCAAAACAAAATAGAGCACCAGTATTCACAAACATTCCAGCTAAAACGCAAAATTTTGCTCCAACTTTAACAAGCTAAAACAAAAAAACTTTGAATCGAAATAACAAATTTAGATAAACTGCTGCATGATCAAAACAAAAAATTTATTACTACTACAAAAACGACACGAAAAAAATGAAAAGCCTACATGGGTTTATCTTTTGCAACTTTTTTTATCTTCAATATGCTGGGTAGAGCATGGAGGAAAATATATTTACAGAATACTTTCAGAATCTTAAATATTATTGGGTAGGTGAACTAAAGAGCAATTAAAGCACTGCTAAAGTATGAATATTTTACGTTTTTACAGTACAAGCACAAACAAAAGCAATTAGCAAATTAATACTCATTTGATCTTATTGGCTATGTGATATTGCAACATTTTTGCATTTACATTTACCCATTCAATCCATGACTTACCACAGTGCCTGTGATTAGAGACGCAAAAATACCGCACCCGGAGTATGCTGCGAATATTAAACCATAATTGGTTGCACTTAAGCCTTTGCTTTCAGCCTGAAATAATAAACTATTGTTTAACTATAACAATGACTACCATTAAAAACGACGACGAATCAAACTAGTAGGTGTCATGTGGATGTTTGATGAGGGTAAAAAAAAACTAAGGTGGTACTTAATCACATGATATGGATGTAGAAGAAAAATACCACTTGTTGTTGTTGTTGATTACCCGACCCCTTTCGAGGGATGGGGGCATGGCGGATGACCATGGAGCCCCAGAAGCCCGGCAACTCCCCAGGGTCTGGACCAGAGGTTGTAGAGAGACAGAGAGTCGCCAAAGAGTGAGCGGCAAAGAGTCCGTAGCTGGACAGTGCAGAATGAGATGAGAGATGTCCTGGGACGAGTGTCCACAGGCGCTGCAAGAAGAATTCTCGATTCTGCCAATCCCAGAGACATAGGAACCTAAATGAAAGCTGTGTCCATTGCAGCGAAGACGAGAGAGGACACAGCGAGCATGACGAGGGAGCACAAGTTTCTCAGTGGAAATTGAGGGAACCTGTGTGTCAAAATACTTTGAAGAGACAGTACGCCTACAGTCCGAGAAAAGACGAGAGTGGATACGAGAGAGACTACAAGGGATTGCAGAGGGTGCAAGCAGCGCTCCCCATCTGGCAAGCTCATCAGCTGCATCGTTCCCAGAGAGAAACGAATGTCCGGGGACCCATTGTAGCCTGATAGAACAGGAAGAAAGAGAAGACAGTTCCTGCCAGATCTGCCACAGAGTTTGAGATAACAGGAAAGGTGGAGGAAAGGACAGGGTGGCGAGGACAGAACGAGAGTCAGACAGGAGAAGAACAGAAGAAAAATGGCAGACTTTATGGTGTTGCCGAGACCAGCAAAGAGCGTGCAGAATGGCGCAGACTTCAGCGGAAAAACTGGAACAAACTGGACCTTCCGAAAAGGAAAGAGTGGCCTCGGTGCCACAGAGAGAGCAGTTGGCAAGAACGCCGGAGCTGCCCTTGCCAAAAGGAAAAAAACACAGCCGTCTGTCCAGAGTACCAGGTCATGCATGAGGGGGGAGAGAGTCAAGGTGGGTGAGAGCCGCACCTTGGCGAGAGTGAGGGGGATCAGAGCCAGAGCATGGAGAGGGAAGGGTGGAATCGACCGTGAAGGAAGGCAGGTTCCAAGGAGAAAAGGGAGGGCAAGCAAGAAGAGCCTCTCTAGAACAAGTAGAAGGAAGTATGAATGGATGAGTGGACGCAAGAGCTCTCCAGGACGATCTGCAGAGTCTTGGTTTCACTCCAAGTCTGGCCAAACCTGAGATGGGAAAGGAGGTTGGGAGACGAAGGGCCCGCTCATGAGAAAAAAGAGTGAAGTGAGTCAGAGTGACTCGTAGGGGAGGTAGAGAAGCCTCGATGAGTAGTAGAGGGATAGGGGAGGACGAGAGGCAGCCGGTGATGGCACGACTGGCCGCTCGGTGGAGGCGTTTCAATTTGGTGATATTGGTAGCACTTAGGAAAGGAAACCGTCCGGGTGAAGCACAAGTGAGAAGGGGCCGAAGAAAAGATTTATACAGAACAGAGGACTTTTTAGAGGGGCCCCATGATGAAGCAGAGATACAGCCTAAGGCCTTGAGACGTGGGAAAAACTTGGCCTTCAGTGAAGATACATGCTTAGAAAAGGAAAGAGTGTGATCAAAGGTGACCCCGAGAAAAATTGGAGTGGGATTAAAACAGAGGCGAAAGCCGAGTAGGAGGAGGTTGGGCTGGAGGTTAGCTCGGTGGGGATCCACTGAGAAGAAGGAGGCCTCACATTTGCTCGGATTGAGGGGAAGACACCAGTACTCAGACCAGTGCTCCAATCAAAACAGAGATCCTTGTGTGGCCTGCACCGCAGTGGGGACCAAGGGGGAGGAGGACCAAATAGCCAGATCGTCAGCGTAAAGAGAGCAGCTGACGAAATAAGGCAGAGAAGCAGGAAGATCATTAATGAAGAGAGAGAAAAGTACAGGGCCAGGAACGGATCCTAGCGAAACGCCTCGACGGACTCGAAAGGAACGACTTTTGTGATTTTGAAAGACCACAGAAGCGAACAAGCAAAGCAAGGAGGGAGGCCAGCCGAAATGAGTTTGTGGAAAGGGAGGGATGCCAGACAGAGTCAAAAGCTTTCCAGAAATCAATAGTAGACAGGATCGTCCAAGATCCCGGCCTGGGTTTGTTAAACCCATCCGAAATGGACTGAGAGAAAGGTACAGAATTTGATCGAGTGTAGACCGACCAGGGCGGAAACCGGCCTGGCAGGGAAAGAGAATGGAATTAGATTCCAGAAAAAAGAGAAAACGGGATAGAATGATGCATTCAAACAGCTTTGATACGCAGGAGGTGAGAGAGATAGGCCGGAAGGAAGCAGGAGAGTCGAGAGGCTTTTCCCATCTTATGTATGGGAATAATAGAAGATGTCTTCCAGATGGAAAGAAAGGAATGTGAAGATCAAGAAAGATTGAAAATGTGAAGAAGAAAATCCATGCCAGAGCAAGGAAGATGCTTTAGCATGGAATAGGAAACTTTGTCTGGGCCAGTGGCAGTGGAGGAGGAAAGATTGGAGGCATCTGCGAGAAATTCAGCAAAAGAGAAGGGAGAGCAAAAGGACGAGTGAAACTCCACAGAGCATGTGGCTCGGGGGAGCTCAGTGAGGTAGCCTCTGGCTCTGCTACGCAGGGCCTTTGGCTGAGAAACGGAAAAGTGAGACTTCAGGTAAGGCTTTAGGAGGGTGTTTGATGCGGCCAAAAAAGAATGGAAGATTTGGCCGCATTCAGTGCCAGAGAGGTAAAGAGAGCAGCAGCAGAGGAAAGAGAAAGAGACGAGTATTCCTCTGCTGAAGGACAGTGAGAGTCAAAGTAGGAGGCAAAGTCATCCCAGCAAGCTTTCTGAAAATTGAAGGAAGGGGAATGCTTGTTGGGGCGAAAGACCGGAGAGAGAGGGATAGATAGAAGAATTGGGAGATGGTCAGAACCCAGGTCCTGAAGCACCTCCCAGGAGCAAGAAAGGGCAAGAGCAGAAGGAGCAAAGGAGATATCAGGAGAGGAGCGACTGCCAGAGGAGCGATGGAGAAGGGTGGGTGTGTCAGGGTCATTGAGGGGGAGAAGGTCTGAGGAGATGACCCAGTCAAATACTTCTTCCCCACGGGGGTCGGAAGTACCTCTTGAGTCCCAAAGAGGGTGATGGCAATTGAAGTCCCCCAAAATGAAGAGATTTCTGGAGGAGGGAAGGATGGAGGGAGAAAAGAAATCGGTTCTGCCATCTGTTGGGGAAGAGCAAATAGGGGGGGCATACACATTAAGAAATGACACCGAGGAGGAGTTGTTTAGAGAGATGTTGACCCCTACATAATCAGAGTAGGGATCAAGCGAGGAAAGAGAGGTGATAGAAAGTTCAGAAAAGGATAGGCCCTGTCTGACAAAAATGACAACGCCGCCACTGGCATGCGTGGTATCAGAAGAGAGAATGCCAGACTGGGAGTGGGTGCGATCAGAACGCAGAACAGAGAATCCAGGAATCTGGAAAGAGGAAGGTGAGTTAAGATTGGATTCCTGAATGCAGATAAGGTCGACAGGATGGGATGAAAGAAAGTGAAGTAGTTCAGTGCTCCTGGCTCGAAGACCTCCAGCATTCCATTGAAGAACCCTGAGAGAGTCAGGGGGAGGAGAGGAGACAGGAGGCGCAGAAGTATAGCCAGGAGCAAGGGACGGTAGTGGGAGGGCAGGGGAAGGAGATATAAGATGGGCAGATGGGGGATAAGAAGTTTGGAGACTAGGGTGGGGCAAAAGTGCAGCATTAGCAGAGGGGGACCAGATTCCACAGTGGAGGTATACGTGTCGGAAGAGTCCGAGGAAGGGGGAGTCACAGTGATACGGCAGGGGGGGAAGCTCCAAGAGTGAGAGCTGCCAAGAGCTCTGAAATTAGATAAAGAAAGTTGTGAGCACCTTAGATGAACCCATTTGGAGCAAGCGCAGCATTGCACTGATTTGCCCCGCCAGGTCACATTTCCAGTGCACACAGAGCAGGGAAAGATGGGGCCAGAGTTAGGATGAACGTTACCGCTCATCAGGAGAAGAAAAAGCATGAGGAGACAAAGGAGGACAGGAGAGAGGAAAAAGTGAGAACAGGCAACCGATTTTAAAGATGCTGTGTGCTGCCCTTCTGCGGTCGTTCAGGGGGCAGCATAGCAAAAAAATGAATGGGGAGTGCCCGGGGTAACTGGGACCCTCAGGAAGGCCAACAGCCATTTCGACCCAACCCAAACGGGGCCGGGGACCGCACCACCACGTTGAGGCGGCTGTTGATTGGTGCAGTTAGCTGACATTACTTGTTTTCAGAAAAAGATATGCAGATAACCCAAGAAGCGACGCATTAGTCAACCATTGATGGAAATTAATAAGACAATCAGGAATCAATGCCAACCAAGAAGAAAATAAGACTTTAAAAAGTGTAATAATAAAAACCTACAAGACTTCAACCTACATAAAACTAGATTTAAAAAGGAAACTTTTCTTCCCCCTTATAACAATTAAACGATAACCAGAAAAAACAAACAACAAACACCTTCTACATAAAACTATTTCAAGATAAATTTATTTAAAAGTGAATAAATTACAGGATAACAAACAAATGATGAGAAGAAGGGGGTGAGATGAGGAAAATTTTCTAAAAACGTGTAAAAAAACTCATTCTAAACTTTATCTTCTCACCACAGCTCTGATTAACGACTTTTTTAATTCTGTTCAAATGAATACTTACAACAACCGGAAAAAATGGGGCAATGGCAGAGTATCCCATAATGTCATTAAAAGATAATAAAACAAGAGATAAAAAAACCTTTAAATGACGCTTCGTGTAACCAAAATATAATTTCTCTTTATTATCACTCTGAAACAAAATTAAACAAGTAACAATAATTTGCAATACTTATTAGATCCTAATAAGTAACTAATTTATCAGCAGCAATATTGTATCAAATATAAAAATCTCAAATGGTGACATTGCCTAGAAGATTTAAGAAAATAAGACAATTTAATTTGACCTTGCCATGGGGATGAGCAATTCAGAATAATATACTATTCTAAAACAGTTAAATCGAATCCAGAATCCAAATTCTTTTTTTGCAATCAGCACAATCAACATGAAAGCAATTAATACAAGTTTACAACAACAAAAGCACAATCAGAGAACGAGTTTATTGCAGTGCAATACAGTTAAGCTTTCTACATGTTTGCTTGTATCGGCGAGTTAGTTTTTGAATCATTGCATGCAATTGATACTTTTACAAAAAGAAAATCTGTGACCAAGCAACATGATAAAGTTGGTAAGCAGGATATAAACTGAATCCTATTATCCGGTTTGAATTGTCATTTTGGATTCGGATTGTTTGGGATTCGAATCCTTCGGATTTGGTATTCTGAATTGCCCATTCCTACCTTGTCAAGAAGATTTAAAGAATGAAAATGATTTGGATTAAAATAAATATTTTTACTGCTGTAGTTATAGGCTTTATTACTGCTACTTAACTTTTTGAAGCTCATAAAAATACCCTCAGCAATATTTAATAAAAACTAAAGTTAATATGAGACAAAGTTCTCAGCAACTCAACCATGTAGTAATGGTAAAGACCAGATTTGTGGTTCTCTAGTTGAGGTTGGTATGGAATTTATAGGAGAGCTGCAACAATCTTAAATTATTGAGTTACCAACCAATTTTGAGGTCCCTACCACAAGTCACTCTCTACATAACAAGACAAACTGAGAAAAGTTCTACATTGCATCAAATAAAAAGATCTACAACTTAAAAAAAGTTTGAGAACCATTGGGTAAAACAGATAACTCACATTTGACCCAATCAAGCATTTCCCATGAACACTGGATAACTGCATGTAAATGAAGAGTACCAATACAGTATTATCATTGATGGAATTTAATTGCAGTAAAATTTGGGTATCTCACTTTCCTATTCTGATTAACCAAAGCACAATAAGAATTACTGACCACACTAGAGAACAAAGAAAGAAAATAATGATGATTCTCACGAAGCACAAACTTACATTTTCTGAAGAATTTGTGGAATTCGATACTTCTTGCTTTTCATGCGTTTCTGTTGAATTATTTATTCTATCATTACTTTCATTGGATTGTACCAAACCATAATTATGAGAAGATATTGCTGCTGTTGGTGCAACTGTTGTTTTGTTAGCACTGGCATTGTTAGTTCTACTTTCATCATTATTTGTTAAAATATCCATTGCTTTAGATAAAAATAAACAAAAATTTCACAAATTTGCAAAGAACTACCAAATAACCTGATGGATTAACTTGAAACTAAAATATTAATCTGTTAAGAAACGTTTTCACTTTGTTGGTGCTAGCTGGTATATGGCAAACACTGTTATATCTCATGAGCTAAAGACAGAGTGCACCAAACTGTCAAAATATGGCAAATTTTCAAAAATTAATGGGATTTACAACAATAAGGAAAAAATCTAAATTAATAAAATTGTAGTAATATAGTTATTTATATTGAATGATTAATTGTGGGCCTTAGTTAAGATAAGATGGGATAATAGCAGACAAAATTTACTGAAAAAATTTGCATTTGCAATCAAGAATTTTTATCTGAGCATGCTATGGCTGCATGTACAACAACAAAATGGACCAAAATCTTCACTGTCTAGCATCTAAAAAGATTGACAACTGTGCAAAGTTGTTAACAAAAAATTGTTGCAACAAATGCCATTTTTGATGCCCATCTTTTCTTGCCAGTGGGAAAAGTCAGACATACTTTTACAGTTGGATCTTTTCTATGTGCAATCATTCTGCATTGAATAATAGGCATGGTTTGGAAGGAAAAACAAATTTTATTTAAAAATATTGTATCTTCAGATAAAGAAATATTTGTTGCACTACATCCAACTTATAAAATTTGATTTTAGCCTATGTTTAATTTTTCCTCAAAATGTCTGCGATTACCCCATCTTACCTGAGTAAACAATCAATAGTTTTAATTACTAATTAAGCGACTTTATCTACTTATGTGATAATATTTTTAGTTTCCATTTGTATTGTCAATTTCTGCAAACTTTTGAACTTTAATTTAATTCAATTCTGCAATTCTACCTTTTAGTGCTACCCAAAAATAAGAGCATTTGACCAATTATATCTCAGATAAGTACAGTGGGTAAAGCACACTTAGTTACTGTAGTTACAAACATGTGCACTGATGTATATATTGTCTGCTCCAGTTTATCATCCAAATGCTTAAAACATGGGCTTAAAAAAACAATGGTGTACAGTATTTTTTGTTTACTATGTGAAAAAATGTCAGTGGTTATAAACAGGCATACTAAACTTCCGGGTTAAAAAATGTATTTGCTATGGCAACTAGTCATTTCTATCAAAATAGCAATATTTTATCATTTCTATCAAAGTAGCTGGTAGATGTCATTCCACATATAACTTGCTGATGTTAGTGGTTACTTTCTGTTTGTGTAGTCAAAGTTCTTTTGTGATCATATGACACATAGTAGCTAGATCACTTCACCACAACAGCTGCACATGAATGCATCAAAGTTACTGAGGTTGCAACAGTACTATATCTACCAATACTAAGCAACAGTACTATAGGTTGCCCTCTATGCCTTTACTGTACTTACTATGCCTGTCTAGTACTATCAAAAAATGACTGAATAATCACAAGAGAAAACGTAAGAACCTATTTTCAAAAGCTTTATCACAAATTCACAGTCAAAGCAGCTAAGTACCACTGCTTTCCGAGTTTAAAACTTACCTATAGTATTTTCATAAGCAGCCGTTATTTTGCTCTATCTTGGTTTAAAACGTTTGTGATTGGTCAATTTTAATGACACACCAGTATTGAACATGTGACTTTTGGTCGTTTCTGATTGTTCAATTTTAATAATTAATTTTTAAAAGGGCACTTTTTTGTTTGTTTTCTGAGGCTAAGTTTTGTCCAAAATACTAAAACTTTGCCCCTAACACTTTCCAGAATTGGGATTGATTTAGCCTGGGGTAACAAATGAAAAAGTGCCAAACAAAGTTTGCACCACCAATGTACACTCTCCCACACTATACACTACCCCATACATTCACATACTGCCCCCTCCATGTACACTGCCTTTGTGTAAGTGCCCTGCTAGTCAAAATTTCAACCCACAACCATTGCATTTCAAGATAGCTGCACTATCCATGCACCACAGCATCACTACCAGAAATGTAGTAATTATGACAATACAAACACACATGATTGGTTACGCAAAATAGTTACTTCATTTTTTATAAAGTCACAATAACCCAAGAAACAGCACTTGATACAGTGTGCAATAAACACCCACATTTAGCTGTCACAATAATTATTTTATAAAGTACATTGGCTATCATTATAATATAACTGTGTCACAGTAGCTTTTAAGCCTATTTCAAAGCAAAGAGGCACGTTTTTGGCAGATGCTAACAGCATATTAGGTCACATATTATTATACAATAGCAAGTGCACTTTTTTAAGTATTCATATACAACTGGATTGAATCAATAACTTTTGAATTGTAACACCTGTACCAGTACATTGACAAAAGTAAGCTACAGTCATTTTTATCTATTTAAATAAAAAGATAAAATGAAATTTATTCCAGTTAAAAACACCTCAACAGTCTGTTTCACCTAAGGCGGCTCGTCAGGAGGTAGTTCTAAAACACAACACTGGAATAAGATGAAATCCAACATTAATAAATAAATAAATAGATATTAAAATTAAATTATATAGAAGGCTCGAAACTCAAGGGAAGGTTAGCTCTACAAATCGGCCTTACTCAAGCGCTGCTCACTACGACTGGCAGGTAGATGATGTTGTTGTTTTGCGCGTTGGCGGGAAGTTATTGGAGCGTGAAAAAAGTTAAAGGTCAACAAAACGATGGCAAGAATTAAAAATAGAATAAAAACAGAATAAAGGTAAAAACAGTGCACAAATGAAAAACCACGAATAAAAGTTTAGTATTAATTAATGTTTTTCAACTTGAATTTGGTCCGGTGTCTGCATTTGGAGATGAACTCAGATCGTTTGTTTAGGAGCGTACGTTGGTCAGCTTGTAAGATCGCCAGTTTTTCGGCTAGGCAGAGGTTACAGCGCTTGGCGCCACTTTAGAACGCAGCCGCTTTGCATATGATGGACCAAGATATGAACGGCTCAATTCCTCTGTTCTTGTAGTCCCACACAGCTTTGGAGAGTTCTGTAGCGTTCATCTTTCGTTGGTCTTTGAATGATGAGCGGTGGTTGTAAAACCGGGCTTTAAACTCGGTCTCACAAAGTCCAAGATAGTGCCGTGTTGGGATGTTTGGAGCTGTGATGGAGGCTTTGTATACGATTGATTTGATTCGGCATCTGCGAGATTGTTGGGTTGTTGTTATTTTTAAGCAAACTGTCCAACACCATCCACATAGACAATATTGGATTATACCGCGACGATGGCCTCGCCATAATTAGGAACGCGTCCGGACCAGAAATGGAACGCACCAGGAAAAAGGTAATCGCCATTTTTAAAACGCACGGTCTAAAAGTCACAGCCGATACCAACTTATTTCAAACAGATTTTTTGGATGCAACTTTTGACCTCAACTCCGGAAAGTTTTGGCCATACCGCAAACCCAACGACTCGTCCTTTTACATCAACACCTAATCCAACCATCCACCCTCCATTACTAAACAGCTGCCTCACATGACCAACAACAGAATTGCACAGCTATCATGTGACCGTGAGTCTTTTAACAACGCCATTCCACCTTACGCCGAGGCTTTGAGAAAAGCCGGGCATTCACCTTGCACGGCATACCCCATGCACCCAACGACTCCACCAAACTGCAAGAAGCAAAAAACAAGAAAGAGAAACATCACCTGGTTCAATCCACCATACAACATTGAAGTCAAAACAAATATTGGCAAAAAGTTCTTCTACCTCATCAACAAGCACTTCCCCCCAAACAACCGCCTCCACAAAATTTGCAACAAATTCAACGTCAAACTCAGTTACAGCTGCATGCCGAACATGGCATGCATCATCAAAAGCCACAACAATAAGTTAATATACCCAACCGCCAACACCGACGAGATGCTGTGCAACTGCAGAACCAAATCCGAATGCCCGCTTAACGGCAAATGCCGAATCAAATCAATCGTATACAAAGCCTCTTGGACTTTGTGAGACCGAGTTTAAAGCCCGGTTTTACAACCACCGCTCATCATTCAAAGACCAACGAAAGATGAACGCTACAGAACTCTCCAAAGCTGTGTGGGACTACAAGAACAGAGGAATTGAGCCGTTCATATCTTGGTTCATCATATGCAAAGCGGCTGCGTTCTAAAGTGGCGCCAAGCGCTGTAACCTCTGCCTAGCCGAAAAACTGGCGATCTTACAAGCTGACCAACGTACGCTCCTAAACAAACGATCTGAGTTCATCTCCAAATGCAGACACCGGACCAAATTCAAGTTGAAAAACATTAATTAATACTAAACTTTTATTCGTGGTTTTTCATTTGTGCACTGTTTTTACCTTTATTCTGTTTTTATTCTATTTTTAATTCTTGCCATCGTTTTGTTGACCTTTAACTTTTTTCACGCTCCAATAACTTCCCGCCAACGCGCAAAACAACAACATCATCTACCTGTCAGTCGTAGTGAGCAGCGCTTGAGTAAGGCAGATTTGTAGAGCTAACCTTCCCTTGAGTTTCGAGCCTTCTATATAATTTAATTTTAATATCTATTTATTTATTTATTAATGTTGGATTTCATCTTATGCCAGTGTTGTGTTTTAGAACTACCTCCTGACGAGCCGCCTTAGGTGAAACAGACTGTTGAGGTGTTTTTAACTGGAATAAATTTCATTTTATTATTGCTCTGATTCTATCATTGAGCTCTCTACTGCCAAATCGACCGACTACGTAAATAAAAAGATACTTAGATTTTAAGTTGGGTAAATCTTCTGCAAATAACCTAAAGCTTTGGTCACATGTCAAGTTGTGACAATTTCAAAAGTGAGAAAGAAATAACTGGTTATAATTATGTACCAGTACAGGTTTAAATAGGCTAGGCCTTTAATATTTTACATTCTTGAATAGCTAATGTCACGGATCGAACATTTCTTAAATTTTTATTTTGGCAAATGTGCTGTTTGCTCGAATTCAATGCTTGATTTTCACTCTGCTGGAGACCTTTAGTTTATGTGGTCCAAAACTGTCTGCCAGCTGTTGGATATTTGTTTTTAACTATAAAGAAAAACCGAATGTGCTAATTAACTATTTCGCCGTTTGTCTGTTCGCTTTGTTTTAGGAGTATTTATTTGCACAAAGACGAACCCCCGTAACTGCCTTCATCAAATTTGGACATACGTAACAATTGAATGCTTTGTTCTGCCACCAGACAATCTAATCGTGTCTTTACTTTTCGCTCTACGCACCACTTAATTTCGAAACTGTGATCCTACTGTTTAACTTGCGAAATGTGACAATTGGAATCTATAGAACAAGATCTGAGAAATTCCGGCTTGATTATTCTAGAAAATTTACTACACGTGGCCTGTATCGTGAATTTTGATTGGCTGTTGCTACCGTATATAAGGCCTAAGAGCGTAGTTCTTCGGTTCTGTAAAAAGTTTGAACCAGAGGAAATAACAGTGTTTTGCTGCTGACGACAATCTTGAAAATTAATAATTTGCGTGGGACCTCAAATAGTTCAGTAAGTTTGTATGTATCTTGCATGTACTTAGTAAGTTTGAATGTGAATTGTTGGCTTGCGACGTAGTATTTGTAAATTTTCCATCACAACATATGTTACACCGTCGCAACGCCGTTTTTGATCTTCGAATTTGCATCGAAATCCCTATTTTTAATATGTTTACATTATGAAGTTAGTTAAGTGTTTATCGTAGCTGTTTGTTTACACTTGCATTGTGTTTTAGAAAACCTGTCGCCCTATCAAATATACCATGTGGTCATTTTGGATATCGGAGCTGTAATAAAATTTCGTATCTCAACATCATCACTTTGTGGACACTTGATTTAGCGACTGAGTTTGCGGCTATTTGTCGTGAATTTCCCTATCCCAAACCATATAGCCTGAGCAGCAGCTATATGTAAGTTTTTGAACTCTTTGGAAAGCTAATCTTGAACATTGAATACTTCTTCGTGAACAAAATTGGTTGCTGTTCCCCCCCCCCCCCAGTTCTCTTGTTCTTGAATCTGCGGCGTCATATAACGGCTTCTGCAATGCAAAAGGAAGATCTTGCCCAAACTGCACTAACCCAATCAACCCCAGAGGATGAACCGAAGAAAAGTATGTCGCCTGCAGCACCAACGCCTTCAACAACCAAGGATCGAGTCGACAAAAATGATGAACGAAGTGAGCGTTCCAACAAATCAGCTTACAAGTCAAAGGCGCCCAAAAGCGAAATCCTGACTCGATCCAAATCAAAGAAGATGGCTGGCTCTTCGACATTTCCTTCGGTCGCACCATCATCCCACCACTCAAGTACCTCCTGGCGTTCAACGTCAAGCCGGAGCAATTGGTCGAGATCATCTACAAGCAGCGCAAGGGCTCGCAAGGCAGCATTGGAAGCCAGAATCAAGTCGCAGAAACACATTGACGAATTGAAGCAGCAACAAATGCAGCAGCGCCTTCGCCTGGAAGAAAAACAGCTTACCCAAAGACGTCATGAAGAGGAAAGAGAGTTTCAACTGATGAAAGAAAGAGAGCATCAAGACATGATCTTCCAACAACAATTGGAACATGCTCATTTACAAGCCGAATTGGATCAGGTCGATGCGGAGCTAAGTAGTGAACTTTCTAATATTGGTTGTGCTGATAAACGTAAATGTGATACTAATGTGCTAACATTTGTTGCTAACGATAACGTCCCCCATGACCACCCCGAACAAAGCAAATCTACAGTGGTTGATATGGTCGGAAACAATGCGGACGCTGCAATAAATATACCTAGCATTGCTAATGCCTCAAATAAGGCACTCACCAATTTGCATGATAATCGTGTGAAAAGTGACGTAATTAAATCAGGCCTCACTAGGAATGCTCGTAGTGGCATGCTCACTGATATTAATAAGCCCATGGATTTGAAACCTAAATTTGAAGTGCCGCTCGTGAAAACCGTGCCTGATAACGAATCGTTAATTTTAAGACCTGTGGTTGACGTGTCGAGTTCCGTTTCCGTACCAGTGGCAGTGCCTTGTACTTCGCCTAAAGTTAATGGCGATGCTAACGTAAATTGTGCTAAAATGGTCTCAAACCTTAACCCATATAGTAAGCCGTTTGAAACTAAGACATTTTATGTCCCTAAGGCTTCTAATACTAACGTGCTTGGTTCTAATGGTACTGGGAATACTAGAGTAATGTCTCAATTTAATTGTGATGCGTCAATACACCCAGGGGTTTACGTGCCCACACAAAGCGCTATGCAGACACCTACCTTGTCCGACAATGCTAATCCTATTAATCCAGCTAATGTTTTGGCACATTCCGACGATTCCCAACATAACTCATATTTTACTAAATTACCTACCCTTAAGGTAGAACCTCCGTTTTTCAATGGTAACCCAGCTGACTATTTTAGCTTCATTAAGGCCTTCGACGTCTTGATTGATCAGCAACTGACCGACTCGAATAGAAAGCTGTTCTTTTTGTTGCACTACACTAAGGATATAGCGCACTCTCTGATTAAGGGGTGTCAACATATGCAAACAGCAGAACGAGGTTATCAGGAAGCAAGAGGGTTGTTGCAGTCGTATTTTGGTCAGAGGCATAAGGTCATTGAAGCGTGCATTAGACCTATTGTTAAAGGACCAGCGCTTAGCGAGAATGACCATAGAAGCCTGATTAAGTTTTCAGCGGATTTTACCTCTTGTCTGATAACTCTGCAAGGAATGGATTGCTTGAATCGGATGGACAACATGGATATGGTGACAAAAATTATGAATCGCCTGCCGCAACCCTGGATACCTGCCTGGAACCACGAGGTGGACCAAATATTGCACAAACAACACCGAGATATTAGTATCAATGATCTCGGTGATTTTGTGCGACAGAAGACTCGAGAGAGCACCAATCTTTCTCAAATACCCACCTCCTCCAAGTCGTACAGTAGTCAGGAAAACAGTACCAGCCGAAAAACGAAGAACTTTTCCACACAAGTAAAGAACAGCAAGGACACACACGCAGCCAAGTGTCTCATGTGTGAAAAGGAGCACTTCCTAAACCAATGCAAGAGGTTCCGAGACCTTAACTACCACGAGAGGATAGAGTTTGTCAGTCAACGCAAACTCTGCAGAGCCTGCCTAAAGGAAGGCCACTTTGCTAAGTTCTGCCGCCGCAAAAATGAGGCTTGCAAAAAGCGTGATTGTAAGCAGTTTCACACAACACTGCTGCATCCACCCGACGAAGATGAATCAAATCCTGCTAGCAAGCCCGTAAAGGATGGTGAGAACGAGAGTTCCAAGACACCTAAGCAAGTGGTTAAAAATGGACTCATCAATCTGCCGCAGATGGAACAAAGCCTGCTACCCGTAGTACCGGTGAAGATACGAAGAAAAGGGTCTGCTGAGTTAGTTGTCACCAAGGCTTTGTTGGACACTGGCAGCACACACTCCTTTGTCACTGAAGATCTTAGAAAAAAGCTAAAGATAGAAGACTGTGAGGAGGTCGGAATTCGCACCATCACGCTCAATAAAGATCAAGGACATCAAAAAACAAAGATTGTGTCTAATCTGGAAGTGACTGACATGGACGAAATCTGCTGCATTCCACTGAGCTCACTTTACTCCTGCAAGAAACTGCCAGTTAACCATAAGGACATCCCAACTCAAGCTCATGCAGACCAGTACGCTGAATTTGAAGATGTCTACATCCCGGAAGTGAAATGCAAAGTTGGTCTATTAATTGGCAATAACAATCGAATGGTGATGCAACCGCAAGAGGTCATAAGAGAACCGTTTGGCAGCTATGCGATTCGTACACCTGTGGGATGGACATTGAATTGCGCAGGCGGTCGTTCGGATCACGTGACTAGCCTTTTTGTCAGGTCCTCATTCGACAGTCAGAACCACCCTATGTGCTCTCTCTGCACCGATATCATGGATTCCTTGGTAAACGGAAAAGAAGAGATGTCAGTCGATCAACAGCGATTCATGAAAGCCGTCAATGAATCTACCAAACAACTGGAGGATCACCATTACGAAATCGGACTCCCGATCAAGTATCCAAATCTCAAGCTACAAAACAACCGAGTTCAAGCACTGCAGAGAGCGAGTCATCTGAGGAAGAAATTCAGCAGGAATGATGGATTCTACAATGACTACAAAAGGTTCGTTAGCGACATGATAGACCAAGGTTACTGTGAGAGGGTTGAGAAGCCAGGGCCCGAAGGTAGAACATGGTTCTTACCGCATCACGGAGTTTACCACCCTGAAAAGCCAGGTAAGATCAGAGTGGTTTTCGACTGCTCAGCTCAGTTTAATGGGGTTAGTTTAAATGGTAACTTATTGCAGGGACCGGACCTCACAAATAGCTTACTGGGCGTTTTGATGAGATTTAGAAGGGAGCTAGTGGCAGTTCAGGCTGACATCAAGGCCATGTTCCATCAGGTAAGAATCCCGGTTGAAGATAGAGACCTGCTTCGTTTTATCTGGTGGAAAGATGGAAATATAGATGAAGAAATTGAAGAGTACAGAATGACCGTGTACCCCTTCGGAACCGTGAGTTCACCTAGCTGTGCCAATTTTGCTTTGAAGCGTGCAGCTTCCGATCACAAGCAAGAATTTGACAAGAGAACTGTGGAAACAGTGAAGCGCGACTTCTACGTTGATGACTGCTTAACTTCAGCTCCCACGGTCGAAACAGCCATTAAACTGGTACATGAGCTTCGCGATCTGTTGGATAAAGGAGGTTTTTGCTTGAACAAATGGATAAGCAGTAGTCGAGAGGTCATGGGTTCGATCCCTAAGTCAGAGTGGTCTAAGGAAGCTTTAGATTTGGATTTAGCTAGTGATGAGCTACCCACAGAAAGAGCTTTAGGCCTGCAATGGAACGTGGAAAAAGATTCATTGACATTTAAGGTTCAAAGAAGAGACAAGCCATGTACTAGAAGAGGGATTCTGTCAATGATAAACTCTGTGTTTGACCCACTGGGTTTTGGAGCAGTGGCAGTTTTACCCATAAAAGTATTGCTACAAAAACTTTGCCGTGACAAGTTGGGCTGGGATGACCCGATTCCCCCAAATGAAAAGGGGAAGTGGTTAAACTGGCTCGAGCAACTTCCTAAATTGAAGCTCTTCACATTGCCAAGATGTTTCAAGCCTCCCAAATTTGGCAATATCGTTCACGCACAACTACATCACTTCGCAGACGCATCAGAGGGAGCATATGGATCGGCCACTTACTTGAGGATGATCAACAAAAACGGTGAAATCCACTGCTCCCTCATTTTTGGAAAAGGTCGACTAGCCCCTCTGAAACCACTAACCATTCCAAGATTGGAACTATGCGCTGCAGTGGTGGCCTCCCAGAATGACTTGATGATTCGCAGAGAACTACAAATGCCAGAGTTGGAAGTCCAATCCGTTTTCTGGACAGATAGCGTGACTGTTCTATGCTACCTAAACAATGAAAGCAAGTGCTTCCACACCTTCGTGGCCAATCGAATTCAGAGAATCAAGAACGTGTGTGACCCCTCACAGTGGCATTATGTTCCCTCCAAAGATAACCCAGCCGATCTACTTACACGTGGACTGACCATCGACGAATTTTTAAAATGTAATCGGTGGAAAATTGGACCAGCTTTTTTGTGGCAGCCACCTAATTACTGGCCTACAATTCCTCAAAATCCTACCACACCAGAGTTTACAAGCGATCCGGAAGTAAGAAGAGACCAAACCCTTATTTATGCCGTAAAGGTGCAACCAGACATCAGCCTTTTGGATGGACTATGCAGGAACTACTCAAGCTGGCATAAAATAAAGCGAGTTTGCGCTCAGGTGATTCGTTGCAAAAACATTTGGCTTGGTCGATCGCATTTAAATGTGAAGGATCTTCTGAGTCTTGAAGAGATTCAGGAGGCGGAGTACCTAATTTTCCGACACTTGCAGCGGCGATACTATGGAAAAGAGATCGAGAAGTTGCAAAGAGGTGAACAAATTTCATCTTCAAGCTCATTGCGCAATTTGGATCCGTACTTGGAACATGGAATGCTAAGAGTTGGTGGGCGACTACAAAAGTCAAGTCTTCCACATGACAACAAGCATCAGATCATTCTGCCTAAGTGTTATGAGAGTGAGCTTATGATCAGAGAGCAACACGAAAGACTAGGCCACACGGGACGCCTACACGTCATTGCTAAGCTAAGGGAAAGGTTTTGGATAGTAAGTGTTAACTCTGTGGCGCGCTCTGTGCTGTCCAAGTGCGTAAAGTGTCGCAAGATTCGAGGACAGGCACTTACACAAAAAATGGCTAATTTACCCGAGGAAAGACTTATTCCTGATAAACCTCCCTTCTCCTGTGTTGGAGTGGATTTTTTTGGAACATTTTTGGTGAGGCAGGGCCGATCTAAACTAAAGAGGTATGGAGTACTGTTTACCTGCTTCACCACCAGGGCAGTGCACATTGAAGTGGCATATAGCCTGGAAACCAGCTCGTTCATTCAAAGCCTGAGACGTTTCATTGCACGCAGAGGCCAGGTCGCGGAACTTTGGTCTGACAACGGGACTAATTTCGTGGGGGCCCAACGGGAACTTACCCAAGCCATTGATGATTGGAATCAAGCCCAGATAAATGATTTCCTTTTGCAACGCAACATCAAATGGAAGTTTAATGTGCCCAGAGCATCTCACCATGGTGGTGTTTGGGAGCGACTCATTCGCTCTACTCGAAAAATTTTGACTGGCATATGCAACGAACAAATTTTAACTGACGAGAGTTTACTCACCCTCTTGTGCGAGGTCGAAGGCATAATAAACAGTCGACCTCTCACCACTTTAACGGATGACCCTCGAGACTTAAATGTATTAACAGCTAATCATTTGCTCCTCTTAAAGGAACAAGTTTCCCTACCTCCTGGTAACTTTTCAGAAAAGGACAATTTTGCTAGGAGACGTTGGAGACAAGTGCAGTATCTTGCAGATATATTTTGGAAACGTTGGACTAGAGAATATTTGCCATTGTTGCAAAAGCGCTCTAAGTGGGTCAACACTTCACGCAATGTCACAAATGGGGACATAGTTCTTATAATGGATAACTCACCTCGTAGCTCTTGGGTCATGGGCCGAGTAATCGAAACCTTTCCAGACAAACAGGGTCTGATTAGAAGCGCCAAAATACAAACCCAGTTTTCTGTGTGTGTTCGTCCAATTTCTAAGATGTGCGCATTGCTTGAATGTGATAGTGTATGATTCTTATGTAAATTAAATTGTATTTTTGGTGTACATTTTTGCGCCTTTGTGTTAAGCCTTGTGACCCCTCATCGGCTTAAGGGGGGCGGTGTGTCACGGATCGAACATTTCTTAAATTTTTATTTTGGCAAATGTGCTGTTTGCTCGAATTCAATGCTTGATTTTCACTCTGCTGGAGACCTTTAGTTTATGTGGTCCAAAACTGTCTGCCAGCTGTTGGATATTTGTTTTTAACTATAAAGAAAAACCGAATGTGCTAATTAACTATTTCGCCGTTTGTCTGTTCGCTTTGTTTTAGGAGTATTTATTTGCACAAAGACGAACCCCCGTAACTGCCTTCATCAAATTTGGACATACGTAACAATTGAATGCTTTGTTCTGCCACCAGACAATCTAATCGTGTCTTTACTTTTCGCTCTACGCACCACTTAATTTCGAAACTGTGATCCTACTGTTTAACTTGCGAAATGTGACAATTGGAATCTATAGAACAAGATCTGAGAAATTCCGGCTTGATTATTCTAGAAAATTTACTACACGTGGCCTGTATCGTGAATTTTGATTGGCTGTTGCTACCGTATATAAGGCCTAAGAGCGTAGTTCTTCGGTTCTGTAAAAAGTTTGAACCAGAGGAAATAACAGTGTTTTGCTGCTGACGACAATCTTGAAAATTAATAATTTGCGTGGGACCTCAAATAGTTCAGTAAGTTTGTATGTATCTTGCATGTACTTAGTAAGTTTGAATGTGAATTGTTGGCTTGCGACGTAGTATTTGTAAATTTTCCATCACAACATATGTTACACCGTCGCAACGCCGTTTTTGATCTTCGAATTTGCATCGAAATCCCTATTTTTAATATGTTTACATTATGAAGTTAGTTAAGTGTTTATCGTAGCTGTTTGTTTACACTTGCATTGTGTTTTAGAAAACCTGTCGCCCTATCAAATATACCATGTGGTCATTTTGGATATCGGAGCTGTAATAAAATTTCGTATCTCAACATCATCACTTTGTGGACACTTGATTTAGCGACTGAGTTTGCGGCTATTTGTCGTGAATTTCCCATATCCCAAACCATATAGCCTGAGCAGCAGCTATAGCTAAGGTCTGCGTAATTTACCAGTAGTAATTACCTCAACATGAAACTGAATACACTAAGTTTGGCAAAATTAAATTAAACAATATGGATGAATTAACCAAGATAATTTAAGTTTAAATTAAATTGTGGCTCAGCGTACAGGTGCATAAAATACAGGTAATCGCAATATACTTAACCGACACAATTAACTTGCAACAATCAGGCAATTTGTTTAGGTATTCTCAATTTTACATGAAGTGGATTAAATAGAATTCCCATACAGTAACAGAAGTTTTATGTCATAAGCACTTCCTCACCGGTATACAGATAGATCTAGGTGTAAACTGTGGCAATCACGCACCGGTAGGCTATATCAATGTAAATCTACATACCCTAATTTCAACACCTCTCTAAATGAGAAGTTCAGAAAATTAATTGCCATCTTCAGTCCAATCAGTATTCCACACCTTAACTGCTTGGTTTAACTCTTACATCTTAACACTGTGGTAAGCTCCATGCTTTGCTACCGATTGCAACTTGTTGCGCAACCAGTATATTCAACATTAAAGCAAGATAATATAGTATACCGGTATTTATCTATGATTGAAAGATGTTGTTGCAATATAATGGGTGCAAAAAATGACGGAATACTGCAAATAGGAATTAGGAGAGTGCATTGCTAGCCCTTTGCAATATTACAAATGAATATAATTGTGCAACTTTTTTTAGTTGTAGTAGTTGGCAATTTATTTCGCTTTTAATTTCACAACACAAAAAGCTCAACAATTGGAAAAAAGCAACGAGTAAAAAAGAAATGCAGGCGCCCAAACGAATTGACGTTAAACACACCCAAATTATTGTGAGTTACATTAAATAGGTTTAAGATAGGGGCATGGTCGCTGCACCTGTGAAGACATTAACTATAACTGCTGAAAAAAAACAAAAAAAAACTTAAAAAGCAATTTTTCAAACAATTAAAATAATGCACTATGTAAAAATGCCTGATAACATCTAAAAAAACCATTTTTTTGTGCCAAACTGTTGTTTTCCTAAGGAGGCGGGATAGAAGTTAGTAGGCCTACCCCTTGCCCAAGAAAGACCTGGGAGCAAGGACAGTTAAAGAGCAAGCTTCATTAAGACTCTAGGCAAGATCCAGTTGCCGGATGCTGTTTTATCTGCTGTCCTCTCCTTACTTCAGCACGATAATAAGTATATACAGTTTATTACTTATGAGCTATATACATCCAGCTTCAGTAATCTCGAACAAAGAATAAAGAGATACGCACATGTAGCAGCGTCATGACAACAATCTAGCAACACTATGCGTCGCTATAGAGTGGTTAACAATGGCTTAGGAGGGGAGTGCTAAATCCATATGTTACATCCCCTTTTAACAAAGCAGGCATCAGGCATGTTTGAATCAAACGTAATCGTTTAATTTTCGAGGATGGGTAATACGACGACCAAAACACGATGTTCTAATATGAGGCGTAGTTGTACAAACAAAGTTTTGGGAATTATTACACACAGCATTAGTATAGTGATCAGCATCATCGACACATTGAGTATTACTGTCAAAATTAGTAGTAGGGTTAGCTTTAAAGAGATGACGTCTGTTTCGTCGAACTAGACCATATTTGCTTTGCACCACATATGAACGAGGGTTAGCATCACGATCTACAATAACGGCTTGATCTCTGCGATTACGCTGTTTGCAATACACTTTTTCCCCTTTTTTGAAAGGTGATAAGGGCTTAGTGCCTCGATTGTAATAATATTGTTGGCGAGACTGTACAGCGCTAAGAGAATCAGTAATATCAACAACACAAGGTTCAAGCAACTTACAAGCACAAGGAAATTTGCTGCGCAATCGCTTACTCATTAATATTTGAGCAGGAGAATACGGTAAACCAGATACAGGAGTATTGCGAAACTCAAGCAATGACAAATAGGGATTTTTGTTTTCATAGTCAGCTTTTTTGAGAATACGTTTCAGCGTTTGAATAGTACGTTCAACTTGGCCATTGCTTTGGGGGTAATTAGGACTAGACGTTGTGGTTGTAAAACCCCATTCGTGAGAGAACGTCGAAAATTCTTGGCTTTGAAATGGCATGTTATCGGACGTTACCTCATTAGGAATACCAAATCGTGCAAAAACACATTTTAAATGTTCAACTACAGTTTTCGCGGTTTTGTCTGGCAAAACAATCATTTCAGGAAATTTAGAAAAATAATCAACAACAACCAAATAATCGACATTTTTAAAAGTCATAATGTCAACATCAACTTTATAAAAGCGAGCATTCGGTATTTCATGTGAAATTAACGGTTCTCGTTGATGCTCATTTTGAAACTTAGAGCAAACATTACATGCACTTACTAGCGATTCAATGTCGTGTGACATGCGTGGCCAATACAGCAATTCACGCGCACGCGCCTTACACTTTTCAATGCCAAAATGACTTTTATGAATAAGCGTAAGCATTTCAGCTTGCAATTCAAAAGGAGCGACAATACGAGAATTGGTGAAAATAATGCCTTCGGAAAAGTGAAGCGTATCGCGAATATGCCAGTATTTTCTGACATTGGCCGGAACATTTCGTTGGGCTTTCGGCCATCCATTTTTACAGTATTTCACGACTGTCTGTAGTGTCGAATCACGGGCAGTGGCTTCTCGAAATTCGTCTAGTTTTGAAGTGGTAATCGGCAAGTGTTTAATTATGGAATGAACAACATAATCAATTTCTTGATCTTCATGATCAGCATTTTGAATAGGTAGATAAGCTCGGGATAGCGTGTCAGCTAAATACATGAATTTACCAGGAACATAGTGAACATGCAAATCATACGGTTGCAGATTCAACATCATTCTCTGCAATCTGGGTGGAACTTTGTCCATTGTCTTCTTCATGATTGTCTCCAGTGGCTTGTGATCATTCTCAATCACCACGTGCTCTTTGCCGTAAATGTATTGGTGGAATTTTCGAACCGCAAAGACAATTGACAGCATTTCTTTTTCTATCTGAGCGTAATTAAGTTAGGCTTTGCTCAAAGCTCTGGATGCATACGCAATCGGTTTTCCTTGTTGCAGAATACATGCTCCCAAGCCAGACTGAGAAGCATCGCATTGAATAGTCACTGGCTTGTGAACGTCTTAAAAAGAAAGTGTGGAAGGATGGGCTAGAGCGGTTTTGAGCTGCTGCAGCGCTGTATCATGCGACTTGGTCCACTTCCAATCAGCATTTTTCTTCAGCAGTTCTCTGAGAGGAGCAGTAATAGTACACTCATTGGGTATACATTGTGAGAGGTATTTGGACATACCTAGCAGTCGTTGAAGAGAAGATACATCTGTTGGTGGAGGCATGTCAACTATAGCTACAATTTTTTGTTCATCTGGTTGCAGCCCATTCGCGGTAACAACGTCACCCATGTATGTGACTGTAGGTACCTTGAATTGAATCTTGTTTTTGTTGAATTTTACTCCTTTCTCACGAGCTCTTTGCGGAACAGTTCGAAGGATTCTGTCATGTTCTTGTTCATCTCGAGCTGCAATAATTAGATCATCAGCGATAACGTAGACGCCATTAATCTCTCCAAACGTCTCTTCATTCCGTTTTTGCATAATTTCACTGGCAGATGATATACCAAAAGGCATTCGTAAAAATCGCTTGCGTCCCCATGGAGTATGAAATGAAGTTAATAATGATGACTCGGGTGTGAGTTTCACGTGCCAATACGCATCTTTCATGTCAATTACAGTAAACAAAGTGTTGCCACTGAGTTGTGATTGAACATCACTAGGGGTAGGAATACTGTAGTGCTCACGTAAAATTACAGCATTAAGGGGCTTAGAATCAAGGCAAATACGCAATTGGCCGTTCTTTTTTTCTACCACGACGATGTTATGAACCCAGTCAGTAGGTTCGTCTACATCAGCAATTATACAATTGTCGGTCAAGGTTTGCAAATATTTTTTTAATTTTGGTTGTAACGCATAGGGCACTTTGTGAGGTGGTTGTACAACACCTTGAACATTTGGCTTAATCGCAATATGATATTCTTTTTCATACACCATAACCAGTAAACAAGTCAGCATAGTCATCACAAATGTTTGAAAAGAGTAGGGGTGAATTAAATTTGGTATCACTACATGAATTTACTCTTTTGAGAAGATTTAAATCAAAACAAGCACGTTCTCCAAGAATAGCATGATTAATAGTATCACACTCATAAAAAGTTAGATTATGACACATTTCAGTTTTATCAAAGCATTTCAACTCAACTTTACCACACGGTTGGACCATATTATGTCCAAAACCAGTTAAAGTAACATTAGCATGACTAAGTTTTAAACGCATTTTATCAAAAAACGTTTTCGGTAACACATTTACCTCTGCACCGGTATCAAGAGTATAAGCAATTGTATACTTCACAGAGTCATTGTCTTCAACAATCAAGTGTTCAGATATTCTCGACTTCAAAGTAGATGAGGAAAGGAAGCCAATCTTGAGGAATTGTTCATCACCTGGGTAATCAGAGTCGGTTTCAACGTGACACATTTTCTTTGGCTCATATGATCGACAAACGTTTGCAAAATAATTTCGTTTGCCAGATTTTTTGCAAACTTTTCCATATGCAGGACACTGCCTACGAGCATGTTGTTGACCACAATATTGACAATCGATTGGCTGTCTAGAATTATGCAGCCTATTGGATCTATGCATTGGTTTAGAAGATGAGGCTACAGTATTTACTACGCAAGAAGAGTCTATGGTGCGTTTTCGAATTTTGCTGGCTTCAGCATCCAGGCATATGTCAATTGCTTTTTCCAGTGTGATTCTAGGATCAAGTAAAAGCTTGTCTCTGACTAATTGGTCTTGATGTCCAAAAACTACTTGCATACATATGAAACAGTTTTCTAATTCTCCGAGATCGCATTTTTTTGCTTCAGTTCTCAATGAATTTATGAAACATCCAAAGGATTCTCCAGGGAGCTGCCTTCTTTGTAAGAACAGATGGGTATCATAAAGGATGTTCTTTTTTGGCTCACATAAAGATCTAAATTTGCTCAAGACAGTTTCGATATTGTCTGTTTTGTCCTGACCTACTTCTGTACAGTGAAACTTGTCAAATCGATCTGCAGCACCTTCTACAGCACAGTGAAGTAATATAGCAACTTGGGTTAATCCCTTTTTCTTATGCAATTCTGCTGCCTCATAGTATGTACGAAACAGTCTTTCCCACCTTCTCCAGCTATCAGCAAGATTCTTTGTATTAAAATTCATCGGTTTGGGTGGTTCCAACGACCCCATTTCGTATTCGAGATGACACGCCTTTTTACAAATAAAGATTAGGCTTACAGGCAATTCACGATGCTTTTGCTATTAAGACCACCGTTCTATGCTTTTGGACAGTCTTATTCGAATGCCCTGTCTGACACCATGTTTTATCTGCTGTCCTCTCCTTACTTCAGCACGATAATAAGTATATACAGTTTATTACTTATGAGCTATATACATCCAGCTTCAGTAATCTCGAACAAAGAATAAAGAGAGACGCACATGTAGCAGCGTCATGACAACAATCTAGCAACACTATGCGTCGCTATAGAGTGGTTAACAATGGCTTAGGAGGGGAGGGCTAAATCCATATGTTACAGATGCAGTTGTGGTCTTACTGTCCAAGACCACTCAATTTGCGGATAAGTAGCTTCGTAGCATCATCATTGCCTTTAAATTTTTTACCTTATCTAAATCACTTGGTTTTGAATAATTTAAATAAAGCACTGGCAGTGTCCTTGACTATTAATTCAAATGAAAGTTAATCATTTAATCAAATGAATTGATTAAAGTTTGATGCCTATTTTGCAAATCAATTTTCTTCTTCTTTTTCAGGAAAACATTATGATGGGCAGTTGTCGCCTACACTTGCACTTGCACTCATCGCTCTATTTAATCGGTAGGAGTTTGAAGATAGTTGGCAGATTCCGAAAAAGAGGGACAGCAAATACCTATATCTTTCACTTCTTATTTTATCTTGCGGGTTCGTTTTAAAATTAGATTTTTAAGCTCTCGAAAGTAGAAGGTTATCAGTCGTTAAAACCTAATGTGACCATACGTCCTCTTTTTGGAGGACATGTCCTCGTTTTTGCTAAAAAGTAATTGGTCCTCCGAGGATGTTTTAAATGCCTTTTTTGTCCTCCTTTTTAATAAAAACTAATTTGGTCATCCAAAGTCGTTCAAAAATTTTCTTTTTACGTTTACCCTGTGATTACAAAATTATGTCACTGCATATTAGTTCAAATGATAATAAGTTTAACTGGTAAGGAATGATAAAAGGGAGTTTCCTAACCGTCTACCTCAGACTGACTGTTTCTTTAGGTTTGAAAGAGTAAGATTACATGGAAAACGGTACAAATACTGGTAAGTTTCCAAACTGCATTTCTTGTATTTTACGCAGCAGAGATACGGAGATAAATTTTGCTTTGTTGTTCTGGACGACTGACCTAATTTCAAAGAAATCATTTCGGTACACATTCATTTTAGTTTAAAAAATCAAACAATATTTTTAGTTAAACTGTTTATAAATATCATTGCTGTGATTTTTGAAAAATAAAACAAAAAGCTAAAAAATAAACGCGGTATGCCAATAAGAAAATTAAGTTTACTGAAGAACTTCAACAGAAGTATCCATTTTTTAGAAAAGGACGAGATGAGTTCGAAGCAGAATGCATTACTTGTGGCTACGGAACTTTTGCTTCTGCAGCAAATAAAGGCAAACTTCGCCCAGATATGCATGTAGACAATTCAAAGCATAAAAAAGCTGTCCAATTTACATTTTTTTGTTCATTGGCATAATAAATTTAAAAAATAAACTGCTGTATTTGTACTAATTATCAAAATATAATTATGAAAAGCGGTCAGTGTCAAACAAATGTCCAGAAAAATTTTCCCAGTCTTGCAGAACAACTTGTAGGACTGATAATAATTATTATCAAAAAATGTCCTCCTTTTTGGTATTGAAAATATGGTCACCCTATTAAAACCTCATAGGCCTACGATAATTAGCCACCGATTTATAATAAATTCTAAAAAACGTGTTACAGAATCAGCTTCATAATAATTAAAAAATTTTTAATGTGCGGTTGCTAAACCGAACTCACACCTTTTAACTCTCGTACGCTTTTTATTGGTTTCTTTGTTTGGTATATGGTAACTTAGAGGTTGAAATGCGATTCTCGAAAGTTTTGTCTAAAACCGGGCGAGGTTTGCATTTGAATAGCCAGACTCTCGCTCCAAATAAATAAATAACTTTTTTTCTAAGTTGAAGTAGTCTGTATTTGTTTTTGGTACACGAAAGTTACTTTCTGTTGCTGCACTATGTTCAATCAATTTGGTTTTATAAAGAAAATCCTCAGCAAATTTTTGCCCTTCCCATAGGAAGATTGCATATGACGTCACACATTTCGCGCCAACAAAAGTGGCTGACCAAAAGCTGTAATTTATACTGCAAAGGTATAGGGCCAACACCAACTTTTGAGATTATTTTGAAAACTAATGAGAAATTATTTTAAAATTGGAATGAATTATTTGCTAGTTGGATCCTCGGAAACAAATAAATTTAATCAAAAGCAATTTGGTTGAGATTAGGTCTTTCAGTTGGCTAATCTAAGCTTAGTACTGTGTGCCAATTTAAAAAAATTACCCCTAGGAAAAGTGCTATCTAAATACCATTTGCTCCTCAGTTAAAAATAAACTTATACCAATTAGATACTCGTCGGTACATTAGCAAATACAACCACTATTTGATCATCACTACCGGTACCGTAAGCTTGCTTGTTGTGTCCTTGGACAAGGTACTTATAACGAAACGCCTCCATTTTTATGTGGCAAACAGGTGGTGGGGCCGAGAAGTCTACCCGTTGTGGTGGCCCAGTCTGATGAAAGACATGTAAACAGAGCAGGAGCTCATACGCATGAATAAATAAATCGGTACCGTATGTATTTTAATTACGCTTGTTTCAGCAGCCTAGGCAATAGCCCAAAAAATTGTTTAAGAAGTAGTCTAAGTCACAGATTTACATCTGATATATCAATACTCAAATCTGCAAGCACTATTGACAAAAAGTTTCAAAAAATTACTACTCATTTTATCCATCAATATCGAATCAAACATATGACAAACGATAGAGAAGTCTATCCTGTGATTTAGGCTGCAGTATAATTTAAGTTTTCAACTTTTCAGCATGCTTATGCAACTGAATGTAGTGTATAAGTTTCACATTATAATTAACCTAAACTCAGCATTCCCAAACACGCTAATTAATCGAACATGAAACACTCACGGAAGCTGGTTACAATTAAGCCTGCATGTTTAGCCCATAAAATTAGCCCAACTAGTAGCAATAACAAACAAATCTTAGCATCTCTTACCTTACTTTGACTTCAGATTCATTTCTTAACATGAGTAAAACAAGATATTTTACGTTCATTTAACAACTGTCACGTTTATCCATTTGATTTGCAAAAATCAAAATTTTACCTCGGCTGCTGTCGTGAATGAAGGACGAAAACCCAGAGTATCTCTTGGACTCTTATAGAGAGGTTTTCGTTGTTTGAAGACTCTGTATCAAACCATTTGATAAACACTGAAGATAATTTGATAATTTTAAGCGTTACAGATAAATTTGTTCCATAACATTGGGCCTATGAATTTCAGTTTTATTCTGCAATATTGAGAGCACAATTTGTACTTGGATCAAATTTGGAGATTGGTTTTCTCGCTGAGAAAGCTAGAAACAAAGATGTTTGAAAAAACTGGGGAAAGAGATTTAATAAATCAATTAATTATTTTATTTTTGCCCAAATGAGCGTAAAAAGAAAATAAACTTTAACATCAGCGAACAAAAAAGGAGACGATGGCAAAACGATATACATTAAAACATGCGCATGAAAGGAATTTTGATTAAGTTTGAATTTGATATTGATTAAGTTTCACCAGTTGTAGTACATCTAGAACTAATTATATTTATGCATAAACGTAGAAATTTCAAGTTGCCTAGACTGTAGTATTGTTAGCAGATTGTGCTGTTTGAAAACAATAATGTTTTCTCCTTCTTATTAATAATCAAATTTGTTGCTGAGATTAGAACTTTTCTAACTTTTGAAACACAGTTATGTTGCCATGGACACAAAAATATTACGCAGCATTACACATATCTCAATAAGATAGGCTCACCATATGTCCCGTTTTAGCCGGGACAATCCCGTTTTTTAGGCTTTGTCCTGGTCAGTCGATAGTAAGTCCCGATTTTTCATTCAGTTAGCCAGCATACCTAGACCTACGATATTTAAACGTATGTCCCGGTAAGCAAAGGATTATGACAACAAACTCTAGCTCGATGGCAATTTGGGCCGGAAGTAACAAAAAAGCGGCGGCAAAGCGGGTGAAGATCTTTTTTTCTTTTGGAGGACACCCCCATTTTGGGTGGAATTTATTTATATGCAGTAGAATTAAGGTAAATTCTCCCAAAATGGAGATGTGCTCCAGAAAAAGAAAAAAAAGGTCATCACCTGTATTGCTGCCGTAAAATGTGTCCGGATTTTGGCTCGTCACCAATACTCAGGCTTGTTGTCCGGAAGTATTCCGTTTTTAATTACAAAAATATGGTAAGTCTACAATAAGTGTATGTTGTAAAGTTAGCAATAAACTTTTATCGAGATACGTTTTACTTTGTTGATTATATTGTAGCTCCATATACATTTTTGCAGCAGCCACCCTATATGTGATTTCCATGAAAGATGTTTATTGATGACTAGCAGATTTCCCCGTCGTTGATCGGGTAAAATGTAAAGACTGATTAAATTTTTACATTGAATAACCATATGTTAACTCTTTCAATCCCGCGCGGGTATAATTACCGGTAAGCGATCTTAATGCGTGTGCTCCCGCGACGGTATATATACCGGCAATAACAGAAATGGCGGAAATGCGCGCAATTGTTTGCGTACATCTCGTTCAAGCCAAAACCTTTATATTTAAACCTTTCTAACATTCTGTTTGTGGTTTGTAATTGAATTTTTACATTGGATAACCATATTTTAATTTAGGTTGAATAAATATAGGCTCGTAGCCCCCCATAGACGTGTAGCGACATTTCTGTCCCCAGTCAATTATTGAAAATAATTAATTAAAATTAAATAAAATATCGATATCATCCTAATGTTTAGTTTTTCTAAAATCAACGTGATTATTATTTCTATCTCTCTTCGAAAATAGACTTTGTGGAATATGGTGATAGTTTTAAGTAATATAGTAACTGATGTTTAGAATGTTGTGTTATGTCCCTGTAGAGGTGTCAGGTATGGGCTTTCTGACGGAAAAAGGAGAATTCACAGCGAACATGAACTCACGACGAGAGAATCTATTTTGAAACTAATTTGAAACTCTACAGACGTATATAAAGACTGATTAAATTTTTACATTGAATAACCATATTTTAATGTGTTTTCATGATTTTTATTTCATCGTACAACAGTACAAATAGGCCTCTAGTAGAGCCCCATAGGCTCGTAGCCCCCCATAGACGATTCTGATCGAAATCAAAATACCGTAAAATAAAAATCATGACAACACATTAAAATATGGTTATTCAATGTAAAAAGTTAATCAGTCTTTAGATTTTACCCGATAATGCTAGTGACGGGTAAATCTGCTAGTGATCCCTAAAAGTACAGTCTTGCTCATAACCATCAAATTTGGATTTTTATTTGTCACAAATTTTTTTCTGTTTGTGGTACCAAACAAAAACTTTAGACAACTCTAGTATTTTAATATAGGTTGAATAAATATAGGCTCGTAGCCCCCCATAGACGATTCTGATCGAAATCAAAATACCGTACTTGGCTTCCCTGGAAAAAGTTATATAAGATTCATATGTTTGTTTGTATCTAAATGTCTCCAGTTTTATTTCTAAAGCGGACAAACAGACAGACAAACTTTGAGTTTTATATAAATAGATTACAAATTTGCAAGTGTTTAATCGTTTCAGATTTTTGTTTTTGAATCGCATTGACAGCGAAGAACTCCGGTCCAACTTTATCTTTCCCAATAAGTTTTTTTATAATTCCGACTTCACTCCAAATTAACAAATTTTTATATTATGCAAGAGACAGATGAAAATATGGTAGAGTAAAGTTCCTATAGCTTTGTAATTGTGAGGACAGTTAAAGTTAAGAATTACACCGTCTTGCAAGGGAGAGTTAGTAGAATGGGAAAGAAGGGAAGAATTAGTAGATTGTTTTGCAAAAATGGGTTGTCATCAAAACTGCTGGTTCCAAACACATGAAACTTGAAGCGATTGATCGCTATCGCCAAATGATGTTGTAGCGCAGGGGTGTCAAACTCGCGGCCCTCGCATCCTATCAGTGTGGCCCGTGAGACGATTCTGAAATTACTAATGAATTTCGGCAGTATTGCAACGGATCATAATCGAACAAACGTTTGAAGCCCAGATCACAGGCCACACTTGAGAGGTACAAATTTTTGTCATTTGGAGATAACTTTACTGATGCTGGAAAGGTTATGACCTTTTCTTTTTGTAGATCTATCTTACTTCGCGCTACGTTACAGAGATCGCTGCCCAGAGAAGTGGTGATTTCCAAATCCAAAACTTTATGTGGCCCTCGGCACGATTGCTCATATATGCAATGTGGCCCCCAGAAGCTCACGAGTTTGACACCCCTGTTGTAGCGGATTAGTTGGTCTTCAAGTGCTTCTGGTCAGAGATCACTATTGCCAGAGAAGCATTTGCGCTACATATATATAAAAGTTTCTCTCACCTCCTCGTCCAGTTGCGGCCTAATTGATTCTTTCACAGCGAGGTGACTTGAGAAATATCAAAAAAAGAATTATCGCTATCCAAAATGACTTAACGTCTAAAAACAATTACAATTCGCTAGCACTTTCTTGATCTACACCAGTGTTTCCCAAACTGTGTGCCGCGGCACACTGATGTGTCGTGGAAGATTTGCAGGTGTGCCGCGAGTATTTTTAAAGTGCTTTATGTTGATACAAATTTTTCGCAAAAATTGAGAAAATGCTGCCATGAAGCAATGGTCGACCTCTGCCGTAAGCCGCGGGTGGCATTATAGGTGTCGTCGATAGAGATGATGACCTTTTTTTTGGAGATCAGCGCGCTTTCGGGTTCCATCACTCAATTTCCCGAAATCGTTGCCCAGAGAGATCATGATCCTCCCCCAAGAAAAGATCAGCACCATTCTCGCCATTGTCTGCAATGCCACTTGACATCAATTGGAATAGATTTAAGTGGCTGGTGTGCCGCAAAATTAGTTTAACTGATTTCCTCGCCGGCAGACGAAAAACTTTGGAAACCACTGATCTACACTCTTTTTCCCTCTCTCTGCCGTCACATGTTGGCTAGAACATCGCGTGATCTAGTCTACTATGACGTCACAATACTTACAATGACACGATAAGTAGCATAGGTCTTTGACTTAATGCTACAATGTCACCAATGCATATGACATCCCATGATCAGAATGAGTTCCATAGCCAAATCATTTTTGTAAATTTATGTCCTTTTTAGCAAAAACTATTTGAGATCCAAGTTTTCAGACAGCACCTAAACAATTCAAACACTGGCTGAAAGTTTTCAATGATTTTGGTGCCGGATGCTTCCGTCAAGCAGCAGGTCAAGATGGGCAACTTGAATTTGACTAGCTTCACGTCGTATTTACTTGCGTCAGCGCTGACGTATTTGAGTTTGTGGAAGGTGGTGAAATCTGCGATGCCGCTTGTTGAAGTCGGTTCACATCAAAACGCCAGATGTGATTTTTGCCAGATATGTATTTGCCACCCGTCAGCAAAAACAGGGAGAAATTTGCGAAATTTTTTCAGTTGCGAAATTAAATCTTGTGGATGTTGCTAAACCGATGTTCATGTCCATAAACGAAGGTACAATGCTACGAGATTAAGTTTGTTTGATGATTTGTGTAGTGACGCGATATCTGGGCTAGACTTTCAAAGCCAATACCAACGTTTAATTTTTCGACTCGATGGTGAATGCCCTGATTTCGTTGTCACCAATGATAAAGTTTGCTCTGCAGCTGCTCATGTCGCAATAGAAGTGCCAATTTCGAACTTGTCGAGAGGGTATCGACCGATCGCCATATTCTTGAAGGAGCAATTTCAAAGATCGAAAGTTTATTCAGAATTATGCTGACCAACTGCTTAAAGAGGTATAAATCAGCCCAGTTTCTACCCATGCCGAGACCAAGTAGTCATTAAAATAGATGAAGGTAATTGACACAAGAAACGTTATGTGTGGATTACCCCCAGACCATTAATATATACATGGAGTTGGACGCCTACCCCCTCCCTTACTTTGACAACATGATAAATGACTCAGCACAATACCATATTTTCTCAACTTTTGTCTTACGCAGTGCCTATCACCAAATCAAAATTGTCGTTTCTGAACATAAATTTATTGCTTTCAAAGCCAATGGCAAAAATACAAATTTACGCAAATTCCTTGTGGTGAAGCTATTGCGTTTCAACGAAAAACAACTGAATTTATTGAAGAACGGTTAAGAGACACATTTCCCTACTTAGATAACGTCAATGTTGCCTGGCCTACCAAAGAGGAAGTAGGAAGCGGCCAATGTAGAAGCAGATCTAGAAGTTGCATCAAAGTCATTCAAGCTATTAAAAGAAGAGTTGAATCATTCTGCTTTGCATTCGATTGACGAATCGATGCCATTTGTCGTGGAATGCAACACTTCGGATTCAGCCATCTCAACAACACTAAACCAAGGAAGGTGCCCTGTGGCATTTTTCTCACGCTCATTGCAAGGTAGTGAGTTACACTATCCCGCTGTAGAAAAAGAAGCTACCGCCATCATCGAGTTGATTCGTAAATGGGCCCATTTATTGAACAGGTAAACTTTTACACTCATCACTGATCAACGATCGGTTGCTTTTATGCTTGAGAATCGACGTAGGACCAAGATCAAAAACAGCGAAGTACAATACTAGAAAATCAAATTGGCATCATTTTCCTACCCTACAAAATACCGACATGGCAAGCAAAATATGAGGCAGGATACCTTCTTAAAAACGTTTTGTTCACAATTGCATTGTCATCATCATTAGAAGAATTGCACAATAGCCTCTGCTATACAATTTATCATACTATTCATTCCAAACTTATATGTTTGCTTCATGCTAAAACTCATCCGAAATTAAAGAACGTAAGTAAACTGTTAGTTTGCTTTGCATATGCGCAGTGACGTCTATAGTAGTTTGAAAAGTCTCACCAAAGTTTGAAAAGTTTAAGAAGTCTCACCTGTGACAAGTTTGAAAAGTCTCATTAAAAATTAAAAAAAATTGGTTTACTATTAAAAATCAGCCTCAAGCATTAGATCTGCCTTACCAAAGCCTTCAATCATTAGTGGTAAAGTCAAGTCTTTGTGTCTACAGCTTCAAGCCGTAGTCTTAAAATGTTTTTGGCTATGAAGCTAAAGGCTTCGGCGTTGCAAACGCTCAATCGTTAACACTTCGTTATCTGAAGTAATCAAGTTCAAATTTAAATAGTTTCCTTGATTTGCTTTTTGCATGGCTGGGTTTATGCCAGTACCAAGTAACACGCGCGCAGCCAGAGGCTTTAGATCGTACAAAAATAGGCATACAATTATAAAAACGTCGTAAATGGTAGTAAATATTTGATAGGCTATTTCCGAAAATATGGATATCAATTACTTTGGCCCTACAACTTTGAAATTATGCTTAGATGCACTACATAAAATGAACTAACAAAACTCTTTGAAATCGTTGGCTGTTTAAGTTGGGAGCAAGTCCAGTTCCTATGCACCAAACAAGGCTAGTAAGTGGTAGCCAGGAACTCTAGAAAGTTTGAAAATATGGCTGCTCTGCGCAACTCCCTTTAATGGTTTTTAACACTCAATCGATTTCCTTTTAAAAAACTGTACCTCATTAACTTTTTATAACAGTTTTCACAAATATCAGTTCGGTGAAGCCGACTAAACAGGTATTCTTTAACCCGACATTACTGATGGGGACTCTGCTATTGTAATAACTTAACCGCAAGTGTTTGATTTCGGGTTAGTTTGCTCTTTGCCTGGTGGTGTTTATGCCAGGACCAAGCAACATGCGCGCAGCCTCAGGCGTAAGCTCATGCACAAATGCCTAAAGTTACGAACAAGTCGTAAGTAGCTTGCCTAATATTTAATAGCTTAATTCAGAAAATACATATAATCACTTCAGCACTCTTTTACAAGTCTGATGTTCGTTCAGTTCAAGTTGCTCCTGCATTGAATGGGTAAATGTTTGTTAAGTTTAAAAAAGCCTATGATGAAAATAGGGCAAATAGGACGTTGCAAGGGTCTCGAGAAACTCGGGAGATATGTAGTGGCTGCGCACAACCGCCCGCAAATATTTCTTTTTATCAATTGCGTTTCAAAAAGCGATAGTTTTGTTTCGGAATGGGATTTGGTTATATAGAAAACATTAAGTTTTGATTACTATTTTTACAACTATTATGGGGCGAAGGCGGCTTGGCCGGCTAAACCAAAATTGTTTACCTGGACATTACTAATGGGAAGCCCTGGCAGGCGACGCCGGCTAGTAACCTGTAAAGATGTACGGAATGATGGTTTGTTTGTTGAAGAACAGTCTTAATATATCCCTACTTCATGAAAAGACGATATACACAGGGATTGCAGGCGTGTAGATGAATACTTCTCGATCTCCTATACGTTCAACTGACCAAAGGACAAAACGGAAAAAATTTTAGCGTCAAGTCAAGTCAGTGAGCCAGCAACTGCAGACATTGAAGTATCTTTGGGGGGGGGGGGGGGGACACAGAGACCATATCCCAAATTTTTTGAACTCAATTAAGACATGAATGCATTTTAAATCAAAAAATGGTAAATATTACGTTCAAAGTTTAATCTCCGAAAAGATGTCTTTACCTATGCTTTATGCCGAAAACAAAAAAAAACTGGCAATATTTAAAAAATAGGTCTAAAATAGTAACAGATGCCTTCTAAAATTTCTCTCTAATAAAAGGTTATTAAACAAATTTTTTACTGTGGACTTTCCAAAAAACTTGGCTCCTGGCAACGCAGCTGATTGCCGATGCGGCTCTTAAACTCAAAACAGAAATAACTACCAGGCAACACTCTCTTCGCATCCTGTATCAAGCAGCGAAACCTCGCCGCAAACCTGCTCTAAATATCGGTAAGAAGTTTTAATCCTGGTTGCGAAATCCGTCGTGTGCAAACGCAAACTTTGGCAAATGGATGCCAAAAAAATTGTAAACTTCAAGCAAATATACGCCAACACACTTTACAATCATTAAATTAAGTTGTTAATGGTGGCTGTGGCAGTGCATTAATACTTTACAATGACTGCGTTGTAATGCCAGTGATAGATATTTCACAACAATCAACCTGAGGCAGATACGCACTGCATCAGCACCATCAGTAGCACTGCGTCAGTAGCAAAGCTTTCCTGTTGAATGCATGAAACGATATCATCAAAAATGCACTTCACTGTACATCTCCTGATTGCTGAGCTACTTTGGTTAGAACATTGGATCAAATGCATTACACCGACACCGCGATTGCTAGATATACTGTTGATAGGCTATTTAATGTTGTGTCTATCAAAGCATAACGATACGTCAGAGTAAAAAGCATTATCTCTGGGTTTGACATAAAGAAAAGCACCATGCTATGCCATTGTTTTTGTATTTTTGAAAAGTAACTGCGGTATATGTCGAATATTGTTTGCCACTAATCATCTTCTTGAATAGAAGTTGTAGTAACAATTGCAACATCCAATTTATTGCAAGAATCATCGCAAGTGCAGAAACACTCCGCAAATTCAGAAACCTCGGGGGCATCTATTGTCTGAAATATATATTAAAGATAAGTCACATGATTTTATTATTTTAAACAAACTCCATCAAACCGGTTTTCCTCGAGAACTTGCAAGACTTCGCAGGTAACAAAGTTTTTCATTGTAAGCGATTTCATTTTGTGCAGCTGAGAATCTGTACACGTCCAATCTCTTGTTGATTTTTAGGACAAGTTTTTCAAGGATGTCATTGGGAACCATGGACAAGTGATCAGGCGATATTGTCAACTGATTCACCTGCACGCAAATCAAGAGTCACTTGTAAATTTGGCATGGAATTATATTGTGCAGTGGTATAAGCTAATGGTTAAAACAACCGCTTTTCTTGTTGATTCGATTAAAGATTACAAAAGAGTTTTCACGTACTGCCTACTTGATGCTCAGCAATAAAGAGAATGTTGACAAAGAAATATGAAACCGAATTTTCCCAGTTGTGATTAAAACAATTATTTGTTCTGACGCTACAAATTGTTATAAGGTGCCAAATCATATTTTCATTAGAATATCAGCAACAATCACACATTAAAAAAATTGTAAAAATATAACTTATCACAGTTGTTCTTACAAATATATTCAGTTTTTGTCATTTGTTAGCAATGCAATGCGTTTGTTGTTTAGAAAAGTTTTGCCCAGGTGCAGTTCGGTGCCTGGGGTGTTTAAACCATCTTTGAGAAAAGATAGATGACACATCGTGATTACAAACAATAGTCATTTCCACGGGACATAGCGTGCCACCAGTTTTCGGATGGAAACACTTATAAATGGTTAACTACCACTAGCACTTTGTTTACTAAATCATCGAGCTAAACCCAAAAATGTCATATTACAAATACCTAAACTTACAGTTCCTGCCATTCGATTGATCGCTGAAAGTGAGAAAACAATGGCTTTGTCACCACGAATAAAAATGTTCTCAATTTGCCTTTCAACATATCTAAGTAGAAATCGAACAGAATGGAATTCACCAGTTAAAGTCACGTAAAGAAGAAGCGCTTCTGCTGCTTTGGCATAAATAGCTGGATTTTTGCTTCAGTTGCAAATGATGAAATTGTCTCAACTAAACAAAAAGCTAAATTAATTTTATCTAAATATAAAGCTAACTACAACTTACGGCATCGTCCGGTTTTCTGCAAACTTTAGTTAGGTATACATTTTTCTGTTCCAGTCAAGGAAAATAAATAACTTGCATTAGATGTTCATTAGATGTTCTAGTACACTACCAGTACTGCAAAAAGAAGCCATTGGATAAGAAAACCCAATTGCGGTAACTAAAGCATAAATGAATTTTATAACTTAATGTAATTCAAGCATAACTTCTAGTCTGTTAAAGCATTAGGTTCAAAAGTTCAGCCACAAGTTGTCCAGTCATTTCAAAACTAAACTACTCAATGGCTTCTGTGCAAATTATGTAAAACAATTGCTGCTTTATAACCTCCTACCAGACATCCAAAAATGTCAACAACTTTTAAATTTTTCTCGATTTTCATTACCGCTGACACATTAATTCTAAGTCTTTGCAAAGCAGAGATAATTTTATTGTGCTTTTTTGTGCAAACTGCTTGCCCAATCTGTGCTCGTTCACGTTTCACTATTAGTATATCAACTAACGTGCTAGATGTTCTTTGTGTAAACCACCACGGTCGGTTGATTTCGTTTTGCGTCCTTAGCTTTGCATTCAGGCCATTAATTAAGCTTATTGCACCTCATAGAAGACACACACACCCACCACATTCCTTTTAACGCCAAGCAACCTATTTTATGTAGCCTTTGGTTTCAGTCAACTTGTAGATGACATAGTGAAACGAGAATATCATACATTAGAAATGGTGCTTTACACTGTTGGCCAGCGTTGCAGTGTATAGTTTACTATTCTTTGCCTCTTGGTTATACCCTCTGTGAAGTCTACCCCAGCTCAGTGACAGCACTGAGCTAGGGATGTTGATTCTATTTGAATGGAGAAAATAACGATAGAGAGTTTCAATCTGCCTAAACTGAAGAAACCAGTAATTATTCCTCAACATGAATTTATTCAATCAATTATAGCAGTCAGTTAAGTCAGATTCAGTCAACGTTGTTACCATATGGGTCAGCATTACAACAGATAGTCAGTATCAACAATATTACCATATGGGTCAGCATTAGGTCAGTATCAACATTATTACTATATAGGTCAGCATTACAGCATTAGGTCAGTATCAACATTATTACCATATAGGTCAGCATTACAGCATTAGGTCAGTATCAACATTATTACCATATAGGTCAGCATTACAGCATTAGGTCAGTTCACATTGTTAGGTCTGCTAGGATAGATAAAATACTTAGCCCTATCGTTATCCGAAACATAAGAATATTAATCTCTACAGCCTTTACAAACCCAAGTCCACACAGCGACGAGTCACGCTATCTAACAAAGGCCCACCACGCCACTTTCTTTAGCGCCTCGCCGCAGACTATCCGAAATTACAATTTGGTAAGGAGTGGATCTGGGTCAGTCTTTTTAACTCTCTGTTCTATATAACATGTTTTCCATGCATTTGAATTCATCTATGAGTTTTTTTTATCAAATTTAAATCTATTTTAACATGAAAGTGTAAAGATGCAGACCCAACAGCAACAACCTACAACATGTCTTTGGTTTTAAGCCCATGGTCTATCGCATTCTCTCACGGAAAAAGCATACCAATAAAATCTACAGCCGCAGTATTTTTTGTTCGTTAATAAATTTGCTTGTATTTGTTTAATTATAGAATATAGTTTCACCACGATTTCAAAAAATAAATAAGGTTGACATATCAGAAGAGAGCGAATGCTGCTACAAATGTGTGGCACTCAGGGCCTCCAAGAGAAATCTTTCAAGGCGGTACAAAGCCCATGTGGGGCCCCTAACACTTGCTAAATCATTTTGCAATAAAATTGAGGGAAATTAATGTCTATTAAACTTCAACAAATGCTCAGTTAATAATCATATAGAAGATTATCTTGTTAGTTTCGTCTGCAATTATAGCAACTCTTCTTTCTTTTGAATCGACCTTCTCACAGAAGAAACTTACTGAAGAGTCTGGCTTTTCACTGGCTTCTCCTAATGCTTTCGTAACAGAAAGGTTTGCAGAGTCTTCTGCCTGAAGTGTATTAGGCCCTAATAGCCCAACCTGGAAGAGTGTTTGCTGCCCTTTATTCTGCCTTGCCTCTCTTGCCACCCTTTCTTTTCGTTTCTGCCATCCTGATTTGTGAGGATACATTCTCAATGGGTTACTTTACTTTAAATCAAAAGTTTTTTTTATAAAATTTAAATGTTTGAAATTGAAAAACGTAAAGAAGAATTCAGCTAAAAGGCAGAGGTTATCAAGAGATCTTTAATCTTAACATTTAAGACGTAAATCACTTGTTTACTGTGACCACAGAGTTCAAGATTAATAAATAAGTAGGCCTATAATACTTGTAACAGTTGTTTAATGGTGAATGAATCATTGTTGTAATATTATTAAAACATTTTTTTAAGCGACGATCTCAGCCATAGATCTAGCTTACAAATATACAATGAAATTCTGTACATTAGCTTGGCCTGAAATGAACACACTTACCTACCGGTCGTAAGATTTAGGCCTAGGCCTGTTTGTCTACCCTCAGTATGAGAGCTAGCACAGTTAATATGTCAGTCTGTTTGGCAGGCTAGTGGCTACTGTTTGTCTATAATAAGCAGTAATCAATCCATACCAGGAATTATAATACTGTTTAGTCGATAATATTCACATATAATGGCATAATGACAGCCGACTTTGTTGCCAAGATAGTTGCGTATTTACGCGACTCCTACATGCGTACACACGATCTTGGCCAAATGTTTAAGAGGAGTCGTGGGCCCCTCCTTGGCTCTCGGGCCCTGGAACAATGTACCTGCTGGACCCCCCTCTCATAGGCCCTGGTGGCACTTTTGCTTTTTCATGGAAAAAAAGAGCGGTGTTTCTACTTTAACTGGTCATGCAGTTCCTTTTGTCTCAATTTGTTCAGTCTTTAGCAGCAGAAACTTGAGTTAATTTCACGTTCAAAAACTTCTCTTTGTGCACGAATTTTGCCAATATGGCGGTTTTATTTATTGCCAAACCTTTTCTAAACCTGAGTGGACAAAGCACGACTTATTTGATCCATAAGACAGAAAAGAGCCTGGCTACTTTGTATACTAACGACCATGCCGCCTCTTAGTGCCGTTTTTTAGGAATTCGGTACTCCACGTAGTATCGCATTTTCATTTTCTTTATAGATACTAATCTGCGTCAACGTAAACCTGAGCTGGTGGGTGATGCCCAAAATGATATCATGATAGCATTCCATTGCGATTGGCAATGATGGCATTGCGTTTGTAACATCGTGACAGCAACAACGAACTTAAAATGCAAAATCAATTTAGTAACTGTTCCGCCAATCGCCATGTGGTCTTTTACAGCGATTTGACTTCATACAGCGTAGTCTCTTGAGAACGTGACGCAAAGACTTCATAAGCCATTTTTTACAAAATTGATTGATATTGTGGTAAACTAAGTGATCTCGTGTTGTTTTGTTAGGAGTTTAAGTAAATATAGCTTCAAATTAGACCCCTACAGCGAACCGAACAATTAGCCCCTACTGAGAAGTAGTAGACGTTATAACCAGGCTTCCTACGGACTACCCGTACTTCTAAAAGCCTTCCTTTGTTGTATTGTCTTTCTTTGGTCTTAGCCCTGTGGTTAAATAAGGCCACATGTTTGACTCATATATAGAACAGGTGCATCTGCTCGTATATATATAGTGACCACGTGTATTTTTGCTATTCTTGTCAAAACGTCAACGTGGCGAAACGAGTAGTAAATTTTCGTTTCGGCCTGATCACTGATTATGCTTCGGATTTCTGTTTGGGCCTGAGTGTTGGTCCCCCTGTTTAATTGTTATCTAGGCTGTGTGGTAGCCTTTATCGCCGTGAATTTTCGTTCTGCGCACGCTGGGAGGAGCTGCGCATATTTGTGAATAAAACACTGCAAGAAAGCTTCAACCGCTTCCTGTTTTTTGTTTGACGAAGCAGAAAGGATCCGTAGAGCTAATATTACTAGCTCTACAAAGCAACTCTACTGGTTCAGTGCTAATCAACGACGGTACGCTTGGCGCGGGAATCAAAGAGTTGAAACCTGGTGCTGCTGCACCATAAAATCGAAACGTAAACTGCTCGATCGAAGATTGAAGTTGTATCAACCAGCAAGAGATCAAGGCATCTTATACATTTTTGAAATTTGTGAAGTGAAGTGAACGTACGCTAGAAGACGCCAGAAGGGGCGAAGCTACACCCCTACAACGAAGGTATTGATATTTGTTGTATTTGTATAATCTCAGACTGCTCGAGACGGCTTAACTGATTCAGTCCCACAGTGCCAAACGACTTCCCTATTCCCCTAGCCTAAGCCTGCTACTCAAAAAAGAAGGTGTTCTAGTTTTAGGGATAGAAAACTACACAAACAAGAAATAAACATAACATATTTTATATCAATTTTTTCAGAATGGATTGAGGAATCATAATCTGACATTGTTCTGCATGTATATGTGATTGTTTTGAGTATGAGTCTATTTGAAGCAGAAAAAAATACTTTACACTTATAATTTTTTTTAGCATTTTTCAACTTACCAAAGGAACCTGTCAGCTATATTCCATCCAGAGTGCTTGGGTATCAGCTAATCCAAAAGAAAATTTATTTTTCAATATGTACACAAAATTTCACATGAATCCATTGGAATTTTTTTTTATGATTTTTTTTGTATGGTTGCTTCAACCGGTCATCCAGTAAGATTATGACAGAAAAAAGGCAAGATAATACACACACTATATACACACAAATATTGCTTCAATTTATATTATTGTGGAGTATGGTATTGCTCAAAGCAATCTTTAGGATGAAGAAATGGCTTTAGGATGAAGAAATGGCTTATGTAGGTCTAGATCTATTCGTAGGTCTAGATGAAGGGCCAGGTTCGTTGGTTTCACTATCTGATGATGTAGATGATCTAGATCTAGATCCAACGTCAATTTGACTAGCACTATCACCTTCTAGATCTAGTTCTAAATCGACACTTAGATTATCTACTTCTTCTTCACCCACTGAGTCAGTTTCATCACTAGATTCATCCATAATTTGGCTCAAAAAGTCTAAAGCCTTTGAAGCACACAAACGTCGAGACTGCTGTTGTTGTTCGGCCATATTGTTTTCAGTAGCAACGACGAATGATCAGTAAAAAATATCTTCACAAGATACAACAGATTATAACAAACACATGAACTGTTGATATTTCAGCTTGAAAAGGGTGCCAAAAGCCTACAGAGCTATTTGGTACATTATTGAGGTGGTTTCGAACCTTTAGTTCTTTTAGCTTCGCATAAAATGACTGAGCCGGTGTCACCGGCCCACGGGATTGAACGGTTTTCCAATGAGCCGCTCACAGCGGCTCGCGGGACTGAATCAGTTAACGCGTGTTTAGCCGAAAAATTTAAATTGTTTCTTTGCTGCCCCCTAAATTGAAAGTACTTGGCTTTCTGTGCATTTCACGTTTGTTAGATATATTACGTGTTTTGAAGTGAATTTCTTTGTGAATGATGTCGCTAGTAAGTGGCGGGCTAAAGCATGCCTCAGCGGTTGGGGGTGCATCGGGGTGTGTGACCGAGGGATCGGTTCTCCCGGGCTTGGCTAGGGCATCTGGGGAGGAGCATCAGTTACCCGGTGGTAGCATCGCTTCCACTGAGGGAGGTAAATTTGAACGTGAGGTGCGTTGTCAAAAAAGGTATCTTATTACCCGCATTGGGGAACTTGGTCAAGAGCTTTCATTGTGTACCAATAGGCGAGAAGTTTTGCTTTGCTGGGATAAGCTCGAAAATTCGGGCGAAGACGTGAGCAAATTTCATCAATTGTTAAATGATAATGGAGACACTGCTGCGTCTGCTAATGTGCAGGACAAAGTGGGGCTCACGTTTGAAAGTTTAAAGCTAAAATGTCGGGATAAGATGAACCAAATATTAGAGCAGCCCCATTCCGAGGTGCAGCCAGAGGATAGCGTGTCCAATGTAGGCACGGCCCTTTCTAGAAGTTCTGCTAATGCTTTGATTCAAATCGATTTGGAACTCCAGCGAGAGGAACTTCAAATCGAGGCTAGAAAGGCTCAAGCACGAATGCAAGCGCAAATGCAAGCCAAGCAAGCCGAATTTGAACTGAGGGATGCTAAACTCAGGGCGGAACAGCGCAGGCAAGAAATTTTGGCTACGAGCAGTTTTAGAGAGGGCTCCCGGATCAGCCACAAAAGTAGATTTTCCAGTAGGAAGTCCTACTCAGGCACGGGACCCGATGTGGCCGCCATTTTTGGACGTAACAAGAAGGTGGACAATCAGGTTGTAGCCCCTCGAACTGGAGAGACTGATGCTGGTCTCGGGGCCGCTGGTGACGCGTCACACTTAGTTGAGCCCTTGCGTGGGATTGCCTGTGGGGAAACCGCGTTGTCTGAACCTTGGGGCTCTAATGCCACTTTAAATGATTTTTCTAACCCAGCTGCTCAAACAGAAAATTGTGTAGTGCCTTCAGCTGCGACTAACCCTTTTACACAAAAGCACCCTCCTGTTCTTGGACGAGATAGTTTGTCTGCTAGTGGCGCCGGTAAATGTTCGGGGCCGCCCCGAGCGAAGGTGCCACCAGGATTCGAGTGTGACTTCGTTTAGGATTCAAGGCCGAGTGAAGTATTACCGCCACGTAGGGCTGATTGTCATGTATGTGAACGTGTGCGGGATATGAATGATGTTGTTGTGAGTCGGTTTCCGCAGCGTGGTGACGTCAGAGAGTGCGCTTTAAGCCGATATCCACCACCGGAGAAAAATCGTCAAACCTCGGTTGAATTACATGACGGCTATCAAAACAAATTGGCTAGGAATGCTAGCAATGGCAGAAATATCGGTTTCTCGCCTTCATCTGGTAATTCGAGCGCAGATCAGCAGAACTGCTTTTTTGAATATCAGAATTGTAAAACTTTTATGGATAAAGCGGCGTTGATTGGCTATGATGGCGCTAACATGCGCTTCATATTCTTTAAAAATCGTATTTATGCGTTAATGGATAGTTGTCCCTTTGAGGGGGTTCGTCTCACTCTGCTGCAAGCAGCTTGTGCTGGAACAGCTGCACAAACGATCGCTAATTTGACATCTGACACGCCTGGCTTGTCGGAAAAAGACAGAATAGAAATGTCTTTAGAAAGATTGTCACAGCGATTTGGTGTCCGTGGTGGGTTTCTCTCGGAACCTGAAATTAGGAAGTATTGCTATGGTAATAAATTGGTCTCTTCGTCCGCGAAAATGATGAAAGAGTTTAAAGATCAATTAGATCAATGTCTTCTGTATGCTAGAGCGTATAATCAGCGTGAAAAATTAGAAGGTAGTTTTGTTTTGGATTTGGCTAAAAGGCTTCCCTTTGAAGCTAAGCAAAGGTATTTAGAATTTCTTCTCAATAAATGCGGTAGCACAAGTGAGCCCACTTATCAAAGTTTGGTCGATTTTGTAAAACGTGAAGAATTGTGTAAATCCACTGATTTTGGAATAATGTTGTTGGGTGAGCCACAGAGCCATCAGGAAAACAAAAAATTTGATAAAAATAAAGCCACGTGCAGAGTAAGGCAGACCACGGCGAAATCAAACGAGTCGCACCCCTTGACAAAATCATCGGATAGTGCTCCTGTTTACCGCGCAGGTGACAGCCGGAGCCCGACAGGTGGTGGCGCGAGAAATGCACCGTTGTGAATTTATTGTTCTTTAAGTGGTAAGGATCAACACCACTGGTTGTCAAACTGTAGGGACTTTTTGCACTTAAATCCCAAAGACCGCAGGGATGTCGTGATGAAATCTGGGAAGTGCTTGAATTGCTTGCGCGATCATTTTGTGAAAGATTGCACGCGTGATAATAATTACCGTTGGTGCGGTAATGCTTGTGATAAAAAGCACTATTTTCTCCTACACGATTACTTTGTTGATTCCGGGCATAGGCCGCCTGAAACAAGTGCTGAACCCGCAGTAACTGTGCGCAGTGTCAAAATTGAGAGCGTGAAAGCGGCGTATAATCGTGTGACTGCCGCACGCGTGATGAACCCCGCGACTGGCCACTCAAAGTTGGTGTACTGCCAACATGATCCGGGGTCTCAGCTGACATTTATCGCCAGTAGCTTGGTAGAGGATCTAGGACTAGAGCCGTTTGACACCGCGTCCTTTAAGTTGGATACTCTGGTTGGCGACAAAAATACTTTGGCTAATTTGGTTAAGTTTAATATTCAGTCTATAGATACTGAAGAGCTGTTTGGTGACGTGACTGCGGCCGTTATCTCCCCTTGGGTAGATGACGTTGAAACCTTGCCGCATAAGCAGGATTTGAGCAATTTGCAACATTTTGACGGTGTAAAACTTGTTACTCTCGACAATTGTGATACTGTCGACATTATTATCGGCAATGACAATGCATTTTTAATGTGTGCGAAGGAAGAGCGCATGGGAGAAAGTCGAGGTGAGCCTCATGCTATATTCACCCCCCTGGGTTGGATGGCTTCTGGAGGAAGATCGCCCTTATATGCCAGGGCCACTAAGGTTCTTAGAGTGCAAACTTGTGTGGCTAATGACGATCTGTCGCAGTGTAAGCTTGACCTGGAAGCCAGTGATAGGGAAATTGCTGCATTGAAGGGTCAGCTTAGGGACTTGGTTGTGCAGAACGAAGCTTTGGATTTATCTCGTACTGACGAAATTGCCAAAGGTTTGGTAGAGCCAAATGTTAAGCTGTGCGATGATCATTTTGAAATTCAGCTGCCATTGAAAGCTGATATTGAGCTGCCCAATAATTTAGCGCTTGCTAGAGACAGAGCTATCGCTTTGAGAAAAAAGGCTTTAAAGCAACACGATCTCTGCAAATTTCTTGTGGAAACTATGCAAAATTTGAAATCTAATGGCTACATTGAAAAGGCTAATGAGTCTGTTTATGATAGTAAGCATGAGTGGTATTTTCCATATTTTGTGACGTCGCAGGCCAAGAAACGCATTGTTTATGACGGAAAGTCCGAATACAAAGGGGTCTGCGTTAATGACGTCATTATGACCGGTTCTGACTTGTTAAACCCGCTTGTTCACGTGTTGGCTAGGTTCCGCAAAGGTAAATACGCTTTGATAGCTGACATCACAAAATGCTTTTTTAAAATTAAATTGCCTGTTGCACAAAGGGATTTAGGTCGCTTATTGTGGTTTGAAAACGACGATGTCCACAAGGGTAAGTTAGTTCCTTTTCGTTTTTGCGTGCATCCTTGGGGTATAAAAAGTAGCCCGTATATTGCTTGCTTCGCCATTAAAAAGATGGTGGAACAAAACCCTAGCAAAGCCAGTGATTTGACGCTTGGTACTGTGTCAAAAAACATGTATGTTGATGATTTTATTTTTTCTGCGGATAGCTTTGATGATGCGCAACTAATTGCCAATGAGGCGATTGCTTTGTTTCGTAGCCGTGGGTTCGAATTGGTAAAATGGAGTGCAAACAAAGAATCTGTGAATGTGTTGGTAGGAATGGATAGCGAATTGCTGGCGCCATCCATTCGCGAAGTAGATTTAGAGACGAATAGTGTCGCTATGCCGTCAGCTAAAACTTTAGGCTGTGTGTGGGTAACGGAGTCTGACGAACTGCGCATCCAGTGCTCGCTAAAGCCTCTGACAAAGTATACTCGTAGAAGCATGCTTAGCCAACTTGGACACAACTTTGATCCTTTAGGAATTGGCTCGCCGTTTTTTCTGAAAGCGTGTCTGATCTTGCAACAGTTAGCTATAGAGAAGTTTGACTGGGACGAAGAGGTGCCCGAAAGTGTCGTGAAAGAGTGGGAAGCGTGGCTTCACTCGTTAGAAATGTTAAAAGATTTTTCGCTGCCAAGATGGTATTTTTTGAATGCTGATTTGAGCAGCCCTGATGACAACGTTGAGTTCCAGTTGCATGGGTTTAGTGACGCTTCGAATCTAGCATTTTCTTATGTCATCTACTCACGCAGATTAGTGAATGGTATACCAGCCGTGTCGTTCGTTTTTGGTAAATGTAACATTGTCTTGGCTAATCAGTCTTCGTGGCCCATTGCTAGGAAGGAGCTCGTTGCAGCTTTGAACACAGCGAAGCTACTGAAGCAAGCCTCTGACGCATTGGAAATACCTAATTGCAGTAATTTTTTTTGGTGCGATTCCCGTACGGTGCTACAATGGCTTAAGAACCCTGACTTACGTTTGAATAAGTTCATTACGCGAAGAGTTAACCACATCTTGATGTTGTCTAGTGAGACTGAATGGCGCTTTTGTCCTAGTAAGTTGAATGCGGCTGACGTGGGTTCGCGACCGGATCTCATGCGTAAAACAGAAGCACGTGATTTGTGGATAAATGGCCCGTCACTGTTGCAACAATATGCAACAGAGCCATTGGTAGAGAACGTAGTTCAAGTTGGAGCGCGTAGAATAAATTTGTCAGAGCGTAGTCGTATCGACGGCATTGATAAACTGATTGAGAAAGCACCTAATTTATACACTCTGCAAAAAAGAGTAGCTTATTTGATTGCCTTCGTCGATTGGTTCCAATGCTGTAAAGTAAGAAAAAATAATTTTATAAAGCCGGTGCTCAATGCTGCTTACTTAGAAACGGCTCTACTGATCATAGTGAAGTTGGTTCAGAACAAGGTGTATGGCAATGTGATTTGTTCGATGCAGGGAAAATCTGCTGATGCACTTGACGAAATGATCAAACAGTGTAATGTTACCGCGTCGCCAACCCAGAAAGATCGCTTGAAAGAGTTGCGATCGCTAAAGAAGTATAGGCCTTGTGTAGACGAGGAGGGAAGGCTACGTATAGAAGGACGCTTAAGCAAATCCCCAGATATATCATGGGAAGCAAAGCACCCCCTTCTCCTTCCGTCTAAACACCCCCTGACTAGGTTAGTGGTATTGTTCTATCACTACAGAGACTGCCATTGTGGTGTGCAACATACGCTGATGTCTACACGATAGAAGTTTTGGATTGCGAATGGTAATGCTGCTGTGAGACGATATGTGCGTGATTGCTATTGAAAGGGCAACGCCCATTAGACAACTCATGTCTGACTTACCGCTGGCACGCCTTACAGCACATAAAAAGCTCTTTTTCTATTCCGGGGTGGATTACCTTGGCCCTCTAAATTATGCAGAGGGAAGAGTAACTAAAACTTCTACGAAAGGTTAAAGAACTGTAGCTACTACTTTTTGTTATCAATTTAGTCGCTAAATGGGCCAAACTTCTGCAGCAAGTCATGGCCAACATTTCAATATTCTCCATTAAAAAGTTTTGGCAGGTAACTTTTCAAAAACGCTTTCAAGTTAAAATCTTTACATGCAATTTTTGAATGGCCTATGCAACGGCAGATCTAGCCGTCAGGCATTTAAGAAAAAAAAAATTCAAGGAAGATGATTTTAGTGACCTTCTAAAAGTTTAAGACTCATTTTCACCATGGTGGAAGACCTTTTATTGTTATTGTTGTTTACCCGACCCCTTCCGAGGGATGGGGGCATGGCAGAAAACCTTGGAGCCCCAGAAGCCGGGCAACTCTCCAGGGTCTGGACCAGAGGTCATAGAGAGACAGAAAGTTGCCAAAGATCGAGCGGCGCAAAGAGTTCGTAGTTGGACTGTGCGGAATGAGATCAGAGGTGTCCTGGGACGAGTGTCGGCAGGTACTGCAGGAAGAATTCTTGATTCTCCCATTTCTACAGACATAAGAACTTAACAGAAGGCTGTGTCCGTTGCAGCGTAGACGAGAGAGCACAAGTTCCTCGATGGATATCGAGGGAACCTGCGTGTCAAAAAATTTAGATGAGACAGTACGCCTCCAGTCCAAGATAAGACGAGAGTGGATACGAGAGATATGAGGAAAGAGACTACAAGGGATTGCAGAGGGCGCAAGCAGCGCTCCCCGTCTGGCCAGCTCACAGCCGCGTCGTTCCACGGGAGAAACGAGTGTCCGGGGACCCATTGTAGTCTGATAGAACAGGAGGAGAGAGAAGACAGTTCCTGCCACAGAGTTTGAGACAAGAGGAAAGACGGAGGAGAGGACAGGGTGGCGAGGACAGAACGAGAGTCAGACAATAGGAGAAGAGAAATGGCAGGCTTGTTGGTGCTGCCGAGACCAGCGAAGAGCGTGCAGAATGGCGCAGGCTTCAGCAGAAAAACTTGAACATGCTGGGCCTGCTGAAAAGGAAAGAGTGGCCTCAGTGCCACAGAGAGAGCAGTTGGCGAGTACGCCGGAGCTGCCTTTGCCAAGAGGAAAAAAACACAGCCGTCTGTCCAAAGCACCAGATCATGAGGGAGGAGAGAGTCAAGGTGGGTGAGAGCCGCACCTTGGCGAGAGAGGGGGAAATAAGAGCGAGAGCATGAAGTGGAAAGGGTGGAATCCACCGTGAAGGAAGGCAGATTCCAAGGAGAAAAGGGAGGGCAAGCAACAAGAGCCTCCCTAGAACAAGTAGAAGCATGAACGGACGAGTGGACGCAAAAGCTCTCCAGGACGATCTGCAGAGTCTTGGTTTCACTCCAAGTTTGGCCAAACCTGAAATAGGAAAGGAGGTTGGGAGACGAAGAGCTCGCTCATACGAAGACAGAATGAAATGAGTCAGAGTGACTCGTAGGGGAGGTAGAGAAGCCTCGGAGGGTAGAAGTGGGATAGAGGAGAACGTGAGGCAGCCGGTGATGGCGCGACTGGCCGCTTGGTGGAGGCGTTCCAATTTGGTGAGATTGGTAGCGCTTAGGAAAAAAAATCATCCGGGTGAAGCGTATGTGAGAAGGGACCGAAGAAAAGATTTATACAGAACAGAGAAGGACTCCTTGGAAGGGCCCCATGAGGAAGCAGAGATACAGCATAAGGCCTTGAGGCGTGGGAAGAACTTGGCCTCTAGCGAAGATACATGTTTACAAAAGGAAAGAGTGCGGTCGAGGGTGACCCCAAGAAAAGTTGGCGTGGGATTGAAACGGAAGAGGTTGGGCTGGAGGTTAGCTCGGTGGGGATCCACTGAGAAGAAGGCCTCACATTTGCTCGGATTGAAGGGAAGACACCAGTACTCGGACCAGCGCTCCAATCGAAACTGAGCTCATTTTATTTAGCTCTTCTGGTAATGTAACGTTTATTTAAGTTGATACAAGTTCTTACCGAGCATGCAAAAAACTTCATTATCCGTCAACGTTTCGAACAGCTATACAGCTGTTCTTCATCAGGACTAATAACAAACGAAAGCACAAGTGAGGCAATATAAATAGTGTGCTACGCAATCGAAAGAAAAAGGCAAAACAAAAGGTTTATAACGGCGAATAATGAACAACTGTAGATTACGTCAAATTATCATAAATTTCAGAATAAAAACAATTTTCTTTATCATTGATTGAATTTTCAGAATTATGAATAAAAAAAGATTCAAGAAATTGGCGTTTGGTAAAATCTATTTCAAAGGTTAAAATTTTGCTATTATCCCAGTCAACTCGGTGATCTTTGGTGATGACATGCTTAACCAATGCCGTTTTTTTATTAAAATTGTTGTCATCAACTTTTGCCAGATTTGCTGGCTTTAAATCCGTTTTATGCTCAGCGAATCTTATTTTGTAAGCCCGTCCAGTTTCCCCAACGTAGATACCAGTGCAATCTCGACAAGGAATCTGGTAAACTACACCAGGTCTAGACGACCTTTCAACCGAGTCTTTTGCCCTTGGTAACATGTCTTTTAAAGTTAAACGCGGTTTGCTACTAACCAAATTCCCACGTTTCTTAAAATTTTTGACAAAGCCTCAAACTATCTTGGAACATAAGGCAGCACAACACGTGTTTTAATTTCCTTTTTATCCGCTAAAGCTAAATTTGTTTTTGTTTTCAAACTTCTAACTGTGCGTTTTAGAAACCATTTGGGATAATCATTTTTTTTAAGCTTCCATAATTTTTGTAGTTTCTAATGTTTATTTGCCCGCTTGGAATTTATTGTGATTGAGCTCTTTTTAACAAAACAGAGATCCTTGTGTGGCCTCCACCGCAGTGGGGACCGAGGGGGAGGAGGACCAAATGGCCAGATCGTCAGCGTGAAGAGAGCAGCTGACGAAAGAAGACAGAGAAGCAGGAAGATCATTGATGAATAGGGAGAAAAGTACAGGGCCAGGAACGGATCCTTGCGGAACACCTCGACGGACTCGAAAGGAACGACTTTTGTGATTTTGATAGACCACGCAAGCGCGCCTATCAGAAAGGTAAGATTGAGTCCAACGAGCAAAGCAACGAGGGAGGCTGGCCGAAATCAGTTTGCGAAAAGGGAGGGATGCCAGACAGAGCCAAAAGCTTTCCAGAAATCAATAGTAGACAGGATCGTCCGAAAGCCCGGCCTGGGTTTGTTAAACCCATCCGAAATGGACTGAGGATGGTACAGAATTTGATCTAGTGTAGACCGTCCAGGGCGGAAACCGGCCTGGCGGGGAAAGAGAATGGAATTAGATTCCAGAAAAAAGAGTAGACAGGATAGAATGATGCGTTCAAAAAGCTTTGATACGCAGAAGGTGATAGAGATAGGCCGGAAAGAAGCAGGAGAGTCGAGAGGCTTTTCCCATCTTGTGGATGGGAATAATAGAAGATGTCTTCCATATGGAAGGAAAGGAATGCGAAGTCCAGGAAAGATTAAAGATGTGAAGAAGAAAATCCATGCCAGAGCAAAGAAGGTGCTTTAACATGCGATAGGCAACTTTGTCTGTGACAATCCAGTGGCGGTGGAGGAGGAAAGGTTGGAGGCAGCCGCAAAAAATTCAGCGAGAGAGAAAGGAGAGCAAAAGGACGAGTGAGACTCCTCAGGGCACGTGGCTCGGCGGAGCTCAAGGGGAGTGCCTGGGTAACTGGGACCCTCGGGAAGTCCAACAACCATTTCGACCAAACCTAAACGGGGTCGGGGACCGCACCACCACGTTGAGGCGGCTGTTGATTGGTGCAGAAGACCTTTCATCGGAGGCGCGATAAAGCCACTGGATAAAAAACTCTCTGATCGTAAAAAATCTTGAATTCTTAAGTGGATTATTGGTGTATCCATATCCGTAGTGAAGTAACTACCTCTTGACAACTAAAGTACAGACTATCAATAATTCATCCTACAAATACAAACAAACAATTTTCATTGTTTTTTGATTAAATTATCTCCAAGAACAAGAACACTTCATATTAAAAACAAAATCAAGTATCAACAGAACAGATGCCCGTGCAGTGTGAAGGTTTGGAACCCTGCTAGGCTTTGTCGATGCAGGTGTTTTAAAATAAACCCATATCCGCATTGCTACTAAATTGTTAAATTTCACTTTGCAAATAATACTAGCCACATCAATTTGGCGTTCACCTTAGCTTTGAAAAAATTAACGAGCTTTGTAAGAAAAAATAGTAATTGCAATAAACAATACAAACAATACTGTTTCATGTATAGTAATGCAAGAGGCTAGCGATGCACATAGCAAAACTGCAGACAGTGACACTGTTTCGACCTATCAGGTCTCTTCAGTGCAGTTGGTGACCGACAAGAAGCTAGAGGCTTAAATACTGTTTCACATTCACATCAAGTTAAGAAAATTCATCGTTGCGCAGGAACATGGAAGTACGAATAAGAAAGTTGTTCGCAGGTGGCATGATGAGCAGTTGGCTGCTGGCAAAGCGAAAATCAGCGCTGCGCATCCACTAAGTCAATGTTTTGAGCTACATCGCCATTTGTTTGAGAGAGAAAAACTCTAAAGCAGTGGTTCTTAACCTTTTGTGGTTCATGGAGCCCTAAAACGTTTTTTCAAAAGCTATCAACCCCTTTGGCTTGGTAGAAAAAAACAAACTGCAATTACAATATTAGCTGTAATCAACGTAATAGTAGTCAAATAGTTTTTGGACTAAACATAGCGTTTAAGTAAACGAATATCAGTCCATAACAATTCCAATAATAACCTTTGCTTTAACTAACGTGAATCAGTAAGAAAAACACTCGTGAAACATTAGTGAAAAAAAATCAAAAAGAAAATGGTTGAAACAACTTAGAAAACTCGTAAAATGCGTTTAATACAATTCAGTTTTTAGGTTTTTATTTTAATGCGAATGTTGTTGTTGCTTTTTTTCAACAAGAACATGAAACTGTGGGATGGTTTTCGACAGGGCCACGCGCATGTCATCCTTAACGTTCAACCTATTTCGTTGTTTTGTTTTAGGAGCAAGAAGAACCGAAAATCCCGACTCGCATAGGTAGCTTGTAGCAAAAGGCAAAAGAGCAACCATGGCTCTCTTTACCAGGCGAGGATAAGCGTGTGTCAAGGAACACCAGAATTCTGTTACGTTCTTTGAGTTGAAATCGTTTCTTAGCATTTGCATTGTCCTCAACTCAATAAGATCATCTTTCGCCAGATCGTCGTCACAAACAGCATCTAGATCCGCAAGAAATGGATTGCGAATCCACAATTCAAAATTTAGATCATCTGGGCAATAACTTTTGAAAGACTGCTGTAATCTATCTAAATTTTCGCACACATTTCCGCGCAGGGAGGGAGATAGGGTTTCAATATTATTGATTCGGCTTGGCGTGATTACTTCCTCCAGCATTGGGAAGTTAGCAAAGTTGTGTCTCTAATCTTCTTTTCCACAGAGGAAGCTTTGCTTGAAAAGCTTGCAATCTTTCCATAGCGTCTATGATCGTTACATCTGGTCCTTGAATCGACAGGTTTATTTCATTTAGGTGTCCAAAAATATCTGCCAAGTACGCTAAACCACAGAGAAACTCTTTACAGTCAAATTGCACTGAGAGAGGATTTTGTTTTTCCCTTAAAAAGAATGAAACTTCTTTTCTCAGTTCCATCAAACGTTTTAAAACTTGACCTTTTGAAAGCCAGCGAACTTCTGTATGATAAAGAAGAACTTCATGTTGCGCACCCATTTCTTGGCAAAGCTTTTTGAATATGCGACGGTTCAAAGCTCGAGCTCTAATAAAGTTGACAACCTTTACAGAAGTCGACAATATCTCTTGTAAATTTGAGGGTAGAGTTTTTGACGCAAATGCATGTCGATGCAAAAAGCAATGAGTCACAATAATTTGAGGAGGTTCTTTCTTTACCAAAGTGGCAAATCCTGAGGTATTTCCAAGCATTGAAGGCGCTCCGTCGGTACATAAACTACCAATATTTCTCTTCCAGTTGAAGTCTTGCTTGGCAAAGAAATTATTTACTGTCTGTAATACATCTGCAGCCTTAGTACTTTCAAAAAGAGGCTCGCAAAATAGAAACTCTTCCTTAATTGCATCGGCGTGCATATATCGAACATACGCAAGAAGTTGCGCACACTGAGAGACATCTGTGCTTTCATCCAGTTGCATGCTAAATGGAAATGGTGAAGCTTTCAGCTTTTCCATTACTTGTTCCAAAATATTATTGGAAATGTCATTAATTCTGCAGTTGATGGTATCATTTGACAAAGGAATGGCTTCAAGTTTCTTTCTATGTTCTATGCCACAAACCAGCTCAGTCATTTCCAAAGCACATGGTTTTACCAATGTCTCTCCAATCGTGTGCGGTTTCTTTTCCTTGGCAATGCGGTAGGCTACTTTGTGTGACGCTTCGAGGCAAGGCTTCTGTGTCTTGATGAATCCGAACTTTCTTAGAACGAAAAGATTCAACACTATCCAGCGCATTTTTAGGTTGCATAGATATGAGGTGCTCCTTTAGTTTTGCTGGTTTCATACTTGCATTGGCAAGGACTTCACCACACAGAAAACACTGCGGTCTTTCACTGCCATCACTATTACTAATGAAGGTAAAACCAAAAGCTACATAGTTTTCACTGTACTTCCTCTTTTTTGACATTTTCTGAATGGCTAATTTTTCTAATTTATTTGCCTTGCCTAGTTATCAACTTTTAAAAATACGTTTGAAGCGCAAAATTCAGCCTCACACCTACAGTTTCTAGTTCACTCTGTTATGACATAACATGGTGAATGTTACGTCACAAACACTATGTTGCCTTTTTCTAGGGTAGTCGTGGTGCATATATGGAGTTGCCATCTATCTTAATTCAAAATAAGGACAACCAGAAACCGAAACAAGATTTGTAACGCTAGAAGTGTTTGATTAATATTTATTCATGCGCAAGAACGGTATGGCAATCCTGTGTGTATATATAACTGCGATTGTGACCAATCAAGCGAACCCCTTAAAGTACCTTTATGGACCCCTAAGGGGTTCATGGACCCCCGGTTAAGAACCCCTGCTCTAAAGCATGTTGAAGTGAAATTATGAGTAATTTTACCTTAGGGGAAAGTGATTAATATTAAACATGTCATGATGCACAAAAATCGAAGTTTGTCATTAAAATCCAAAATTTATCAAATTGCACCAAAATATTTCAAAAAGATAACACTTCGGTGAATTGTTAAAATGGTAATAACAATTGCCGATCGCCCTTGTGACGATGTGACAACGATGTGACACAAGAACGTGAAAAGTTGATTGCACTTCGCTTTTCGGCCATTTCACAAGTTTGACAAGCTGATCCAGTGTATGTCTAACACTACTTACTCATTTTTAAACCACACTTTCTGATGAAGGGAAAAGCACCAGCACCAATTCTTTTTTGGAGAGAATTACTTTTTTTAGGTACAATATCGAAAAATCAAACGTTGAATCAATGACAATAAACTTAGGTAAAAAGGTCATTTATAGTATTCAAAGACATAACAGTATCAGTGTAGGCAATGTTTATAAAAAAAAGCATATAGATAAAAGAAACCAAAAAAACAATACGCAGTCTATTTTGGGTATTTTCAAAGCGTTATTGGGCAAAAACATTTTGAAAATAACGGCTTCCGATATGTTGCGTTATCATATTTTATTGCTTTGCAATTATGGTTGAGCAATTTTAATCTTGAATGAGAAGTTATACCTACAAAAAATCACCCATGCTATCGTGATGCATTTTGCTGATGTAAATTATCGACCCACACCTTTTTCTCGGCTGGTAAATATGGTCTGAATACATATCAAATATTGTATTTTTTCTATTGTAAACCGCATGAAAGGGCAAAAAGGCTAATAAGCCAAGTCCCTCCACAAACGCCACCTACATTATTCGGCAGGATAGTTACTCAGATATTTTTACAAACATGACACCATTACCGAAAACTATTGTCTGTTATGTATGTAAACTTGTGCTTCAAATTTACAGAACACCAGCAAAACTGAATAATTATGCAAAATAAAAAGCACCCGCTACGTTTATTGAACATCATAATTAATTGCTAGCTGAGAATTCGCGGGAATCATTTACCCAACATTCGAATTTCGCCAACAAAAAGCAACAATACGGGCTAGTAGAACTACTGGATATCAGTGCGCAACTGCAATTACATTAATGGAGGATAGTGGCGTTTGCAGAAATTTGTCATAAAGAGAGGGCTGTTTTCTCTTATTGAGAATGCCGAAGACACGATGATTCTAGGGGGTCTGAATGTTCTAGGAGGAATTTTAAAAATTACATCAAAAAATCAGCGTCATCTCAGTAAAGAGTCATGGCCAAATGGCTAAGGACAACAACTAGTTAAAGACAAACGGTTGGGTTAATGCTATTCGGTAGCATCATATAGGAAGGTTTAGGTGTGTAAAATCCTTATTAAAACAACGCCAAAAATCGTCAAGCCTTTAACGAAAGTAGCTACCATCAAATTTTGACGTTTCCTGTTGGAATCAGTGCATCAAAAATTTAATATGATCACATGGAGTAGCTTTCACGTAATCCAAGCATTGACTGATGATCTAACTAACAGTGAATTCTAATTAAATTACTAAATCATTCAAGATTAACATTCGCTAATCTAGACATGTCCTGCAATCCAACAACATGTCATTAAAAACAACTTTTGACATTTTCAATTTTAATTTCAGTTTTTCACCAAACCCAGGCGAAAGAAACAACTAATTAAAGTTTTCCAGTTTTTCAATTAACTAGCTCGGCAAACGAAAACAAAATTGAAAACAGTGAAAGCAGGCGAAATTCGCCTGATGAACGTAGTATAGGCTGCTACCTACGTCGATCACGTCAAGGGCAAAAAACGATGTAATTCCCTGCTTGCAATCGATACAATACAGTATTAGTTTTGTCTAATCCTAGTCACATAAGCAGCAAAATAAACAAACCACTTATAACAAAATATTCTAAAACAGAATTAATACTACACTCATTATCTCGAGAAGCAAAACAAAAATAAAACAAACTGAAGAACAAAACAATTACGTTACATTTTACATTACTTACTTACTTGTTACATTTTACATTAATTACTTACTCAATCAATTAAGTGCAAACAATCAATATCAAGAGAAACGAAAAGAACGTAGAAGTCTTGCAAATGGCTTGGATCATGGTATATTTTCAATGGGCCCCATAAATCCCTTAGGGGTGTGCGAAAAGTCACTAATTCATTGAGTGCCAGGAGAGTGATACATGAATCACGGCCAAGTTGAAAAAATTCGTCATGTGATTCATATTCTGTCACACGTTTTTTTTATTTCTTGTCTTGGCGATGCATATATAAACTACAGTATAGGAATATAACATGGTGTTTTAAATTCCTTGGCCTCACAGAATTCGTTTGGTGTAAAATCTGTGGCACTTTCAGCATATTACATGTGCTTGACCAACGTTTTGTTACGAAGACGAAATCTGAAAAAATAAGCAGTTTTAGGGCAATGTTGTTGTGGACATTTTGCTCTTGTAGAGCTTGATTATGACATTTAATAAATTGTCTTTGCATCCCGGTATGGGCATGTGGATCTAGTTGGTCGTTCATACCCTCTTTTTTTAGTTTTTTTTTGCATTTTATATTTAGAAAATGGAAAAAACAAATTTACATGGATACAAAAGTTATATAAATCTTGCTTTATGAATTTATTTGGGTCCTTTTATTACTTATGTTTATTTTTACTCATTACTCATGTTTTTTTCGAAAGCAATCTAAACAAAGATAAGGCTTATCTTCACAGAGGTTACAGTAAGTGGATACACATCTCGTTTCTTTCTTTCTGGTACGTGTAGATCCCCTAGTATTGCATACTTTCTTGTAGCAATCTTTGCAACGTCGACGAATTTTTTTTCCTGCCTGATTCATATCTTCTTTTAGGATATGTTGGCGAACTGCATTTGGCATTTCATGGCCATTTTCAATGCCCAAAAGGCCTAAACAAATCCCTTCTCGAAGTTGTTTGACCTGAATCTTCTTTCCAGTGACCTCTTTATAATAATAAGAGCATTGACTATGCCAACACCTAGGATCGATTTTGTCGCTAGTTTGCGATACCATTTTATGCACTTGCGAAGGGCAGTATCATAACTTGCCATTTGGTCGGATAAATCTACTCCTGACCTACCTTTGTTGTAAGCATGAATGACAATTACTTTTTTTCTGTCTTCCACCCCTTTTTCATTTCCTTTCTTGAGAAGGCCCTGGTTCGGTTGCTTCATTGTCTTCTTCCTCTTCTTGGCGGACTTCTGCCACCTCCGTTCTGGCTCTCACGTCTTTCCACTTTAGCACCACAATCCCTTTCTGATCTTCTCGAGCAACAATATCCCCTCGCTTCAGTTTGGCATGCATTACAACCTTAGGTAGATGCTTGCGGTTTGCACGAAGTGTGCCGACCAAATGTGTCTTTCTTTTCAGTAAAGACCTTGCTAATTCATAGCTCGTGTAGAAATTGTCTACAAAAAAGGTACGTCCATGATCTAACAAACTCTGCATTAATTCATGCACACTTTTATTTCCAATTCCCACTTGCCTTGTTTCATCTTTATTTTGTCCTGTGTACACTTCAAAACGGTAGGTATAGCCAGATACACTGATGTCATATTTGTTAGCTTTATTTGAGATGAATTGTCGAAACACTAGGCGTCCCCACCACGGGACTAATGTTTCATCGATTACAACATCCTCAACAGGAATATAGACTCTTTGAAATATGGCATTCAATTTCTCAGCGAGTGGTCTTATTTTTGCGATTCTGTCATCTGCCTCAATTGTGGTATTGTTTGCAAAATGAATACAGGCTAAGAGTAATTGAAATCGATTTCTTCTCATTGTTTCAGATGGCATCGCTGTTTTGTAAAGCTTACTGTTCCTTCAGTAATCGTAAATTGATGGAGCTCGCAACATACCCATCCAAAGGGTGAGACCAAAGAATTTTTTCTTTTCATTAACTGTCGTTGGTGTCCATTGTTTGTGCCTTGCCTTCGGTGTTCTTACTACGCATTTATTCCTTTTCTCTGTGACCTGCCTAGCAAACAGGTTAGTTTACTCAACAATATATTCAAGAAAAGTATTGTAAAATAAGTATCCAAATACTTCGAAAGGTTTCACTGTTGGTAAAAGGTCTATGTGGACTCCTGAGGTTCCAGTATATGGAAATTTTTGTGACCTATTTTGATAATTTGACCAAACTGGAGCTTAATCGTCTTCGTCATCTCCTAGCCTAACTTCATGGTACTGTACTGGTACCTACTTTAGTAGCTTAACTAAAGTAGCCTGCCATTATCAGTGACTTAAACGAGTATGCATAGGTCACAAAAGAATCCTCAAAATATTGTAAAAAAGCTACAAGGTTTTCTTTTCAAAGATGTTAAACCACTCAGCTTTTCTGTGTACATATTTGGCACCTACACTACAAATAGGGCTTGAGCCTTATTACCAGCAAAGGCTTTCGAAAAATTTCTTATCAGTTAAGCTCAGTGCTTCCCAACCTTTTTTGCTTCAAGTCCCACTTTTATCTTGTAAAAAATCTCAGGCCCCACCAGAACTACTACATGGTCGTATGGATTTTTTACTCTAAAGCTAAAACGCTGGATCAATTATAAATGAAAATACACATAGTTTCTACAATTTATTACTGGACGAAACCATACAATAGCATGGTTAATGGGAGCCCTGTGCTTGATGCTGGCTACAGAGCTGCTTGATTCGAGGTTCCGGTTTAGTCAGTTTCAGTCTCAAATCACCACGATTTGTGATTTCTAGTTGATTTCTCTTAACATGCAACAAATCCGCAACAACGCTAAACCCACATTCAACCAAATAAGATGACGGAAAACTTATCAGTTTTAGACTTGCCAAAGCAGTACATCGAGGGTATTTCTTTTTGCATTCCTGCGACAGCCACATTAGGTTTCCTTTAATCTTGAAAAGTGTTTTCATGGATTCATCTTGCTGCAGCTCACATAATTCTTGTTGGTATTGTTCTGATACTGCAGATAAATCTGACAAAAGTGGTTGAGTTAGCCAAGAAGGAAACTCCATTGCTTTCAGATCATAAAATCTTTGGTTGAAATCATTCATCAGCATTTCTAAGTGTTCAGCAATAAATGTGGTTGCCTCTTGAGTGACGTCACATTTTTTTAACCAAGGAAATTGAACGCAGCTTTTTGACAAAATATTGCCTCTGCACAAACTGAGAAATGTCACAAATCCAAATATTTTTGCTTTAGCATCACAAAGTGTTGCATCGGCTCCTTGAAGCTGCTTATTTAAAGAACAAAGCTTTTCAAAAATATCTGCCAAATAGCTAACATAAGCTTTGCCATCCGTGGTCATCAGGAGAGTCATTTCCGATTTGTCCTTCAAAAACTCACTGAGTGGTTCGAACAGTTCTATTAATCGCCTTAGGCAGTTTCCCTTTGACAACCACCTCACTTCGGTGTGGAGCAATATTCTCACATGATTTGCATGATTAACTTCACAAAACTTCTGGAACAAACGTTCTGTTTTGGTATTTGCTTTGACATAATTAATGCATTTGATCGCAGAATGTAGTATTTCGTGCAGTTTAGGAGCAAGACTTTTTGCAACTAAATGTTCTCTGTGAACCACACAATGTACAACTAACACGTTTGGATTTTCGTCCTTTCGCAATTTTAAACATCCTGTATTTTTACTGATCATGGCAGGGGCGCCATCGGCCGTACACAAAACAATGTTGGTTTTAGGAATTTCATTACCATCGAAATAACTGCTTACTTTGTCGTAGATATCAACTCCACGAGTGGTGGTTTCTAATGACTGACAAAATAGCATCTCTTCTTGAAACTTTTTCTTGTCAATATACCTCACATATGCTAATAACAATGCTTCGCTTTTCCTAACTGTGCATTCATCGATTTGCAATGAGAACTTTTGTGATTTCAACTTCTGCTGACTGTGTTTTTGCTAAGTGCCATTGCTTGCACATCCTTGTCATCGGTTTGTAAAACTTTTCTCACAAAACAGATATTGCTGGTTTTAGAAGATCTTCCCCTATCGTGTGATTCTTTCCGCTTTTTGCTATAAGCAAAGAAATTGCATAGCTTGCTTCAAGAGTGCGATTCAGGGATGCAGTTTGATTAGCAAATAATGAAGTAATTTTTGTCCTTTTCTCAAAATTTGTTTTTAAAGTTTTAAAATATTGCAAGTTTGATTTGACATGGTTGGGATGTTTAGCTTTCAAATGATTTTCTAGACGACTAGCCTTCATTGACTCATTTGTTAAAGTTTGTAGGCATAGTAGGCAAAAGGGCGAGCGTTTATCATGCGCAGCAGGTATAAAACCAAACTTTAAAAACTCGTTTGAATATTGACGAACTTTTTTCTTGCTTATCTTGCTCATAGTTTCTAAACTTAAACCTGGTTTTAGATTAATGTCATAAGCATCACAGATACGAGTAGCACTGAAATGACAAGTAATAGTATAACTTTACCTGATTTTATGTATAACAAGTAAAATAGATGCTGTAGATGCCAATGTCATGTTTAGCACAGATATTTAGGTATAAATGAGAAGTAAAATAGATGCTATGACAGGACAAACGTTATGTCGTGTCACAAACGTTGAACTTAAACACCCATACTATCACACACACCCAAACACAATTCACAAAATCATACGAGGGCAAAACAGAAAAAAAAGCCAGATGTCCGAAATCAATCCAATGTCTTAAACCTTCACGGCCCACCAAAATTTTGTAATGCCCCACTGGTGGGGCGTACGCCCCACGTTGGGAATCACTGGTTAAGCTAATGCTTAAATCTTTTTAACCAAACGAAACTGCTTAAATTGACTGAAACAATCCTTTCCTGCCTGGCTAAAAAGAAATTAAAGTTTCCGCAACCACACACCTGATTTTTGGAAGGTGAAAATAGTTAGATTTCATAAAAGCACTTCATTCCAAGAGTGCAAAATTTTGTTTCGCGGTAGCAAACTCATTACTGCATGGATCTTACCCCAACTGTGCGAATCAATACAAGTACTGATCGACTCCAAGTTCATGCAAATGGAAAAATATTTTTTCTCTTAGATCCGGAGATCGGAGCAGTGGGCCATAATACCAGCATTGCCATATTACCTGCAGGGGCCTTATATACAAAGGGCCGTAACGTTTGTGATAAAAATATGCATCAAGGTAAACCGTGACAATATTCATCACCTATTATAACCAATAGCACCTAAGCTATTTGGATCCAGCAACTTTTAACTATACCAAACCTCAAACACCATCCCTTTAGAAATGAAAAAAAATTTTTGGCACTCTGCGTTTTTTTCACATTAATTACTTACTCAATCAAATTAAGTGCAAACAATCAATATCAAGAGAAACGAAAAGAACGTAGAAGTCTTGCAAATGGCTTGGATCATGGTGTTTTTTTAATGGGCCCCATAAATCCCTTAGGGGTGGGCGAAAAGTCACAAAATGAGTGTCAAAGCTCAATAAAATGCAACCACATGCTGAGTTTATTGAAATGTACCGTTCGTGGAAGCTACGTAAAATCAAAAGTGACGAAGAAAATCGATATATAGTGATAATTTTGTTTTGTTTTCGATCGCTTCGGTTAATGCGATTCGCTTTTGTATGTTTGCGATTCACTTTATTGGCAAAACACCAACAATCAGATTCTCTTCGTAAATGTCACTAATAAGTTAGATGTTCAATTTGTAGATATCATTGGCAAAGGGGTTTGTGGTTTAACGTTTAAGAAACACTGTCTCAGGCTAGTTGTTGTTGTTGTTTACCCGACCCCTTCCGAGGGATGGGGGCATGGCAGAAAACCTTGGAGCCCCAGAAGCCGGGCAACTCTCCAGGGTCTGGACCAGAGGTCATAGAGAGACAGAAAGTCGCCAAAGATCGAGCGGCGCAAAGAGTTCGTAGTTGGACTGTGCGGAATGAGATCAGAGGTGTCCTGGGACGAGTGTCGGCAGGTACTGCAGGAAGAATTCTTGATTCTCCCATTTCTACAGACATAAGAACTTAACAGAAGGCTGTGTCCGTTGCAGCGTAGACGAAAGAGAACACAGCGAGCATGACGAGAGAGCACAAGTTCCTCGATGGATATCGAGGGAACCTGCGTGTCAAAAAATTTAGATGAGACAGTACGCCTCCAGTCCAAGATAAGACGAGAGTGGATACGAGAGATATGAGGAAAGAGACTACAAGGGATTGCAGAGGGCGCAAGCAGCGCTCCCCGTCTGGCCAGCTCACAGCCGCGTCGTTCCACGGGAGAAACGAGTGTCCGGGGACCCATTGTAGTCTGATAGAACAGGAGGAGAGAGAAGACAGTTCCTGCCACAGAGTTTGAGACAAGAGGAAAGACGGAGGAGAGGACAGGGTGGCGAGGACAGAACGAGAGTCAGACAATAGGAGAAGAGAAATGGCAGGCTTGTTGGTGCTGCCGAGACCAGCGAAGAGCGTGCAGAATGGCGCAGGCTTCAGCAGAAAAACTTGAACATGCTGGGCCTGCTGAAAAGGAAAGAGTGGCCTCAGTGCCACAGAGAGAGCAGTTGGCGAGTACGCCGGAGCTGCCTTTGCCAAGAGGAAAAAAACACAGCCGTCTGTCCAAAGCACCAGATCATGAGGGAGGAGAGAGTCAAGGTGGGTGAGAGCCGCACCTTGGCGAGAGAGAGGGAAATAAGAGCGAGAGCATGGAGTGGGAAGGGTGGAATCCACCGTGAAGGAAGGCAGATTCCAAGGAGAAAAGGGAGGGCAAGCAACAAGAGCCTCACAAGTAAAAGAAAGCATGAACGGATGAGTGGACGCAAAAGCTCTCCAGGACGACCTGCAAAGTCTTGGTTTTACTCAAAGTTTGGCCAAACCTGAAATAGGAAAGGAGGTTGGGAGACGAAGAGCTCGCTCATACGAAGACAAAGTGAAATGAGTCAGAGTGACTCGTAGGGGAGGTAGAGAAGCCTCGGAGAGTAGAAGTGGGATAGAGGAGAACGTGAGGCAGCCGGTGATGGCGCGATTGGCCGCTCGGTGGAGGCGTTCCAATTTGGTGAGATTGGTAGCGCTTAGAAAAGAAAACCGTCCGGGTGAAGCGTATGTGAGGAGCCGAAGAAAAGATTTATACAGAACAGAGAAGGACTCCTTGAAGGGTCCCATGAGGAAGCAGAGATACAGCATAAGGCCTTGAGACGTGGGAAGAACTTGGCCTCTAGCGAAGATTCGCGTTTACAAAAGGAAAGAGTGCGGTCGAGGGTGACCCCAAGAAAAGTTGGCGTGGGATTGAAACGGAAGAGGTTGGGCTGGAGGTTAGCTCGGTGGGGATCCACTGAGAAGAAGGCCTCACATTTGCTCGGATTGAGGGGAAGACACCAATACTCGGACCAGCGCTCCAATCGAAACAGAGCTCCTTGTGTGGCCTCCACCGCAGTGAGGACCGAGGGGGAGGAGGACCAAATGGCCAGATCGTCAGCGTGAAGAGAGCAGCTGACGAAAGAAGACAGAGAAGCAGGAAGATCATTGATGAAGAGAGAGAAAAGTACAGGGCCAGGAACGGATCCTTGCGAAACGCCTCGACGGACTCGAAAGGAACGACTTTTGTGATTTTGATAGACCACGCAAGCGCGCCTATTAGAAAGGTAAGATTGAGTCCAACGAGCAAAGCAACGAGGGAGGCTGGCCGAAATGCGTTTGTGGAAAAGGGAGGGATGCCAGACAGAGTCAAAAGCTTTCCAGAAATCAATAGTAGACAGGATCGTCCGAAAGCCCGGCCTGGGTTTGTTAAACCCATCCGAAATGGACTGAGAATGGTACAGAATTTGATCGAGTGTAGACCGTCCAGGGCGGAAACCGGCCTGGCGGGGAAAGAGAATGGAATTAGATTCCATCAAGAAGAGTAGACGGGATAGAATGATGCGTTCAAAAAGCTTTGATACGCAGAAGGTGATAGAAATAGGCCGGAAGAAAGCAGGAGTCGAGAGGCTTTCCTATCTTGTGGATGGGAATAATAGAAGATGTCTTCCATATGGAAGGAAAGGAATGTGAAGTCCAGGAAAGATTGAAGATGTAAAGAAGAAAATCCATGCCAGAGCAAAGAAGGTGCTTTAGCATGGGATAGGCAACTTTGTCTGTGACAATCCAGTGGCGGTGGAGGAGGAAAGGTTGAAGGCCGCCGTAAAAACTTCAGCGAGAAAGGAGAGCAAACGGACGAGTGAGACTCCTCAGGGCACGTGGCTCAGCGAAGCCCAGAGAGGTAGCCTCTGGCTCTGCTAGGCAGAGCCTTTGACTGAGAAACGGAAAAGTGGGATCTCAGGTAAGCGGCATAGACCGAAGCCGATTCCCTGGGAGAAGAACAGTTGGGGAAGTTAGGAGAGGAAGAAGACAGGGAAGGAGAGCACACAATAGAGCGAAGAAGAGAATGTAAAGATTTAGGATTAGATTTAGGTGAGAGAGAAGAGCAAGTCGTCTGCCATGCCTCAGCCTTGGCCTTGGCGACGACTGACGAGGCGCGTCGAGGAGCAGAGATGTAAACACCAATCAACAGCAGCCTCAACGTGGTGGTGCGGTCCCCAGTCCCGTTTGGGTTGGGTCGAAATGGCTGTTGGCCTTCCCGAGGGTCCCAGTTACCCCAGGCACTCTCCTTCATTTTTTTGCTATGTTGCCCCCTGAACGACTGCAGAAGGGCAGCACACAGCTTCCTTAAAATCGGTCGCTTGTTTTCTCATTTTCCTTTCTCCTGCCCCTCTCTTGCTCTTCTTCGTCTCCTCATTCTCCTCCTTCTCTTGATGAGCGGTAACGTTCGTCCTAACCCTGGCCCCATCTCTCCTTGCTCTGTGTGCGCTGAAAAGTCAGTGCAATGCTGCGCTTGCTCCAAATGGGTTCATCTAAGGTGCTCACAACTTTCCTCATCCAAATTCAGAGCTCTTGGCAGCTCTCACTCTTGGAGCTACCCCCATTGCCGTAACACTGTGACTCCCTCCTCGGACTCCTCCGACATGTATACCTCCACTGTGCAATCTAGTCCCCCTCTGGTAAATGCTGCACTTTCGCCCAAGCCTCGTCTCCAAACCTCTTATCCCCCATCTGCCAATTATATATCTTCTCCCTCAGCCCCCCCACCACCGTCCCTTGCTCCTGGCTGTTTTTCTGCGCCTCCTGCCTCCTCTCCCCCCTGACTCTCTCAGGGTTCTTCAATGAAACGCTGGAGGTCTTTGAGCAAGGAGCACTGAACTACTCCACTTTCTTTCGTCCCATCCTGTCGACCTTATCTACATTCAGGAATCCAATCTTAACTCACCTTCTTCTTTCCGGATTCTTGGATTCTCTGCTCTGCGTTCTGATTGCACCCACTCCCGGTCTGGCATTCTCTCTTCTGATACCACGCATGCTAGCGGCGGCGTTGTCATTTTCGTCAGACAGGGCCTATCTTTCTCTGAACTTTCTACCTCCTTTCTTTCCTCGCTTGATCCTTACTCTGATTATGTAGGAATCAACATCTCTCTAAACAACTCCTCCTCGGTGTCATTTCTTAATGTGTATGCCCCCCTTATTTGATACTCCCCAACGAATAGCAGAATCGATTTCTTTTCTCCCTCCATCCTTCCCTCCTCCAGAAATCTCTTCATCGTGGGGGACTTCAATTGCCATCACCCGCTTTAGGACTCAAGAGGTACTTCCGACGCCTGCAGGGAAGAAGTATTCGACTGGGTCATTTCTTCTGACCTCCTCCCCTTTGATGAACCTGACACACCCACCCTTCTCCATCGCTCCTCTCGCAGTCGCTCCTCTCCTGACATTTCCTTTGCCCCTTCTATTCTTGCTCACGGGAGGTGCTACAGGACCTGGGTTCTGACCATCTACTACTTCTTCTATCTGTTCCTCTCTCTCCGGACTTTCGCCCCAACCAGCATCCCCCTTCCTTCAATTTTCAGAAAGCTCGCTGGGATGGCTTTGCCTCCTACTTTGACTCTCACTGTCCTTCTGCAGAGAAATACTCGTCTCTTTCTCTTTCCTCTGCTGCTGCTCTCTTTACCTCTCTGGCACTGAATGCGGCAAAATTGGCCGCATCAAACACCCTCCTAAAGCCTGGTGGTCTGCTGAGGTGGAAAGTGCGGTTAGTGAAAAACGCAAGGCTTTCGCTACCGCTCACAGAAGTGATGAAGACCGCTAGACTTACATCTTTGCTTCTCAGGCTAGTCACTACGAAAGCTTGCTCCACGAGCTTACAAAATCGCTTTTCCAATCATATTGGAAAAGAAACAACAAGTTCTAAAGAAAATCAAATCGAAGGTTTTTTAAACTTAAATGCATTCTGTATTGTACTCCTAAAAAACATTTAAAAAAATTGAAAATATAAACTCTTGATGTCCAAAATTAATTCATGCGAGTACCGCGTTATCTAACAATGGCTGTTCTTCATCTGATTGGTCAGTGTAGTGATCATGTGTCGTACTTTCATCACCTGAAGGGCTGCCACGAAGATGACGATAAATTCGTTCCAGAAGCTTAACAAGAAACTAAAAAAAAAACTGCTGCTAAAAGCGCTTCAACTGAGATTTGATCTCCTACCCTACATATGTTAAATAATGTTTTGATAAAACAAGGGACTTTTCTTATGCGGAGAGAAAATCCAAGTTCGCTTGGCATATCAAGGATGAGACGTACAGAATCAAGATTAAGCAAAACTTATTTAATTGCACCACAGCCTATGCTTCACCAGGTTAAAATTAAGAAGCTGTTCGCCCAGGATGTCGTAACAAGCCACTATAGGGCACCCAAGTCACTCACCAATGGCAGTCCACCTTGTAAGTGGTGATCGACCACCACATATTATAATGGCATCCAAAAAGTACCAATGGATCAAATCAAACGGATGTCAAATAATTCAAAAAATATAAAAACCACTCTAATTGGTAGCAGAGTTTTAAAGCCTTCAATATAGAAACAATAAAGCTTTAAAATTTAAAATAGGGAAGTCAGGCGACCAGTATTTTTGAAAAATAGGATGTCACGCTAAAAGTTTTAAGTTTGACTTATGCTTAATGCCAAAAGGTAATTTTCGTAACAGAACGCAATTCTACAACCCAGTTCAAAGCAACAAAATCAGCTGAGCCTAGTCTAAAATTTGACGACGTTAACCTAAGCTAAGCCAACTTTTATTTCTTGAGCCCGACAATGGAAACATCTTCTACCTTATCAGGTTGAAGCGTTGCTAAAATGATGGCTACCGGCTGGGCTCTGTAGTGCCCATTAAAGTTAATTCGAAAACCAATGCTCACCAAGCACAATCCAACCAGAGCCAGTATTGCTGAGGCATCTGAAAATCCAAAATTTTCCACAGCAAGACCTCCCACTGTAGGACCCAATATGTCTCCAATCGAGAAAGACATGTTCCATAAACCGGATACCAGGCCATATTGAACAAGAATCGTGTCACTCAACTTCAGCTCCCTGAAATTAGTTAATTTTTGTTGTTTAGTCCCGGAAAAACATTTAAGGGTTATTCAGAGCGGTTGATTTTAGAAGGTTGGTAGAAAAGTACGACCGGGGATAACTTGGAAAAAGCAGGTGAAAGAAGAGAAAGGACCTACTTAGATAAAAAAGAAACCATCAACAAAGCAAAGTGGTGCAACGTGTTCATAACGCGAATTCTGCCATCGTAAATGGAGATCAATTCGTTTTTAAAAATAAATCTTTTTCAGAAACAATGGTTCTCAACTGGTGGGCCACAGAGCAAATCGGGTGGGCAACGACTTTAAATTTAACTAATTAGCACAGTGGAGCCCAATATGGGAAAAATACGGATTACGAAAAGATCGATCACATTAAAATAAAGCTCTTCGACTTTGCATTGGATTCACAGTACGAAAACCAATGTACGAAGAACTTTAAGAAGTGGACCATGTAATATTTTTCAGATCAAAAAAGGGCCACAAATAAAAAAAGTTGGAGGACCCCTGCCGTAGAATATCAGTGTGTGTCGACTCGTTTGAGTATTATTAGTGATGCACAATGCATTTCATCGCTAGTGCTGTAGCCAAGCAGGTGAAATCGGATTCACTTCAATCGCCGTTGGACTGTTAACTGTCAGGTGATGAATCACGTTCATTGTTGTAGCAAATCGATGCAACACCAGAAAATTTTTGCATACTGAAATCGATTATCGAGTCTTATCGACAATTAATTTGTTGGTTGCCACAACTAGCAACAACGGAAAAAAGCTAAAGTAGAAAGTTTAGTTTTCAGCACGATGCAGTGAGGAGTTTGCCAACTGTCCGGCAATCATAGCATTAAACATTGCGATGGAACTTGGCAACTTAATTTGTCGTGTCGTAACACGTCGCGTAACATAACTTAGCAAACGAGTATTAAACGATATGCAATTTAGTTACAATCACTCACGTCGCTGCTGTTAACATTTCACGATATGCAATTTAGTTACAATCACTCACGTCGCCGCTGTTAACATTTCATTGAAGGTAGGCATCAATGCACAATTGAAGAACATCCCGTTAACAATGACAGAGATGTACAGCAACCACCAGTGCTGTTTGTCCCAACCAAACAACTTACGAATGAACGTAGCAGGACCAATCATCGTCATTCCAATAACAACACCCAACGTACCAATTTCAATTAAGAAGGTCTTTTTCCTAAAATTTTACGTCGGGATTTAGTCACGAAAACATATACTGTGCAGTTTGCCATTGCTGCCAGTATGCAGCACTTTGCAACAAATTTAACTTGTAGTTGGGTGGGGTTCGAGTCGTTCTACTGGTTTTAAATGAATTTCACGTTTGTACGAATGTTTATTCGCACAACTGTCCGTTTCAATGTCTTGGAATAAGATGTTGTTTTGTACTTCTACTACCACAGGAAATTGCAATAACACCTATTATCCCTGTCGCAATTGCGACCCGACGCAAACCAGCAATTATGCTTAGGATCTCCTTGCTGCTGTGATATGGCAAAACCTAATACCAACAAAAATCGTATTTTTGAGTATATTGATTTCGCTGTCATTTCTTAATATTCAACAAAGGAACAACTGAACCTTTTTTTTCATTTTTGCCTTCAAGCTGCCAACTGTACAAACATTAATTATTTCTTCGCGTTTACTGTGAAGGAGCTTCACAAAATCGAAAATAAATCAAGGTTGTTCATGACATCTGAAATGTAGTTGTTAGGTTTTGCAATATCACGGCAGATTATTGCATGACTAACCTTATTGACTTAGCGAAAGTTGCCCGACAAGACGAATAATTAAATATTCTTCATGAATTTATGACGTAGAATGCTTTGAGGTCTATAAAATCTATTTTTATAAATTTTTTCGCAATCCGCTTAGATCGGCGGTAAAACCACCGTAATTGTAGCCTACGCTAAAAGCATAATTAGAGAAATGCCTAGCTGCATGCAAATAATAGAAATTTATTTATATCGCAAACTGCTGCATCCTATGGCAGTGAATCATACAGTATTCCGGTTCCGCTGGATGCTTAAAAGCCAATGATCGCTCTATAAGAAATAATTAAAATTTAGCTCATATTTTCAAATTTCCAACCTGTTAAAGCACAAGGCTGGAAGTGGAGCTCAAACTCACATCCGTACCAATCAGTCGAACTACGGCCAGTGGTTTATAGAGAATGAATTAAATAGAAAGACCCCCTTAATCACTTTGGCCACCCCAGCTTGACGGTTTATATCACAAATGTTACCACAGCAACTAACCCTTTAGAGTCCAACGTTCCCAAAATGGGAAGATGGCTTTAAAAACACGTAAATTATTTTTTACAGCCAGCTTGTGACATTTTTCTGTTTTATTGCATTTTTTTAGAGTATTATCTTTACTCTCAAAAGTTTTCTGGGCGTATTTTCAAAAAAAAAAAACGCCAAAAATTGAAAGAAAAAACTCAAAAATTAGCTTTTTGTTTATTGTACGTAAGCTTATTATAAACAAACTAAAAAAAGTTTTTTTTTATGCTAGCACTATACATTAGCAAGAACTAGTCATATTAACTACTTTTAGCTTAAAAAATATATGGTTGTACGTTTATTTTACCACTTATAACGTTTTTGCTGCGATGTTCCCAAAATGGGAACGTTGGTAACTTATGGGTCCAAAAAATCTTTTTTTTGCAAAAAGTGTTGTGGTGATTATTAGGCAAAATTACGTTACATAACGCACAACCCTGCATGCACAATTGACGAAATGCTTGCAGATGTGAAGTTTTTTGACCTTTTAATGAACATACAAAATGCACAAGCGGAAATAATAGCACACTGCGGTAATGTTCAGTCGCTTATATTAGAATGCAAATTACTTTCTGTGTATTGATCGCTGCACAACTTATGCAACCGTTTTCCGCACTTAGCGCAACACAATCAGGTATTTTTTTGACAAAGCGCACATCTTTCTTGGGTAACGGAGGTTGTGATTGCTCCCGTCGAACGTTACTGCTTTGTTGGCGGAGCAGTTGGTCCGCCGAGACGCTTTCTGGGACAGTCCACTTTTACCAGGGCTCTTGCTATTTCTCTTCGAAATGGAATATAACTCACGCCGTTTTAGTTTACATGGTTATAGAACTTGTAAGCAGCCACAACAGAAAGGTTTAGCATATGTGAAAACAAGTTTCACCACCATTTTCTAGAACGAAGCCGTGGTCTGTATGACGACAACGACCAGTCACAAACATCCACACCTCCCATTCCTTAGTTGTACATTTTGATAAGGAAGGGTTGGTCTACAGTTTTCTTTTGTGCGTTTTTACTCTTCCTTAGACTTTTTAAATCGAGTGCACACCATAATAATCACTTGCGACAGTAACTGGACAATTGTCGTTCGATTTTACGCAAACAACTAAACCATCAGATCGAAAATCGAATGTCCCTCTGGGTTGTTTTTTGCAATCTTTTTTAGAGATCAAAGGGCAATAGTTTGTTCTGTTGTCCCTTTTTGTACCACAAGCTCTAACATTTTCTCCTGCAAGATTGGTGAGCAGCGTATGGCTAGTAAAAAAATTATCATAAAAGACCACGTGCTGACTTGGGTTTGTTACAGGGCTCAGCATTTTTTCTACAACATGAGTTCCTAAAGGGTTTGTTCTGCTTTCATCTTTGCCACAATATATTTCGAAGTTATATGGATATCCATCACTGCTGCAAAGCATCCATAGCTTGTAGCCAAACTTGATGGGCTTACCCTTGATATACTACTTTGCACTATGCAGACCGCGATATGGCACCATGGATTCGTCTATACTGAGGTTTTTGTGAAACACACCAAACTGCTGGCAATTAGTTCGCAAAAGTTCCAATAGGGGCAATACCTTTGCTACTTTAGATTGTGCAAGGTTGTGGTTGTCAGCAATATGCAAACATAATTTTATAACACGAAAACGATCTCTCGACATAATATTTGAAAAGATAGGAGCTTCCAGATCTTCAGCTGTGCTCCAGTAGTCTGCTTCTGAAGGAAGATTGTGGTACCCACCTATTAGCAATAGACCCAAAAACTTTCTCATCTCTGCATCATTAGTTTTGAAAGTCTGCATATTTTTGTCTCTAGTAGCATACAAGTTTGTTTGTTCTACTAGTAGAGAAATCATAGAATCAGAAAAAAACGGAGAAAAAGTTTGGTACATACTCTCTCCTCCATGCATCATAACTTCATCTGATTTCTGCAGTTTCTTTGCATCACAAAGACTTTTACGCCATACACTGTGCCTGGATTGTTTTTCCGCAATTTCGTCTTCGAAAACTTCTCCGTGTATTTCAACTTCTCCGGAAACTTCATCTGGTAAGCATTCTTCATTCAAAATGTTATCGCTACCTTCCTCATCACTTTTAATTCCCTGATTAGTCGAATCTGGAGGAAGCAGCACTATTTCTAAATCACCAGATTCTTGAAATTCAACAATGTCTTTAGCGAATCCTAGAAATCTTATTCGAGGCCTAGACTCTAGACCGACCAGCTCCGTAAAAAGAACTTGCTTTCATGACTGCAGACTTACTCGACTTCACCAAATGCAAAGCTACTGTTTTATACTGTAGTATGAAAACCTAATGAACTTTCTGACTGCCATACAAGTGTTTAGAAGATGGATTGTTGTGAAACTTAGACATTTAATTAGCACTTTTGAAACCGCTAATTATAAAACAAAAACCAGACAATCAATTGAAAGAAAACTATTTATCTTTGTGCTTGCGTGTTTGTTTCACACGCTGTTGCGCTACTAACGTGATTTCAAATATTAGGTGGCAGTAGTTACCAACGTTTCCATTTTGGGAACATAAGAGAAAAGATAAAAAATGAGCAAAAATTTTGTTTTCAAGGGTTGGTAAGTCTTAGTTAAGGCTAAAAGAGCAATATATCTAAATCTCACGTTTTATTAATGTCTAGAAGTACTTCCCGTAATTAAAGGGTAAAGGGGGAGACACACCCTTTGATATATCCCACCACAAGGTGGACTATGTATGTGGTGCATATACACGATATATATACATCTATCGCAATTATGACAGAGATTCATTACACGACATCTAATAGTAAAACTTGCAGCAGCCCACACTGCAAACAACAGTTACTTCTTCGTATGGGCTTCTTCGAATCAAGCAGCGTTTCGTTAGCCCTTTTTGCTTGTCCTCAGTTACACTGAGGCACCACGACGGGTAGACTACTTCGACCCGCCACCTGTCTGCCACATAAAGATGGAGGCATCCCGTTATGTGCCTTGCCCAAAGACACGACAAACAAACATGCCGGCTGGTTCATAGCACCATCACTACTGCGCTGAGCACCAAGCAGGGAAGTTGTGACTGCCATTTTTGAGTCTTTTGGTATGACTCGACTTGGGAAAATGAACTTCAGCTCTACCGACTGCGAAGCGGACGTTTTAATCACTACGCCATCGCGCCAGATAATCAAATAAAAATATCTAGACCCATACGAAGTGGTAACAGTTACTAAATCAGCCCTTCTGGCGATATGCCTAGTTATACAGAAGTGATCACAATTTATCCATATAACTGTATTAACCTGTAGAACTTAATGTTCTCAACCAGTTAAAAACAATTATATCTGTGAGTCAAAGACCATAGCTCGACTGATTGGTATGGTCGCGGCTTCAAAAACCCACTATCATGATGTGTTTGAAGAAGTTTAGGCAACGGCAAACGGGTTTACTACCTTACGGCTTACGCAACGCATCTTCTTCCTCCGGACTCGCCAAGGGTACTAAACCCAAGACCAGAGTCAGACATGCTTCCAAGTTTCCACGTCAGGATCACGATGCGTCATGACCACGTGACGGAGTCTCCACGTTTTTTCTAATCGCTCGACATTACCATGCATTGTATTGCGGTTGCTATTTGCAAGTATTGCACAAATTTGAAGAGAGGGAACTACACATAGAACTGATTCTTCGCTCGTCGTGATAACGTTATGATCTTGATTGTGGTGCTAAACTATCAGTATTGGTAAGTTCGAAGGAAGTCTGATACTATGTGTTTCTGGTAAAACCACAAAAGTTTTTCCCCGACTTATAGCACTGACGCAGGTCAAAAACTCGTAAAGTCGCTAGACTACACGCCACGTAATGTTGCTGTGTCTTTAACTAAACTGTACGCACCATCGGTCGGTGATATATCCCCATATCGGTGACATCCCGGTGTAGAACACAAGGCTAACGAGAAATGTCACTCCAATCATGGTGGCGTCCGTTTTGAACTAAATAACAAGTTTGTTTATTGCATCTCTCCAATCACAGAGAAATTTTAACTTGTACCCCGACCACGTGAACTCGACATATTTTTATTCAAGGTCACGTTTTGAGTGTCACATATAAATTTAAAAATCTTGATTTCCAATAGCTTCAGTAAGTGGATTCTCCAATCAGGTTGAAGACCGTTTTTTGATTTTTTCATTAGTGTGGAAGAGAACTCGATGTCCACGAACAATTTGTTTCGAAAATCTTGTTGGTGGTACAAAATTTTAATATAGCTTTGAAAAAAGCTGTTTGAGCCATAAGCTTTTTGTGACGCGCTCATTAGTGACGGTGCCACTGAAACAAATGACAACAAAATATATAATATAAAGTTTGCACAGAAATCGCTTCAGCCTCCGTTTACAACTTTGCATTTATCATCCAAATCACTTGATGAAATAAAAGTAAGAGTTTTTTTTTTACTCGAAAACTTCGTCTGCTTAAAAAGGCTTTCAGTTGAAAAACTACATCCTTTTGAAGTACATATGAAACAAAAAGTTTTTAATTCCAAAATTTCCTCTTTACCAAATTACTTTTTGCAATAAGATCTCTAGCTGACACCAATTAAACAAAGGACTTGGCTTCCGCATCATAAAGTTGAGGGAAATTAACTTCCCTGTAAAAGCTTTCATAGCCTTGCTTCAAAGATTACTACAGTTTGCAGAAGCAGCAAGCTCTTGGCAGCAACGTGTGAAGCTACAGCCTACACGGATATTATGTTCACGGCCCTACTGGTTAAAAGAATCATAATAAGCAAGAAAAGAATCGATCATCCTTTAAGGGATAATGTAACACATATGTTACACGATTGTTAATTGTTAAGTCGTTATGACGTAATAATCGTTTTTTTGAAATTTATTGTGATTGTATTGTCGAACAATTAAAAATTTGTCTCAAACTTTATGAATCAGAATCCTATGATCCTGAAAGGGTTAACTTTGGTCACGACCAGTTTGAATCAAACAGTACGCATTGAAGACAAAATCTTACTTTGAAGCCAACACATGAGGAATATTTATTGTCAAAATTAAAGCAGTTGTTTTCGCAAAATCTTTAAGACTAATGTTTAACTAGAGAAGTTTTCTTTCAAAAAAACTTGTGCTTGACAACAATCATGCAAGTATGCAGTGACGCTATGTTTGACGAGTTTGCAACCATTGTTTGCTGTTTTAAAACACGTTTAGTTGCGTTCATTTTCGACAAACTTATAGCTCTTCAGATATCGCCAAACAAAGCAAACCTTCGTAAAACCTTTTTTCAAAAACAAAGTAACCACAATCAATACCGGCAATCCAGAAGCGGGTATCAAAGTCTGATCTTCACTGAAACCAAGCGTGGGTTAATGCTTAAGTTGTTTACCTTGGCCAGACTCAACATATTGTTTATGTATAATTGTAACGATCTCCCGGTTTCTGCATAAATAACTTCCTGCAAACTAAATTACCTCATTTGTGAGGAAAGGTCCCAGATTTGAAATAATAAAGCTGTTGGCAGTGAAAATGAAAACAACGACAAGTGCGGAAACGAACGCAGAGGAATGAGTGAGAAGATAGAAAGGCGGTCGGGAAGCAATCTTGTCTTGAACTAAAACAAGGAATATTATTATTTTGTCTAGAACAAAAACAAGAAACTGTTATTTGCAAGGATTTTCTTGATTTATTTCCAAAATCTGGCTAAATGTGAGTGACACAAGATGTCACGTTTTCGTTTGTTCAAACTACAAAATGATTTTCGAAATGTGTCCAACATATGTTACGGTTCATTAAGACTTAAGTATGGAGTAGGATACTATCAATTAACAGAGCTATCCTGAATTGCACTACTCCCTTGGTAAGGATGATCCTAAATCATGTGGTTAGTTGTAGACATGCTGTTGCTGTAGTTGTACATACATGTAGCTGTACACACATTGCAACATCAAAAAAAAAACATCGCAACATAAATTTACAAATATATAAGAGACAGAAAATTGACTTGGAAACGACAAGTCAAGAAATTACAAAACAATATGAGAACTTACTTGGAACATGAGGAAGCATGTACCAACATAAAATCATTAGAATGACTCGAGCCCCACCGAGAACCATGAACGGAGTAATAAAACCGCCGAGCTGCAATTCACATGCGTTAAATCAATTGCTGAAACTACAATTACGATGGCGGAGCGACAGTGACCAGCTTTTATCTTTTTATAAGCTTACACTTTTAAACGTTTTTAATCAGGGGTGTGCAATATTTTGTACAGGCAGGGAAAATTTACTCAACAGCACAGAATCGCAGGCAAGAAGGCTCAGCAAAGACCCTTTTTTAAGTAGAGGATCTTTTTTAGAGATCAACCGAAAACGGGCAGAATTTTCCACTAAAGACCTTTTCAGCTGATCAGCCTGCGGGCGCAGGTCAAAGGCCACATCGTTCCGTCACTGCACATTGCATACCCTTGCTTTCCATTTTTTGCTTGCTACGTTTTCTTTTTCTGCGCTTTCATTGATCAAGTTTTTCGTTTTTATTTGTTTTCTTACCACTGAGTCCAGAAACAATAGATGTGAAATGAATGGTGAGGAAACAAAATTAAAACCAAAAAACAGAATTGAGCTTGTGAAAAATTTGTAGAGCTCGTCGTTCAAGTAAACACACGCAGCAGAGATAGCACAAACAAAAACAATTTGAACGACTGACTGCTTGTGACGCTCCGTTAGGTTGACATGAAATATGTCAACACTATTTCAACTTTAGAGAGGCTAATTTACCCCATTTTAGGTTCTTTTTGTAACATCCATTAACGGTTTAATCCGTTAATTTCCTACCTTTTAACTCTCGAAATAAGTTCATCTTAAATCTTCAAATTTTGATGTGATTGAAAAAATCATCTTTAACAATTTTTTGAAAACCATCTCAAAACAATTTGCTCAGTATTGGCTTAAGTTCTGCTACATAAACTAATATTTTGATGACGTCACCAGGTAGCGCAAAGAAAGTTTTTAATTGCTCTTTAGCAAACACAAATTTATTCGAATAGCGCCATCATTACAAATTTGTAATTAATCACAATTCAATAGCAGAAACTATCAACATGAAATACTTTAGTCATCGTAATTAGTAAAAAGAGCTTAACCCTCTGAATGGCAATTACGGCAAAAGTCGTGATGAACCTCCCTTTGTCGCGCGGTGGCAATCACGACATTTTACGTGATGATTTTTGAAGCATTTTTACTTACTTTAACTCTTTTGCTCCCGCGAAAATAGCGAAAAAAAATGTCTGTAAGGTGGCAGCGCGAAAAACTGTCATAATCAATCATAATTATGTACCTCAAGTTTGTTTGTAAATCATTACTCAGCTGTCTACTTCTACATTAAGTGTGATATATCGTTGAAATCTACATTTCTTGAGGATTTCAAATAGAAAAAAAAATTTTTTTTTGAATATGCAAATGAACCCCCTCAACTAGGGGGTAATTGTCTTCAAAATTAAAGAAGTACCCTCACCTCAAAGATCACTACAGATTTAATTTTCTACCAATTTTTTTAGAAATGGTCGCAAAATGATGCTAAGGAAATAAGCTTTCAAAGTACATCAATCAAAACTTACCTAAAAACCTAGGTTTTCTACAACTTGCAATTTTTTGAGGCACATGACCTTTTTTTTGATCGGTACCAAATTTTGGTAGTCAAATTCAGTACCTAAAATATGATCAGTTTTTATCTGCTAGAGATTAGCCTAAACCATGTAACATTATGTATTTTTGAACAGGGAATTTCTTCAAGATTCAGAAAATATTAAGTTTAAATAGAATATGCTGTCATTGACAATGAAGCAGCCGCTTGTTTACACCCTTTCCATTTCTTGAGAAACAAGGGGGATACAGCAAACTTTGATTTAGAGAAGCCAAACTTCTGCTAGCTTTTAAACTTGTATTTCGCTTCTTGTCTCCTTGAAAATTTGATACAAAATGACGACTTTAGTGGAGAAATATTTGCAATTTATTTTATCTTTTTATTGGGTGTAGTTTTTCTAAAAATCATAATTTAGTGAAGGTAAGTCAAAAAATTTTTGGGTGGTTTTGAACTGACATGATGTACAGTACTCATTTTTGATCAGTAAATATCATATACCACTTAGTCTAAACTATTTAAAGGGATATATTGCTGGAAAGCAAATTTCCTAAGCTTTCAAATGAGACCGATATTTAGCAACATATCATATTTTTTACGCACTAAATTTACTTTTATCTATTTATCATTCAAATTTGTTTTGGGGGTTTTGAGACCCCTAAAACATTTGGAAATTTAAAACGTAAAATTTATTATTATCGCTTGAAATTTTGTCAAATGATGCCCCAAAAAAGTAGTTTTCAGACTGTGTTGATGATAAAGGGTTTGGTTTCGTGGTAAAGATGTAATATCAATTTGATTTTAGTGTAGTCCGCACGTGCTGAGAATTTGGCCGATTTTGTTGTCTGCAACTGAGTTCTTGGTCCTTTTAACCCTTTTTGGGTATAAAAGTCCAAGAGTTAGGGCACAAATTATACATCTTTCGATGCGTGAGGAAATAAGCATGATCTTTTGAAAATTTTATGAAAATCGGATGAAAAATAAAGTTACAAATCGATTTTTTAGTAAACTAATTTTGTAACTCAATTTAAAAAAATTTGAGGTAAACACTGAAAACACGAGATCATCAATCGATGATCGCGGGAGTGAAAGAGTTAAAATCAGTGTTTGCTTTATTTTTCCTTTTTCATATATTATTATGACATTCCAGAGTGTTCGTTTATCACAAATAAATCATATTTTAACTTTTCACTGCACTTTTTAGCTTTCATTAGAAATATATACAGAAAAAAAATTTGTTGCTTTATAAATTAAATAACTTTCCATTTTCATAATAAAATTTTGTACAAAACTTAATAAAACAAGGAGAATCTTTTATTGTAAACAAAAAATACACTTTCCACAACTGTAATATATATCACTTCAGTATTTATCTTGAGTATGGTAAATTGGGAAACAATCCATGCAAAGTGGGATTTTGCAGGAGTTACACCATGTACACACTTCTCTTCTTTTCCTTTCTTTTGAATTATTGTAGCATGCATGGCAGTTTCTTTTGATTCGTTTTCCAGTTTCAGGTGGAATATGACACAAATAATGTCTACTTATGTATGCTACACTTTGTAGTCTGTCAGGCGCTGATTGGCCAGCAACTCTGTGACCAAAGTTTTTAATATTCGAGTAAACTAGTAGTCCAAAAGTGCAGTCGAAATCTGTCTATTTTTTAAAGATTAAGAACCTTTCCATGACTGTTTCCATAGATTATTAGAGCCATAGAAAAGGGTTAAGAATTCAGACTTCAAATTTAAAATAAATTGTAAAAACAAGTCCGAAAGCTTAGTTGAAACGAGAATAGCAAACTATTCAGCAAAGGAATACTTGATAGAATCACTTTTTTCTTTTCGATGTATCACAAATACTTACGTCATATAGACCTCCGCCGATCAATGGGCCCACCATACCACCAACCCCCAACAGAGTTTGTGATAAACTAAGCACAGTAATTGCACGTTCGGAAAATTCTTGAAACACAATCGCAAACATGGCCGTGAAAGCAGTGGTGCTGCCGAATCCCATCAAACCTCTCAATATTACAGCGAGAATGAAGAATGGTAAATACGAGGTTTTGTTTAAGAATCTAAATATAATCTTCAACTTTTCACCGAGAAATCCTAATTATATTCCACACATAAACCACAACAGCTGCATTTCATTTTTGTCTGGATGCAATCTACAGCAAGCGTCGACACGAAACTACCGCACCATACATTGATATACTCGTACGCTGAAAGGTTGCACATTTAGCATCTTGTATGTTTAGATCATGATGCTGCCGTCGACTGCGTTTTCAGATAATATTTACCAGTAGATTTCAGAAAGGAAAACTCTTCTTCCAACAAATTTTCCAAAACTTTTAGACTGGTTTCGCCCACTGCGGTTTAGCAATTTATATTATTATGTATATGTAACTACGGTAAATCTAAGGCAATTTATATGTACAGATTTCTACGATCAAAAATAATTAACTTTAACTTTCAAATTACTTTCTGTTAAATTTAGATGAAGTCCGGGAAAATTTCGGCATTTTAAACTACTTTATTATGTTTATCGCCATCGTATAGTTTGTTAAAAATATTTTAAACTTACCCAAAACAAAATAGAGCACCAGTATTCACAAGCATTCCAGTTAAAATGCAAAATTTTGCTCCAACTTTAACAAGCTAAAACAAAAAAACTTTGAATCGAAATAACAAATTTAGATAAACTGCTGCATGATCAAAACAAAAAATTTATTACTACTACAAAAACGACACGAAAAAACGAAAAGCCTACATGGGTTTATCTTTTACAACCTTTTTTAGATTCAATATGCTGGGTAGAGCATGGATGAAAATATATTTACAGAATACTTTCAGAATCTTAAATATTAGTGGGTAGGTGAACTAAAGAGCAATTAAAGCACTGCTAAAGTATGAATATTTTACGTTTTTACAGTACAAGCACAAACAAAAGCAATTTGCAAATTAATACTCATTTGATCTTATTGGCTATGTGATATTGCAACATTTTTGCATTTACATTTACCCATCCAATCCATGACTTACCACAGTGCCTGTGATTAGAGACGCAAAAATACCGCACACGGAGTATGCTGCGAATATTAAACCATAATTGGTTGCACTTAAGCCTTTGCTTTCAGCCTGAAATAATAAACTATTGTTTAACTATAACAATGACTACCATTAAAAACAACGACGAATCAAACTAGTAGGCGTCATGTGGATGTTTGATGAGGGTAAAAAAAACTAAGGTGGTACTTAATCACATGATATGGATGATTACCCGACCCCTTTCGAGGGATGGGGCCATGACGGAAGACCATGGAGCCCCAGAAGCCCGGCAACTCCCCAGGGTCTGGACCAGAGGTCATAGAGAGACAAAGAGTCGCCAAAGAGTGAGCGGCGCAAAGAGTCCGTAGCTGGACAGTGCAGAATGAGATGAGAGATGTCCTGGGACGAGTGTCCACAGGCGCTGCAAGAAGAATTCTCGATTCTGCCAATCCTACAGAGATAGGAACCTAAAAGAAGGCTGTGTCCATTGCAGCGAAGACGAGAGAGGACACAGCAAGCATGACGAGGGAGCACAAGTTCCTCAGTGGAAATCGAGGGAACCTGTGTGTCAAAATACTTTGAAGAGACAGTACGCCTCCAGTCCGAGAAAAGACGAGAGTGGATACGAGAGGTAAGAGGAGAGAGACTACAAGGGATTGCAGAGGGTGCAAGCAGCGCTCCCCTTCTGGCAAGCTCATCAGCTGTATCGTTCCCCGAGAGAAACGAGTGTCCGGGGACCCATTGTAGCCTGATAGAACAGGAGGAGAAGAAGGACAGTTCCTGCCAGATCTGCCACAGAGTTTGAGATAACAGGAAAGGTGGGGAGAGGACAGAATGGCGAGGACAGAACCAGAGTCAGACAGGAGAAGAACAGAAGAAAAATGGCAGACTTTATGGTGTTGCCGAAACCAGCAAAGAGCATGCAGAATGGCGCAGGCTTCAGCAGAAAAACTGGAACAAACTGGGCCTGCCGAAAAGGAAAGAGTGGCCTCAGTGCCACAGAGAGAGCAGTTGGCAAGTACGCCGGAGCTGCCCTTGCCAAAAGGAGAAGGAACAGAGCTATCTGTCCAGAGTACCAGGTCATGAGGGGGAAGAGAGTCAAGGTGGGCGAGAGCCGCACCTTGGTGAGAGTGAGGGGGATCAGAGCCAGAGCATGGAGAGGAAAGGGTGGACTCGACCGTGAAGGAAGGCAGGTTCCAAGGAGGACAGGGAGGGCAAGAAACAAGAGCCTCCCTAGAACAAGTAGAAGGAAGTATCAGCGGGTGAGTGGACGCAAAAACTCTCCAGGACGATCTGCAAAGTCTTGGTTTCACTCCAAGTCTGGCCAAACCTGAGATGGGAAAGGAGGTTGGGAGACGAAGAGCTCGCTCAAAAGAAAAAAGAGTGAAATGAGTCAGAGTGACTCGTAGGGGAGGTAGAGAAGCCTTGATGAGTAGTAGTGGGATAGGGGAGGACGAGAGGCAGCCGGTGATGGCACGACTGGCCGCTCGGTGGAGGCGTTCCAATTTGGTGATATTGGTAGTGCTTAGGAAAGGAAACCATCCGGGTGAAGAGTATGTGAGAAGGGGCCAAAGAAAAGATTTATACAGAACAGAGAGGGACTCCTTAGAGGGGCCCCATGATGAAGCAGAGATACAGCCTAAGGCCTTGAGGCGTGGGAAAAACTTGGCCTTCAGTGAAGATACATGCTTAGAAAAGGAAAGAGAGCAATCAAAGATGACCCCAAGAAAAATTGGAGTGGGATTGAAACAGAGTCGGGAGCCAAGTAGGAGGAGGTTGGGCTGGAGGTTAGCTTGGTGGGGATCTACTGAGAAGAACGAGGCCTCACATTTGCTCGGATTGACAGGAAGACACCAGTACTCAGACCAGCACTCCAATCGAAACAGAGATCCTTGTGAGGCCTCCACTGCAGTGGGGACCGAGGGGGAGGAGGACCAAATGGCCAGATCGTCAGCGTGAAGAGAGCAGCAGACGGAAGAAGGCAGAGAAGCAGGAAGATCATTAATGAAGAGAGAGAAAAGTACAGGGCCAGGAACAGATCCTTGCGGAACACCCCGACGGACTCGAAAGGAACGGCTTTTGTGATTTTGAAAGACCACAGAAGCGCGCCTATCAGAAAGGAAAGATTGAGTCCAACGAGCAAAGCAAGAAGGGAGGCTGGTCGAAATGCATTTGTGAAAAAGGGCGGGATACCAGACAGAGTCAAAAGCTTTCCAGAAATCAATAGTAGACAGGATCGTCCAAGAACCCGGCCTGGGTTTGTTAAACCCATCCGAAATGGACTGAGAGAAAGGTACAGAATTTGATCTAGTGTAGACCGACCAGGGCGGAAACCGGCCTGGCGGGGAAAGAGAATGGAATTAGATTCCAGAAAAAAGAGAAAACGGGATAGAATGATGCGTTCAAAAAGCTTTGAGATGCAGGAGGTGAGAGAGATAGGCCGGAAGGAAGCAGGAGAGTCGAGAGGCTTTTCCTATCTTATGTATGGGAATAATAGAAGATGTCTTCCAGATGGAAGGAAAGGAATGTGAAGATCAAGAAAGATTGAAAATGTAAAGAAGAAAATCCATGCCAGAGCAAGGAAGATGCTTTAGCATGGGATAGGCAACTTTGTCTGGACCAGTGGCAGTGAATGAGGGGAAGTTGGAGGCAGCCGCAAGAAATTCAGTGGGAGAGAAAGGAGAGTAAAAGGACGAGTGAAACTCCACAGAGCATGTGGCTTGGGGGAGCTCAGTGAGGTAGCCTCTGACTCTGCTACGCAGGGCCTTTGGCTGAGAAACGGAAAAGTGAGACTTCAGGTAAGGCTTTAGGAGGGCGTTTGATGCAGTCGAAAGGAATGGAAGATTTGGCCGCATTCAGTGCCAGAGAGGTAAAGAGAGCAACTGCAGAGGAAAGAGAAAGAGACGAGTATTCCTCTGCAGAAAGACAGTGAGAGTCAATGTAGGAGGCAAAGCCATCCCAGCGAGCTTTCTGAAAATTGAAGGAAGGGGGATGCTCGTTGGGGTGAAAGACTGGAGAGAGAGGGATAAATAGAAGAATTGGGAGATGGTCGGAACCCAGGTCCTGAAGCACCTCCCAGGAGCAAGAAAGAGCAAGAGTAGAAGGAGCAAAGGAAATGTCAGGAGAGGAGCGATGGAGAAGGGTGGGTGTGTCAGGGTCATTGAGGGGGAGGAGGTCTGAGGAGATGACCCAGTCAAATACTTCCCACGGGGGTCGGAAGTACCTCTTGAGTCTCAAAGCGGGTGATGGCAATTGAAGTCCCCCACGATGAAGAGATTTCTGGAGGGAGAAAAGAAATCGATTCTGCTATTCGTTGGGGAGAATCAAATAGGGGGGGCATACACATTAAGAAATGACACTGAGGAGGAGTTGTTCAGAGAGATGTTGACCCCTACATAATCAGAGTAGGGATCAAGCGAGGAAAGAGAGGAGGTAGAAAGTTCAGAAAAGGATAGGCCTTGTCTGACGAAAATGACAACGCTGCCACTGGCATGAGTGGTATCAGAAGAGAGAATGCCAGACTGGGAGTGGGTGCGATCAGAATGCAGAACAGAGAATCCAGGAATCCGGAAAGAGGAAGATGAGTTAAGATTGGATTCCTGAATGCAGATAAGGTCGACAGGATGGGATGAAAGAAAGTGAAGTAGTTCAGTGCTCCTGGTTCGAAGACCTCCAGCATTCCATTGAAAAACCCTGAGAGAGTCAGGGGGAGGAGAGGAGACAGGAGGTGCAGAAGTATAGCCAGGAGCAAGGGACGGTGGTGGGAGGGCAGGGAAAGGAGATATAAGATGGGCAGATGGGGGATAAGAAATTTGGAGACGAGGGTGGGGCAAGAGTGCAGCATTAGCAGAGGGGGACCAGATTCCACAGTGGAGGTATACGTGTCGGAGGAGTCCGAGGAGGGGGGGAGTCACAGTGATACGGCAAGGGGGGGGGAAGCTCCAAGAGCTCTGAAATTAGATAAAGAAAGTTGTGAGCACCTTAGATGAACCCATTTGGAGCATGTGCAGCATTGCACTGACTTGCCCTGCCAGGTCACATTTCCAGCGCACACAGAGCAAGGAAAGATGGGGCCAGGGTTAGGATGAAAGTTACTGCTCATCAGGAGAAGAAGAAGAATGAAGAGATGAAGGAGGGCAAGAGAGAGGAAAAAGTGAGAACAGGCGACCGATTTTAAAGATGCTGTGTGCTGCCCTTCTGCGGTTGTTCAGGGGGCAGCATAGCAAGAAATTGAATGGGGAGTGCCCGGGGTAACTGGGACCCTTGGGAAGGCCAACAGCCATTTTGACCCAACCCAAAGGGGGCCAAGGACCGCACCACCACGTTGAGGCGGCTGTTGATTGGTGCAGTTAGCTGACATTACTTGTTTTCAGAAAAAGATATGCAGATAACCCAAGAAGCGACGCATCAGTCAACCATTGATGGAAATTGATAGAACAATCAGGAACCAATGCCAACCAAGAAGAGAATAAAAGACTTTAAAAAGTGTAATAATAAAAACCTACAAGACTTCAACCTACATAAAACTAGATTTAAAAAGGAAACTTTTCTTCCCCCTTATAACAATTTAACGATAACCAGAAAAAACAAACAACAAACACCTTCTACATAAAACTGTTTCAAGATAAATTTATTTAAAAGTGAATAAATTACAGGATAACAAACAAATGATGAGAAGAAGGGGGTGAGATGAGGAAAATTTTCTAAAAACGTGTAAAAAAAACTCATTCTAAACTTTATCTTCTCACCACAGCTCTGATTAACGACTTTTTAAATACTGTTCAAATGAATACTTACAACAACCGGAAAAAATGGGGCAATGGCAGAGTATCCCATAATGTCATTTAAAGATAATAAACAAAGAGATAAAAAAACCTTTAAATGACGCTTCGTGTAACCAAAATATAATTTCTCTTTATTATCACTCTGAAACAAAATTAAACAAATAACAATAATTTGCAATCCTTCTTAGATCCTAACAAGTAACTAATTTATCAGCAGCAATATTGTATCAAATATAAAAACCTCAAATGGTGACATTGCCTAGAAGATTTAAGAAAATAAGACAATTTAATTTGACCTTGCCATGGGGATGAGCAATTCAGAATAATATACTATTCTAAAACAGTTAAATCGAATCCAGAATCCAAATTCTTTTTTTGCAATCAGCACAATCAACATGAAAGCAATTAATACAAGTTTACAACAACAAAAGCACAATCAGAGAACGAGTTTATTGCAGTGCAATACAGTTAAGCTTTCTACATGTTTGCTTGTATCGGCGAGTTAGTTTTTGAATCATTGGTTACAAAAAGAAAATCTGTGACCAAGCAACGTGATAAAGTTGGTAAGCAGGATATAAACTGAATCCTATTATCCGGTTTGAATTGTCATTTTGGATTCGGATTGTTTGGGATTCGAATCCTTTGGATTTGGTATTCTGAATTGCCCATTCCTACCTTGTCAAGAAGATTTAAAGAATGAAAATGATTTGGATTAAAATAAATATTTTTACTGTTGTAGTTATAGGCTTTATTACTGCTACTTAACTTTTTGAAGCTCATAAAAATACCCTGAGCAATATTTAATAAAAACTAAAGTTAATATGAGACAAAGTTCTCAGCAACTCAACCATGTAGTAATGGTAAAGACCAGATTTGTGGTTCTCTAGTTGAGGTTGGTATGGAATTTATAGGAGAGCTGCAACAATCTTAAACTACTGAGTTACCAACCAATTTTGAGGTCCCTACCACAAGTCACTCTCTACATAACAAAACAAACTGAGAAAAGTTCTCCATTGCATCAAATAAAAAGATCTACAACTTAAAAAAAGTTTGAGAACCATTGGGTAAAACAGATAACTCACATTTGACCCAATCAAGCATTTCCCATGAACACTGGATAACTGCATGTAAATGAAGAGTACCAATACAGTATTATCATTGATGGAATTTAATTGCAGTAAAATTTGGGTATCTCACTTTCCTATTCTGATTAACCAAAGCACAATAAGAATTACTGACCACACTAGAGAACAAAGAAAGAAAATAATGACGATTCTCACAAAGCACAAACTTACATTTTCTGAAGAATTTGTGGAATTCGATACTTCTTGCTTTTCATGCGTTTCTGTTGAATTATTTAATGTATCATTACTTTCATTGGATTGTACCGAACCATAATTATGAGAAGATATTGCTGCTGTTGGTGCAACTGTTGTTTTGTTAGCACTGGCATTGTTAGTTCTACTTTCATCATTATTTGTTAAAATATCCATTGCTTTAGATGAAAATAAACAAAAATTTCACAAATTTGCAAAGAACTACCAAATAACCTGATGGATTAACTTGAAACTAAAATATTAATCTGTTAAGAAAAGTTTTCACTTTGTTGGTGCTAGCTGGTATATGGCAAACACTGTTATATCTCATGAGCTAAAGTCAAAGTGCACCAAACTGTCAAAATATGGCAAATTTTCAAAAATTAATGGGATTCACAACAATAAGGAAACAATCTAAATTAATAAAATTGTAGTAATATAGTTATTTATATTGAATGATTAATTGTGGGCCTTAGTTAAGATAAGATGGGATAATAGCAGACAAAATTTACTGAAAAAATTTGCATTTGCAATCAAGAATTTTTATCTGAGCATGCTATGGCTGCATGTACAACAACAAAATGGACCAGAATCTTCACTGTCTAGCATCTAAAAAGATTGACAACTGTGCAAAGTTGTTAACAAAAAATTGTTGCAACAAATGCCATTTTTGATGTCCATCTTTTCTTGCCAGTGGGAAAAGTCAGACATACTCGTACTTTTACAGCTGGATCTTTTCTATGTGCAATCATTCTGCATTGAATAATAGGCATGGTTTGGAAGGAAAAACAAATTTTATTTAAAAATATTGTATCTTCAGATAAAGAAATATTTGTTGCACTACATCCAACTTATAAAATTTGATTTTAGCCTATGTTTAATTTTTCCTCAAAATGTCTGTGATTACCCCATCTTACCTGAGTAAACAATCAGTAGTTTTAATTACTAATTAGGCGACTTTATCTAATTATGTGATAATTTTTTTAGTTTCTATTTGTATTGTCAATTTCTGCAAACTTTTGAACTTTAATTTAATTCAATTCTGCAATTCTACCTTTTAGTGCTGCCCAAAAATAAGAGCCTTTGACTAATTATATCTCAGATAATTACATTGGGTAAAACACACTTAGTTACTGTAGTTACAAACATGTGCACTGATGTATATATTGTCTGCTCCAGTTTATCATCCAAATGCTTAAAACATGGGCTTAAAAAAACAATGGTGTACAGTATTTTTTGTTTACTATGTGAAAAAATGTCAGTGGTTATAAACAGGCATACTAAACTTCCGGGTTAAAAAATGTATTTGCTATGGCAACTAGTCATTTCTATCAAAATAGCAATATTTTACTATTTCTATCAAAGTAGCTGGTAGATGTCATTCCACATATAACTTGCTGATGTTAGTGGTTACTTTCTGTTTTTGTAGTCAAAGTTCTTTTGTGATCATATGACACGTAGTAGCTAGATCACTTCACCACAACAGCTGCACATGAATGCATCAAAGTTACTGAGGTTGCAACAGTACTATATCTACCAATACTAAGCAACAGTACTATAGGTTGCCCTCTATGCCTTTACCATGCTTACTATGCCTGTCTAGTACTATCAAAAAAATGACTGAATAATCACAAGAGAAAACGTAAGAACCTATTTTCAAAAGCTTTATCACAAATTCACAGTCAAAGCAGCTAAGTACCACTGCTTTTCACGTTCAAAACTTACCTATAGTATTTTCATAAGCAGCCGTTATTTTGCTCTATCTTGGTTTAAAACGTTTGTGATTGGTCAATTTTAATGACACACGAGTATTGAACATGTGACTTTTGGTCGTTTCTGATTGTTCAATTTTAATAATTAATTTTTAAAAGGGCACTTTTTTGTTTGTTTTCTGAGGCTAAGTTTTGTCCAAAATACTAAAACTTTGCCCCTAACACTTTCCAGAATTGGGATTGATTTAGCCTGGGGTAACAAATGAAAAAGTGCCAAAAAAGTTTGCACCACCAATGTACACTCTCCCACACTATACACTACCCCATACATTCACATACTGCCCCCTCCATGTACACTGCCTTTGTGTAAGTGCCCTGCTAGTCAAAATTTCAACCCACAACCATTGCATTTCAAGATAGCTGCACTATCCATGCACCACAGCATCACTACCAGAAATGTAGTAATTATGACAATACAAACACACATGATTGGTTACGCAAAATAGCCACTTCATTTTTTATAGAGTCACAATAACCCAAGAAACAGCACTTGATACAGTGTGCAATAAACACCCACATTTAGCTGTCACAATAATTATTTTATAAAGTACATTGGCTACTATTATAATATGACTGTGTCACAGTAGCTTTTAAGCCTATTTCAAAGCAAAGAGGCACATTTTTGGCAGATGCTAACAGCATATTAGGTCACATATTATTATACAATAGCATGTGCACTTTCTTAAGTATTCATATACAACTGGATTAAATCAATAACTTTTGAATTGTAACACCTGTACCAGTACATTGACAAAAGTAAGCTACAGTCATTTTTATCTATTTAAATAAAAAGATAAAATGAAATTTATTCCAGTTAAAAACACCTCAACAGTCTGTTTCACCTAAGGCGGCTCGTCAGGAGGTAATTCTAAAACACAGCACTGGCATAAGATGAAATCCAACATTAATAAATAAATAAATAGATATTAAAATTAAATTATATAGAAGGCTCGAAACTCAAGGGAAGGTTAGCTCTACAAATCTGCCTTACTCAAGCGCTGCTCACTACGACTGGCAGGTAGATGATGTTGTTGTTTTGAGCGTTGGCGGGAAGTTATTGGAGCGTGAAAAAAGTTAAAGGTCAACAAAACGATGGCAAGAATTAAAAATAGAATAAAAACAGAATAAAGGTAAAAACAGTGCACAAATGAAAAACCACGAATAAAAGTTTAGTATTAATTAATGTTTTTCAACTTGAATTTGGTCCGGTATCTGCATTTGGAGATGAACTCAGATCGTTTGTTTAGGAGCGTACGTTGGTCAGCTTGTAAGATCGCCAGTTTTTCGGCTAGGCAGAGGTTACAGCGCTTGGCGCCACTTTTGAACGCAGCCGCTTTGCATATGATGGACCAAGATATGAACGGCTCAATTCCTCTGTTCTTGTAGTCCCACACAGCTTTGGAGAGTTCTGTAGCGTTCATCTTTCGTTGGTCTTTGAATGATGAGCGGTGGTTGTAAAACCGGGCTTTAAACTCGGTCTCACAAAGTCCAAGAGGCTTTGTATACGATTGATTTGATTCGGCATTTGCCGTTAAGCGGGCATTCGGATTTGGTTCTGCAGTTGCACGGCATCTCGTCGGTGTTGGCGGTTGGGTATATTAACTTATTGTTGTGGCTTTTGATGATGCATGCCATGTTCGGCATGCAGCTGTAACTGAGTTTGACGTTGAATTTGTTGCAAATTTTGTGGAGGCGGTTGTTTGGGGGGAAGTGCTTGTTGATGAGGTAGAAGAACTTTTTGCCAATATTTGTTTTGACTTCAATGTTGTATGGTGGATTGAACCAGGTGATGTTTCTCTTTCTTGTTTTTTGCTTCTTGCAGTTTGGTGGAGTCGTTGGGTGCATGGGGTATGCCGTGCAAGGCGAATGCCCGGCTTTTCTCAAAGCCTCGGCGTAAGGTGGAATGGCGTTGTTAAAAGACTCACGGTCACATGATAGCTGTGCAATTCTGTTGTTGATCATGTGAGGCAGCTGTTTAGTATTGGAGGGTGGATGGTTGGATTGGGTGTTGATGTAAAAGGACGAGTCGTTGGGTTTGCGGTATGGCCAAAACTTTCCGGAGTTGAGGTCAAAAGTTGCATCCAAAAGATCTGTTTGAAATAAGTTGGTATTGGCTGTGACTTTTAGACCGTGCGTTTTAAAAATGGCGATTACCTTTTTCCTGGTGCGTTCCATTTCTGGTCCGGACGCGTTCCTAATTATGGCGAGGCCATCGTCGCGGTATAATCCAATATCGTCCATACCGCAAACCCAACGACTCGCCCTTTTACATCAACACCCAATCCAACCATCCACCCTCCAATACTAAACAGCTGCCTCACATGATCAACAACAGAATTGCACAGCTATCATGTGACCGTGAGTCTTTTAACAACGCCATTCCACCTTACGCCGAGGCTTTGAGAAAAGCCGGGCATTCGCCTTGCACGGCATACCCCATGCACCCAACGACTCCACCAAACTGCAAGAAGCAAAAAACAAGAAAGAGAAACATCACCTGGTTCAATCCACCATACAACATTGAAGTCAAAACAAATATTGGCAAAAAGTTCTTCTACCTCATCAACAAGCACTTCCCCCCAAACAACCGCCTCCACAAAATTTGCAACAAATTCAACGTCAAACTCAGTTACAGCTGCATGCCGAACATGGCATGCATCATCAAAAGCCACAACAATAAGTTAATATACCCAACCGCCAACACCGACGAGATGCCGTGCAACTGCAGAACCAAATCCGAATGCCCGCTTAACGGCAAATGCCGAATCAAATCAATCGTATACAAAGCCTCTTGGACTTTGTGAGACCGAGTTTAAAGCCCGGTTTTACAACCACCGCTCATCATTCAAAGACCAACGAAAGATGAACGCTACAGAACTCTCCAAAGCTGTGTGGGACTACAAGAACAGACGAATTGAGCCGTTCATTTCTTGGTCCATCATATGCAAAGCGGCTGCGTTCAAAAGTGGCGCCAAGCGCTGTAACCTCTGCCTAGCCAAAAAACTGGCGATCTTACAAGCTGACCAACGTACGCTCCTAAACAAACGATCTGAGTTCATCTCCAAATGCAGATACCGGACCAAATTCAAGTTGAAAAACATTAATTAATACTAAACTTTTATTCGTGGTTTTTCATTTTCATCAATGTAAATCCACATACCGTAATTTCAACACCTCTCTAAATGAGAAGTTCAGAAAATTAATTGCCATCTTCAGTCCAATCAGTATTCCACACCTTAACTGCTTGGTTTAACTCTTACATCTTAACACTGTGGTAAGCTCCATGCTTTGCTACCGATTGCTACTTGTTGCGCAACCAGTATATTCAACATTAAAGCAAGATAATATAGTATACCGGTATTTATTTATGATTGAAAGATGTTGTTGCAATATAATAGGTGCAAAAAATGACGGAATACTGCAAATAGGAATTAGGAGAGTGCATTGCTAGCCTCTTGCAATATTACAAATGAATATAATTTTGCAACTTTTTTTAGTTGTAGTAGTTGGCAATTTATTTCGCTTTTAATTTCACAACACAAAAAGCTCAACAATTGGAAAAAAGCAACGAGTAAAAAAGAAATGCAGGCGCCCAAACGAATTGACGTTAAACATACCCAAATTATTGTGAGTTACATTAATTAGGTTTATGATAGGGGTATGGTCGCTGCACCTGTGAAGACATTAACTATAACTGCTGAAAAAAAACTTAAAAAGCAATTTTTCAAACAATTAAAATAATGCACTATGTAAAAATGCCTGATAACATCTAAAAAAACCATTTTTTTGTGCCAAACTGTTGTTTTCCTAAGGAGGCGGGATAGAAGTTAATAGGCCTACCCCTTGCCCAAGAAAGACCTGGGAGCAAGGACAGTTAAAGAGCAAGCTTCATTAAGACTCTAGGCAAGATCCAGTTGCCGGATGCTGTTTTATCTGCTGTCCTCTCCTTACTTCAGCACGATAATAAGTATATACAGTTTATTACTTATGAGCTATATACATCCAGCTTCAGTAATCTCGAACAAAGAATAAAGGGAGACGCACATGTAGCAGCGTCATGACAACAATCTAGCAACACTATGCGTCGCTATAGAGTGGTTAACAATGGCTTAGGAGGGGAGTGCTAAATCCATATGTTACAGATGCAGTTGTGGTCTTACTGTCCAAGACCACCCAATTTGCGGATAAGTAGCTTCGTAGCATCATCATTGCGTTTAAATTTTTTACCTTATCTAAATCACTTGGTTTTGAATAATTTAAATAAAGCACTGGCAGTGTCCTTGACTATTAATTCAAATGAAAGTTAATCATTTAATCAAATGAATTGATTAAAGTTTGATGCCTATTTTGCAAATCAATTTTCTTCTTCTTTTTCAGGAAAACATTATGATGGGCAGTTGTCGCCTACACTTGCACTTGCACTCATCGCTCTATTTAATCGGTAGGAGTTTGAAGATAGTTGGCAGATTCCGAAAAAGAGGGACAGCAAATACCTATATCTTTCACTTCTTATTTTATCTTGCGGGTTCGTTTTAAAATTAGATTTTTAAGCCCTCGAAAGTAGAAGGTTATCAGTCGTTAAAACCTAATGTGACCATACGTCCTCTTTTTGGAGGACATGTCCTCGTTTTTGCTAAAAAGTAATTGGTCCTCCGAGGATGTTTTAAATGCCTTTTTTGTCCTCCTTTTTAATAAAAACGAATTTGGTCATCCAAAGTCGTTCAAAAATTTTCTTTTTACGTTTACCCTGTGATTACAAAATTATGTCACTGCATATTAGTTCAAATGATAATAAGTTTAACTGGTAAGGAATGATAAAAGGGAGTTTCCTAATGGTCTACCTCAGACTGACTGTTTCTTTAGGTTTGAAAGAGTAAGATTACATGGAAAACGGTACAAATACTGGTAAGTTTCCAAACTGCATTTCTTGTATTTTACGCAGCAGAGATACGGAGATAAATTTTGCTTTGTTGTTCTGGACGACTGACCTAATTTCAAAGAAATCATTTCGGTACACATTCATTTTAGTTTAAAAAATCAAACAATATTTTTAGTTAAACTGTTTATAAATATCATTGCTGTGATTTTTGAAAAATAAAACAAAAAGCTAAAAAATAAACGCGGTATGCCAATAAGAAAATTAAGTTTACTGAAGAACTTCAACAGAAGTATCCATTTTATAGAAAAGGACGAGATGAGTTCGAAGCAGAATGCATTACTTGTGGCTACGGAACTTTTGCTTCTGCAGCAAATAAAGGCAAACTTCGCCCAGATATGCATGTAGACAATTCAAAGCATAAAAAAGCTGTCCAATTTACATTTTTTTGTTCATTGGCATAATAAATTTAAAAAATAAACTGCTGTATTTGTACTAATTATCAAAATATAATTATGAAAAGCGGTCAGTGTCAAACAAATGTCCAGAAAAATTTTCCCAGTCTTGCAGAACAACTTGTAGGACTGATAATAATTATTATCAAAAAATGTCCTCCTTTTTGGTATCGAAAATATGGTCACCCTATTAAAACCTCATAGGCCTACGATAATTAGCCACCGATTTATAATAAATTCTAAAAAACGTGTTACAGAATCAGCTTCATAATGATTAAAAAATTTTTAATGTGCGGTTGCTAAACCGAACTCACACCTTTTAACTCTCGTACGCTTTTTATTGGTTTCTTTGTTTGGTATATGGTAACTTAGAGGTTGAAATGCGATTCTCGAAAGTTTTGTCTAAAACCGGGCGAGGTTTGCATTTGAATAGCCAGACTCTCGCTCCAAATAAATAAATAACTTTTTTTCTAAGTTGAAGTAGTCTGTACAGTAGAATTCGCCTATAACGGCACCTCAAGGGGATTTCAAAAAACTGCCGTTATAGACGAATTAACGCTATAGCCGAACTGCCGCAAATCGTCCTAAAACTGCATTTTAGCTCAACAAAACAGGGTTACGTGGCTGAAAAATCCTCCCATTTGAAAGAAGAACCACAGGCTTGTTAACCAGTCAGGTTTAGAGTGTAATGACAAACAGGGAAATTGAAAAAACAATACTCAACACAGAAACGCAAACTCACGCAGAAATACTTGTACTGTAATGCAATTTTTGTAGTACAGGTAGTTTACAGCTTGTTATGTACAGTTTTATAGCACAGTGCTACACAGTATTTTATCTTTCTTGCTTAGGATTGTCTGCAACGATGATCTTGGAATATCATATTCTTTTGCAAGTTGGGATACATTTGTAGCCTTACCGCTGTTGAATCGGCTAATAATTTCATATTTTTTCCAAAGAGGAAAATGCCTTCGTTTGTTTGGCATTTTGCTTTCTTGATTTCGTGATCAAACTAACACTGCAGCTTCCAATAGTTATCGCACACATGTGATGCGCTAATGAGTTAATCTGCAAAATTTTTCGCTCAATTTTGTAACACTGGCGCGCACGTAAACAGAGCTTCCAACAAAAATTTAAAAAAAATATAATACCGGCGCGGGAGCGAAAGTGTTAACTGCATTCGACCGTTCCTGCGAGAGATGAATGGTTCGAGTGCCGCTGTAAGCGAACAAAATAGGTCTGGGGGATAAAAAGAGGTGCCGTTATATTCAAATTGACGTTATAAGCGATGCTGATATAGGCGAACCGAAATGTACACAAAAGATAGGAATTTTGCCGGGACCAAGCAAAATGTGACGTTGTAGGCGAATTGACGTTATAGGCGAAGCCGTTATAGACGAATTCTACTGTATTTGTTTTTGGTACACGAAAGTTACCTTCTGTTGCTGCACTATGTTCAATCAATTTGGTTTTATAAAGAAAATCCTCAGCAAATTTTTGCCCTTCCCATAGGAAGATTGCATATGACGTCACACATTTCGCGCCAACAAAAGTGGCTGACCAAAAGCTGTAATTTATACTGCAAAGGTATAGGGCCAACACCAACTTTTGAGATTATTTTGAAAACTAATGAGAAATTATTTTAAAATTGGAATAAATTATTTGCTAGTTGGATCCTCGGAAACAAATAAATTTAATCAAAAGCAATTTGGTTGAGATTAGGTCTTTCAGTTGGCTAATCTAAGCTTAGTACTGTGTGCCAATTTAAAAAAATTACCCCTAGGAAAAGTGCTATCTAAATACCATTTGCTCCTCAGTTAAAAATAAACTTATACCAATTAGATACTCGTCGGTACATTAGCAAATACAACCACTATTTGATCATCACTACCGGTACCGTAAGCTTGCTTGTTGTGTCCTTGGACAAGGTACTTATAACGAAACGCCTCAATTTTTATGTGGCAAACAGGTGGTGGGGCCGAGCAGTCTACCCGTTGTGGTGGCCCAGTCTGATGAAAGACATGTAAACAGAGCAGGAGCTCATACGCATGAATAAATAAATCGGTACCGTATGTATTTTAATTACGCTTGTTTCAGCAGCCTAGGCAATAGCCCAAAAATTTGTTTAAGAAGTAGTTAAGGTCACAAATTTACATCTGATATATCAATACTCAAGTCTGCAAGCACTATTGACAAAAAATTTCAAAAAATTACTACTCATTTTATCCATCAATATCGAATCAAACATATGACAAACGATACAGAAGTCTGTCCTGTGATTTAGGCTGCAGTATAATTTAAGTTTTCAACTTTTCAGTATGCTTATGCAACTGAATGTAGTGTATAAGTTTCACATTATAATTAACCTAAACTCAGCATTCCCAAACACGCTAATTAATCGAACATGAAACCCTCACGGAAGCTGATTACAATTAAGCCTGCATGTTTAGCCCATAAAATTAGCCCAACTAGTAGCAATAACAAACAAATCTTAGCATCTCTTACCTTACTTTGACTTCAGATTCATTTCTTAACATGAGTAAAACAAGATATTTTACGTTCATTTAACAACTGTCACGTTTATCCATTTGATTTGCAAAAAACAAAATTTTACCTCGGCTGCTGTCGTGAATGAAGGACGAAAGCCCGGAGTATCTCTTGGACTCTTATAGACAGGTTTTTGTTGTTTGAAGACTCTGTATCAAATCATTTGATAAACATGGAAGATAATTTGATAATTTTAAGCGTTACAGATAAATTTGTTCCATAACATTGGGCCTATGAATTTCAGTTTTATTCTGCAATATTGAGAGCACAATTTGTACTTGGATCAAATTTGGAGATTGGTTTTCTCGCTGAGAAAGCTAGAAACAAAGATGTTTGAAAAAACTGGGGAAAGAGATTTAATAAATCAATTAATTATTTTATTTTTGCCCAAATCAGCGTAAAAAGAAAATAAACTTTAACATCAGCGAACAAAAGGAGACGATGGCAAAACGATATACATTAAAACATGCGCATAAAAGGAATTTTGATTAAGTTAAAAGATAGTATGGCATGGCCAGTTGGCCATTGCATCTGAAACGTAGCAGCCACATAAGAAGCACTCACAAAAAAAAGCATAAGCAGCATCTACAAGGTGCAGCAAAGCATTAAACATAAAAAAAAAACTGTCATGTTGTAGGCTAACTCTAACAGGGGAGGTTATCAGGAGCTAAACCTTGCCCAAGTGTAACCTGGAAGTAACGACAGCGAAGAGACAGCTTCTTTATGTCAAGTTTCTTCTTTATGTCTTATTTCTTTGTGTCTCAAAACGACTGTTGGCCTTAGCAGTTCGAAAGTTGTCATTTACTACAATCAAAAAGTGTAATCAAAGATACGAAAGTGACAAAAACGACTTAAAGAAGAAAAACTAAAAGCAAACAATCAAAAAGACAGCGAAGATAAAATAATTTTAACTTTACATAAATTTATTTGTCCGCATAAACACAATGGCATCAGTTAATTTATTCCTTATTCGGACTCCGTTTTCACGAAGTACGAGCTTTAAGTGGGAGAACATACGTTCAATGGATATCTGCGTACAGGGTAAACAGCTAATGATTCGCGATACCGGTTATAGAATATAGAAGTATTTGGAAATAATGTCCCAAACATTTGGCAGTTTCAATCTTTCGAGCCGCTCTACATCAACAAGCGCCTCAGCAAATGCAGTAAGATCAGATTTGGCAGACGCCGTAGCTAATGGCTCAGCAGCCGCTGTTGAATGTAAGGAGTTCAAATACGCATCAAAGTCAGATACTGATGCTGCAGATTCTGATGTTGCTTCACTTCCGCTTAAGTCAGTTTCTGCATCAGCACTTGCTCTTTTGCTTAAAGTGCATTAAATGTGCAAGAAAATTGACGGAAGAGCGCTCTTTGCACGTAGTTGCTCCTGGTTGCTCAAGAGGATTCTCGATCGAGCATTAACCTATCAAGAAAGAAAATAAAATGATAACATCACGGTTATACAAGTCAGTCAATCCAAATGTAACTAATACATTAGTTATTACTTTTAATTAATTGATATTAAGGCATATAGGCTAACTGTAATCAGTTGAATAAAACATACCACTTCCACGACCGGTTTCGTTCCTATTAGAACTCGTCAGGTGGACTCAGGTATTGAACCGACGATCACATGAATTGCTCACATGAATACACTCACATGAATAGGAACGAAACCGGTCGTGGAAGTGGTATGTTTTATTCAACTGATTGCAGTTAGCCTATATGCCTTAATATCAATTAATTAAAAGTAATATTTTAAACAGGCTAACACCCGCTCCTATAATTCGTATTATAACGTAATAAAGGCACTGGCTTGGCTGGGAATTAAAAGCATATATCGCATCAAGCTCATTGTAGTGAGCGTGCACCATATATAAGCTTAAAATTAACAGCATCAGTTGAAAGGACCGATGGCGGAGTGGCATAAACCGCATGAAGCAATTCATGTGATCGTCGGTTCAATACCTGAGTCCACCTGACGAGTTCTAATAGAAACGAAACCGTTCGTGGAAGTGGTATGTTTTATTCAACTGATTGCAGTTAGCCTATATGCCTTAATATCAATTAATTAAAAGTAATATCTTAAACAGGCTAACACCAGCTCCTATAATTCGTATTAATACATTAGTTGTTATTCTTGAATCAAATAAAATCAAGTCCACAAACGCTTACCAGTATTGAGTTGAATATAATATCAACAAAAATTATTGGTAGGTTGTCACAACAACTAAGTCAACAAATACTACTTACCCAAACAGCTGCCAAGAAAGCCTCTTTCCGCAATAAAAACTCTTGGCGTGATTGCAGGGCGGTGACAAAAGCAGAAGCCAAATTGTTATTCAGATTCTCCAATTTAAACATGATTTCTCTCCAATGAAGCAGGCATTCTCCCGGAATGAGAACTTGTTTTTGAAAATAAATTCTTGCTGCGTGAGTTATTTGTGGTACTTCGACGATCATCTTGACCTCAGCCCATTCACTTTTGGTAAGGTATGATTCATGTAAGCCAAGATCTTGAACAAAACATTTCAAATTCGCTAATCGTAGAAGCATGGGGTAAGTACTCCCCCAACGGGTAGGCATGTCAATCAGTATTCGCTTGTTTGCACGGCGCTTTAGAATTCCATCGGTTCACTCTTCTCGTCTCCCAGTAGTTGATGGCCCAACAATAAGCGAGCAATTCATTCATTTATCGCAGATTTCAAATACAACTCGTGTTTCATCAGCCATAAGCCAAACAAAGGAGAGAGCTAAGCGCTAGATAGTGAATATTGTTGCGTCTACTCCTGGAATCGAACCGGTGACCCCAGCCAGGATAAGAAGCTTAATTTTTGCTATTTTTTGTGTTTGCTCTGAGCGGGCTTGTTTGCTATTTGTTCATTTGCGCACGTGTGCTTCAGGTAGTAAAATTTCCACCAGCGTTGGCTATTTTTGGAACTAAATTTGAACAGCTGCAGCAACAAATTGTATTTGCCAAAACATTCATATCAATCAAAATATTTCAATTTCGGAACTGGGCAAAAAACTTCTTTAAAACCGTTTTCTATGTTTGCTTTTTTTTTAGATTATCAATCATTTTAGCTTTATAACTCGTTTTTGGCTGTGCTTTTGCCATTATTCAATAAAAGGATTGACACGATACGAGTCACGGCGGTTTTACCAGCAAAAGAAAAACAGGAAAACGCGTTTTGGCTCTTATGTAGCGAAACTGATCGGAAGGCATAATTCTGACGCTTCAAATATGATGTTAAATTCGGCTTATCTTACTTCTACAAATGCAAAGAATCATATTACTATTTCTATATCTACACATTCGTACAGAGCAACATTCAATAAATGTACCGTGCTTAATGGTTTATCAAAGCTGATGGATACTGCAGCATGGCTTTGTAACCAATGTTTTCTTCATTCTGCTGTAGTAGAATTCGGAGCTGTTATTCATAATAATTTTGGGCTAGTTTCTCCGAATTGGAGAAAGTGGCTTAAATAATTGGTTTTCCAAGTACTAGCCGACTGTAGTCATAGGAAAAAGCAGTATCCACGAGTTGTTTTTCAGATACAATTCCATCTTGTTCATAATAAATAAGCTAAAAGTACCGTATTTGCCGGACTATAAGCCGCACTTAAAAACTTAAAATGTGTTTTAATTTAAGGGGTGCGGCTTGTAGTCAGGTGCGGCTTATAAGTTAACTTTAAAACCAGAAAATTTTTAAAAACCTGAATCTATTTTTTAAAACCAGAAATTTTAAAAAACCTGAATCTAGTAATGGCTAGGAACACCAGTCCATTCAATTTATGTTTTACCGGTAAGTTTCCATTTGCTAATAGATAGTCTTGTTTCGTCATAATTTTCATAACAAGTTATAAAATGCTTGAATATTTCTCTAGTTTTAAAAATGCGGCTTATAGTCCGGTGCGGCTTATATCGCGGTGCGTTTTTTTCTGGGAAAAATTGGTGAGGTGCGGCTTATAATCTGGTGCGGTTTATAGTCCGGCAAATACGGTAATATCGACCCCCTTTGGTCGTATTGAATTGTTTTTTATTAGAACTGCGTCTCACTAATTCGACTCATAGCATTACAGCCACATAAAAATACGAATGTCAATTACGCGTTTAGATCGATGTCAGTTATAAATGAATTGTAAACTGTTTCTATTGCTTGGTTCATAATTCAGGATTTTCTCCTTTCTGTGTTGCTATTTGTCAGTTCACGTAACACCAGCATTGTCATACTTTTGTAAGTCTTTGCTCTGTTAGGGTAAATTGAAGACTGCATTTTATTTTTACAGCAATTTTCAAAAACTTAAAACAACTTTTTTGGGTCTGGGGCCGGCCATCTCCAGCACTTCATCATTTTAAGGAGACAAAAACCTATCCATATATTGCTCTTACTTTAGCTACTTCGCTTAAACTTATTGTTCCAAACTACTCTGTATTTGTTTTTTCTTAGATATTTAACTCGTGTTGAATGTAAAGTTTAATCCTTCTTAATAGCGAAATGCGAATTTTCGGTCGTATTCATATAAGGCAAGCAAAATTTAAATTAGAGACAGACTATTACCAAACAAAGGGAGTTCGCAAATTTAGACGTTCTAAAAGTTGAAAATAGGATTACATTACTATGTGCAACTTGCTGTCACAAGATTCCATTACTAACTATTTATATACACGGAACACCACTACATATAAGAAATCAATATAGTGAAGTAAGAAATAAATACTATTTATAAACAAAGAACCTTCGCGGTCCCCTTCACAGAACCCTTTAAACTCACGGAACACAACTACACGTGTTGTGGAACCCCTATTGAAGAGCACTGATGTAGAATGATGAAAATGTTTTCGTCGTGAGTAATTTGCTTTTCAACGTTTTCAATCCCATAACCAAGGTCAGTGAACTTTAATCAAATCATCATTTTATTGGCTACGTTTCATTGTTCAAACTACCTTTTTTTACCCGTAATCAATGTAAAATGTGATGCTTGTTTTTCTCGTTGTTTCGCGCTACTGATATTGCACGTTCAGTCAGACTTATAGTGCAACTTTACCGTTTAATCCACAACGGGAAACGGACAAAACTTTTTTGCCTAGTTACTCTTCAATTCAAATAACCTATGTGGAAGCGGTAGCGATAGATTTTTCGCGCTTCCGCTTCTGCTTCCAAAGAAAAAGAACCGCTTCCGCTTCCACATCCCTGATGTAAACCCTTTCACCAGTTGTAGTACATCTAGAACTAATTATATTTATGCATAAACGTAGAAATTTCAAGTTGCCCAGACTGTAGTATTGTTAGCAGATTGTGCTGTTTGAAAACAATAATGTTTTCTCCTTCTTATTAATAATCAAATTTGTTGCTGAGATTAGAACTTTTCTAACTTTTGAAACACAGTTATGTTGCCATGGACACAAAAATATTACGCAGCATTACACATATCTCAATAAGATAGGCTCACCATATGTCCCGTTTTAGCCGGGACAATCCCGTTTTTTAGGCTTTGTCCTGGTCAGTCGATAGTAAGTCCCGATTTTTCCTTCAGTTAGCCAGCATACCTAGACCTACGATATTTAAACGTATGTCCCGGTAAGCAAAGGATTATGACAACGAACTCTAGCTCGATGGCAATTTGGGCCGGAAGTAACAAAAAAGCGGCGGCAAAGCGGGTGAAGATCTTTTTTTCTTTTGGAGGACACCCCCATTTTGGGTGGAATTTATTTATATGCAGTAGAATTAAGGTAAATTCTCCCAAAATGGAGATGTGCTCCAGAAAAAGAAAAAAAGGTAATCACCTGTATTGCTGCCGTAAAATTTGTCCGGATTTTGGCTCGTCACCAATACTCAGGCTTGTTGTCCGGAAGTATTCCGTTTTTAATTACAAAAATATGGTAAGTCTACAATAAGTGTATGTTGTAAAGTTAGCAATAAACTTTTATCGAGATACGTTTTACTTTGTTGATTATATTGTAGCTACATATACATTTTTGCAGCAGCCACCCTATATGTGATTTCCATGAAAGATGTTTATTGATGATTACAAATTTGCAAGTGTTTAATCGTTTCAGATTTTTCTTTTTGATTTGCATTGACAGCGAAGAACTTCGATCCAACTTTATCTTTCCCAATAAGTTTTATTATAATTCCGACTTCACTCCAAATTAACAAATTTTTATATTATGCAAGAGACAGATGAAAATATGGTAGAGTAAAGTTCCTATAGCTTTGTAATTGTGAGGACAGTTAAAGTTAAGAATTACACCGTCTTGCAAGGGAGAGTTAGTAGAATTAGTAGAATGGGAAAGAAGGGAAGAATTAGTAGATTTTTTTGCAAAAATGGGTTGTCATCAAAACTGCTGGTTCCAAACACATGAAACTTGAAGCGATTGATCGCTATCGCCAAATGATGTTGTAGCGCAGGGGTGTCAAACTCGCGGCCCTCGCATCCTATCAGTGTGGCCCGAGAGACGATTCTGAAATTACTAATGAATTTCGGCAGTATTGCAACGGATCATAATCGAACAAACGTTTGAAGCCCAGATCACAGGCCACACTTGAGAGGTACAAATTTTTGTCATTTAGAGATAACTTTACTGATGCTGGAAAGGTTATGACCTTTTTTTTGTAGATCTATCTTACTTCGGGCTACGTTACAGAGATCGTTCAGAGAATCTTCGATTGCTTCTGGTCAGAGATCACTATTGCCAGAGAAGCATTTGCGCTACATATATATAAAAGTTTCTCTCACCTCCTCGTCCAGTTGCGGCCTAATTGATTCTTTCACAGCGAGGTGACTTGAGAAATATCAAAAAAAGAATTATCGCTATCCAAAATGACTTAATGTCTAAAAACAATTATAATTCGCTAGCACTTTCTTGATCTACACCAGTGTTTCCCAAACCGTGTGCCGCGGCACACTGATGTGTCGTGGAAGATTTGCAGGTGTGCCGTGGTGTGCCGCGAGTATTTTTAAAGTGCTTTATGTTGATACAAATTTTCCGCAAAAATTGAGAAAATGCTGCCATGAAGTAATGGTCGACCTCTGCCGTAAGCCGCGGGTGGCATTATAGGTGTCGTCGATAGAGATGATGACCTTTTTTTTGGAGATCAGCACGCTTTCGGGTTCCATCACTCAATTTCCCGAAATCGATGCCCAGAGAGATCATGATTCTTCCCCAAGAAAAGATCAGCACCATTCTCGCCATTGTCTGCAATGCCACTTGACATCAATTGGAATAGATTTAAGTGGCTGGTGTGCCGCGAAATTAGTTTAACTGATTTCCTCGCCGGCAGACGAAAAACTTTGGAAACCACTGATCTACACTCTTCTTCCCTCTCTCTGCCGTCACATGTTGGCTAGAACATCGCGTGATCTAGTCTACTATGACGTCACAATACTTACAATGACACGATAAGTAGCATAGGTCTTTGACTTAATGCTACAATGTCACCAATGCATATGACATCCCATGATCAGAATGAGTTCCATAGCCAAATCATTTTTGTAAATTTATGTCCTTTTTAGCAAAAACTATTTGAGATCCAAGTTTTCAGACAGCACCTAAACAATTCAAACACTGGCTGAAAGTTTTCAATGATTTTGGTGCCGGATGCTTCCGTCAAGCAGCAGGTCAAGATGGGCAACTTCAATTTGACTAGCTTCGCGTCGTATTTACTTGCGTCAGCGCTGACGTATTTGAGTTTGTGGAAGGTGGTGAAATCTGCGATGCCGCTTCTTGAAGTCGGTTCACATCAAAACGCCAGATGTGACTTTTGCCAGACATGTATTTGCCACCCGTCAGCAAAAACAGGGAGAAATTTGCGAAATTTTTTCAGTTGCGAAATTAAATCTTGTGGATGTTGCTAAGCCGATGTTCATGTCCATAAAAGAAGGTACAATGCTACGAGATTAAGTTTGTTTGATGATTTGTGTAGTGACGCGATATCTGGGCTAGACTTTCAAAGCCAATACCAACGTTTAATTTTTCGACTCGATGGTGAATGCCCTGATTTCGTTGTCACCAATGATAAAGTTTGCTCTGCAGCTGCTCATGTCGCAATAGAAGTGCCAATTTCGAACTTGTCGAGAGGGTATCGACCGATCGCCATATTCTTGAAGGAGCAATTTCAAAGATCGAAAGTTTATTCAGAATTATGCTGACCAACTGCTTAAAGAGGTATAAGTCAGCCCAGTTTCTACCCATGCCGAGACCAAGTAGTCATTAAAATAGATGAAGGTAATTGACACAAGAAACGTTATGTGTGGATTACCCCCAGACCATTAATATATACATGGAGTTGGACGCCTACCCCCTCCCTTACTTTGACAACATGATAAATGACTCAGCACAATACCATATTTTCTCAACTTTTGTCTTACGCAGTGCCTATCACCAAATCAAAATTGTCGTTTCTGAACATAAATTTATTGCTTTCAAAGCCAATGGCAAAAATACAAATTTACGCAAATTCCTTGTGGTGAAGCTATTGCGTTTCAACGAAAAACAACTGAATTTATTGAAGAACGGTTAAGAGACACATTTCCCTACTTAGATAACGTCAATGTTGCCTGGCCTACCAAAGAGGAAGTAGGAAGCGGCCAAAATAGAAGCAGATCTAGAAGTTGCATCAAAGTCATTCAAGCTATTAAAAAAAGAGTTGAATCATTCTGCTTTGCATTCGATTGACGAATCGATGCCATTTGTCGTGGAATGCAACACTTCGGATTCAGCCATCTCAACAACACTAAACCAAGGAAGGTGCCCTGTGGCATTTTTCTCACGCTCATTGCAAGGTAGTGAGTTGCACTATCCCGCTGTAGAAAAAGAAGCTACCGCTATCATCGAGTCGATTCGTAAATGGGCCCATTTATTGAACAGGTAAACTTTTACACTCATCACTGATCAACGATCGGTTGCTTTTATGCTTGAGAATCGACGTAGGACCAAGATCAAAAACAGCGAAGTACAATACTAGAAAATCAAATTGGCATCATTTTCCTACCCTACAAAATACCGACATGGCAAGCAAAATATGAGGCAGGATACCTTCTTAAAAACGTTTTGTTCACAATTGCATTGTCATTATCATTAGAAGAATTGCACAATAGCCCCTGCTATACAATTTATCATACAATTCATTCCAAACTTATATGTTTGCTTCATGCTGAAACTCATCCGAAATTAAAGAACGTAAGTAAACTGTTAGTTTGCTTTGCGTATGCGCAGTGACGTCTATAGTAGTTTGAAAAGTCTCACCAAAGTTTGAAAAGTTTAAGAAGTCTCACCTGTGACAAGTTTGAAAAGTCTCACTAAAAATTTAAAAAAATTGGTTTACTATTAAAAATCAGCCTCAAGCATTAGATCTGCCTTACCAAAGCCTTCGATCATTAGTGGTAACGTCAAGTCTTTGTGTCTACAGCTTCAAGCCGTAGTCTTAAAATGTTTTTGGCTATGAAGCTAAAGGCTTCGGCGTTGCAAACGCTCAATCGTTAACACTTCGTTATCTGAAGTAATCAAGTTCAAATTTAAATAGTTTCCTTGATTTGCTTTTTGCATGGCTGGGTTTATGCCAGTACCAAGTAACACGCGCGCAGCCAGAGGCTTTAGATCGTACAAAAATAGGCATACAATTATAAAAACGTCGCAAATGGTAGTAAATATTTGATAGGCTATTTCCGAAAATATGGATATCAATTACTTTGGCCCTACAACTTTGAAATTATGCTTAGATGCACTACATAAAATGAACTAACAAAACTCTTTGAAATCGTTGGCTGTTTAAGTTGGGAGCAGTTCCTATGCACCAAACAAGGCTAGTAAGTGGTAGCCAGAAACTCTAGAAAGTTTGAAAATATGGCTGCTCTGCGCAACTCCCTTTAATGGTTTTTAACACTCAATCGATTTCCTTTTAAAAAACTGTACGGTACTTTTGCTTTCGGAACGACTCATTAACTTTTTACAACAGTTTTCACAAATATCAGTTCGGTGAAGCCGACTAAACCGATATTCTTTAACTCGACATTACTGATGGGGACTCTGCTATTGTAATAACTTAACCGCAAGTGTTTGATTTAGGGTTAGTTTGCTCTTTGCCTGGTGGTGTTTATGCCAGGACCAAGCAATATGCGCGCAGCCTCAGGCGTAAGCTAATGCACAAATGCCTAAAGTTACGAACAAGTCGTAAGTAGCTTGCCTAATATTTAATAGCTTAATTCAGAAAATACATATAATCACTTCAGCACTCTTTTACAAGTCTGATGTTCGTTCAGTTCAAGTTGCTGCTGCATTGAATGGGTAAATGTTTGTTAAGTTTAAAAAAGCCTATGATGAAAATAGGGCAAATAGGACGTTGCAAGGGTCTCGAGAAACTCGGGAGACATGTAGTGGCTGCGCACAACCGCCTGCAAATATTTCTTTTTATCAATTGCGTTTCAAAAAGCGATAGTTTTGTTTCGGAATGGGATTTGGTTATATAGAAAACATTAAGTTTTGATTACTATTTTTACAACTATTATGGGGCGAAGGCGACTTGGCCGGCTAAACCAAAATTGTTTACCTGGACATTACTAATGGGAAGCCCTGGCAGGCGACGCCGGCTAGTAACCTGTAAAGATGTAAGAAATGATGGTTTGTTTGTTGAAGAACAGTCTTAATATATCCCTACTTCATGAAAAGACGATATACACAGGGATTGCAGGCGTGTAGATGAATACTTCTCGATCTCCTATACGTTCAACTGACCAAAGGACAAAACGGCAAAAATTTTAGCGTCAAGTCAAGTCAGTGAGCCAGCAACTGTAGACATTGAAGTATCTATGGGGGGGGGGGGGGCACAGAGACCATATCCCAAATTTTTTGAACTCAATCAAGACATGAATGCATTTTAAATCAAAAAATGGTAAATATTACGTTCAAAGTTTAATCTCCGAAAAGATGTCTTTACCTTTGCTTTATGCCGAAAACAAAAAAAACTGGCAATATTTAAAAAATAGGTCTAAAATAGTAACAGATGCCTTCTAAAATTTCTCTCTAATAAAAGGTTATTAAACAAATTTTTTACTGTGGACTTTCCAAAAAACTTGGCTCCTGGCAACGCAGCTGATTGCCGATGCGGCTCTTAAACTCAAAACAGAAATAACTACCAGGCAACACTCTCTTCGCATCCAGTATCAAGCAGCGAAACCTCGCCGCAAACCTGCTCTAAATATCGGTAAGAAGTTTTATTCCTGGTTGCGAAATCCGTCGTGTGCAAACGCAAACTTTGGCAAATGGATGCCAAAGAAATTGTAAACTTCAAGCAAATATACGCCAACACACTTTACAATCATTAAATTAAGTTGTTAATGGTGGCTGTGGCAGTGCATTAATACTTTACAATGACTGCGTTGTAATGCCAGTGATAGATATTTCACAACAATCAACCTGAGGCAGATACGCACTGCATCAGCACCATCAGTAGCACTGCGTCAGTAGCAAAGCTTTCCTGTTGAATGCATGAAACGATATCACCAAAAATGCACTTCACTGTACATCTCCTGATTGCTGAGCTACTTTGGTTAGAACATTGGATCAAATGCATTACACCGACACCGCGATTGCTAGATATACTGTTGATAGGCTATTTAATGTTGTGTCTATCAAAGCATAACGATACGTCAGAGTAAAAAGCATTATCTTCTGGGTTTGACATAAAGAAAAGCACCGTGCTATGCCATTGTTTTTGTATTTTTGAAAGGTAACTGCGGTGTATGTCGAATATTGTTTGCCACTAATCATCTTCTTGAATAGAGGTTGTAGTAACAATTGCGACATCCAATTTATTGCAAGAATCACTGCAAGTGCAGAAACACTCCGCAAATTCAGAAACCTCAGGGGCATCTATTGTCTGAAATATATATTGAAGATAAGTCACATGATTTTATTATTTTAAACAAACTCCATCAAACCGGTTTTCCTCGAGAACTTGCAAGACTTCGCAGGTAACAAAGTTTTTCATTGTAAGCGATTTCATTTTGTGCAGCTGAGAATCTGTACACGTCCAATCTCTTGTTGATTTTCAAAACAAGTTTATCAAGGATGTCATTGGGAACCATGGATAAGTGATCAGGCGATATTGTCAACTGATTCACCTGCACGCAAATCAAGAATCACTTGTAAATTTGGCATGGAATTATATTGTGCAGTGGCATAAGCTAATGGTTAAAACAACCGCTTTTTTTGTTGATTCGATTAAAGATTATATAATGGTTTTCACGTACTGCCTGCTTTATGCTCAGCAGTAAAGGGAATGTTGGCAAAGAAATATGAAACCAAATTTTTCTGGTTGTGATTAAAACAATTATTTGTTCTGACGCTACAAATTGTTATAAGGTGCCAACTTATATTTTATATTTTCATTAGAATATCAGCAACGATGACATTTCGACGAGACATAGGGTGGCACCAGCTTTAGGGTGGGGAGACTTATAAATGGATGACTACCACTTGCACTTTGCTTTCTTAATCATCGGACTAAACCCAAAAATGTCATATTACAAATACCTAAACTTACAGTTCCTGCCATTCGATTGATCGCTGAAAGTGAGAAAACAAAGGCTTTGTCACCACGAATAAAAATGTTCTCAATTTGCTTTTCAACATATCTAAGTAGAAATCGAACAGAATGGGATTCATCAGATAAAGTCACGTGAAGAGGAAGCGCTTCTGCTGCTTTGGCATAAATAGTTGGATTTTTGCTTTCAGTTGCAAATGATGAAATTGTCTCAACTAAACAAAAAGCTATTTTAATATCTAAATAAAAAGCAAACTACACCGTGTTTCAGGCTAAGGAAATGCTTTTTGACCTGTGAGACGGTATAGCCGTGTGCGTATACCAGTATACCGGTGTGCGTATATCAGTGGTTTTCAAACTGTGCATCGCAACACCCCGAAACATCGTTTTAATTTTTTGAGAGTATTGCACCATAATTCGGTTTCGTGCCAAAACCTCTCACTTCATCCGACTATGATTGGTTCTGAATGTATCGTAGATTTCCAATTTATTACCTCTGACAAGTATATTTATTTACATTGCTGAAAGCCTTTTACAAAAATGTGGTTAAAGCAATGATGCATCAATTAATTCGTACGAGCTCACGGCTTTGTTAACATCTCCCAAAAGTTTTTTAGCGCGTTTCTATACATGGTCAGTATTTTTTAAGAAAATGAAAACGGGCATTGTGAAATGTGCAAGCAATCGTTCTATAGTTATCTTGCCTAATAATCATTATAGTTATCTCATCTAGTAATAAAATAAATTTCTGCTACTTGGTTAGTCGAGTACTGGATTTTGTTTGAACCCAAGATTGCTTTCCTCAATCAAGAGATGTGGCTTACAACTTACAAAAATAACTTTTTATTTTGACGTCATCGTGGTGTCACTAGCCCTTCATGACACTCACCCGTTGTGATCAATTCTGCCCAGTTTTATGTTTGTACGCTCAGTAGTTCGGAGGGTAAAAACAGACAGGAATACAGAGAGACAGAATCGTCTTTTTAATAGAACAGGTCCGTGGAGCACAATCTACGGCCGTCGATTATAACTAATGAGGCTGTTTACGTATAAATAAAATATGGTAATACGATGTTTTGCAACATGCCCCTTCATAAGAGGTAGTCATAAAACAGCTAGGCCACAAAAGAGCTAGTTTTAAAAGAGTAGGGGCACGAAGTTAGGGTTAGGGTTAGGATATGGCCAGCTATTTTGTAGCACTACCTCTGTTATGAAACTAAATTTTTGGCGGCTAGGTATTTTTGGATATTTTTGTACTAGTTTTTTTGTAACTAGCTCTGTTGTGGTATAACCTGTAGTTATATAAACTAAATAAAAAGTTTGACATTTTATGACGCTTTTAGTAAATGGGATTTTACTGGATAAACCATATTCCTTTAAGATACACAAGTTATCAAAAATAACTTAGACTGCAATGCAGTGGGCAACCAAAAAAAATCCGAGAACCACTGGTATAGATTCCCACAAGGTGGACATTGTTAGCTTCAGATAGGAATTTTGATAGGCTTATTACGCGAATAAAACATCAATTTGTTTAGATCAAGTTTGAATTTAATTTTATGCAGATGATTGTCATCATAGATTTAGCATATCGCAAATATCGGGTGCTCCAGAAAAAGTGAACGGTTTTTTGTTGAGGATTTTCTCGGCGATAATACAACCTTATTTATTGAAATTTTACACACAGTCCCTTAGGATATTATCAACTCTTTTACTAATTATTTAAGATCAGTTGCAAATTATGTGAGTATTGTCAAAGTCAAAACAACGTCTCAAAAAATGCTATATCAGAGTAAAATTATGCGGGCAATTTTTGAAAAAGCGCTTTGTGACGTCATAATTGTGTTTGCACAATTGTGTTTTAATTGTGTTTTAATTGTGGAGAAGGTTGGAGGTCACATTGAGCATTAGGCTGAAATAAATGAATTTTACTCTAATATTGCATTTTTTGAGACGTTGCTTTGACTTTGACAATACTCACATTTTTTGCAGCTGATCTTTTAGACACTTTGTAAAATTTTTGATAAGGTCCAAAGGTTACTGTGTGTAAAATTTTGATAAATTAGGTTTTATTATCGCCTAGAAAATACTTAACAAAAAACGTTTTACTTTTTTTTGGTACACCGGATATAATTGCTTTATTATACAGTAGTACGCTATGTAGCACAGTTTTGATTATGCAATGATGCTGCCGTCCATTTCGGATTATACTATAGTAGTTCAATGAAATAGTACCGGTTTTTAATTGATTGGTCTCAAAAACCATAGATTTATACCTTTCTTCTGATGATTTTCCGGGAGATTTTTAACAGTAAACCAATTTATTTAATTTTTAGTGAGACTTTTCAAACTTGTCACAGGTGAGGCTTCTTAAACTTTTCAAACTTTGGTGAGACTTTTCAAACTACTATAGACGTCACTGCGCATACACAAAGCAAACTAATAATTTACTTACGTTCTTTAATTTCGGATGAGTTTCAACATGAAACAAACATATAAGTTTGAAATGAATTGTATGATAAATTGTCTCACATCATATTCATAATTAGGAGTCCATAGATCAATATCATATCAGTTCTGACATCAAGATCAATTTCAATGTTGAAGTGATTGAATAAACACTGCTGCAAGATTTAAAATTCATCTCCGCCCTCAACATGAAATTGATCACCATCGCATGCTGGCCCAGGAAGTAACTCGCAGCTTTATAAAATGCCATCTTTGCAAATGAGAAATAAGAGATTTTTCTATCAAAATGTTTTATTTTCTTTGGTGCAGATTTACATATATTGAGGTGACTTAAATTTAACATCGGGCAGCTCGAAAAGATAAAAATTGCTTCGGGGAAATTTAAACCTAAAACATTCTAATTAATCGTCAGAACACGGAAAAGGTTTTTAGCTTTTTACATTGCACCCAAAAAAATAAAAACTTAGCTTGTACTTACCGATACCATCTGTAATTTTAGAATAAATCCCACATGAAACAAATAATAACGTTTTAAATAAAATCTAATAGCCGGGTAGAATTTTAAAAAAAAGCAATTTCGTCGGAAACTTTTTGTCACGCATCTATCAATTGTGGTATTACGACCGATTGAAGTCCGCTTAAATGGTTTTCGAATTTCAAGTTTAAAAAGTTTCATCTAATTTAATGATCGTGATTTTAAAGACACTGATAACAAGTTAGAGCAACATAGTGCAATCGTTTTCAATCTTAAACCAAAACAAAAAAATTGGAAAGTTCTTATCAATCGTGATAAATTTTCAATTCATAAAAATTTGGTTGTTTTGTTACCGAGCAACTTAAAATAGTTTTTTCAGGAAGTCAATACAGTGATCAAACCCAAGTTTTTGCTCACTACATAATTTCACTCAACCCTCCTTTTTCCGTACCTCGTTAATTCGGATTTTGGTTTATTTGGACAGTAAGACCCAACGGCCGACAAATGAATTCAAACAACGCACGCATCGCGTACGGCCAGAAATGTCAGATAGGTGGCTACCGACGCTCGTAAACACCGTGTTTTGTCGAGTGTCAGTAAACAATTCTGCCCTTCCGTACAAAAACACAACATGAACAAACGGAAAATTTTTATCATTTTATGAGGTAACAGTGAAAACAGATACGAAAATTTAATTTATTATGCCACTTATGTCATTTAAAATTTAATATTACGATAGTGAGACGATGGACAAAGAATAGCAAGTTTTCTTAACCCTGTAAATAGCTTAGTGCAAATGCAATAAACATATGGTTAAGGATCCGGACTTTTTCATTTTCCGTACAGGTTTCTGCACTGTCTAGTCCGCAAAACGAGGGTCGAGTGTATTTCTTGTTCTTAGGCTACTGTCCTGTTTTTCTTTATATTTGTATATAATAGAAAATACACTAAATTTCACTTTAGCTGCAGTTAGTTTAACCTGACATAAATGGCCTACAATTTTTTGATCTGCCAATAAAGTCATACTCAACCAAAAATTAGGTAGGAAAAATACAAATGCAAGCATACTTTGAAAGTCAGAAACCATATAACCTTCCAAAATTTTTTGTTTGTTTTCCAAACTATCTGAAACAAAATAAAATTTTACATTACTAAGCAAAATCTACATGATAGGAAACTCACTTTGACTTTCCTTGATGTCGCAAACGAGGCCGTAAATAAATTTTTTGACGGCATCAAAATTATGGTCGTACTTTGCTTCTTCAAGAGTCCTACGGAAATCATCATCTGTCATGTTGCAGATATGCCAAGCACAGTAATATTCGTGAAATAGCTGATGTGAAAAAAACAATGTTTTATCTGAATCAAGCATTTTGAAGCATATGCCCTCATACCCGGGTATTATGATAATCAAATCATTGATTTCATTTTCTTTAAGACCTTCTTTTTCTACCTCATCCCAGGTTATCATAATTTGGTTGTTGATGAAAGTATTGTGGGCGAGACGAGCTAGCTTGACATGAACCTTTTGAAAATCAGTCCGACTGTTTTTAGACAGTTGAAGGCTTTCCAACACGGTTGCGAAAATTCTGGTTATAGTTGTTGCCTCTCCAATAGATCTAGATGGTTTCATCTGGGATAAAAAGAACATTTGAAGTAGTAATGGACACCTACACATATCTTCCAATTCTGGTCCAAGTTGTTTGAGTTTAAGGGACAAGTCTTCAAATTGTTCGCCAGCAAAGCATTGAAGTAACGTTCTAGTGTCTTCGGGCGATAGTCCTTGTACTTGATAAATGTTATCTGGTCGCAGAGAATGATGGAGAGGCAGCAATGCATGAGGTCGCGAGGTGACAATGATTCGAACTTGTGGCAAGAAAATTTTCTTAAATAAACAAGCAATGATAGTGCTTACATTAAGGCGTTCACTATGCTCTTCATGTGCTGGCTCTTTACTTAAGTCAAGCTGAGCCTGATCAAGCCCATCTAACACTAAAAGACATTTTGATTGATTGGAAAGTAACCAGAAAAACACCTTTTTACATTTTTCAGGTGTGAACCCAAACTTCACAAATTGTTTGTTGAAAAGAAATTCCTGAAGTGATAAGTTGCTGTTGTAGTTGATTTCCGCAAATCTGAGATAAAGAGATAACTTGTATTGCTGATTTTTGACTAAACGCCTACTTAACGTACTTTTTCCAACTCCAGGAGGTCCAACCAAACATTGAAACCTGTTTATGTTATGAAAGGATAGCAATTGTTCAACACTGATTTGACAATCTGCGGACTGAGATTTGTTTGGTTTTGCACCACCCTGATAAAAGTCATTAATTTTAAATATTTCAGGATGTAAAACAGGAATTTGAGAGGGGTTTAGATTTGAGCAGTTAGAAATGTGATCAAGGTCAACCTCGTTTTCTCTTTTGTTTTTCAGCACTGTGACGAGTTCATCCACTACTCCTGAAACGAAAAAGACTCTTGATCTCAAACATTTTTGTAATCATTCTTACTTAAAACCAAATATCTACAGTATTATCATTACGTAAAGTAGCTTGGATTGAGCTTGGCGCTGCTCAATTTATGTCTGAAATGCTCCATTTATCTATTAAAAATTCTACCCTATGTTTGATTAGTTTTTTTTGACTTATGGATTGCTGAGATATTTTAGGCAGTACTTTTCAGAACTTTTTAATCGTAAAAATGAGTATAATTGACATCACTGTTGCAATTGCATTACAAAACTGCTACTGCTTGCAACAAATCATTGGTTTTTTTGTGGGTAACAGTAAAATATATTTCAAAAAATACGGACTGAATCACTCAGAAAAATTACATAATAGAGTGGCACGTAAAAGCAATATGATTAAGGCAACTACTTAAATCGGTATAAGGTAATCCATTAACTATTGCTTATTAAGGTGGATTGGTTAAAAAAGCTTTAAAAGCGTTGGTCACTTTTACGCTAAAAACAAATAACTAATAACAGTGTGCTATAGGTTCTTATTCGGCCCTCCAAGTCATTTGGTCAGTCCCAAAACAAACAAAACGGCAGATGTCGATATTCAGTCATCTGCAAATAAATTATGGATTACCGTACTTTTCAAATATATATTAACTCGGCCTATTGTAGCCAACTTTTATTTATTAAGCTCGGCAACAGCTGACAATGTTTTTTACTTAAATGCTTACATAATTATGTTGATGTTTTTTTATTACAGCCTAAAATGACTTTTAATATGACATAAAGCAACGAAATTCAATGGGTATCAAAAAATCAGCACTGCTTCCGTACCAAGTCTTTAAACGTCTTCAACAAAGGAAACAAAGAACTTTGACAAAATAGAAAGAGTCGCGCGACTTGGATTTTTAAATTAATTGACTATCACAATAACTGCTGACGGTAATTCAAAAAGTTTACTTTTGTGGTGTCCAGACTTAGCTAGAAACAGCATGGATGGTGACTGCCAATTTGCAACCGAAAATCAATTTCGCATTCTCTCTCCGCACCTTGGAGGAATTGAATGGCAATCCTCACGTAAAATTGTTTTGCCTATTTTTGTCGCGCTTTATGATTTTTTATCGTTATTATTTTTTTCATCTCGGATTACAAAGTTTATTGTGATTTAAACACAGAATGTTAAGCAAGCTATACTCGAGCTTGCAATACAAAAGTATCATGGAACTGGAAACACATAATGAACTGGGCAATAAGTAATTCAATCACTTTGAATATACGAGTATGAAAATTACACTGCCTATTGTTTACAAGCAATATAACATCGTAAAACATTTAATTTAAATATTTTTGATACATGAGTAAACTTTAACAGTACAGCAAAATAACTTGGCCTAAATGCAAACGATAAGTTATCTTGAAAAAACATGCTGCTGTACTTTCCAAAAACTTTCCATTGTTTCTAGTTTTCTTTATAAGCTAAAGATTTTTCTTTTATAATATTCTTGCTAAAAATGTATAGCCTGTCATAGTATGGCCTGACATGCTCACATTAAAGGCTTTACACTCTAATCTTGAATTATTATTATTTTTATAAAAAGTTTTTGTGTATTAGAAATATATAAATTCCTTTTCAAATACTTTAGAAAGCAATTATCACATTCATGCAAGAGGCTAACAAGTCAATGGGAGCAAAAGTGTAGACAGCGTACATTGAACATTGCTACGACCTAACAGGTTTAAATAATTTTTTTATACAAACATTGACCATCACCAAAGTAAATGCTCAAATAACTTTTTCTTCTTCATCAACCAAGCAAAGCTTTAATCCAAAGTTATTTAAAACTTCAAAAGTGAAAAATTGGAACGAATTCATGACACTCTTGACATAAAAATATAGTCTGCTTTTCCAAAAAATTAAACGCTACCAATATTCATTTTTAATCAATTTTTTACTTAGACTTCGCCTTCTATTTTCAATTAGCTTTCGCCTTTAATAGTCTACCCGTAGTCTATATGTAGACTAGTAAAATGTAGAGCAGTGGATTCCAACAGGTGGGCCGCGTGCTGTGAGTTTTAGGGTCCATTCGGAGACCTAAAGTACTGAAAACCTTTTTTTTAGAGGACAACTACGCCGCTACGTTTTAATCAATGTCACTGGCATATGTGGTATTTTTGTAGATTTTTTAAGTGAGTCGCAAAAATTTGTTGTTTTCTAAAGTGAGCCGCGGCACGAAAAAAGTTGGAAAACACTGGTGTAGAGCATAGCCGACGTGATATTTAAAGAAGCCAAGATTTTTAAGCTGGTACTCTTGGTCCTTCGCAGTCTCTGTTTGCTAAACACGTCATTATTGATCGCACTTCCGCAACTGGGACAATTTTCTATTGTATGCATCAGCTTTTAATCACATTGTATTTGTCATGGGTTTAGCCTATTGGTTTATGTGGTTAAAGAAATAAACTATACTTGCGGTTCACATTTTCGAATGTTTATTAATGCAGCACGTGATGAAGCTGCTTTGCGGGTAACTTTTAGTGACGCTCTCTCGTCAGCGTCAAGATCGCGTCATGTGAGAAGTGCTGACTTCAGCAAACCCGAAGTGCCAGGAAGGTTCTTGCCGGCTATATTTACTGGAGTAAAGAAACGCTTCGACTACCTACAATACATAGTCTAAGCGTATGATCAACACCAATTTCCTCTTACAGACAATCGCATGATGCATTATCGCGTATTTTTTTTCATTGACCCGCGTTAGAAATCACGTGAAAAAGCTTCTGACAAAGCAGATTTTTTCAAAGTTGTGTCAAAGTTCCTTACAATTAACAAAACGCGGAAAGGAAATGAAATTAACTCACTTTCGTCCGACTGCAAACTGCTACCAATCTGGGCAGTAAATTCATTTTGCAGCTCATCAGCTGAAATGTATAAAACATGATTATGTATTAGTGTGGTGTTTCACTAGAGCCAACTACCATAAGAGTTAAGGATCTATCAGCCATTTGAATTGCATGGAAAAGCAGGTACCCGATGACCTAGCTCAGCACAATTAGGCGTTAAGTTGCAACCGCAAAAACGTGCATTAACTGTTTGAGATTGCTGATCGCGAGGTGGATCCGTTGTGGTTTCAGGCAAATCGTTTTAAAATTATATTCTCAACTTGATTGTAGTTTTGTGATAGAAATTCGCTGTACCATTACTTAGGGCAAAGTCAACCGATTCTTAAAACCAGATTTTTTATATTCAGTCTAACCAACACGATAAACAACCCTAACAATTCAGTTAAGAGAGTAACAATCACAACTTTGTTGTTCAAAACTTAGTTAATGTTTTACTTTCATGATGTAATCGCCCAGCCTTTGTTTGCACGATGGGGCCCAGCAAGTATCTGCAGCATCCAGTCAGTTTTTATTAAATATCAGTTTAGCCCCAGGTTGGAATCACTAGCTACATACTTGCTTTGAATCCATTTTCCGGCAGATTTAAATTTTTCCTCGTAGTAAGTCTATATGTAGGGTGTGTTTACAGTTTCTTTACTCAGCGAAATTTCAACAGGTCCATGGGCCTGCGGCTTTCTTTCAAAAAGGACATGAAATTGAGACAGCTGTAGGCACTTTTTTTGTCACCAATCAAATGGCTGAGCGTAGCACCACACATTATGCAAAAAAAGACCACTAATCACAACTCGCATCTCAAAGCTTAAGCCAAAAGCCTATAAAATGTAAATATACAAGTCCACAAGTTTTTCCCTCAAAAATCTGAATGACCTTTGAACACAAAGGTTATTTTTGATTGATCCATTAATGCGTTGCTTATTGCTCCTGTTTTAACCATAGTCCAGTGGATCTTCCAGAAATAAAGCCAACACTTCAGCTTTTGTCCTGAGTGTATTAACACACTAGGCAATCACAAAGGTCACCATCACGGTTTGTCCACTTTTATCAAAATTTGGTACGAGGCCAATACTTTTTCTCAACAGTTTTGACTGCATCTCTAAAGCGGATTTTCTGGCATCAGACAAAATGCTTCACGTATTGTGATGTGACAAATTTTAAAGCAAGTCGAAAATACCGAACAGTAGCCCTTTGAAAAACAATCGCTCATGGTGATGCCATGTCAGCTCAATTTGAGGCAAATTTTGTTTCGTTGAAGAAGAAGCTTTGCAATATCTTAATATCAATGAAAGCGCTTAAAACAAAAATTTCGCGTGTTGTCATTTTGACCGCTTTCGTTTTTAACTGCTTATGTCGCTTTTTCGGCAAGTGTCATATTGAATCTTCCCGACTTTTCCCAACTTGTGGTTAACTTTTTCTATGTCAATTTTTATTGCATTACAATAAGCACCGAGCGGTTGAGAAGCAATCAACCATGAATTACAGCCAACGGTCATTTTGACCTTACAGCAATTTTTAATTTCCGCATAAATAAAACTGTTTTTAACATGGTCAGCTATTGCTGCTATTTGTTTAATATTTTCACAAAAAAATATATTTACAAAACAGTTTTTTACCAACTCTGTTTTGTAAAAACAGTTTTTTACGAAATCTGTTAAAAAACAAATTTTTGTAAAAAACTCTTTCATAAATATAGTTTTGTAAAGACTTTGTAAACAATAGTTGCAATAGCTGACTATGATTGCAACTAACTAGTTGGAAATTTTAAGGCATTGAAAGCTGTCGAGATCAGAACAAGTTGGTAATATCTGAGCTCCAGCTTGAATGAATGCCATTACAGAAGATGATTTTGGTAGTGAAGTAAAGATGAATGTTTTTGTCAGTACTTAGATCAGGTTTCGACGAATTCAGGCTAAGTTTGAGCAACTTGGGAAATGACTTCTTGTGCTGAATAAGATTCAAAGACTGATAATGACAACCAGGAGCAAACTGATTCTGCATTACGTCAATTAGTCAGCTTTGACACAAGTGCGACAGCACAAGCGCTAGGCGATGAACTAACACTAAACGCAACGTAATTTACATTGGTTGTGGAAAAAAATCAAAGTTCAGCAAATTTTCCACAAAATTGAGGGCAAAGGTAAAAGCACAGAACGCACAAACAGAAACGCAGTTAAAGAGCTGGTTGGACATCTACAACGCAATTTGGAGATCAGCTGGAGCTTACAACGCATCCAACTCACACCGACAAAAATTCAAGTCTTTATAAGGAAAGTTACCAGAAATTTTAATACAAAATATTGCTTAATTGAGCATTTTTTGTTACCGGACAAACGGTCATTTTTACAGCAAGCACTAATTTTAAAAAAGGTGAAGACGCAAAAATTCTGTCTAGTCCTTTTGAGAAAATAAAGCACACCTGTTTTACAGTACAAGAAATACTAGTTAAGTTGTTGTCTAACCCCTGAAGAAGTGCAGTGTTTCGCAAAGTATTGGCTTGCCTGCTGTCTTTCGTCTGACCTTAAAAATTACCCCTCTGTCGCAAAATACAAGATTTATACCATAATTATTCTAACTGAAGATAAATTAGTAAATGCTTTTTTGGTATGACAATGATGACATGAAACTTACACACACATGTAGAACGAAATGTTGTTTCTTTGATAACACATTGGCGTTGGTCAATGTAGACTGGTCCTAAACACAACATCATAGATTAACCACAATAAATCGTTCAATTAAAATGAACACGCACCATGCAATTTAATAACATTTACCATATACAGGAGATTCGTATGGTCTTTGTTGTCGCGAATTGGATATACAGGCTCCCATGCTTGACAAGATAAAATGACAAAACTCTACCTTTATTAATAGATGTCGACAGGCCTGTTTCGATCTACTAGATTTCTTCAGGAAACCTTCGCCATAAAAACCGTATTGTCTGTAACAGCCAAGTTACTATACACTTGCTCGTGAGAGAAGATCAAACAAATATCAGTATATTATTATCTTGAAAATGTTTTTTATTTGTTTTGCCTAGCAAAGTAGTACAAAGAAAACATTTTCCAGTTTTTCATGTATTCCCTGAAAAAATTGCTCTTCATTCGTGAGAGAGCACTTACAAGCAGGGAATACAACTATTATCTATCTTCAAATATTAGTTTTAAAAAAAATTTTGAAAAATCAACTTGCAAGCTCGTTTGATAGTCAGATAAGATCAGATGTGATAGTAAAGCTAGTATTGTTACGATAACACTTCTTCTTAGCCTGAACACAAATCACGTGCCCACATTTCTTCTCTTTCACTTCCGTATAATTTTATTCCTTCATCAAGCGACTAATTAACTGACAAAAATTTTACTACAGAATAACAATGTGCAAAGGCAAGGAATTGTCCGTAAACTTTTTAATTTGCTAAATGAAGATTCTTTTAATAGATTGACCAATTAAATTAAAAGCATATCTCCCTCAATGCTGGATTACACCAAAAAATTGCGACCATCGTAGTTTCCACTTCTAGCCTAATTTTTTGGTCTGTCTTTTTGGACTAAAACGTTTTGATTCCCTCGGATCACACACTTTTCAGTGAGGCTACTGAACAAAATTTAGCGGCGGGTTGTGTATTTATACCAATAAAAAAGATTGAAATCGAACCTCAAAATGATTTGAAAGTAAAATTTTGCTTAAAGCCTGTTGAAAAACGAAAAACACAAGTTATAAGCTTGCTTAATGTTTATTTTGTAATTTCCAAACAAAATTTAAATAAAAATCTTGTTTCTGGTACAGAATTTTAATATAGCTTTGAAAACAGCTGTTTTAGCCGTAAGCTTTTCGTGACGCTCTCATCAGTGGCGGTATCACATCAAAAAGGAATAGCTAGCGACTAGGGAACTTATATCAAAACTCAGCCCCCGGTGTTACGGAGACAGAAACAATTTGCTTACACTCTCGAACTCTTTCGATAATCGCGGCGTTCCTATTTGGCCTCTTGCTGCGTTTTCTCTAGCACTTCGCTATTGCGAAATCTTTCTTTGACACGTTTTACAATACTAGCGCTAGCATTAGCTTGTCTTGATTGCCTAACGTTCAAATTAATCACATAAAACACTTACTCTTTCTAAATATTCCCTTTAAAATCTAAATACTTATATTTTCCTCTCCACGAATCAAAACTTTTAAATAGGCTAAACATTGGCAGAATGAATTTTATATACAGTAAGTTCTATCGGCCTTGACCAAGACCACAGATTTTTTCAGTTACAAAATAACCAAAGCATGGTAAAAACTAACTTTTGTAGAAATTTTGCAAAGTTTCTAGAGCAGCAATTTCACCACACTATGGTAAAAATATTAAACATTTCTAAAGCAGCCGGCCGCCTACCTATCATACATTTCTATAAATTGTAAAACATTTTTCACCAACTAGTGACAAGTCTTGCCTATAGCAAACTAGGGTAAACCAGTCAAGCTTTGTGTGGCCAAGCTCATCTTCTACACAAATGCTATTTTATTAAAAAACTTATTTTACTTGGCGCCATCTGAAGGGAAAAGGTAGAACTTGTCTATTGAAAATTATTTACTCAAATCGTGTTAGTCTGTAACTCAAGTAACTCATGCAACGCTAGTCAAGAGGAAACAATTTCTCTTTAATTTATACTACCATTGTCAGCCTGCGCAATGTCACGTGCTAGTATCAGTTCCGCATTTCCAAGGAAAAACTGATAAAACACGAGCGATAGCACGTGAACAAAAACAAGCCATAATTTTTGCTTAAGTTTTCGAAATTAGACTTTGAAACGTTCCTTACTACAAACTACACTAAATTAATTATTAGGCAATATCAATCGGTAGGAATTGAAGTGTTTATTGAAAGAAACAGTCTACGGTATCTGCGTATGGCAGGGCTTCTCAAGCTACGGGTCGTAACCCAATTTGGGATCGCAAGATATAATTTTGGGGTTGCCAAATTAATTTAAAACAAATTAGCTTGATACATCAAAAATAGGTTTTCGCAAGCTTTACAAAATTTTGGAAGTAGGTCTATAGTATAATTATTTGATAGTGCAATTGTAGAGGCAACCCCAGATTTTACGCGGTCAATTTTTTCTAGAATGTCTGCCTAGGCTATCAAATGAAAGCAATCAACCAATGACAAGTTGTACATTGTAAAATCGTGATTGCTGTAACGTGATGACCGATTTTGACCTTGTTGCCAGGGCTTCAATTCTACGGGGAATTATCTTGAGAGTCATGAAAGGGAAAATTTAAGAGGATATGATCAAAAGAAGGAAATATAAATATCCACGAAAAAATCTAAATAGGTTAAGAAAAAAAATCGTTAAAAATAGAAGTTCTAACTTGACATGTAGAAGCATAAAAATTGTGATGAAAAACGGCCAATTTTAATTTGCATAATCCTAGCACTGTAACAGATAAGAAATGATTTTATATCGCTTTATCTGCAATTCCAAATTGTTTTTAAGCCTAAGGCCCTCTGGACTAGTTATTTTGATAGCTTGCTGGGATTGTTGGCCTATTTCAGCTGGGGAAATAAAGAAAGGTGTCCCACAAATGATGTGATAGAAGTAAAACACGTAAAATAAGAGTTGTCTTGGGGACCAAAATAAGTTGCTTTCAAAAAATTATCTTCGTTTAATGTTCTGCTTTCGAAAGGAGATTGAGCTCACATATTTATAATCGCTTGATAATAATATTGAACTTATTCTGCTTTTGTCACCAGGCATCCTCTAATTTCTCAATATAGCTCTTCTGGAAAACTATTTTTATGTAGATTTTATATTGCTAGCTGCAAGTGGTTACGATCGACAGAGAGCGTCTTATAAGCGAGAAACAAAACGACAAAGCGAGTGCTGAAGGCGCGAGGCTTCCGAAGGGAGCAATGCTATTGAGAGATATTTACAAATTTATAAAGCCATCCCTGGACGCGTTTTGTCCTTTTGGACTCATCAGCAGGGCTTTCCAATGCCAAGCGATCTCCCAATTGCATTAACGTTGACTTTTATAAAAACAAACTAACACAAAAGCACAAGACTTACGTGTCGTTTACTTTTGAACGAGGTTCGTTTTAACGTACTGCTAGCTGCTCAACTACGGACTAAAACTGATATATCCTTATGTAAAGCTGATCACACAAGCAGTGATTAGGCATGAAAAGGTCTTCCAAAGGTTACAAACTAAATGCGGATATTTAAATCCGAGTTTTTATGAACTTTATGTAGACTTTAAATCTGAATAAAGATTATTTTAACTTTTGATTACACCAGAAGAGCTACAGTATATTGAGAAAATATTAAACTTACTTAATGCTACCCCCGTCATCCAATAAATATGTTTTTAAAAACGCCAGCTTTCATAATGAGACGTATTGTGTTAATGCCATTAAGATGCAGGCAACCCATCAAGGAATCGCATTAACATTTTTCTAAAATGAGATATTAGGACAAAGATGTTTGAGAAGCCACGGTGTATGGTATTAGTTGCAATATGCATTGTTTCAGCAGTACTGCAGTTAAAACATTTTTTTATGCTATGGGGACACTTGCTGCGTTTAGAAGAGCGTGGATTCGGAGAGTCACCATATTATTAAAGCAGTTACCCTCCTTTGTCTACCGCCCATCGTTTCAAATACGAATGCATTAATTTACATGAAAAGCTATCTTATAGTGTACTGTAGTGTGATTGACCAACGTCATAGAGGCCTGGCATAGCACGTTGATTAACCCAAGGTGAACTCAACTTTTAAATCTTTCTTTTGCAAACGAATAAATCACCTTACAAACGCCGTCCCGAAACGAATTAAATTCGTATCCTGAGATACCACTGTATTCGTAATTAACAAAAAACATGATTTTGTATATTTAAAAACTTTGTTAGTTTAAGTTGTGCGCAAGGGTGCGATCAGAAGGCTGAATCTTTTCCTAGCTATGACATTGCGTCTCAAAAAATAAAGAAAATGATTTATTAAATCTCCCAATAAATCAGCCGTCAAAACACTTTGAATAAGAGTTGATTGCCCCCAAAATGCTCCAATATCATGAGTGGGTAGGCAATTAATCTCGTTTTAGAAAGACGTTGGTACTCAAAAACTTCATCAATGAACATTAGTTTTTTGTGACCCTTTTTCCACTTTTTCCCACAAAAATCCTCTTTGCGCCCCAAGTTGCACCGATTTAGCGTTAATGCTAACAACATTTTGCAACTTTAAAACGTATCCAAAAGTTTTCATAATGGCGACAACACATTTTGTAGGAGGTATAAAATTTTAAGTTTTTATCTAGTTTCTTTTTTTTATTTAGATTTATAGCAGAAGTATACAAATGTGATTTGATGATGAACAAAAATACTTTAAATAACTTCTATCTTCTTGCACAGGTCTAACGTGTGTTACATCTTCCTTTTCTTGGTTTCCAAAGTAAATTTTTAATCTAGGTTTTTTCTTTTACTTGCGAGGTTAACGAATAACGAAATAAATGAATGCGGTTTGTACAGACCTTACTGGGCAAGATTAAGATGGAAAGTTGAAACCTGTCCAACAAAGTTATAGTGCTTTTGTTAGTGCTTCGCTGTAAATTGTCATGGTACAATAAAAAACGATTACAGACCTTTCACAAAAAAAATCTTTCTCCCTTTCTCCGCTATGAAAAATTATTGCAGTTATGTCATGTGGAAAAATAACCCGCGGTTGAAACATAGCATTTTCAAATTTTATTTCATCATTGATTATTTCATAACATGCTTTTAGTTTCTAAATCAGCTCAGTTAAGATTTTTGCTATAGTTTACTTACATTACAGTAAATTCTGCGTCAGTAGTATGTCAGCAACCATAGAAAAGATTTTTTTCGCGTTCTTGTAGCAAAACTAGATTGTTTACTTAGATTTCACTGCTAAAAGAAAGTTCATACGCACACTTTTTATAATGTATTTTGAAAATGGGAAGTTAATCCTACTCTCAATAAAGTGTGGTGTTGGTTGAGGTGATGTTTCGTTAACACGGGGATTTTCTACAGAAATCTTTGTGAGCATACCTTGCCGAACTTACCTCACAGCTACTACTTACGCCAGTGTATCTCAACCATATGAGCATGTGACCCATTTTCAAACTATATAAAGGTCTGTCGGCCAGTAGCATTATACTTTTTCAAAGTTCAGTAATGTTGTCCCCAGTGGCGTTCGCAGAAAGTTATTGAAGGGGGCTGCGCGAGAATGGTTTTTTGCAAGTTTCACACGATAGCGGTGGTGAAGACTTTTTTTTCGGAGATCAATAATGTCAGTGCTCAAAAAAGTGGACACACGCGTCGCCGTCCTCAAAATAGCGCCTAAAAAGACGGCCATGACCTTTTTTTTGGAGATCAATTTTCTTGGTGCTAAAATTGGAAAAATGTGCGTTACCGTTAGAACCATAGCAGCGGAAAATCACGTTTGACAATTTTCTGTGGGAGGGACGCGAGAGTGAATTTGGGCAAATAATCGCTTGAAAAGACGTTTAACTCGCGCGCACAGAGGAACCCCAAGCGTACATTGCTGGTTCTCCTTATTAGCTAAAATTAAAAAAACAAGCCGTGGCCATCCGACTTATGTGCTGTGGCCAACCGGTTGAGAACCACTGGCCTTAACGCTAAACGGCGAACTCTTATCTCTGCATTGCAGACAACATCGAAGTTACGTAAGGTGTTAAGCCTTTAAGTTTTGACTTTTTTGACAAAGCAACGCTTTCTCGAAACTGCTTTGACGAGCAACCTGAGGCAGGTTGGCCAGGGGCATTGAAATGCTGAATCTGGTTGGTTACCAAATTTTTGTAGGCTGTTGTGGTGCACTTTTTGGGCCATTTTTTATACAGAGATCAACTTTCCGAAAGCGATTTTTTGCCAATTTTGGTCGAGCTGACCTGTTTTTGCAGATTTGCAGCAAGAGAATACTGCTGTTGATTGCTAGTACTAAGCCGCGAGAATGGTTGGAAGGAGAGGTCTTTGACCAGTGACGGTTTATGCTGTGGCTGTCCGTCACGACTACGCATTAGCTAACTGTTTATTTATTAAATTACTTCTTCTTTGTACAACTCTGTAGCCATCACAATGACAAACTTAACCACTGAAACAAAAGAAAACTATAGACTCAGATACTACAGACAAATATACTGTAAATACGCGTGTAGCGATGACGTCACAATCGTCCTTCGCTACTGATTCATTTCCTAATCGCTATTTTTGCTTATTCTATCCTTAAAGACCGTTTTTGTAGAGATTGGCTGGAATCGAGAAAGTTGCATATCTACAAATTTCTGGGGAATCTTTTGTAGAAAGCCCCCGCCAAAAAAACATCCCCGCCACCCTCAAAATATAAAATTATGATTGATAATAAAAAAAGATAATAGCTAATTTCTTGTCGTGTACCATCGTTGATAATTCCAACAAATTTATGCTCTCGCTGCTTTCAATTACTTAAAACAAGGCGAGTGCAGCGGCGGTGTTTTTCTCAAATCTCACATTTTTGCATTAGAGGCGGGGGCTTTCTACAAAAGATCCTGGGCTCTCCAACAATTTCGAAACCGGGCTCGTAAATGCTCCTTGTTTAAATATTTTTTGGCTCTCTGTCAACGCCACCGCCGACAGTAATATTAATAATCTGCTGTTTTTCGTGGCTAGTTTACTACACCACGCGATGATAATCCTTACTGATTAACTTTGCATTCATTTGAAACCGATTTATTGGCTGTTTCATCCACTTTTTATAAATAAAAGACGCCAACATTGTTGTTTTTATCAAAATGTACTTCACGCTTTTTCTTTATTTCGGTGTTTTTTCATTTTTGACCCTGTTATATCTTACTTTAATAAGCGACATACTCGTAGAGCACTGAGAGGACTGCTGCTCTACGAGTATGTCGCTTTTTAAAGTACGATATAACAAGGTCAAAAATGAAAAAGCATCTGTTGCATTTATATATATATATGGTGTCGAATTTCCACTCAAGGTTTAACTTTAACTCACAACGATTACATAGAAATACAAGAACGTAATGGAATGTAAGAAAACCCCCAGACACCTGCCTAATATACAGTGTCATTCTAATAGTAATTGCGTAATCTGGACCTGTTGTTATTTAACTTGTTGCATTGTGCCAGAAGCATGTGCACTTGTCAGCATGACTTACGGGGTTTGCATAATTTAACCACTTGACAGCCGGTGACTTATATATAAGCAAATTTCAATGTAGATCTATAAGCGAATGACGTATATATACGCCTATTCATTTACAAAGAGCCCTGGGTATTTCCTGTTGTTTTTGTCACCGTTTAGCAATTTATTGGTGTCTAACAACCAATCAGGAAAGAGATTTTCTAATTGGCGACACAATTACTCTAGAACAGGGCTTCCCAAACTGGGGGTCGCGACCCCTTGGGGGGTCACGTAATGATGTTCAAGGGTGGCAGAGATTACATCAATTTTACACATAGTACTGCATATACTATAGGTTCTGTAGTAACTGCATATACTATAGTAACTATAGTATATGCAGTACTTTGTGTAAAATTGGTATACTCTCTTCAACCTTTGATGGTCGTTAAAAACTATTGCAATTATGCAAAACATCATTCTAAACTTAGCTGTAGATTCTACGTAAATAGGCGTAGCTATAGTATTTGTTGATAGTGGGACTTTGTTAATTGACAGCGGATGGACTTTTCCGCATTCGTATCACGTGGAATAACTGGATGCATCACTTTTTTGTTTTGTCACTTCGGTATCATGTGGCACAGCTGGATACATCACTTTTTGTTTCGTCACTTCAGTTTATGACGCCATAGCGCTGTGCAGGCGAGAGAATAGTAGCGAAATATTACAAAAAAACTCATCTAATCAATGGATGGCTGGTTAAAAAAATCGAACGATAACGGTAATAAGCCTACTGCAGATGATGTTGAAGCAACGGTAGACGTAGATGCAACACTGACTGGCAGATCGATGAAAGTTCAATGAGAAAAACGAGGCTAGTCATATCAAAAACCTATAACGGCAGTTTTTTGCCGTATGGTTTCGCTTTGATATCGAAAAACAATGAACACCGTCCACTTTGTTTGATTTGAAAAAAAGCGTTGGCAAGTGAGAGTCTTTAGCCGGCCAAGTTGAAACGACATCTTCACACCAAGCATGGTTCTCATCGCAACAGGCCTGTGGAGTTTTTTCATCGCTTTCTGCGAACATCGAAAAGACAAAGACAATCATTTGAAAGTAAATGTGTAAATGAAGGGAAGTATACACAAGCATCGTTTGAGGCTTCCTTGTTGATTGCAAAGAGTAAGAAACTTTACAGCATCTGCGAAATTTTCTTCCATCAGCTGCAATTGAAATGAGCGCAATTGTTCGCGGCAAAAAAGAGGCCAATGAAATGCGAAAAATTTCATTGTCGAACAATACTGTGTCCAAGCGAATTTCCAAAATAGGCAAAGATTAACGCGAGCAACTCATTCTAGGAATTAAAGAAAGCCGTAAATTTACCATTCACCTTGATGAGTTGACGGACAAAGTACCGAGCACCTCTCTCTTAAATTTCAGGAAGAGTTTGCTCATCTATCTTTTGAATCTAAGTTGCAGCTTGAATTTTCTGAAAACAGCTTCACACTTTTTGGCTTAGCGTTAGAGCGGAATATCCATCATTATCTGACTCAGCAGTAACCGCACTCCTGCTGTTTGTGTCGACGCAATAATGCGAGTCATCGTTTTCAACGTTGAGGGCAATCAAAACAAAATACCGTTTCAGCCTAAGCAACATTGAAACCGCCTTGAGACCAGTATTAACAAATATTGAGCCAGGGCTGGACATGCTTTGTAGCAGAAAGCAGTTGCACGCATCACATTAAATCTGTTTGCTTTTTGTTTTATTTCCAATAAGCTACCTAAGTGTAAATTAGAAGGCTATGAGTACCGGTAGCTTTTTTTATTTTTCGCCTTTCAATAATTATCACAAACGCATATTTTGCATTGTTCATCATTTTAACCGTGAAGGGTCGCGGAAAATTTTAGGAGATTAAAAGGGGTCGCGAGCGAAAAAGTTTGGGAAGCCCTGCTCTAGAAAATTAATTCAAACGTGTAATATTTAAAAATCCGCTGTCAAGTGGTTAAAAAAGCAAGACGTGCAAGGCGCAAGGCGGTCTTTCCAGCATAAAATAATTACAGACATAATATCACAACAGCATTGAGATAAGGAAAAAAATTGTAGCGTTTCAAAGTCATTGCTTGCTGGCATTGACTAGGTGGTTGATATTGCGTAAAAATGTTTAAAATTTAGTATTGTTGTGTACTGTAGTCTATCCAATTTACATTGTGGCTGATATGCTATAATTATCCCACACATATATTTCTAGAAGCTTACACCTTGTTTAACCGAGATTAGAAAAAAAGCAATGAATTTCACATCTTCTGAGAAAGAATACTTGTTAAGAATGGTGATGGAGAGAAGAATAAAAGAAAAAGGTCCTAAAGGAAGAAAGAGAATAGTAATGGTGGATGGTATCAAGAGCGGAAAAAGTTAACCAAATGATAAGCGGAAGAGCAAAAAATCGAGAACGGTTGCGTTGTGATACATGGGAGGCTTTCCTTAGAACGGATTGCCGTTGACGAAACTGAGTTATTTATTTTCTCTGTTTGCGATAGTAAATGCTCCAAGTCTATTAAAGCTTGTGTTATTTTTTTCCAGTTCTTTGTGGAATAACCTAGTCAATCATTTTTTTGTCATCTCAACCTTTAATTTGATGACCATTTGAAGCCTTTTGGTCATGGAATCAGCAAGGACCGCAAAATAGGTGGAGTCCAGTGTTTCCCAGAGTTTTTTCAGCTGCTGCGGCAATTTAGCGATATTGCTTGGTTGCGTTTCTTGAATCTTGTTTTTTAAGAAATTCCAGAAATTTTCTTTTGGATTTACAGCCTGTGACAAAAGTTTAAGGACACTTTCCAAAACAAAAAGACGTACCTTTAAATGCTTATGTCTCGATGAGTTATCGGTACTGTTATGTCATAATGCATAACTATGTTGCTTGGTTAAAGTGGAATCTATGTAGGACAATGTCTTTTTATTTCCTGCTCAAGAAGTTACTTACAAGTACGCGTTTTAGTCAAAATTAGTTAAATTTATAGGTGTAAAAAATGGGCAAAAAGCGGTCTCTCAGCATGGAAAAATGGGCTCAAATCGTAACTTTAGCAGTTTAAAGTTTTCTGTTTGTCAAATTGAGAATAGAAGCTGAAGGTTAGCAAAACACCTGTACACAATGCAATCATGAAATACCAAAATGAGGGTACTTTCAAAGACAAAAAGGCTTTGCCGACCAAGGGTTATCAGCAACAGAGAAGAACGCCTCATGCGTCAGGTAATTACTTGCTCTCCGATAAATTTCTCTAAAAAATTCAGACTAAGTTGAAGAAAATTGGCACAGTAGTCAGAACCAAAACGATTCAACGCAGGTATTTGGCCTCAAATCGAGCAAGCCAGCCCATAAACCACGCTTGGCTCAGGCGATGAAGGAGAAACGTTCTGGACTTCGCAAAAGATATGCTAGCTGGGACGTAGACATGTGAAAAAATACTTTTTTTCAGACGAGTCTTCTGCGCAGCAGTTTTCTGCTCGAGAATACCGGGTTTGGAGATCTGTTGGATCACGTTACGAGGAAAAGTACACAAGCCCTGTTATGAAACACCCACCTAGCCAAATGATTTGGGGAGCAATGTCCTTCATGGTGACTGCTGGACTTTATTCTGTGCCGCCAGGAACCACCATAAATGGTAAAAAATATGTTAATTTGTAAAAGAGCAAACTTGAGCTCCACATGAGAGTCCACAACTGCGAGATTTTCGTGCATGATGATGCTCCATGGCATCTAAGCAATGTGGGGAAGAAATTCTTGGAGAAAATATGAATCCAAATGTTGAAGTGGCTAGGAAACAGTCCGGATTTGAATCCGATAAAAAACTTGGGAAACCTCATGAAAAATAAAGCTTCAAAAAAGCATCCCTCAAGCCTTGATGTACTTCAAACAGCAATTAAAGAAGTTTGGGTGAGAGAAATCTCTGCTGCAAACTGATTGACAGCATGCCACGTCGCATGCAAGAAGTCATCAAAAGTAAGGGTGGTCACACAAAATATCAATCGTAAACGTATTTCTGTTTAAGCTTGTTATGTTTTTATTATGCTAAGCAACTAATAAATCATCAAAAAAAATTATGTGAAAGTAGAGAGTGAAACAAAAGTTATGGCGGTTTGCACATAGAATTGACAAAAAGCGCGAAATGTCCTTAAATTTTTGTCCTAGGTTGTAGGTCTGGTGAATTATTAGTCCACTCTAAAACATGGATGTTATGGCTGTTTAGAAATTTTGTAATGATCTTTGAGTTGTGGTACCATCATGCATGAAATAATCACATTGATGAATTCTCCTGAATGTGAGAAGATACTTTTTCAAAATGTTGATATAAATGCTTCCTTTCATTGTTACATTTTTAGGAAGAAAGTACAAACCAACCCGGCCCTTGAAAGCTGCCCACATCATTACACTGCCAGGGTGTTTAGTGGATTTAATCGTCAATTTTGGATCATATTGTGATGCGCTACTTGAACGACGCACCATCTTTGGGACTCCCCTCACCAATATAAATGTGCTCCCGTCACTAAACATCACTTTTCTTCATTCCGAAGCTGTCCAATGAGGGTATTTCTGACAAAAGTTGAGCCCTCACTTCTTCATTGCTGCAGTGAGCGTGGGTTTCTTGGCTGCACGGCGACATAGTAATGTTGATCAAGATCAAGATCTTTATGGAGTCGCTGCACCAAGATCCTTATAAAGTCGTTGACGAATTGTCCGAGTTGAGACGTTGAGGAAAACTTCATGGTACTTTTTTTAAATTTAGTTATAGACGGATATGATTTTACTTCACGCTTCAAAAGCTTATTCCTTTTTAACGAGGTCTTCTTCGGTGCGCCAGAGCCCGACTTCCTCTTCGGTATCATCCCAGGTGACAAAAACGCAGCCGACCTTTTTAATCGATAAATTGTCTCTCTTAAAACCCTAATATCTCTGGCTACAGCAATTATTGAATCTCCCTCCTTTAACAATGTCAAGGTGCGAGATTTTTCTGTCATTTACATCTTCTTTCAATCCATGTTAGTGTTGGAGATAAATTTCACAAGACCTCAAACTTTCAAGAAAATACAAAATTTTGTCCAATATCACCGACCTACTATTCACCAAGCAGTAAAACTACACGAAGCTTGCAGAACAATGGCTATGCGGTAAAGTATACCCGGATAGTAGCTCATGACATAAGTATAAGCGTTATTGTGATACAATGCTTTTGGCAAAAACAGTAAGATAAATACGCGTGCTTACTTTACATGTAAATTTCTTTTTTGCCGAATAAATGTAAAGATTTTTTTGCCGGCTTTTGTAAATGCTTCAAGTCTATTGAATCCTTTGCTACTTTTTTCCAGTTCTTTCTGGAATAACCTGGAAGATCATGCTTATCAATGCACCAGATTTCCCTGTAATAGCCACAATGCATCACTAATTACAAAAAAGGTAGCAAGTACCTACGCTATCCAAACGTCAGTCTGCAGTGGTGTGTTTAGCAATCTGTTTAGATTTGCTGATCCAAGTCCTTAGCTCAATTTCTGCTGACTACCCTAGTCTGCTAGCTGTCTGCAGCATGCAATACTTAGCTTGACAATGCAAAAACGGACAAGAAAAAAGAGACAAGTCCCACGGTCACACATTTTTGATGTTTCCTTACATCCAAACATTTAGAAAATAATCATGGTAAATAGTTATTTGTGAAGTCAAAATTATTGTAAAACAACAATACACAAAACAAAATTTAAGGCTGTTTCATTTGTTTTGTGTAGTTTTTTAAAATTGTTTTGAAAAATTATTTATCTGGTCCACATTCAATTTAGTTTTATTTAAATTGCGTTTGGTCTAATTAAAAAAAAATTGAATTGGACATGATCCGGGGTCAAAATTCCATCCTTGCTCAACATTGCACATAATATTATCATGAACAATAACGCCAGCATCGTACAGGTGATGAAATTTTACTACATTTATGATTTTGTCATGACGTTGATGAATCAAGAAACAACTAAATACTAATCCAGCACTGAAATATGAAACAACTCTTTGTGCTATTTTGTGTATAGCTGATGCTGTGTATGTTCATCACAAGCCACTGGCTTTCGCTTTCGATTTATTGTTTTTTTTACCTAACAAGTTCTTTTTGCAAAAAAATGTAATTTCGTTAATTAGGAATATCAAAATAAATGTTAGGATCAAGTGAAACGTATCCGGAAGAGGTGAGTATTTGTATTGACACTTACCTCTTGTTTCGAGTGGAGGAACAGCATTAAAACAAATTCTATTTACACCGCAGATCTAATCATGAATAAAACTGCAAACTCCTTGTAATTCCATCATCGCTAGAATGGTGAGTGATCTACGCGAAACTAGCCTCTTACGGTAAGAGAGATGAAATACTTCACCACACTAAAGCATCAGGTGCTGCAATTTTTTCGGTGGTTTTTGCACGTTTCACTCCTTCGCTTTTCCCTTTCTCAAACTTTTTATCCTAGAAGCTATTTGACCCATTTTATAATAATTTCTTTCGTAAATCGCCTTTTCTTTTTTTTGACAGTGTAGTAATCACTAACTATTCCATAACAGCATGAATATCTATAATGCTGCCAGCTCGGAAAAAACGTTTTCTTCACATTAGAAAGCACTTTTAGCAACACTGCATCTTCTGATAAGTGCGTCATCAAGTGTTAATCAAGTTGCGAATAATTGGCCGCTAGTAGAACAAAAGTAGTATAAGATGGCTCATTTGGCGTCAATTGCGAGGGAGCTGGAGGTGGTGCTTGACCCTAACTCTAACCCTAACCCTAATGCTAATTCTAATTCTAATCTTAACCTTAACGCTAATACTAACCCTAAGTCTAATCCTAACCCTAACCTTAACCTTAACCTTAACCCTAACCCTAACCTTAATCCTAACCCTATCCCTAACCCTAACCCTAACCCTAACCTCAACCCTAACCCTAATGCTATCTCTAATTCGAATCTTAACCCTAACGCTAGCCCCAACCCTAACCCTAACCCTAAATCTAACTCTGTGTAAGGGAGCTAGCCCTGGGCTTATCAATTTTTTGTGAGCTAACCATAGGCCTAAGGACACTAATTCTATTTGAAAAAGGTCCGATTGGGTTAATCCTAGGTCTGAGGAAACTAATACTATGTGAGGAAGATAATTCTAGTTCTAACCCTAACACGGTGTGGATGTCATTAGGTTTATTAGGTTGTAGAATATTTCAAAGAGTTTGGTGCAAACTTTGCCACCTTATGATAGCATTTGACTTGCCCTATATGAAGTTATTGCACGATGATTACGTAATTTTTATACAGTTGTTTGCTGGGTGTAGTGCATATCTTATCTCTTTATGGCAGAATAAAACTTATCCAATATGAGGTTATATAATATTGCACAATGGTTTCATAATTCCGGTACCGCCGTTTGATGGGATATGGTGCAATGAAAAAGCAAAGCAGTGGGAAAATGTCAGCAAAATGCAACGTCGTTCTTAGAACCATCCACAGCATACGGTTTTAAGGCCAATACTAGCTGTTTTTTACTTTTTACGGTTAGGATCGTTTGAAGTCTGCCGTATATTTGCTTCCAAAAAATGTTCACAGGTTTTTATAACAAAAAGATTGATCAATTTGATTGTTTTAAAGCTATTCATGAGATTTCTGCATCACGTGATTACAATGCTAGGGTTTCAGGCAGACACAGTAGCTAGTGTCATTATTCAATTCAGGAAGTTTATTTATCAATCGAAGCTAAAAATTTGTATAAACTACATAAGCACTGAAAATATGATTTCGTGTAGTCATCAGACAATAAGACGATGTTTCGACGTGAATGAAGAAAAATGTTTGTGTTTGATAATTCTATTTGGAAATTATTTTATCTACTGTTTTTTTGTTATTGCTAAAGTTTGTTTATTTTGTTGTCGCTTGATAGGCGCGGCAGTTGATTCTGATGACCTTATAGTCTTTTTGCCGTGTCATTGTCAGGTGACTGCACGAAATCACATTTTTTAGGTTTATGTAATTTATACAAATTTTTAGTTTTTATTCAGCCCAATCCGAATCATTTCAGGGGAGCTTTGCTTGCAATTGCCCACGCAATAATTTTGTGGTATTTTGCTGCAAACCAGACTGTAATAGAGCATGCGAAAAGTTTTCTTAGAAACAAGCTGCGCAATTTATAAAGCAATTCCGAGTATCTGGCAAGTTGTACAGATTAATTTATTTGCGACGATCATTTGAGACTTCCGTCAATAAATATTTAAGAGTGTGAGCTGTTGTAACAATTATATCATTAAGTGCTATTCTTAAGTTACATAGACAGTTAGACACAAATGACAGAAGTAAAAAAGGGGAAATAGCTCGTTTTAAGGAAAATGTTTTGTGCTAAGAAGGTTGCTAAAATTAAAATATTTAGGCAAAAATCATCAAAATTTATCAGGCAAAAAACATCTTCTTTTTGGAAAAAGTTAGAGTCTGAGTACTGGTGTTTCCCTCTCAATCCGAGCAAATGTCAGGCCTTCTTCTCAGTGGATCCCCAACAAGCTAACCTCCAGCCCAACCTTCTCCTACTCGGCTCCCGCCTCCGTTTCAATTCCATTCCAACTTTTTTTGGGGTTACCATCGACCGCACTCTTTTCTTTCCTAAACATGTATCTTCGCTGAAGGCCAAGATTTTCCCACGTCTCAAGGTCTTATGCTGTATCTCTGCTTCCTCATGGGGCCCTTCGAAGGAGTCCCTCTCTCTTCTGTATAAAAATTTTTCTTCGGCCCCTTCTCACATACGCTTCATCCGGACGGTTTCCTTTCTCAAGCTTTACCAATATAACCAAATTGGAACGTCTCCACCAAGCGGCCAGTCGCGCCATCACTGGCTTCCTCTCGTCCTGCCCTATCCCTCTTCTTCTTTCCGAGGCTTCTTTACCTCCCCTACGAGTCACCCTGACTCATTTCATTCTTTTATCTTATGAGCGGGCTCTTCGTCTCCCAACCTCCTTTCCTATTTCAGGTCTGGCCAGACTTGGAGTAAAACCAAGACTCTCTAGATCCTAGCAAATTAAGAAAGTAAAACCAAGACTCTACAAATCTTCCTGGAGAGCTTTTGCGTCCATTCACCCGTTCATGCTTCCTTCTACTTCTCCTAGGGAGGCTCTTCTTGCTTGCCCTCCCTGTCCTCCTTGGAATCTGCCTTCCTTCACCGTGGAGTCCACCCTTTTCTCTCCATGCTCCCGCTCTGATCCTCCTCTCTCTCGCCAAGGTGCGGCTCTCGCCCACCTTGACTCTCTCCTCCCTCATGATCTGTTACTTTGGACAGACGGCTCTATTCCTTTTTCTTTTTGGCAAAGGCAACTCCGGCGTACTTGCCAACTGCTCTCTGTGTGGCTCTGAGGCCACTCTTTCCTTTTCAGCAGGCCCAATATGTTCACGTTTTTCCGTTGAAGTCTGCGCCATTCTGCACACTCTTTGCTGGTCACGGCAGCACCATTTCTCTCCTCTTCTCCTCCTATCTGACTCTCGTTCTGTATTTGCCACCCTGTCCTCTCCTCCACCTTTCCTGTTATCTCAAACTCTCTGGCAGATCTGGCAGGAACTGTCTTCTCTTTCTTCCTGTTCTATCAGATTACAATGGGTCCCTGGACACTCGTTTCTCCCGGAGAACGACGCGGCTGATGAGCTGGCCAGACGGGGAGCGCTACTTGCGCCCTCCGCAATCTCTTGTAGTCTTTCTCCTCTTGTCTCTCGTATCCACTCTCGTCTTTTCTTGGACTGGAGGCGTACTGTCTCTTCAAAGTATTTTGACACACAGGTTCTCTCAATTTCCATCGAGGAACTTGTGCTCCCTCGTCATGCTCGCTGTGTCCTCTCTCGTCTACGCTGCAACGGACACAGCCTTCTGTTAAATTCTTATCTCTCTAGGATTGGCAGAATTGAGAACCCTTCCTGCAGCGCCTGCCCTCAGTCGTCCCAGGACACCTCTGATCTCATTCTGCACCGTCCAGCTACGGACTCTTTGCGCCGCTCGATCTTTGGCAACTCTCTGTCTCTGTACAACCTCTGGTCCAGGCCCTGGGAAGCTGCCCGACTTCTGGGGCTCCATGGTCTTCCGCCATGCCCCCATTCCTCGAAAGGGGTCGGGTAAGCAACAGCAACAACAACAAAGAGTTAAGCAATCAAAGACAACAAGTAGTGTCCGGTCATAATGAAAATGTAAGAGCCAATACAGAAGTGTTAAAAAGACTTACTGATGCAACTTGCTTCTTGGCATGGCACGAGCTTCCTTTTAAAGAGCATGATAAATCTATATCATTGTGAAATTGTGGAAACTGCATTGCACTCTTGGAATATGTCCTAGAATATGATACATAGCTAAATTTATGTTTACAGACTTCTACAGTATTTAAAGGAATATTTCGGTCAGTTCAAAGCGACTTAAAGCTCTCGGTTTTGTTGTGCTCAACACCAATAAAGAGCAAATTAAGAAAGTTAACTTTGTTTCAATAATGCTTGATAAAATATTTAATGTTGTATCGAAATCCCAGCTTTTAACAGTGATCAGATATATTTGCGAAAGAAAAGTGCTTGAAAGATTTGCAGGCTTCACTAATGTTTACTGCAGCTGGATTAATGAGCCATGTTGAAAAAGTACTTAAACAATACACAATGAAAAAACTGATTGGGAAAACATATGATAAAGCAAATGTAATGAGTGAGCAAATTAGTGGATTACAAAAACGAGTGTTAGACAAATACCCAAAAGCTCTGTTTGTTCATTGTTAGGTACATAGTTTAAATTTGGTGCTTCAGTAAGAACTGTAGAGCATCCGGCAATGCCGAACTTTCTTCAAAACGTTTTCGGGCTTGGCAGCAGTTTGTTCAAAATCTTTGAAACGCACTCATGCTTCGAAAAAATTTGTGAATTGCAGAATACCCTCCGCTACCCAAACAATATCGACTTTTTCTTCATCCTTGTCAGGCACTGTACATGAAAATGAATCTGGGCCAGTTGCATTATTCAGCAATATTGTGGAGATTCCTGACAATTGCAAGAATGATAAGGTTGTACACCCTCGAGAATTTTTGAGTTTTTTATAGGAATTTAAAAGCATATTCTTGCTCCATGTATTTTTAAAAAGATTGGATGTATTTATGTGTTTTATGACATTCTAAAAAACAAAGCTTTTGATGCAGTATAACGCAAGCTAAAGGTTGAAAAAGTTTACGCCTTTTCCATCATGAAAGGTGCAATAAGTTTGACAGTGTATGAAATGCAGTGACATTAGATTAGAATGTTTAGTAATTAATGTATAATGTATATTTTATAGGCTGGATTGGTTTAATTGGAATAATGCTACTGGCTCAAAATAGTTAGATTGGTTTTGTTGCTGCTTATTTAGTTGTGTTTGGTGTAGCCCAGTTGTTCTCAAACTGTTCGTCGTTTTAATTTTCCTAGGGCGTCGCACATTGATTTTGTTTCGTTCATCTCTCCTAATTGTTTTAACAAATTTGTTCTGAACGTAAATTCCTCATTTATTGTACTCCGACATGAAGTCTACTTTCAGTTGCATTATTACCACACAACTAAAGTAATTGCAATGTTGTAGTACAGTATCCTAATTAACTTGCCACGTAATGAATACATTACACAATTTTAATTTACGTTGGCGCAAATAAAATGAAGGCTGCGGCAATCTGCAAAATAAACAAAAACAAAAAGTTGATGTTGCATCTTCGTTACAATAAACAAAAATTTACACGAAAACGAACGATCTAAAAAAAGTGGCAAGTATGTCTACAGTTGTATAGATTTTGGACCACATTTGTCTTGCAGAACAACTAGCAGAAATATCAGTTTGTTATGTAGTGCGTTGCTAAGTCCGCAAGTTTTTCCCAAATGGGTCGCCTCGAAAAATCTTTGAGCACCGCTGCTGCAGCAAGAAGTAGTGGCTCAGAGATGTTGGTCGTTTTACTCGCTCACGAGGTTGATCATAAGTTTACAGAAAACTTCCAATGTTGTAGAGTAAGCCAGTAAATCAAAATATAGTGCTGAATGCCAACAGCAGAGCATTAACCATAATAATTATCACTCGGTTGTTAGGCCTGTGAAAACATTGTATTCTCAACAGCCTGTTTTACTCAAAAATGCGATCATCAGGAGATCTCATTCAAATCGTTTATGCCACATAGGTCACATGCCAAAAGGCTGTCTTTATGTTGTAGCATATAGATTCTATTTGAGTAAGATCTCCTGATAATTGCATTTTTTTTGTGAAGCGGACTCTTGAGAATAAATTGTTTTTATAAGTACCGAGTGATAATTACGATAATTACGCAGAATAACTTCAAAATGGTATTAACAGGTCCTTGGCGTGAATCTTATGTGATTAAAGTTATACATATAAATAAAAACTTGAGCATATATCATCACGTTTTTTTAATCTCGACCATGTATTGCACATGCTTTAAAAAATCCTATGTTTTTGTGTAGAAAGAACAAGTAGTGACTCAGGTGAAGATATTCCGTCCGCCTAGTATGCAAAATATGCAAGGCACCATTGTGACAATGATATTGAAACAGATAAGGCAATTCATTTACTGATGTATTAAAATATATTGGGCAATATCTGCTCAGCGATAACTCAACAATTTAATTCTGTGACTAAATTTTATGTTTCTAATTTCTTTGCAGTGAAAAATTTTAGAGCACAAAAATCACTTTCCGATCCAATTGCTAGAAAAACTACAAAAATCTATGGAGATCTGTTTAATTAATCTCGACTGAAATTTGAACTTGAAGTTAAGTAATCTCTTACTGATTTTCCCAAAAAAAGCACTCACCACATATCTGAATACATTTATGAAAACTCTTTAGAATCATACTTTCGAAGAAGTTTTCAAACTTTCACAGCTAATTTTGACTCTTCCTTGTAACAAAGGATCAGCTGAAAGTAGCTTCTCGGCATTAAAAAGAATTCCTACTTGCCTTCGTGCAACGCAAGGTCAAGAAAGATTGAGATCGCCCCGTTTTCTTGCTATGGAAAAAAGAACTTTTTCTTAAACTGAAGCAAAACATGCTTCTTATGATAACGTTACTGAACAATTCATTGCACAAGAGCAAAGGATAGAATTACGTTATCGATGATTTAAGCTTGTTACACACCACTTGCTAAACTGCTATCTTTTGGTATAACCGGAACTACGTTACCGGCGATATCATGGAAGTATTAAATTATAATTGTGATGTGGTATTTGTGATCAATTACGACTTTTTCGTGTAACCACAATCGAGCTCGATTATAAGGGGCGTAATTATATCGTAATTGACGTGAAGAATCTTTGTTTTTTTTATATAAAAAAGCTATTGTCCTTGTTTCTAAGAAAGATCTTTATTTTTCACATGCATTCTTGTTTGTACTGGAAGCGACTCCTTTATTCCTATACAAGCTAACAACATAATATTTCCCATTCCAATCAGCAATCCATTATTAAAGCAGATATTTTTCCTTGTTTAACCGAGCGGACAAAGAAAGGGAAAAGCTTTAGTGAAAAGACAATCAAACCCATTCTATAAGTAAAAGTAAAAGTAAATCTAGACATGAAATGCCATGGTATGCGCCAGATAGTTTGTAGCAACAGAGATTGCTGGAACAGATCGTTTCTGATAATAAATATAACTGATTTGACACTGGTCATATAAATACCGTTCAAACATTTCTGTTTCTTTTAAATCTTATTCTGTTACCTTGTTGTCGGTATGTTGGGGTTTAGATCGATAGTCGCCCTGGATATACCACTATTTTTAATGTCATCTGCCCAAAAGAAGTATTTGGCCTGCTGTGAAGCCAAAACATTTTTGATTTAATGCATGCTGCCCAAAGTAGGTGGTTAATATATGTATAATTTCTGTTAATATTTTGTTTTACATATATATTATTCCCTCTGTCAAAGGCAAGTGATTTATATTTTTCTTGCTGCTAAATGCAAATGTTGAATTGTGTTATATTTAATTACTGCTGCCTAATTACTTTAAATTTAATCCCTACCGCCGAATTCAAATATTTGATAAGGAATGTCTGTTGCCGTACCACTGTTGTCGTTGTTTCAGACTTAATTCTTTCTTGCCAAACCTAAGTATTGTACAGGTTTTGACTAAACCTGTTTTTGTGTCTGCTGGTATAGCCAGTGTTTTTGTGTTTTAAAATCAGTAGGCGTCAAAAGATTTATTTAACCAATATTTTCTGCCAGCGGGAAACGTTATTCAAACAGAGTTTGTTGTTTTATGTGATGGTTGCTGCAAAAACTTTATGCGTTTTTTAATGTCATTCCTGCTCATGCAAATTTTTTATTTTAAGTAATATCTGCTACTAAACTCCGGTGTTGTTTTTTTTATTTTGTTTTTGTAAAAGGGAGTTTTTGCTTATTTTGACCTTCTGCTTGATGTGAGTGTGCCCCAAATATTATTTGACGAGCCGGCTCTGCCATTTACAATGTGTTTTGCAACCCGTAGTCATCCAATGACAAGCCTTCAGTCCATCGCGCCACTCAACCGAAATTTTTACATCATTGACACAATTGCAAGAAAACTAACTAGTGACCTAAACATGAACTGGCCGAAGTTAAAATTGCAACTTTTGAAAAAAACGCGTTTCAACTTTGAAATTGGCATTAGCCTACGCCGGCTCTGCCGGCGTCGCCCTTAGGGCCTCCATCAGCAATGTAGAGATTGAGAATATAGCTTCAGCCAATTGATAATTGTGAGAACAGTAATACAAGAAAAAGTAAATCAAATCAATTAAAATAAATATTATAATGGGCTGCGCATAGCCGTCATATTTTTTTGAAAATTTCTGGCTACGTCTTGCTTGCCCTGTTTCCAGCATAGGCGTCCTTAGGAACTGGGCTTGCTCACACTTGAAACAGCCAACGACATCAAAAACTTTTATTCGTTCATTTTATAACGCTCATGAAACAATAATTTCTAAATTGTGGCATGAGGGAAGTAGCACATCAAAGTGATTGATATGTACTTTTACAAATAGCCAATGAAATATTAGGACCACTACTTACGACTTTTTTGCAATTGTAAGCCTATTTCAACGACCTAAAATCTCTGGCTGAGCGCATGTTGTTTGTTCGTTGCGTAAACGCAGCCATGCAAATAGCAAACTAAACCAAAATAAAAAGAACTTAGAGGATATGTAGCTCGACGCTAATATTTTGTTGCAAAAGATAGAACCAAATCATTTTTACCCTCTCTCCTTTTTTGATGGGGGTCTCCAATTTTTTTGGAGTAGCCTACTTATTAAGCTGTTTAGGGGCTTTATTTTTAGATGAATTTGTTTGAAAGTTTTATAGATAATGCCAAATAACTATGCTTTTGAAGAAGAACAGTTGAATTGTACCAAATTACTTAATTTTTCTAAAAATTGCGTTTTCATGAAGCCCAGCTACCAACATGTAGAGTGCTTTTGATCGGTAGGTTATTTTTCGCAATTTGTAGAGGTTTCATTTTTCGATAAATTTTTTTAAAAAATTTAGATAGATATTGCTAAGAATCATGCTTGTGAGGAAAAATAGTCAGAAGGTATCAAAGAACTGACTTTTTTAAATATTGCAAGTTCGTTAGGTCTAATAGGGATATTTGTCAAGTAAAAATAGAAAATGATGTATCACTAGAAATTTTTTATCAACGATTGCAAATTAATCTTTATCCCCAACTAATTAATTTTACAAATTATTGAAAAGCTGATTTACTAAGCTTTCAAAGAACACTAATAGTTGGTACCTTGTACCAATCTTTATGTATAAAATTTACCTGTTCTTACTTTACCCACCACTTTTTGTGGGGAATAAAAAGTTACACTACAGGCCTTAAAGTTCATTATTGTTAGTATAAAACACATAGGGAATATACAATTTATACAGTATAATATTGAAATTGTCTTGAAATTATCTTGAATTTGTTAAAAAAAGGGTAAAATGAGGTCACAAATTAGTTTTTAAGTAAATTAATTTTGTAAAAGTTTTGCAATGTTTAAAAAATTTTTGTATGACAATCACTGGTAGCGTGTTAATTGTACTAATTAGCACTATGACATCATAGAGCGAGTTGAAGCGTACAGAAAAAAGCAAGAAACATCTTAAGAAGGCTTAAAATGTTTTGAATAAAAAATCTATTGTTACATTGTTAATTGAGCTTAAATTGTTGCAGAGTTGCTTTTATCGAAAGCACGTGGTTCATATCTCCCATAAAAGCTTTTAATTGTGTTTCTACGGTTAGCATTTTTTGAGAAAATTAAGAAAACTACAGACAGTGACACTGTTTCGACCTGTCAGATCTCTTCAGTGCAGTTAAATTTTACAATTAATTGTTAATCACAACGTCATATGTGATGCTAAAAAGTGAAATTTGTTGAAGTTGTCAAGGCGGGTAATGGTTTTTGTTTAAGTTGAAAAATCGCGTTCCTCCGTCAAAAGTTACGAATTTTAAAAGAATTATCTTTGATTGTCATTTCATGATGACGTCACGGCCACTTTTACGACACTTACGCCAAGGTGCCAAATTTCATGCTTGTACGTCCAGTAGTTTTGGAGGAATGAGAACACGCATGCACACACACACACACACACACACACACACACACACACAGAGAGAGAGAATTGCGCTTTGTTATAGATGCTTGCAGCAAAAACCAAATTGGGAGCAAAGCTAAACTTAATCTTTCATTTCGGATTTGCTTATTGCACCGAAGCATGAGAAAAGTTTGTGTGGCCAATCTCCTCTAGTAAGCGCCAAGACAGCAAAATTACCTGTGTGAAAAATGCTGTATTTTTGACGAGTCTATGTGAGCCTTGCTTTTGATTTGGTCAAATCAAAATCGTGAGCTAAAGTCTTCTGCTCCTGAAGTACTGTCGTCCCTTACATAAGTCACCGGTACCAGAGCCTTGTGTGCGTTTGCCATTTATCTATGCTACCAAAGCAAATTGATTTTTATCTGCTGCTTCAAAATCTATTTGGGTTTTTTGTTGGATATTTGTGCTGCCCATGAAACCATAGTGTTCATTATTGCATCTATTCACTACTTTGGGTGAGATAGACATAAAAACAATATTCACCAAAAATATGTTATCATACTGGGGTTTGCAAATGAAACTGGCTGGCTTGACTTGTAAAAGAAGTATGAGACAACTTTTTTACCAACGGCAATAACCGAGTTATTAATTATTACATTTATTAGAGATGCGCATACCTCTGCAGACAATGCTTTAAAGGCGAATGAAACTTTTGGGAATTAAAAAAATATTCTAAACTAATGAACACGCTGTCAAAAAGGTCACGGTACGCCATTTCTGTAAACAATCTTTTAACTGCGAAAATACCAATACCAATTTGTTAGTTATTGACATTTTTATTAAAATGCTTGTTGTCTTTGTATGGTGAAAATCTGCCTTTTTCTTTTATCAGTTAATGGTCACGTGATTGCTGTGTTATAAAGTTGTTGCTAGCCAAAGTTTTGAATTCATTTTTCGAAGTTAGCTGTCGCGAAGTGAAAGTAGTTTTGAGAGTTGTGGCCCTACATTTAACTTGAAAAAATTTTATTTTTGCAACTTTTCTGTTCTCGCTTTTTCTCGATGACATTTTAACAAGACATGTGAACAATAATTAAGAACTGAATTTGCCAGACGTAACCCCACCATTTTTTTCTAAATTGCATTTGAATTATTTTTCAATACACTTCTCAACATATTATTTTTATAAATTTCTACTGCACGTTGGTGCGAAAAGATTGGAGAACGTTTGAAATAGCTTCTCTGCAAGGATTGAGGCGTGATAGCCGTGGTGGTCACGGGACGTCTTTTGAAAGCTTTGAGAAAATGTAGGATTTAGCAGTCTTTCTGAAAGTAACAATACGGTAACTGATATTGGGAGTCGACCAAATGGATTACCCACGTGTCATGTACTGTTGATAAATGGAAAATAAAATTTAATGCAACTGCTTGCAGGGCCGTTGAGATTCTGATTCAATTCGGTACCAAAGTTTTGAGGAGCATAGCCTGTGACGTATAGGCATAAATTTCGTGGGAGGCTTGTTGTATGCAGCAGGCTTACCCTATTTTGAGTGAAGACTTTTGTTTGGAGATTAACGTTTTGAAAGCAAATTTTCGTCATTTCTTGAATTTAAGACTTTTTTTGTGGAAGGTAGATCTAACGTTTTGAAAGCAATTCAGTTTTTGAGTTTTTCCAGTTAAAGACCTTAATTTTTTGTAATCAACTTTGTTGTCTGCACCACAAATTTTTTTAGAAACAAACCTCTTCTAGACCAATTTTTTGTTTTTGCTTCAATTAGAAGAAATCATCACGCCATTAGCAACAGCAAAATCAAACGCAAGTTTTCAAAATTTATCAGTTATTTTGAATTTGGCATTTGATTGATATGATTATTTTTACGGTAGGATTGACAAGGTCTTTGACAAGACTTTATAAATCTTTCTCATACAACAGAAAATATTTGCTTGCTGTTTGCTGCTTCTACTTTTGTTTGAGTATATTAACTAGAAAATAACGCTACTTCAGTTGGTATAACGTTTACTTCAGCAGATGATGACAGTTTGATTTTGTTCACTTTTGATGCTCTATTCTAGCATACAAACCGCTTGTATTCAAGTTTAATTTTGTGGAAATCCTCCATTGAAGTAAGCCATTTTTGATTTCAACTTTGAAAACCAGCTAGTATACCCACCATTGCTTTTATGCTAGGTTGGCAAGGTGCACTGAATTCGTGTCAGTAAGCCGTTTTTTCATACCTTCTGATTTTGAAAGATCTTTAACATCAGAACTAAATTCAAATATTCTACAAAATTTTGTTCTTAAACAGTTTCTTAGTAGATCAAAATTTCAAAATAGCTCCGAACAAAGCTTGAGAAAGAGGACTTACTGCACTCTTTTACAGAAAGAGCAAAAATGTTAACGTTATTGCTTGGCCCTCATCAAAAGTTACTGCCAGAATGAAGCAGATAAGAGAAAGCCTTGTTTTTTACAGTAGACAGAACTATTGAAAATGTTCTATTTTGTCAGTGTCTGAAATCCAATACTAAAAATGCTAACGAACCAATTACAGTGCACAGTGGACAATTTTTTTGATGATATTACATGGGTTGTTTCTTGTTGATGAAAGTTGTTTCGGGAGTGGCTAAGTGAAAGAACAATCTAGATGTTTCCAACACTGAAAGTTGATTGTCATTGTAGTCGTCAGCACAGTCCTGATTTTCAAGTAAATGCTTTCAATTGCCAAATCACAATTGGAGAAAAAGAGTTCTCTCGCATTTTTGTATACATACTGTACCTGTCTTTCTTTCTTGATTTTAAGTCTTATTGATTTGCATGGAAGTTGGTTGCTCCTATTCTGTAGTCGTTGGGATGTGCGGCCAACGGCTCGCATTCACAGCGGCACACGTATTTAAATAAGATATTGCTTTGTTGAAGGAAAGATTTTATGACTTGCAGCTAGATTAGGTTTGGTGAAAAATAACATTCTAAGTTCGCTTGCGTGGCACAATTACTTACTGTAGTTTTAGTTTGTTTTTGAAATTTAAGAGAAGTGTTACCGATTCAAAGAAATATTACCGATTCTGACCAAAGACCCATAGCATTTTTTAATCAAGGGTGAGCAACTCAGTATCATAATTTGTGGTAATAATTGAAATAACTCATGAGCTCGCGATACGTCCACCAGTCCATTAGTGAGATTGGGCAACCACGACAAGTAGACTGCTAGGCCCTGACACGTGTTTACCACGTAAAAACCAAGGCATCTTTTTAAATGTCGTGTCCAAGGACCAAACAAGCAATCTTGCTGGCTTGTTCTCTGTAATATCCCCTTTGTGTTAAAAACCAAGCTGATAAGATGTGAATACCCTTTTGTAAAGTATTTTGGTATGGCTCGATAACGAAGATGAACCCAGGTCTACCGACTGCGAGGCGGACGCTTTAACCACTACACCATTCCGCCGGTTGTACTTAACTGAATATCACAGTCGAGGTTGCCGTTTTTGCAAAGCATTGTTTTGATGTTTTCCAACTGTTGTTGTAACTTGGGTTGGAGAAGATAGACAATACTCTGTGCACTAGGGTTAAAAATAGGCCTGTCTCGTTTTGGGAGCCAGAAGGATCCCAACGTATATATTGTCCAGCAAAAGTTAGTTTTTGATGTACGGACATAAAGAATTTTGAGTCAGTTTTTTGTACCAAGACGTCTAAAAAAAGGAGTTTGCAATTATCTTTTTCTTAAAAAGTGAAAAGGAATCAAAAGTCAAAATTAGAATTTGATTTTTTGTTTGGAAAAATACTAATAATAAGACAGCAAACATCACACAGGCAAGAAAAGAAAACACCGCAGTAAAGAATATAAACCAGTTTGCAGTTAATTGCTTTTTTGCAGTGAGAGGATGCAGAAGACCATACTTCCAAGTCCAAAAGGCTTGGTATGGTCGAGCCTGCATTTTTTCACTAAAAAATAAAATATATAAACGAACTAAATAACGTAACGTCAGTTGCGAAATACCAGAAAAGTAATGCAAAATATATCTCAGCGAAGAAACTCAAATAAATACTAGATTTAACAAAAAAATTTTAATAAGATGGTAAAAAATTTACTGTCAAAAGAAAGTTGACGCAGTTGGATTCTTTACCATAAATGCCAAAAGTGTCATCAGCTTATCGAAATACAGGTTTGTGGTTTGTTAAAACAATTCGTTCTGGTGATATCCAGCAAATATTATATTGGCAAGTGGAGAGTCCATGGTAACAATATCAACTTGTTTGTACGTTGTATTGTTGAAACTGAATTCCACCACCGTAGTAGTTGCAGCTGCCAACTCAATGAAAAGTACATTGGAAATAACAGGCGGAACCAATTCACTGTTGTATAAAGCATCAATACACATCTGAATTGTCTCCGTCAGTGGCATCATCATTAATACGCTACAGATATCGAAGGAACAAAAAAAGATGGCTTCTGGATTTCAGCTGAGTTGTTGCATAGTTTCGGCAAAAGTGAAAGAATCTTTGATGCAGTGACAGAAACAATGACCTAGACTGGGACTGGTTGCAGAAGAGTTGCACGGCATTTTGCCAATTCATTATACCAGATCCGATTATTCTGATTATAATTGCTGGTGAGAGGCAGACAAAAACGTGGTAGCTTTCACTGAATGCTTTAAAAGAATGCAACGAATCCATTCTCTGAAACTTTATTCAAAGCTATTTTTATATTTTTTGCATTTTGTTTTATCTTTTCAAGCATACATTAGTTTATTCATATGCAAGCTGCTGCTGTTGACAAGGCGGTAGCCGGAAGTGTAAAGAGGCGATTACTCTCTCAAAAATGTTTGAGCTGAATTATCTAGTATCTTCCAAAAAACAGTTACCGTTTGAACTTCAAATCTCAGCCAATTATAAGCCAAACCAATAGTATAAGCAGCACTTTATTTAGCATAATAAAGGTAACATAGCAAAACTAACGGAAAGAACGCAGAAGCTTTTCTTCCTTTATCAGAGACTTCGTCAGAGCAATAAATCGGAAATTTTGAAGCCAAATTTAAATTTCCGAAATTTTGAAGCCAAATCTAAATTTTACAGACCTGAACAGTTATAATGAGAGTGGTATTGTTTTAGCGCTGCAATTCTCAATAAAACATGTGCAGAAGCGACTTCCCTTCTCGTGAACAACAGAGTTTTATATTTAAGAATGGTTTAACGCGTTTGATTAGCAGCGCTTTCATTAGCTCGGTTTCAGTGTTAAAACCGCACTTTCTTAAAAACGTAAAATTTTTCTCAACTGGCATTGTGTCTCTGCAAAATTTGCACTGTTCACGGTAAAATTTGATGGCGGAGTTAGATAAACTTTGATTATTCAAAAAATGGGTAGCAATTGTTATAGTGGTCTAGTCGTCATATCGATGTATGACCCATTGTTCGAGCAGAAAATAGCTGGAAGAGGATACTTAAGGTTGAAATACAAAATTGTTTTAAAAGTTTGGTAGACTATTTTTGAATCAGTGCCCAGTCTGTGGCGAATCAATGCGGCAATGCGTTTGCTTAGTCTAATAGATTGGGTACCATTGCGCGGGGGGCTAAGCAAGAATTTAAGTTAGGGGTATTGTTAGGAAAGTCGGTGGGAGATTGTTGAAAATGGTTGTTAAATTTATTAGTAAAGTGGTCTTTTCAAAATAAAGAGTGTTGGGTGTCCGAAATATTTAGAAAAAGAGAAAATACAGTTGATTTCAGTTTTCGGAGATAATGCAGTTGATTTCAGTTTTAGTTATGAGTCGTTTGATGTATACGAATAAGCACAATGCACTAAACAAGTGATGAGAGTTCGTTTCCCGGACAAGGTGCTGTGCTGTTAAAATGCATGAATGCACCGGTAAAAGTGGATTTGCGGTACACACTGATATCAAACTCCCCGTCGCGAATGGATACTTCAACATCAAGAAATTATAGTGAGGTGCCTGGGGTCTCCTCTTATGTAAAACGAAGGTTTAAGTGCGGATTATTAAGCACATTCTCTTCTTCACGTGTTTCATTAAGAGATCCGATGTTAAAACAATACGACTCTTGTTTTAAGTGTTAAAGTCTGTGAAATTTAAATTTATCTTCAAAATTTCAGATTTATATTGCCTCGGTGTTCTTTTAGCTAGTTTTATTGTCTTAAACAAAGTACTGCTGATAGTATTGGTTTGACTAATGAAAATCTGTGAGGTCTCTAAGATAATCAAAAACATTATGACTAAAAATATGAACAAAGGAAAAAACTTTACCTTAACATCCTCAGAATTTTCACCTGACCACCTCATTTGGTTCTAGTTTTTTGTTTAAATTTTAGATATCATAAAAGTAGTTTTTTGTTTAGAAATAAAAGAACACTGATCTCATTAAGTTATATAAGTTTTTTCAATTTTTGACTATAGAACGTTGCAAAAGTGTAAGACAACAATCAAAAATTGTGATTAAATAGAGGCAAAAGAAAAGTAGTAACTACTAAAATAATTAAGTTTACAAATTTTGTTCATAGGAAAAGCTAGATAAACTGAATTCTTTTTGGGAATCTTCTAAAATCATTAAAACCCTCCAACATTGTGTCTTCCGAAAAGAAACTTTTCTTCGCCATTGCCTACGTAAAGATTTAACTTGTTTTGTAATGGTCCGTTCAAATATCACATAATGCTTCCAAAGGAAGGGGGAAAAGGCAGGAGAAAACTGTCATATTAATGTAATATGGGGGCGGGGGAACAAGAGACATTGTTTTATGATAAACCAGGTATTATATTAAAATAATTATAATGTTCCATCGTTTGAATGAACTAGATTTGTAGTGAATTCTAACAATTGAAATGTTCTGTAGTTCTTTTTCTATATGAGACGTCACTTAAGGAAAATGGAGGTTTACAAAAACCTCATAATTGCAGGTAGAAAGAAGGGCGTTAAGAACTTGACAAAAAAGGATCATATATTTGTGAACAGCCCCTAACGTAAATAAAGCTTCAAATTATCGGAAAAGTTAGCTAATTCAAAAAGTCTTTCCTTGCATTTCATGGAGTGCGATCACTTCAAACTGAGAGCCATTGGTAGAGAAAGATACAGGAAAAAACTGTTCAAAATACTGAAACTACTATTGCTACTTGTGTTGTTTAATTTGCAATTACTTTTTTACTTTTACTCAATTAAAAATACCCGTCATTATATTATCTACTTTTGCTTGAGTATTGTTTTGAGTAAGTATCAATACTTTTACTCAGGAACATTATTATGCTCTTGGACCATCTCTGCTCATCTCTAATTCCGTGCAACGACTTAATCATCTCCATAGACGCTGTTGAAAAGTTGACTGAATTTCTTCTTCTGTCACAGTACTTGGAACTACTGAACTAGCATTTAACAGTATTTAAAATGAAGAGCGAGACTTTAAATAGCACAAAGCATCCTGTTATTTCATTGTCTAGTAGTTCACAAACTTTTCAAGTCACGACCCACTTTTCAAAACATGAATTTTCGAGTCCCACATAATTCTACATGTACTTCAAAGTGCTTGGAAAAAAGTACAGCGAAAACAAAACATCTATTCAAGATGTTAATTTTCTTTTGAATTATTTTGGTTAGAGCATGCAGTAATTTAAATTTTGAATGACTTTTGCGACCGACTGAAATCACGTCAACGGCCCACCAGTTGGTCGCAAACCATAATATGAGAACCGCTGACATAACCACAAAATAGTGGGGTAGAAAAATTTACCGCAGATTGTTTTTTGTTCAATGTGATATCTATTTTATAACTAGCCGAAAACAAACGTCGGCAATACCTATTGGTTATGTTTGGTTAAAAAATATTAATTCAACCAAATGTGTCGGCTTTATCCTGATATCATTTGCGAGAGCAGCAAAAAAATTATTACAAATGGGAACATTGTCCTATTGCCTTAAATGGTGATTATCCTACCTTTAAACCAAAACTCGTTCAACTCACAAACAACATATCATTTCAAGGAAATGCAAAGTCGGAGGTGAGCGTCAATATGAAAATGGTAGGTAGAACTTGGTCCGGTCACGGCATAACGACAAATGAAGTTATGCCTTAATCAAATGTTTTGCACTTGATGCTAGTAAAACTATAAAGTTACTTTCAAAGAAAAACGTTTGTTTTATGTGCATTTCACAGATTGGTAGGCCTATTGTTATCTTTACTTTTTTTCTTATAAAACTTTGCTTTATTAAAATATGCCATTAATTCCAACTTTCCTACTTCGAAATTAGATTTGGACTTACTTGCAAACATTTGATTATTTTACAAATATTTATTTGTTGTTTTCTCTGTGCTCGTAGAGTGCGGGACTAATTCAAAGTTGTGACTGTTCTTCACAGGCGTAGATAGAAAAAATTTTTAGAACAGTCAAAATCTACTTATGGGTTTTTTGCCTTTACTTCAGTTTTTGACATTTTCCAAAAAAGTTAAACAAGTTGTAGCTGTCTTTGTATGGTTCAGCTGTAGTTACTGTGAAGCGAAATTTTGTCTGTGCGTGTGTTTTCACAGTCATGAAATTACTGGACGTAAAAACACGAAACTTACCACAACTGACCTTGACTTTGAGGTTTAATAAAAGGGGTGGTGTTTGTCATGATAATGTAGGAGCTAAACTCTTAATCAGATTTTCATATAATATTTTTTACCCTAACGTTACTGTTTGGGGGTAAACATCTTCTTTCCTCCTTTTCTGGCTGCGCTACAACGGGAACAAAAACTTTAAATATCCGTAAATGTGAGGTTACAAACAAATTACGAAAAACTTGTGAGTGGGTCTTACGCTTAATCACGTACTGCTGCTAAAGTATTTACTGCTCTGGCACCTCCCCACAACTTTAAATTTGGGCTTCCTTCTCCCTTAGACTTAGCTAATGGAAGAAATAAAAGTAGGTATCTTCATGCGTATGAGCTTGTCGTGAGTTCGTTATTTTACTATACCGTATTATTTTTCACTCGATATAGAGTTGTTCCTTTTTTATTGCTGGTAACAATCAATAGCATTTAAATAGCAGTATTTAACAGAATTATAGTGGAAATATTTTAGCATGGCGATACGAACATATATATGCACACGGATCACGTGACAAGATAAAGCAATCGAGTTTTGATAAGGTTGGCGTGAAAGCAATGTAATTTCCCACACCAAATGCTAACGTTGATGTTTAACACTAGGTATGGGAAATACTGATGGTGAGATTAAAAATGAAGCCAAATAATTTACAGTCAACACAAAGCAAAGCAAAATCAAATAAGCACGTAATCAAATAAGCACGTAATCACCACAAGCTCATGCTCGGTTTGCATGTCTTTCTTCAGACTGAGCCACTACGACGGGTAGACTGCTTGGCCCTGCCGCCTTTCTACCACATAAAGATGGAGGCATTTTGTTAAGTGCTTTGCCCAAAGACACAACAAGCAAGCTTGCCGGCTTGTTATCCACTCTATCCCTATGTGCTGAGCGCCAAGCAGAGAAGCTGTGAATACCATTTTTCAAAGTCATTTGATATGACTCGACTTGGGGAATAAACCTAAGGTCTACCGACTGCGAAGCGGACGGTTTAACAATTAAGTCATTGCGCCGATAAAAGTAGGTGAAATGATACGACTTCTTGAGTAAAATCATTTTTGATTTTTGACTGGCGAGGCCTCTTTTGAGGGTCACTTTGGCGCTCACATATGCTACAACTTTGAATTAGTTTTCCACATCTTTTCATTTCAAGAAAGGAACGGAAGAATATTTGTAAAATGATTCGCTATTTGTCAGTAAAACTCATCTTGATTTAAGAGAGTGAAAATTGTGATTACAGGGAATTATCTCAAGAAATACAAAATTTGAAAAATCTCTAAACAATTGGCCTACAACCAAATAAAACTTGAGGAAGAATTTTTGTTTAAGATAGCATAATATACTTGCTGGGATCGATAGCAAAACGTTCTGAGTGGGCAAGGCTATTTTCTCCCTGAGTAGAAACCATGGCAGGTAGACGCAACCAAGGAATTTGATGTTATTAAAATAAAATTACAGAATCGTCTGAACCAAGTAGCAAATATGTACCCGCTTCTATTACTTATTAGAAGAAATGGATAAAAATTTTAACAATGGCAATTTGGTTATGGGTAAAACCAGTTTGGGTAAAATAGTTTAAATGATTAGGATTTGGGTCAGAGAAGACTGTCTTCTATTTGTAACAACTTTTCGTTACTTTCTTCACAAATGTTGATTGGGTGAATCCGGTGCAGCCGACTGAACCAGTACTTTTTAACCAATATAGCTAATAGGTAGCCTGCCGGTCAACGCCGGCTGAGCTAGCCAGGAGGTTTATCAATTTCTAATGATCAACAAAAGGAATTATTACTCAGCTTTTAAAAGAAATAAAGTTATTGAGACTGTTTGTGTTTGACGTTTTGTTGACCCCTTTCCTTTCATTTCTGATAAAAACGTTTAGGCTCATCAAACATCTCTTTTCTCTTGAAAAAGAGGAGTAAACACAACAACGTGTCTGTTTATTTTTATGAAAAAAGCGGATCGTCCTCTTTTCGAGAATCAAAAGATTGAAAACATTGAGTTTAATAATTTCAATTTTTAATATTTTTCTACGTTATTTTTCAAAAAGTAGAATGGAATTTTTTGTGATCCTGAAAGCAGACCTACAAAATTGTATTTTGGTTGTATTTAACGCTATTTTGCTGCATAGCAGGCATTAAACCACCGTCGATACATTGCTTTAGATTTAAATTTTAGATTTTAAACAAGGATGAAGCTAAAATTTTTATTGGCAGTGAAATCATCAAAAGGGATGTTTTCGAGAATTTTTTGATAAAATGCCACCATTATTGGTGATTAAGGGATTTTCTCGAAAAACATTGTTCAAAGAAAATTTAAGAAGAAGCGAGATGTCCTCCTTACTTTCGAATTACTAAAGATGCTAGTTTCAAACACAGTTATTTCTTCACGCAAAATAAATGAGACACCAAAAACCGAATTCATTTTTATTTTATTCCACTGTTGGTGTTAGCTTTGAGTTTTTATCTGCCACTTGAATAGTTGACAAGGCTATATGCAGCCTTCACGTTTCAAAACAGAATGCATGTAGACTGTCACTTGTGGCTAACACGGAGATTCTTTAAATTTCTTCCTTTTAAGCAACAATCAAGTATGTAGAACAGCGGTAGCATTTCTTTAATTAAAGAGGAGCTGTAAAGCAGTTACCTTTTTGAAAACCCTAACATCTCATTGACACTGTTTATTGTAGAATTTGAATCGTATTTCCGACAAAAATCTAAAGTGTGTGTAATTACCATGAACATGCTGAGCACATGCATTGTGGCGATGTTATTGTTTGCTCCTTTGGTACTTTCCCAACAATGCCGTCAAGTGACTGTCTGCAACGGAGATACTCTCAACTTGCTAAAGGGTGATAAGGGCGATGTTGGAAGTAGAGGTCCAAAGGGAGAAGTTGGAGGAGTTGGTGAAAAGGGAATGCAAGGAGAGTCCTGTGATTTGAGCTCTTTGAAAAGCACATTGATGAGTAAACTTGCAGGTACTGTAATTTCATGGGACCAAAAATGCGTGCTAGCTGGCAGTAAAATTTACAATATACGTGGGATCTACAAGCATTGCCTGCATTTATGATTTAAAAAATATATTAGATTAGCAATATGTTTTGCTGTAATTTTCATGACAAATTGCATTTCAAAGTTTCCAAGTGTAGCCTAGCGAAGGCAGATGACTGGGAATGAGAAATTCCGAATTGTGACTGTTTGTTTATTAAGTTACGCTCCGACACATATTTTGATGCAAAATATGTTTGATCATTGCAAAACATTGAATAATGATCTGTTTAGAGTTGGAAGATCGGTTGATCCCTGAATCTTGTCATTTGTCTTTAATCCATGGGAGACAGACACTTCGAGGAGGCGAGGAAGCTTTCTGCGAGAACGGTTGGACTGTACGTAGGTGTTTTAGATTAGTCGATTTTGCTATGATTAATCTTCAGTTAGATAATTGCGAAAAGATTTACGAAGCATGTTTAGGCCAACTACCTTTAATGTTCAGATGAATAAAAGTTACAGTTTTTACTGATTTGATCTTTTCACCATCATCTTTGTTAAATATGCTGTATATTTTCACATATTTGTATGGAAAAGATAAACTATTCTGCATTATGTGAATGTTTATTTGACGTCGTAGTTCCGCATGACTAGAAAGCTTTTTTTTCGATGATTAACTTTTATTGATGTGGTCACCAAATTATGATTTTACGTAAGACTTGGATAGCAGCTGGCGACTTTTGTCAGTATTTTAAATGCATTGACTGCCAGGTCAATAATGCAAAAGTTCTCTGTTGGTCAAAGTCTGCTATATAAAAATTGAGCGGCTCCCATGTTGCAAAACCGTAGCCTGCAACGCAAACTTTTGCCACCATTTTACTCCAGGAGCCATGGCTTACCGACATTTACATATATTTAGGGATATTAAACGAACTGATTTATTTCTTACAAGCACATTGGAAAAATTTAAGTAGAACTTTTGGCCATTACCATAAAATGTTACTTCAGAATCAAGTAACCGCAATGCCTACAGAAAAAATGGGCAAACGTGCGTAGTAGCTGTTCAGCAAGTAATCAATCTAGTAATGCCACGAAACAGTTTTCAACTCTTTATGTCTTGATCTCTCTTCAACAAACAAATTTTTGACTAAAGGAAACTAAAACAAAACTTATAACTTTTGCAATGATGTTGTAGAAATAATTTGATCATATTTAATTTGAAACAGTACGAATATCGCTCGTTTGATTTTTGTGAAAAAATTGATGGTGATTTGACAATAACCGTAATTAGCTAATATAACTTGCTTCGATTCTCGTTGACTGAAAGGACCTTGTAAAACAAAGCAGGCCTGTCGGCATCTGACACATGCTTAAATAACTGCAATTGTTGGAAAGACGACATGCATGTTTCATTGGGCTATAAAGAAAGTAAAGTATGATTCACTTCAATGAAAATGAGGTGTTATACCAAGATTGCATTCTTTTCCTTTCTGGCTTTATTTCTATTTTAATACATGGGATCGCCGATGGCTTAATTCCCAATCTGGGGTTGTCACAACAGTAATCTGCATTTCCTGGCATTTTTGTTTTTGCGGTCGGATGCCCTTCCTGCCATCAGCCCTCTCTTCGTACGGAAAAGTGGGCCACCTGTCTTCCGCAGAAAGGTGGGGATGTCCCTTTACGTGCCTTGCCCAATGACACAACAAGCGAACTTGCCGCCTTGTTTTCCACCACCTCCCTTTTAAATGCCGAGCGCCCAGCAGGGATGCTGTGGATACCATTTTTTTAAAGTTTTTCTTATGAATCAACAAGATGAATAAACCTCAGGTCCACCGACTGCGAATCGGTCATTCCTACCACTACTCCATTACGTTGGCTATACCAACATTACCCTTTGGCAAAAGTCCTGCTTTTGGTGGATCAGATAGAGGAAAATTTTCAAAGTCTTGCTTTGCCAACAGATAAATTGTCATAAACAAAACTCTTTTTCTATTTGCTAGCTTGTCTTTTGTCGAACAGCTGCAAAAGATTCCACCATAAAAAAAAGGAAGAAAAAGATGCCCATGGGTAAAAAAAGATGGAGAACCAGTGATTTAAATCAAAAATATCGATTTGTTTGCAGAAAGCCGAAAGCTGGCTTTTAACTCTCCTTTTTAAAAACTCTGAGGTGGCCTCCATTTGTAGTAGACACGTGGGAGTGCGTTAAACATATGGGTAGCTTCCAAATATTTTAGCCATGGCTCCAGCAAAACATGACTGCCTTCCAATTTGTCAGTCAAGCACGGCAGTAAAGGTATCAATGCTTTTCTTATCATTTTTGGCCTATTTAAAAAAGCTGCTGCGTAAAGGCTTAGTAGATGAGACAGAATAAACATAAGAGGTTTTACTACAATTGAAATTTTAAGATATACTTGTATACTACCAAAACAAATCTTTATCGGCGTATGATTTTCTTATGGGCGGCAATCGCTTTATGATCAAAAAGCAATTAAAATCCAAATGATAAAACATAGTTGTACTGCGAATAAAGATCTATTTGTATAATTGGTGATTTGGTACAGTTTATTTTATTGCAAGGTCTTTCAAAGACGTTTGCGTGGAGATGTCAATTTCACTCAGAACTGGAAGGAATACAAGCAAGGCTTTGGTTACTTAGATGGGGACTTTTGGTTGGGTGAGTTAATGTCATTTGTAATTTTGGCGTCTTTTATGCGGTGATATACTTTTATTCACAGCATTTTGCTTTGACATTAAAAAAATGTAAAAAGCAATAGTTGCTTTGCAGAGCAAATAGTCGTTTATTGCGATTCAGCCGCGGTTGTTTTACGCGCATCATGTAATTGTAATATGATGTTCTTCTGCTCATCTCAACTTTGCAGTAACTGCTATACTGTTGCAATGGGCCAGCGAAGGTATGATGCAACGTGTAATGACTCCATGGTTGATTGGTTATTACTAGAGCTGCAAACTCAATGTATTGCCATTCGGGTTCACCAAGTCATCACAAGTGGGAGCTTACGTACAAGTTCTTCATATTAAATATTTCGACATTGAATTCTTAGTACTGAGTATTCTGACTATAAAGCAAAATACTTTTTGTCTGTGTGCATGTGTAAGTGCGTGTTTTTACTCCTCCAAAACTACTGATCGTACAAACACCAAACTTGGCGCGTATGATTAGTTCATCGGGGTTCAATCATTCATGCGTAGAGCTCACGTTCGGTTTAATGTCTTTCGTCAGACTGAGCCACCACGACGGGTAGACTGCTTGGCCCTGCCGCCTGTCTGCCACATAAAGATCGAGGCATCCCGTTAAGTGCCTTGCCCAAAGACACAACAAACAAGCTTACCAGCTTGTTCTCCACACTGACCCTTTTGTGCTGAACGCTAAGCAGGGAAGCTGTGAATACCATTTTTAAAAGTTTTTTGATATGACTCGACTTGGGAAAATGAACCCCAGGCCTACCGACTGCAAAACGGATGCTTCAACCACTATTCATTGAGCCGGTTTCGCTGGGGTAACGTCATGTTGACGTAGTAATCAAAGATATTTTTGTTGAATTTGTGTTTCCTAACAGAGAGAGACAGTATTTTGCTCAAAAAAAGCCGGCTTTCAACTTACACACTTGCAAAATCTCTATCATTTTAGGATGTAAGATGATCGCTTGAATGCAAAACTTGTTTTTTTACATTTTTTCAAAACTACTGCTGTAGAAACGCGCTCAAAAGCTTTTTCGAGAGATATTCATCAGGTGCATTTGATTATAAAAATTCTACCGCTATTTAAGCTGAATTGACAATGCAACAAGCGATTCTTTCTTTTTAAGTGTTTAAAGCATTTTGAGCATGCTTATTTGAATTTATCTTTGAACGCTTCAAACTCGCTCCATGATGTCTTAATGCTGTGTGGTACGAGTAAAGTGAAAACGTTGCAGTAGGCAGAAGCTGCGATTGAAGTTGTTTTACGTTGTCATTTCAAAAGCAAGCAATTGATATGCAACGTGTAATAACCCTAACCCTAATAAGAATATTGACACATAACAGCAACAACATTACCGCAACCCTAAAAATCTTTGTTTTGATAGTGCAATGGCAAGTTAGAATACTTTTGTACTGTTGTTTCAAAAGCCTGACTACTCCTCACCTCTGAAAAAAGAGGTCAAGGAATCGGAGTGAATTACCCCAAACGACGTAAAATCGAAAAAGTTTGAACAAAAAGTATAGAAGCACAAAATTGAATTTCATAAACTGTTCATCAAAAAGCAATGTCTTTAGACGTACGAAAAATTAATGTAGCGAGCAATCTAGAAAAACAGATTTTCGTTTTCAGTTTGAATTGAAGATATTAATGGGTGTAATCTTTTTTGCGACTTAAATAATAGTGAGATAATTACATTTTTCTTAAAATAGTTTTGAAGTAACATCCAAAAACGTTTTCTGAGCCTTGCTCCAAAACAACAGCTTATTAGTTAGGTGCAGTAAAATTAAAGAAACTGACAATTCATCATGTAAACCCTTGTAAAAATCACGACATTTGTCCGCATCTTCAGCACAAAAGCCTAGTTTATGAATCATACCCTTGAACTATAACCTAACTAATTGCAATAATTCAACTACAAGTATTTGATTTCGAGTTAACTTTCTCTTTCCTTAGCTGCGATTATGCCAGGACCAAGCAAAGTGCACGCAGCCTGAGATTTTAAGTCACACAAACAAGCAAACAATCATGAAAAGTGGTCGATAGTAAGTTGAATATTTTAGAGCTTATTCCTAAAAATGCACAACAATCACTTTGGTGCCCTCTACAACTGCATTTATGCTTCCATGCAAGTGATGAAATGAAAGAATAAAAGTTTGTAAAATTATTGGCGGTTTCAATTGTCAGCTCCATAATGTGTTTGTGCTGGAAACAAAGCAGACAAAACGTTTCTGGAAACTTCAAAAACTTATTGGAAAATAACATGATTTTCGCAATTTTTTGTAATGTTTTTCTGCTCAATTGCAATCAAAAAGCAGTACTTTTGATCACGAAAAAGCAACTGACTATGTAAAAAACATTAAATTTTCATCACTATTTTCACAACTACTCATTGAGTAAAGCCAGCTCATTCGGCTGAACCAATGCTCTTAACCTCGACATTACTGATGGTGTGCCAGCTATCGTAAGAAGTTAGGCGTAAATGTTTGACTTCGGGATAGTTTGCTCTTTGCCAGGCTGCCCTTATGTCAAAAACAACCACCATACGCGCAAACACAAGCTTTAGGTCATAAAAAGTAGGCTTGCAGTTACCAAAGAGTTGTATGTAGTGATCTGAATATTTAATAGCTTGTTTTTGAAAATGCATAGAAATCATTTTGGCGTCTTTTCAGAACTTTGAAGTTATGCAGTTTGAGCCATCACTGAGAAAACACGCATGACCCGAATCAGGTTTCTACTAGTTAGACCAATCCACCGGGTATTTTTAACTTAGCTACTATAAAAACAGACTCGTGAAATCATAGATTATGGAACAGGATAACAGGCAAAAGTAATAACCGGATAAATAGAAGTTCTGTAATACTGCAATATCGCCGGCCAAAATGTGGGAAGATTTAAGAATATAGTAAGCAAAAAACAAAGTAGACCAACGAGGTTTAGCTACAATGGTTACCAAAAGTTTAGAGCCACCCAATACTTTTTAAAAATATCGATAAATCTTACTTTATGCACATTGTATTTACAAAAGGAGCAATTTTAATTGAAAATAAGGTATAGGCAGCTATACCAAGCAAGCAACATAATAGCTCAATAATTTTTGAATATTTGTTGCTTCCTTCTCTGTTTTTGATAACTGGCTCTAGTCTGTGAACCAAAGCTTGGCAGTGCTCAACGGTCATTTCTGTCACCCAAACCGCTGTAATAATTTGGCTAAGGTGTTTTGCCAATGGAGGTAGCTTTCGGGCAAATTTGTCTTTTTGTATCTTTCACAGACTTTGAATCAGGTTGAGGTCCATGCCATGAAGGACTTCTACTTTTTTATATTTGAGGTATGGCGTCACTACTTTTTCATTGTAACAATCTTGCACAAAAATACTGCATTCATTAACATTCATATGCAGTTTTAACTTGTTTTTTAGTAAACGCAAGTATTTTTTTCCATTTTTTTCGTTAGCATCTCTAAAAATAGATATGTCATTTTATACTGTGTCAGTTACTGCAAACATTAACGACGTTTTGATAACTGCCTTATTGCGAATACTGGTAGCACTACGATTTTTTGTGAGTGTGTGTTGTGCGAAAAATCGCTGCTTATTGGTTGCTCCTGCATCTAGGTCTGTGCAAATGGCTGATTATTCTAAATTGTCCAGGGTAATCGGTATGATTTAAAACCACTATCATCTTGCATAATCCAATTATCAACGACATTTGCTTATTTGTATTAAAATCGTTGGTAGGTAATTTAATCATTGAGACTGATTTCGTAAAACGTTTTAAAACTGTTTGTTTTCGTTTTGGTTCTGATCAGGGATGTGGAAGCGGAAGCGGAAGCTGGAAGCGGAAGCGGTTCTTTTTCTGTGGAAGCGGAAGCGGAAGCAGAAGCGCGAAAATTCTACCGCTTCTTCTTCCACAAAGGAGGGAAGAATGGAGAAAGAAAAGAAAATGGTTCTGCTATCCTTCGGAGAAGAGTGAATAGGGGGAGCATAAACATTAAAAAATGAGAGTGAGGAGGAGTCGTTTAGAGAGATGTTGACCCCCACATAATCAGAGTAGGGGTCAAGCGAACAAAGAGAGGAGGTAGAAAGCTCAGAGAAGGATAAGCCCTACCTGACAAAAATGATGACGCCGCCGCTAGCGTCTGTGACATCAGTAGAAAAAATACCAGATCGGTAGTGGGTGCCATCAGATCGCAGAGCAGAGAATTCACGAATCCGGAAAGAGGAAGATAAATTTAAGTTAGATTCCTGGATACAAATAAGGAAAACGGGATGAGACGAAATAAAGTATTGCAGTTCAGTGCTCCTGGCTAGGAGACCCCCAGGTTTCCATTGAAGAACCCTTGGGAGTTAAGGAAGGGAAGAGGAAGCAGGAGGTAAAAAGAAACAGCCAGCAGCCGGGAGCATAAGGCAGTGATGAGGGTGCAGAGGGAGAAGATACAAAGTGGGCGGAAAAAAGAATAAGAGGTTTGAAGGCGAGGGTGGGGTGCGAGTGCTGCATCAGCAGAAGGGGGCCAGATGGGCCAGATGGGCCAGATTGAGCAGTGGAGTTATACCAGATGGAGGAGTCCGAGGAGGAAGTCACAGTGCTGGTAGGTGTGGGATCTCCAAAAAAGCAGGAATGCAGCAGGGAGGGAAGCTCCAGGAGTGAGAGCTGCCAAGAACTCTGAATCTAGAAAAGGAGAGTAGTGAGCACTTTAAATGAACCCAATTGGAGCATGTGCAGCATTGCACTGACCTACCCCGACAGGTCACATTTCCAGCGCACACTGAACAGAGAAAGACCAGACAAGGGTTAGGATGAACGTTGCCGCTCATCAGGACAAGGAGAAGAATGAGAAAACGGGCATAAGAAAGGCAGGAGAAGACAGGCCGATTTTAAACAAGCTGCGTGCTACCCTTCTGCAATCGTTCAGGGGGCTGCACGGCAAAAAAATGCTTTGTGTGAGGGGAGTGCCTGGGGTAACTGGGACCCTCGGGAAGACCAACAGCAATTTTAACCCAACCCAAACGGGGTCGGGGACCGCACCACCACGTTGAGGCGGCTATTGAATGGTGCAGTTTAATTTTGCTTGCTTTACATGTATATACTATTTTGTACTTCTATACGACAGAAATTTTGCACTTCACTATCCAAAAAGATCTCAGTCAATACACGTTTTGGGGACAAACAGAAAGTCGGTAATGATGATTAGAGTTAAAGTTAAATCAAAGTCAGAGTTACTTGAGGATAGCGAGGGAAAATCAGCGCTATACGGTGTAATTTGTTGTTGTGACGACAGGTTATTGTCGAGAGCTGTATCATGAGGTCATACGGTTTAGATCTGAGAAGCATTAAGTTAACTGTTGCAAAAGTGGTTGTAATTAGTGAAGGAACTTATAATAACTGTTTATTTGTTGAAGTGTTTAATTGGTTTTTGGATTTTAGTGACAAAATATTTGATTTTCTTGCAAGCACATCGTGATTTCTAAATTTTTGTTAGTGTGGGTTCCGTGACAAACGCGAAAGTACATTAAGGGTTTGGTGATGACAAAAAGATTGAAAAGCACTGTTCTACATTCAACACGAGTTCTAATATTAATAAAAAAAACACAGAGTAGTTCAGAACTATAAGCTCAAGCGAAGTAGTTAAAGTAATAGCAATATAATTTATGAAGGTTTTTGTCTCCTCAAAATGATGAAGTGTAGGAGAAGGCAGGCTTCAGACCCAAAAAAGTTTAAAAAATTGTCAACGGTCGTTTTCTCGTTGTGAAAGTGGAAGCGATAGGTGTGGAAGCAGAAGCTGTTGAAAAATAACCGCTTTCACATCCCTGGTTCTGATCGACCAGCTTTGCATCTGAATGCAGAATCTCACAAGCTCGCAGCGTCTATAATATTCAATAACCATAAACGTTGCTACTGCCCTGCTATTTTTAAGTTCTTAAGAGAAGACTGTAAACCCATCACGTCAAAGCAAAGATTTTGTTTAAATGATGATATCGACTTCACGCAAACTGAAGTTTCTCGATTGCTAGCCGAAAGCGAAACTTCCAGAAACATCATTCCATGGCAGGCTCAACCTTTCGTGGTAAACATGGTTGGCAGCTCGTCGTATAGTTATTGATTGCTCCTTCACTATAAACAAATTCATGTTGCAAGACGGTTATCCTTCGCCTAAAATCGGAAACATTGTCAACCAGGTTTCGAAATTCAATTGTCTGAACAAAATTGACCTCAAGTCGATTCATCATTAAATTTGGCAGCATCCAAACATAGACAATATACTGCTTACCAAGAAGGCAACAAAAATTATGAGCGGAAATATTTGGTCGTTTGGTGTCACTAATGCCGTGCTTTGATTTCAACGCATCGCAAATGATTTCGTTTGTTGCAATGGATCACAAGACCACGTCTTTCCACATATTGACAATTGAACAATCAGTGCTATGACAGAAAAGAAGCACTATCACTGTTTAAACTAGGCTCTAACAGCTGCCAAAAACAAAAGTTCTCTGATAACTGATCAGGATAACAGGAAGAAATATTAGGCGAATAAATAATAGAGTTTTGCAATGCTACACATTTCATGCACTTGATTAACAGAAAGCTTAAACGTTTGAGTAATCGTTGCTTGTTTCAATTGTGAAAGTAGGCCTATGTGCTGGAAACAGTCCAAACAAGACGTTTCCAGGAGTCAGGGACTCCAGAAATTTTAGAAAATTTAACAGCGCTGTGCAACCCCATATAATGTTTTGCTTAATCGATTTCTTTTCAAAAACGCACTTTTGATTTTGCAAAGAGAATTGGCTATGCCAAAAAAAACATGAGGCGAAGCTGGCCTAATCGATATTCTTAACCACTATTTTACTAATGGATAGCATGCAAGAAACGCCGACAGGGCCGGTTATTTTTAAATAGATTGATGATTTGTTGTGCCTCTAAATTATTGTTGATGTATTTTTCTTCACCCTCCCTTTAATAAAATGCAAAAATTAGCCGCTGCAATAACATTTGTGATTATTTTTCTATTGAAATATTAAAGGTCTTGACAAGATTCACAACCTCACTGAAAGCCGAGGATGCAAACTGCAAGTGGATATATGGACAGAAGGAGACATTTACTCATATGCCATATACAGGTATCAGCTTATGATGAATATCCTAGGCTTTTTTCAATGACATGTGCACAGTCTGGCGTAAGAAACTATATAATTTTATTTCAACATCATGAATGCAATGTAAAAGAAATAAGCACTTGAAGTGTAGAAACTTACAAAGGGTAGAGTTAAGTTTTTGGCAACATAAAACTTGATGTTTAATGAAGCCATGTGTTTGTGTGTTTGCCATAAAGTTCAGTACACTTTGCTAACTTTTCAGGGACTGTTTGCTAATTTTGCAGGGGCTGCTTGGTCGAAAAAGAGCAGGTCAACAAAGGCTTTCGATAAAATGGTCCCCCAAACACACACGCTCACAAGGTTTACTTGAGCAACAGTAATAACTTTCTGATTATCAGACGCCCAATAAACAGTTATGCTAATTGATGCCACCGTTAAGTTTAAAAATTACCCCATCGGGCCACCCATGCAACCATCTAAACAAACTGCTCACAAAACTCAATCCGCCTATCTTGGTCCCCATCATCAAGGGCAAGGTTGATAAGCGGATGGTACAGACAATAGTGTCCTTGCCTCAGCACACGTCTTACGTTTGTTTTCGTCAAGCCATTTCAGTTGATAGCCTTTGGAACGACTTCTGCTGACACTGCATCTACAAAGCTACCATTCAGTTTGATGCTCAGCCATTATTGCCCTACCTGGCTGAGCTGAGCGCAGCAAATCTTCCAAAGGCAGAGGGCAATTGCTCTCTCTTTTCTTCCTTGTGATATTTTTAAGCACAGGCGCAGAAAAGTGTTTTCAAAAGACATTTTCAAGTCTTTTCAACATAAAAGTGATTTTTTCTAGAATTTTTATTTCCAAGCCAAAAATATTTCCGGCGCCCCTGCCACTGGCCCTGTCAGGTGAAACTTTTTCACCTGACTCATAATAATTGGTCCATTTTCACAAATAGCTAAGCTGTAGACGCTACAAATTAAAAATGAGAACGTACTCCAATCTATAGTGCTAATGACTAAACGTTCTTTTCTGAAGCAAGTAATATCAGCGTGAGATTATTTGTTGCTACTTTTGATCTCAATAAAGGAAGTTGTGGTTCATTTCTTCATTTGGCTAAATCTCATTTAAATCCATAGACTTTTATAGCAATTGGCGCCGTGGCGTAGTGGTTAGGGCGTTCGCTTTGCAGTCAGTATACCTGATGTTCATTTCCCAAGTCGAGCCATACCGAAAGACTTTAAAAAATGGTATTCACAGCTTCCCTGCTCAGCCTTCAGCACATAAGGATAGTGAGGAGATCAAGCCAGCAAGCTTGCTTGTTGTGTCTTTGGACGAGATGCCTCCATTTTCATGTGGCAGTCAGGTGGCAGGGCCAAGCAGTTTATCTGTCGTGGTGGTCCAGACCAATTAAAGACTAGCAAAATGGCTAGTGAGAAGCTAATAATTTGAGAAGGCTCTCCAGAAAGAAAAATCTTGCCCATATGAAAGAGGAGAAGAAGTAATTTGTGATCTTTTCACATTGCATCCTTTGCGATATTCTGCTTTTTATGGCAGACAATAGACATGCGACATGAGTGATGATTGCTAGGAAATTAGAATTGGAGCATTGTTTTTAATTACGGCAAAATCATACGAACGTAGTAGACCTGGTTTGTCGTCTTCCTCAACCGAATTTGACAAAACCATAGAAAACCAATATCAATAAATGATCAAAGTTTTCAAAAACTCCCATGCTTGTATGGGCTCTGTCCTAGAATCAGATGCAACATGACTCACTCTATTGTAATGACGCTTGAACTATAAATAATGATCTCTAGAAAATAATCATATTTTCTGAAAAAGTAGATATATGCACCTTAAAACATAATGCCGTGAAATCATTTAATCAATCGTTTGTTTTTTGCAAATCATGTAGACTTGCAGCCAATTTAAAATTTGACCTACATGATGGGTTTCATTTGCTTTCGTCTGTTTGAGTAAAAGCTATGATAAAAGTAAACCCAGCAAAAACCGAGCATATTTCCATTTTAAAAGCCTGATTATCCAAAGCTACAGGCTGGGGATACACTTTGAAGTAAATGGATAAGTTGTTGGGGTCATATTTGTAAGTGATTTAGGTGGAACAATAACTGCAGTGTTCGAATTGGTATAGCAAGTACAGTATTGTAATGCATCAGTCCCAACTTTCAGTTTTCATAAAACGAGAACTATTAGCTGTACACATTATAAGTTTTCAATTTTAAATCTCTGTTTTGTTCCTATTTGCCCCTATGGTCATAAATCGTAAATAATAATCTAAATAATGTAATCTCGAATGCAAGTTGCCGATAATGATTTCATAAGAATAATTGAAGGAGTATTACTAGTGCATAAACATTCGTTGCATTAAAACTTAAAAATCTCTTAATATCAAGCAGCTACTTTTTTGTATTGAGAAATCTCAGCCTTGTTGACTTTGTCGTCAATCAAAATCTTCAACGAAAATTATTCGCAAAAATCTTGCGGTCATATCAAATGGAAATATGCCGGTTAGTTGCCAAACAACTTGATAGACGAGTTGCATACGGAACTTAGCTTGGTCAAGACTATAAATTGAACTAGCTGAGTTAGCGGATGTACTGAGGCTAGAAAAAGACAGGTTTTTAGAAAACACCTAAGCTGCTCACCTTGCGAGCCTCCTAAAAGAAAAGCTGGTTAAGAATATATCTGTACATTTTATTACAAACAATAAAAGCACAAAGCTTTACATTATTCTTACATGACGTCAGGGTTTTCAAACTACCTTTTGCGTGGTCCTGATGCATTTGTTTTTAAATTTTGATAAGCGTTCAATGATAAGTACAACTTTTGGCCAAGCTATATAATTGACTATTATGAAATGATCTCAGCAAACTTTTCTCTTGATTAACACCCATTTTAACTGCGAAGATCATATTTTCTGCCAGTTTTTCTCAAACAACGCAGACTAGTATCTTTGATGCGCGTTTATTGCAATAAACATAAGGCAATATAAGCAAAACATGCAAAAGCCAAAAAGCACCAACACCACGCAAAAATGTTGCAACAAAACTTACCGTTATTTGCGACAGTATGTCTTCCGGTAGCTAAGCAGTTACAATTTGATGACAAAAGAATTTGCCACAATTCTTATCAAATAACCTCAATCATGAACGTAATACATAGGATTTGGTAAACAAATTTTACAAATAAACTCAAACAGATCTTAAGTTGCTTTACATCTTCTGTGCAAGCTCACATTATTGACTGACTGTAATAGAAGACGCCAACGTTACATAACAGCAAGCAGTGTTGCCAGATTCTTGCTAGTGCTTTTCCCCAACAAAGTCTAAAAATTTCTTCGATTAAAATCAAACATTTCCAAACAAAAATACATGCACGAAACACTTAAGCCGTCATGCAAAATATCTATCTCAACAGTAATTAGCAGGCGATGAATATTTTGTTGGAGACTACCCTCACCCAGTGGCGAAACTTGGGCTGTGCAGCGATGGCCAATCTCATCTACAGTCAAAATACATGTCTTCCACCACTACTGCAGCTGTTCTAGCAGTGGGAGTTTATCTTTATATCTCTATACCCAACGTACTTCCAACACTTTCAAATTTTTCCAAATTTTCCAATTTCCGTTGGGGAAATCTTCAGTAATTTTTTTCCCACAGATATGCAAATTTTTCCAATTTTCAAAAAATTGAGGATGAGTTTCCCCATCTGGCTACACTGACAGCAAGCAGTCTGATCAATCCGCGCGTTAAGCACAAACTTATAAATCTTAATTATAAGTAAACAGTAAGACACCAAAACTCGATTAACAGCAATCGAAAGGTTGTGAGTTAAGTCCTTTAATAATGAACAAAGAAAGATGGCAGTTACCCATATTTGGCAAATCATAACTTTTTCCATTTTTACTACGTACTGTTTATGCAGAGTAAAATATTCTGCAGTGACTTCATTGCTGGAAAAAATGAAAAGAGGCCCCCCAGTTAAAACTTCAACGCAACTCAAGTAAAAAAGTAAACGTAAGTATCTCAAAGTGAAAAAGTCATCAATCCCTTCAAGGACTCTTTAAGTATTCTGCAGGCCCCTAAACATTCAATTCGTGAAGCAAATACAAATCAAAATGCAATTTCTTTAAAGCTTCAAGTTTTTTTCATTACTAAACACTGTGATAAAGTTCATTGTTCAGGCAAGTAATCCTATTGAGAGTAAATGGTGCATCAATAGCAATATTGCATCATAAATATTCTATGTTCAACGTTGTTAATGCTAGGGCTACAGCAATAGAAAGCAGTTAGTGAATTTCAAGTTGAGATTTCTTTTAAATTATTTTTGCTCTCCAATTACGCGAAGATGAGTCAGAGTATTAAGATTAGTCATGAATGTAAATGAATTAAACATTTTACTTCTGTAGGTAAAGAAAAACACTAGGGGAACTCTTAAATGTCTGTTATGCGGCCAAGTTTGCAAAGCGCTGATTTAGAAGATTTGTGTCTAAATAAGCAATCATTGGATGAAAATATCCAGTCATTTTGCAGTAACGATTTTGTTAAAATCACGTGTATGAGCAATTGTTCTTTCTTGATCATCCCCGGTTATTTACGACGAAATAAACAGATTGAGCGAGTAAACTGCCAGATCAAAATGCAAACTGCAGATAACGAATGTTGGTACTAAAATTAAGCCAACCATCCCAGGATATCAATGAAAACAGTTGTAACTGCAACACACAAACACAAATTAAGACATTTTGATGCAGATTGCCAACAAAACAAATCTTTGCGTTAATTTTAGTGATTTCTACATCAATGATGAAAGCGACAACTACAGACTTCAAGTGAGCGGATACAGCGGCACAGCTGGACGAAACATGAACTTTCACAGTGGCATGCAGTTTTCTACAGTAGACCGTGATAATGACGAGTGGCGCGGGTAAGAAATAATGTTGAACTGTTGTCAAGTCCTTCATCTAATTTCTTATAATAATACTTTGAAAATTTAAATACCTTAAAGCTTATTGGATGAACAAATCTGACAATATTTTGTCACTAATACCGATAATACTGTTGGAAAAAAGCATATACAAGCAGCTCATATGACTGCAATATAGTGTATAGCTTAGTATTGATTCCAAGAAATCAACTACTTGTTAGAATCCACCAATCGGAGCAATCCTTAGAAACGTAATGTTTTCTCTTTTATCATTTCATAGAAGCGACATTGTTACACAAAACGCTCTATTGTTTGAGCGGGGTCACTACAAAACGATGTTAACACCATGAACCCACTTAACTACATTGCAGAACAAAACATTTTGCTAAAAAAAAATTTGTAGTTGACTGAAATATAAATTCCGTTATTTTGCAGGCATTGTGCGGCTCTTTATGGAGGAGGATGGTGGTATAATAGATGTTTCCTCTACGCAGATTTAAACCAATCACCACCGATGTTTTGGCGTCCATCACATAAGGTTGTAAAATCGATCATGAAAGTTCGTTGTGACTAGCTTGCATACTGTAGCGCTTGCTTGCATTGATTCTTATGACAATGTTGTGTAAATAAACTACGCACCACAATCATATCTGTTGTTATTGTGAATGTTCCAGAACATTTCCATGTAGCTCAGCGAAAGCAAAAAATCTGTGATGTGTTGTTGAAGAAACAGCATTTTTGAGATCACTTGGGAATTTAACAAATTGTTTTGGATAGGAAATTTGGATGAAGCCTAAATATTATTTTCAATATTTGATTGGTAGGCGGCGTTTCCACAAAGCTATTCTTTATAAAAAATCTTGTCCTGTGTTCAACGATATTTCCCTATACTCACTTAACTTTATTTCCTTTTTTTGAACTATTCCAAACTGTTGTGTTATTTAGTGTCACTGTCTGGTAACGTTTTAATGAAAACAACAGCTGGTACATCTTCAATTATTATCCACTGTCGCTTCGAAAGCAAATGTAAATAATTATACTTACGTATTACAGATGTGCTGCGTGTTAAAGTAGGATGATGCAGTACTGTGCTAATACAACAGTGGGCCAAAAACCCTAGCGTTTAGTGGCAAGTTTGAATAGCTTTGTACAGTCGTGCTGTGCTCTTTATCGTACCGTCGTGTCGTGCGTTCGATTTATCTTAATCTCAAAGACATATTAGACTAGTCGAGTGTAGCAAAATCAAACAAATAATCGGCTTTTTGTTGTGAAGTCTCGCAGGAATCGTAAAAACAATTCTTGAATTTGATGCAAAACTTGTTCAATGTATTATACACCTAAGCCATAATCTAATCGATTGAAGCAATTTAACTGTAAGTAAACGTGTAAAAGTGTGTAAAATTATCGCCTGTCTCAATAGTGAGCAAACCAAAACATAAATTACGTAATGCTGGAAACAGGGCACCAATACATTGCCAGAATCTTTACAGACTCTCGGGGAAAACAAAAAACAACACTTTTGTATAAAACTGCACTGCGCAAGGAAAAAACTTTCGTTATTTTGCTTAGAAACACCTTGGTAGTGCTAACGAGGTCAGTTATAAACATTTAAAAAGAGAATTAGCTTTGTTAGTGTTTTTTGTTACGCTTCAGCGAGAAACAGAGCACATAAGGAGTAGCAAGGACTTGGTGACAGCCATATTAAAATGAAAAATAGCGTGCCAGGGAGTAAACAGACCTACCGCTTCTTATCCTATTTATGTAACAACGGCAACCACTTTTGCGCTACCCTCTTACTTTAATTTGTGGTCCTGTGGTTATTTAAAGAAGCAATACAAGGATCATAATGAAGAAGATATAGCGGCGATGAGAAACTCAATGTTTTTGACTCAATTCCCATTTCGAAAACGGTAGTTTTGATTTAGCAGCGAGAATTGTCTACGTCCAAAACATACTAAAATTTTATTTATGTTTTCACTACTACCCAATGGGTGAAACCGACACAGCTGACTGAACCGATATTTTTAATCCTGACATTACTGCTGTGGCCCTGCGAGCCACGCTGGCAAAGACGTCTGGATTTTTGTAAAATCTTTCAATTATACACTAGTCTACAAAAAAAATTTTTTTTGCGGCGTGTACTTTGATAATCAATTTAGGCTAACTTTGGACTGCCTAATCCAATTCTGAGCTCAGATTTGCTCCATCACGTCAGGTTTTATCGCTACGTGTTTAGCCCATTGCTACATTTGTAGGCCAAAGTTTGACTCTTGGTAGTGGCGTTATGGTGAGTGCATAACGGCAGCAGCTCAAGCATTCTTACTGAAATCACCTTTGATAAAACATTGAAACCTACACAGGCCTGTAGACAGCCTGGAGATTATTGGCACTCTGCTTTTTGTGATAAGACCCTTCTTTTCAGCACGTGTAAACATAAAAAGCAAATCACGTAAAAATGGTTGTTAATTTGAAAGAAAGACATTTGCTCGCGCTGACGAATAATCCAAATATCTGAATAAGGCGTGCTGTGTCTATTGCCCTGCTTCATACATTGCTCACGCAGCACCTCTGCTTATCAAAAGGATGTGCTTTGCTAACTTGTAACCAAATGAAAATCAGGGTGCCTTCTTAGCAGTTTGTTTTTGTTCCATCAAAACAGTCCTAGAAATTTCGTGTATAGAAGAATTATATTCTTAATATAGCTTTGAAAAAAGCTGTTTGAGCCATAAGCTTTTCGTGACGCTCTTATCAGTGGCGGTATCGCGTCAAAAGGGAAGATCTAGAGTGAATAAGTCTTTTATGTGAATAATTTGGATGTTACGTAATCAAGACAGGCCAATGATAGCGTGTGTATTGCAAAGCGCGCGAAAGAAAGATTTCGCAATTGCGAAAGTTAGAGAAGGCGCAGCAGGAGGCCAAATGCTACGATTATCGAAAGAGTTTGAGAGTGTAAACACACTCTTTCTGTCTGCATGACACCGGGCGTCGGATCTTGATATAAGTAGCATCTAAAAGATTGAGATGGAAAGAGCTGCGCGCTGCGGCGAGGATTGAAAACCGCTTATCATGATAGTTTAATGCGCGTCGATCATTATCTAAAAGATGCTGACCAATGGCGGAGTCACAATCCGGTTTGGTGTCGGTTCGTTTGCACGATCTGTGTGGTTGAGATCGGCGTGGACGAGTCAATTGCTGTCTTAACCATTGCGGAACATGTTGCTTGATGCGCTCCTGTAGTCGTTGCGCCTTCTCTAACTTTCGCAATTGCGAAATCTTTCTTTCGTGCGCTTTGCAATACACACGCTATCATTGGCCTGTCTTGATTACGTAACATCCAAATTATTCACATAAAAGACTTATTCACTCTAGATCTTCCCTTTTGACGCGATACCGCCACTGATAAGAGCGTCACGAAAAGCTTATGGCTCAAACAGCTTTTTTCAAAGCTATATTAAAATTCTGTATCACCAACAAGATTTTAATTGTATTCTTGTAGTGGGCTGTATAATAACGGTGTGAATTTAGAGACAGTTTGTGGGCATTATAAGAGAACAAACTCAGTTTGAGTTTTACTGATATTTCTACAACAAGGTTTCCAACTCGGTATTGATTAGCTTTTTTTCTGCCAGACTGTGTCATTAAGGTGTGAATTCTGAACATATTAAAACTATATTGTGTGTCAGCTGTCAAAAAGCGAGGATGCTCCAATGATCCCAATATTTTTTGCTACATTTGTGGGAGCTACACTCTGCCACCCCAACGATGTGAAATTACCACCTTCGTAAAAAAGGCGTATTTCGCTTACTTCAAGGTAAAGTTAGGAAACCAAGATAAAAATTGGACTCCTCATTAAGTATGCAAAAGTTGCGAGGAGAGTTTTGGTATACCGATGATCTGGCGAGTACAAAAAAATAATGTTGATGATTGCTACTTCTGTCTTGTCAACGTCAACGGATATAACCAGAAAAACAAGCACATGTTGCAATATGCAAATCTTGCTTTTGCTTGCAACCTATATCACAGAGAGAGGAAATACCGGTGCCTACTTTTTTTGAATTGTTCGAAATTGATGATGAAGAGCTTGGGTTGTTTTCTGATTCTCCACAAACTGATGAAGAAGATTCCAATTTAGATTTTCAACCCTCGAGCTCTTTTTCTGCGCGGCCCTCATTGTTCAATCAGTCGAAACTGAATGATTTAGCCCGTGATTTGAATCTTTCTAAACAAGCTTTCAAGCTGCTTGCTTCACGGTTCCAAGAAAAAAACCTTCTCCAACCTGGAAATAGTGTCTCATTTTATCGGAATCGAGAAAAAGTGTTTCTGAATTATTTCTTTTCAAAACGTTCTTTGGTTTATTGCCATGGTATTGAAGGTTTTCTTTTGCAACTAGGAACAACCCAATATCAACCAAATGAGTGGAAACTGTTTATTGACAGCTTAAAACGAAGCTTGAAGTGCGTGTTACTACACAACGAAAATAGATATGCATCAATTCCTGTGGGGCACTCTTTTGCAATCAAAGAGTCCTGTGAAAATGTTAAGGATGTGCTAGAAACACTGAAATGCGATGATCATGCTGGATTATTTGCGTGTATTTAAAAATGATGAACTTTCTTTTGGGATAGCAAGGTGGCTAAACCAAATACCCTTGCTTTCTTTGCTACTGGGATAGCAGTGCCAAAGATGAGCACTGGAAAAAAGATGAGGGGCCAGTACGAAGCAATCTGACTCCTGGAAAGAAAAACAACATTCATGGACCGTTGGTTGATGCCAAGAAGATCATGTTGCCGCCACTTCGTATAAAACTTGGAGTGATGAAGCAATATGTTAAGGCCCTTGATCACAACGGAGATTGATTTAGATATATTTGCCAAGCCTTCCCAGGTCTTAGCAAAGAAAAGACAACGGTTGGAGTTTTCAATGGGCTACAAATAGGGCAGTTGCTCAGAGATCCAAACTTTGTAGCATCAATGACAGCTGATGAATCAAGGGCTTGGAATGCTTTTTCTTTGGTTGTAAGCAACTTCTTTGGCAACAGAAAGACAGAAAACTATTAAGACCTTGTGAAAGAATTGTTGTTCAGAATGCAAAAGATGCAATGTTCCATGATCCTAAAGCTATATTTTCTGAAAAGTCATCTAAATTACTTACCTGAAAACCTTGGGGACGTCAGTGAAGATCAAGATGAGCGCTTTCATCATGACATTAGAGTTATGGAAGAGCGCCACCAGACCTGATGAGACTGCTACATGATGATAGATAACTGCTGGAACTTGAATAGAGAGCGTTCTGCCGCTGTGCACAAACGAAAATCGCTCAAAAGAAAATTTTCAAGTTCATGATGACTGTGGCATTTCTATTTTATTACATACATTGTGCTAAGTGTGACGTTCAGTGATGTTTTTTAAAGTACAGTAACGATGGGGTCATTAAAAGTTACAGCAGATCTGCTACAAACCAGCCATTGTATTTCAAGATAGTTTTCTTATATTTTTTGTATTATTTTCTAATGAATATATTTATTATTATCTCAAAAATGTGATGCGATGAAAACAAAACAATGCCAGAATCGGATTCAGCGCTCCCAAATTAGGTAAAAACCACCAAAAAATAACCTGCCGCAAAAACCGTGTAGACCAGAGTTATCTTTATTCATATCAAATATTTTATGTATGACGGTAAAGTGCTAAATTCATTATTTCACCAATATATCATATCACCACAATGTATACTATACACCCGCAGATGATAATGAAACATGGTCAGTCCATGATATTGGTTCGCTTCGCTATTAGCCATATACCGGTGCAATGCTGAAGCAGTTCTTTGTTGAATCAAACTTTCATCATCAAACGAGGTTTTTATACGGTCAACTTCGGATATAAGGGATTCGCCGGGACCAGCTGAGTTTGTCTCTTATATCCGATAGTTCATTATATCCAACCGAATTTGTTTTAAAATCTATCAGTGTGATCTTGGAAAGAATCCCTTACACGCGAAAATCTCTTATATCCAAAGTCGATTGTATCGCATGGCATTGTTCTTCTGTCAAATAAAATCAATAAATTAGTTGAATAGTCTATTTTCAAGACTGGTTGCAATTACATATCTCATGTTTTTATTTGCTTATTCGGCTTTGTAAAATGGGGTCGAAACAGGGTAACTGTTTGCAGTTCTCTCAAAGGGTATCGTTGGCTTTTTGTATCTTTAATCTTTTCGCACCAGAATTAAAATCTCATTTTTCCAATTTTGGCACTATTCTAACAAAGAGGAAAATTTACCAAAATTTGCTTGCTAAAATTAGTTTTTTTTCGATTCTTGGTGACAAGGAAGTAATAGGGATAGTTTTGAATGCATGATACTCCAGATTTAGGGGGCAGTCTCCAAAAAATATAGTCTGCAAAGCAGTCGTTATATAAGCTTATATACTCTCTGGTGCATTGTCTTAACCCTTTCCGGTCCTATGTCGCCTCTGAGGCGACATCGGTTTTTTCCCCTATAGGTCCTATGTCGCCTCTCAGGCGACAAGGTTTATTTTAAAAGTCTCTGAACTTCTTAGCTACTCCTGACATCTGTTTGCTTTTCAAGCGTTATGAGCTTTACTAATCCACACCCAAAAGGACTACCAGATGTAAATCAAGTAAATAAAACCTTTTTTTTTCAAGCATCGATTTTTTATGCATGCCAAAACGCTTTTTAAAATTAAATTATTAAAAAAAAAAGTTGGACCTGGCTAAAACCTAAGGCTCCCAAAAATAGGACCGGAAAGGGTTTAAGATTTTCTTCATCATCAGAACTCATTTGGTCTGAATTGCAATCATCTGTCAAAATACTGGACAAGGCCTCGTTTGCATTCGTATTCTTTCTCCTTTTGTCTTTTTTGAAACCGTTCTTTTATTCAACAAATCACTGTCAAGATCACAAATAACTCAAACCATTTAAACAAACCTGTAAATAAAATTTCTGCATTGTACTGTCAAGTACGGTGCTTTATCGCTCTCTAGCGGTGTTGCCATTCTATTAAGGCACGTTTAAAAGAGTTACAGTGGTGATCGGGAGTGAAAGGGTTTAGAAGCAAGCAATCAAATTCGTATAAATCCAGTGAGAACTAAACTTAAACAATGTGCTATAAAATCAGCTGGAAACCCTTTCATTGACTCTTCTAAAAAAACTGCGTGGGATACATAAAGATTTACAATCATTTACGCAAAGTTGCGTCATCACAATGTATGTATGACGTAGTTTTTACGCTTACTTTACATTGGCTTAGTTTTAGGCGTGAGATGAAAAGTCGACTTGTTATTTGTCATTCAATCGAAAACTATCATGGCAGCTTCATTCACAAGATGAGATTTAACTTCGCATATGAGTTTATCATTGAAGCTGATGAATCAAGAAATAACTTTTAATGATTGAATGCTAAGATATAAAACCAACGCTTCCTGTTATTTTCTTCTGTACGGTTATACGAGGGTGATCGCTTGTTTGTCCACCACTAACTATTTGCTTTTGCAGTAGATTTACGGTACAACATCAACAAGTATACCGACTGCCATTGATGAATGCTCAAATGAAGGCGTTTTACAACATGCTGAGGGAACATCTTCACTATTTTATAATCGTAAATGGTGCTGCATTGTGTCGATTTTTAGAAACGTATTAATTTTGCTCCATCTCGCATTCTTGCTCCTCACATAAAACTATTTGATCTACCTACCATAAACAATGTTTTTTGAAAATAGCCGTTGTTACTGAAGAAAACATTTTCCTCCAAGACCCTTTCATTCATGATGAACTTACTTACCCTCTGATTAAGGCAAAAGCTTGTAAGTCTCCTACTCCTAACTGTATTCAAAATGAATTTCGGACCTGGGACACGGAGAGACAAACAAATTATGGTTAGGTGCCAGGTTGTCTTGGAATTGTGATACCGATTGATAGCCGTGCGTAACGGGCAGTGCACTGACGTGTCGTTCGACGTACGTCGATTGTAAATGAGACGCATTACAGGTTGCGGACACAGCCTGCAAAGACGATGAATTTGCTCTACAGATGTTTAAGGGTTGCCCTAGCGCTGAAAAATGTGGGTAATCGATGTCTCTGCCAGAAATAGGCAAAGGTAAGAGGTCGATGTGGAGGCAGAATTGAAGGTTTGAAAGACAAACGAGTAGCGGACGAAGAGGAAGTATACCTGTCTGAATCGGAAAAAAAGTTGTAGCTGTGACAGAGATTGTGGACACATGCATCAGGTCATCATGGTCCTTAGTTTTTACCTTGCGGTTACGCAAATTATAAGTGGCCGCGTAATTTATGGGTAGGAAAAGTTTTGATATGGATATTATACGAAAGATTTAAAAAGAAAAAATGACAACACTATAAAAAAATATGATAAAATAAGAAAGTGTGTACCGGGAAAAAGTTATTCGGCCTGAAAAAAAATGCTTCGTTCTTTGATTTGACTAGAAAAAAATTCTTCGTTTTTACTCTGAATTTGAACCAGCGAATTGAACTAACGATATGAAATAGCGGTTTCTCGGCATCAATGATGATGGTCCAGTGTCGATAAACCTGTGAGATCGTGCCGTAATTCGTGCGTTCACTCGGGACACCAATGTTGTGAGTTCGTTAGCTTGTTATACAGTATTATTTCTCGATCAATTCCTCACTCGGTATGACAGTCAATAAATGTATTAACAGAATCGATAAAACGAGCGATACAAACATATATATGCACACGAATCACGTGACACGATAAAGCAATGGAGTTTTGATAAGGTTGATGTAAAAGCAATGCAATTTCCCATACCAAATGTCAATACTGATATTTAATACCAGGTATAGGAAATACTGATAGTGATATTAACCCCTCCGCGTCGCTTATCATCATATGATGATGGCGAAGAGAACGCCGCTCATCCTCATATGATGATTTGCTGGCTACGGCGAAATGCGTGTATTTAAAGCTCGCTTGGGAGAGATCTTCCTTTCCTTTTTGACATCTCTCTTCAATACACGCATTTCGCCGTAGCCGGCAAATCATCATATAAGGATGAGCGGCGTTCTCTTCGCCATTATCATATGATGATAAGCGACGCGGAGGGGTTAAAAATGAAACCAAATACAAATTAAATTACAGTCTACACAAATCAAAGCAAAAAGAATCACCATAATTCAAAAGAGCTATGTATATCTGCTTTTACTCATTCTCAATCGAAAAATGAAACGTACATGCAGCAGCGTCATGACGATAACTTAAGCGACACTATGCGTCGCTATTTTGCCACACAGTTATCAGTAGGTGGTCAGGAGGGGAGCACTAAATTCTTATGTCACGTAATGTTTTTCTGTGGTAGGCCTAAATAAAGCATAAGGATAGTAGAGTTTTACTGCTGGGTATTTCTTGAAATCATATGTAGGTAACAGTAAAACACACAAGATTATCCGTAGTAAATTCTGAAAAATATTTGCAAAATGCTACGCTTAGTAAAAATCACTTTCAAAATCTATGGTACGACTAGACAAGGAAATCAACCCAAATCTACAGACAACAAAATGGACGTAAACGCTCTAACCCAGGCATGTCAAACTGGCGGCCCGCGTCATTCGAATTTTATCTTTATACTAGGCGTGAATGAGTTAAGTTTGTTAATGCCACAATGCTATATTATGACTTAATAATTAGGGTAAATTAACGATTTAATGCTTAGGCCAGACTCGCACTAACCACGAGGTTGTTTAGCCCTTAGATTTTTGCAACTAAAAATTTAGTTGATTGTAAATTGAGCAACTTTTACTTCTAACTTTAGTCCAAGGGGCAGAATGTTATCAAAAAAGAGAAGATGAAGAACATCGGGTTATGCAGGAAAGTTGGAAGATATTATACTTTTTTGATGAACTGAAAGGAAAACCCACTTGCTTAATATGTATGCAGAACATTGCTGTAGTCAAGGAGTACAACATAAGACGGCACTATAACAGCAAGCATGCTTCAAAGTATGATAAATTCAGTGGAAAGTTTCATGAAGAACACTTGAAAGAATTACAGAAGTCCCTTCAGAATCAGCTGTCTGTATTCACGCATTTCCACCAAACTGGCAATGCTGTGTAGTAAAGGCAAGTTATAGAACTGCACAGCAAATAGCAATGTCATCAAAGACCTTTTTGGAAGGGAGCTTTGTGAAAACTTGCTTGCTCATAGATGCAGAAGAAATTTTTCCTGAAAAACGTCAAAGTTTTGCAAATATAAGTCTTTCAAGAAATACTGTGGTGGACAGGATTTGTGACTTATCAAAAAATGTTCAGCAACAGCTCAGCGAAAAAGCTGCACATTTTGTAGCATATTCAGTTGCAATAGATGAAAGCACGGACGTGAGGGACACCGCTCAGCTTGCTATCTCTATTCGCGGTGTTGACAGTGATGTAAAAATAATTGAAGAATCAGTACCAACGAGGGAAACTACTAAAGCAGATGATATTTTCACAAAACTAGTCGATGCGCTTGATAAGCTAGGCGTTGACTGAACTAAGCTTGTCAGCCTGGCCACAGATGAAGCCCCTAAAATGGTCGGAAGAGAAGTTTGTTGAAAAATAAAGTCTTATCAATAAATCCAAATCAACAATTAGCTGCATTCATTGCATAATTCATTAGAAAGTACTTTGTTCCAAAGTACTAAAAATGAATCATGTCTTGGATGTTGTCGTTGGAACAGTTAATTTCATACGTGCAAGAGGCCTGAATCATAGACAATTTAACAAGCTGTTGAATGAAACTGACGCACGTGGTCTACCTTATCACACTGAGGTTCGTTGGCTAAGTCGCGGATTAGTTTTGAAACGCTTTTATGAATCAAAAAGCACAATACAGGATTTTGTGCTTGAAAAGGGAAGGGCTGTCAAGGAGCTGAAGAACAGCGAATAGGTTTAAGATCTAGCCTTCCTGGTGGATATTACCGACCATTTGCAATTTCTAAATAAACAGCTTCAAGGTCGCAACAAAATAGTTACTGAATTATACGACGCTATTCGTGCATTTAAGTTGAAATTACAATTATTCGAAAACCAGCTTGCAGCTGGAAACACATTTCATTTTTCTGCTCTAAAAACCGTGCAAGACAAAGACGACTGCATTGAAACAAAAAATACTGCCACAAAATCAAAGCAATAGCCTACGCATTTGATGAAAGATTTGCTGACTTCCAAGCTCTGGAAAGTGATTTTGCTATTTTCAGTAACTATCTCTCTGTCAACGCCGAAGAGATGCCACCAAAGTATCAAATGGAGCTATTGAATTAAAGCGCAACAGTGTCCTCAAAGATAAATTTGCAAATGTTGATATCAATAGGTTTTACCAGTACGTTGGATCAACCAATCCCCAATTAAAGGAATTGGCATCAAAAATCATGTTCATGTTTGGCAGTACTTATGCCTGCGAGCAACTGTTTTCTTTAATGAACTTAAACAAATCTCGATTTCGATCGCAACTGACGGATTCACATCTCAATGCAACGTTGAAAGTGGTGATTGCACAAACATTGGTGCCAGATATAAACTTGCTTACCAATGCCAAACGATGTCAAGTTTCTTCGAGTCATAGTGCTATGAATAAATAAAATATTGATCGTTATTTGTTTGAAAAATTGTTCGGCCCGCGTAAAATTTAAGTGCATAAATATGGCCCACAGCACAAAATGAGTTTGACACTTCTGCTCTAATCGATACACAACAGCGCTAGTACATAAAGTATTTAAAATTGATCCATCGTTAGCAAGAAATAACTAAACTGTAGACGCTACAAATCAAAAGTGGAAACGTATTCCAACCTATACTGCTAATGATAAAACGTTCTTTTCTGAAACAGCAAATTTAGAAATTATTGGGTAATATCAGCGATAGAATACTTGAGGCAACTTTTGACTTTAGTAAAGAAAGTCGTTATTCAATTCTTGATTTGGCTAAATCTCAATCGAATCCAAAGATTTTTATAGCAATTCATGATCTTGTCACAATGCTTCCGCTACGATATTCTGCCTTTTACGACAGACAATAGACGTACGACATGAGTGATGATTGTCACGAAGTGAGAGTCGGAGCGTTGTTTTTAACCTTTTCAGTCATTTGGCAACGTACGTTGCCATGCAAATTTAGGTTTTAAATCATTTTTTACTTTAATATATTCTTTTTTATTTATTTGCAGATGGTGATTAGGCTTTGGCCTTCATGAAAAAAAAACTTAAATTGATTCATTGTTGTATAGACACTGTTAATAAGTTTTGACTTTTTCCAAAGTAAACAATGGACAAACAGCGGAAACCCAGAAAGCAAGAGAAGCGTTTTCGTGGTAAGCACAAAGTGTTGTATACTTGTATTTATTGTTGCTCATATCTCAATGAGTAATACAAAGTCCTGGAAGTGAAGTGATGAGAAAAAAAATTCTTTTAGTGGATACTAGCAAGAACATTCTTGATGTCAACTATCGTTGCCATTGGTCATCTGTCATATAATAATGACTCAGATGCATGTTTTGTCTAAGTTTACAATGGCTTTTTTTCCAGCTATAACTGACCAGGAAAATGAGGGAGCTATTGGAAGAGAGTGATGAGGAGATGTATGATGATGATGAGGCATTGGACCCAACATATAGGCCTAGTGTTGATGACCCTGAAGAAATAGAAGCTGAATTTGAAGAGCCCCAGGAAATAAAAATAGAAGCTGAAGTTGAAGAGCCCCAAGAAATGGAAATAGAAGCAGCTGAAGAACCCCAACCCAGTACAAGCAGAAAACCAAGAAACACACACTCTGGAAAAGAAACGACAATGCGCTTTTATCCTTTGATACGAGGCATTTGCCCGATGACGGACCATTTGATTACACATCATTACTGCAATTAGTGGAACAAATGTGGCCATCCAGTTTGTTTACCACCATTGCAGAGCAAACAAACATCAGATATATGATGGAAACTGGGCCAGATCTACGATGCTCTGCTGGAGAGATCCAAAAGTTTTTGGGACTCTCCATTATTATGGGAACAATCAAGTTACCCAGAATACATATGTACTGGAAGCAAGGGTTTCGGATTCCAATTATTGCAGACACAATGCCAAGGAACAGGTTTTTTCTGCTTCGCAATTACCTGAGAGCAAATTTAGGCTCCGACTTGTCTAATGATGAAAAGAAAAAAGATCTGCTAAGAAGAGTACGTCCTGTGCTTGACTCTTTCCGTGACTCGTGTCTGAAGATTCCCAGGTCCACGAAATTATGCGTGGATGAAATGATGATCCCATTCCAGGGACGAATGCCAGCTAGGCAGTATTTGCCTTTGAAGCCGCACCCTTTCGGAATGAAGGTGTTCGTGCTTGCCGATCCACACGGCGTGGTCCTGGATTTTCGTTTATACATTGGTAGTGGGACTATTGATGATTTGGCAGAAGACATCCGATGCATGGGTCTCGGGGCATCTGCAGTAATCAGCCGGACACCCAGTATTCCGCCAGGTACTATGCTGTATTTTGATCGATCTTTTACATCGGAGCAATTGCTTGATTATCTGCTCCAGATCAAGATTTCAGGAACAGGAACCGTCATCAAGACACGAATTCCCCGCAACATTTCCTTCCAGGATGACAACTCCATGCTGAAAAACTCTGGAAGAGGTGCTTATGAAACCTTTGAACGTCAAGACAAGAAAATGACATGCACAAAATGGATGGACAACAAGCCTGTCTACGTACTATCAACCGCTCATTCCGCCGTTCATTTGGACAGTGTTTAGCAGATGGAGTAAGAAGAAACATAAAACAGTGGAAGTGCGTCGCCGAGATGCAATAAAGCAGTACAATGCTTCAACGGGTGGCGTTGATTTGGTTGGCAGGATGGTCTTCATCTATAGAACATGCAAATGACCTGTCCGAGTAATACTGCATTTCTTGGATTGTGCCCTCACAAATGCTTGGATCTTCTACAGCAGTTTTCTTAACCTGGGATGCTGAAATAAATTTCAGGGGGTGCTGGGAAAGGCGACAAATGAGGTGGTGGGAGGTAAAAGGTAGGATGGCCATATGTCCTGGTTAAGGGGGACAGTCTCGCTTCTTCAGGCCTGTCGCGGTTAAATTGTGAAATGTACCGTTTTTTTGCTGATAAACCAGGCATTTTGGCAGCGAAACCTGCCGACAACTACAAGAAATAGGTGACCTTTTTTTTTTTTTGGAGATCCACCCCACCATAGGGGCGCGATCTAAAACTGAGCGTCCCGACATTGGCCAAAAAGCTGTTTTCAAGAGTAAACCAAACAAATGATCAAGATGTATTGCACTTGTCTTTACTTTATCCTTAGAAGTAACCAAGTGTTAGCCAATGGTAGGAGGTGTTGGACTGCTTAGGCCAGACCAGAAGGAGTGCTGAGGAAGAAAAAGGTTAAGAAACACTGCTCTACAGAGACAGTGCCAGGAGGACAGGAACCCCTTCAAAGGACATCCTTGATTTCATGGCCTTCCGTTTGAGAGTAGGGAAATGCTGGGCCAGACGCATTGTGGAAATTGAAGAAAGGGAAGAAGAAGAAGCAGATATAACCCCAGGACCATCTACAAAGCGTAGGAAGGCCGTGCAGCATCCTTTGCCTGAAGCCAGAAAGGAAAAGGCTGTGCATTTGCCCCAGTTTGCTCAAAGCAATTGCTGCCGGTTCAGAGGCTGCAAATCCCACACAAGAATTAAATGTGTCTCATGTGATGCCTTCTTGTGTGTTGCTGGAGACAGAAATTGCTTCATGCAGTATCATAAAGATTAGCTTTGTCAAGTTTCTGAGCTAATCTCCTGTATGTATTCAAGATCCCAGCGTAACTGTGTGCCTGTCTTGTCTGTGCCTAATAAATATTTACTCTGGAGATCGTATCTTATTGATCATAAACAAAACCAGTGTCGACCTGCGTTGTTAAACATACGTCATGACAACATACGAGGTTGACATTGGTTTTCAATAGTTATAGTAGGAAAAGGTCCCAATGGCAACATATATTGCCATTGCAAATGAAGGCTTTCTATTGGACTCACAAAAAAATTGAGGTCCCACCCACTCTTTTGTAGCCAATGGAAAGTGCCATCCAGAAAATCACGGTGTTTGGCAACGTACGTTTCCTCTGGAACTGAAGAGGTTAATTACGGCAAAATGATAAGAACGTACCCACACCCGGTTTATTGTCTTCTCCAGTCGAAGTTGACAATGGCATAGAAAATTAAAGTCAATAAATGATCAAAGTTTTCAAAAACTTCAATGCTTTTATGGGCTCTGTCCTAGAATCAGATGCAATATGACTCACTTTATTGAAACGATTTTTGAATTACGTATAAATAATAATGTCTGGAAAAGTAAATAAAAACTGCCTTGAAAAATATTGCCATCAAACATTACTTTTTGCAAATAATGTAGTACTTGCAGTCCGGTTAAAATCTGACCTTCAGCCTGCGTTTTACTTGTTTTCGTCTGGTGGTGTAAAAACTGAGATAAAGTAACTATACAGAGAACAGAGTAATTTTACCTTTCAAACATTTGATCAAAAGTACTAGGCTTTACATTAATCTTGCATTACGTAAGCGGTTTTCCAACTGCCTTTTGCCAGGTCCTGATGCATTTTTTAAGCGTTGAATGGTAAGTACAACTTTTGGCAACGCGGTAGAGTTGACTTTCATAAAATGATTTCAGCAAAGTTTTCATTTGATTAAAATCCACCTCTGACAAATAAATTTTTGAGTGTTTACTGGAAGCTGCTTATACCAAGTTAAATTTTCTGCAGTGACTTCATTCCAAGAAAAAAATGAAAAGCCGTTTTTTGGTTAGTAACTTAACGCTTCTCAACATAAAAAACCTATGGGGATCCCTTGAAAAACTCGGGAGGTTTTTGCGAGCTCCTAAAAATTCAATTTGTGAAGTAAATACAAATTGGAATGCTATTTCATTTGATACAGCGAATTTTTCATTGTTAAATACGGTAATAAAGTTCATTGTTCAGGCAAGTAATCCCATTGAATAGTAAATGGTGCATCAATAACGTTGTTGCATCATAAACATTCATTGTTCAACGTTACTGCAGCTACGGTAGCAACAAAGGAGAGCAGTTAGCGATTTTCGAGATGCGATTTTTTTCAAATGGGTCAACATATTTAGACTAGTCATGAATGTAAATGGATTAAATATTTTACTTCTGTAGATAAAGCAAAAGGCTACGGGAACTTTTAAACATATCTCACATAACTAAGTTTGAAAAACACTGAATTTGAAGATTCATTTCTGAAAAAGCAATCATTGGATGATAACATCCAGTTATTTTGAAAAAAATACTTTTGTTAAAATGATGTGTATGAGTAATTGTCCTTTGTTGATCAACACAGGTATTCATGACGAAAAAAACAGATTGACCGAGTAAACTGCCACATCAAAAATGTAAACTGCAGATAATCGAAATAAAGCCAAACATTCTGGGATATCAGTGAAGACAATTGTTGCAGGTGCACCACACACACACCCAGATTGAGAAACTTTGATGCAGCTTGACAACACAAAAACGCTTTGTGCTAATTACAGTAATTTTTATGTCAATGATGAAAGGGACTACTACAGACTTCAAGTGAGCGGATATAATGGCACAGCTGAAGACGGGCTAAACTATTACAATGGCATGCAATTATGAAGAGTTGATTCGTGGTACAGATTTTGAAAATTGCAGAAAGTAGAGTATTTATTCTCGAGGCTTTTCGTCTGACACTTTTTAAGAGAATCCATCAGAAATAGAGTGAAAAAGATGAAGTGAGTCACTTATATAGAGACAAAGTTGACGAAAAAGAAAAAAGCTCTATCGTGATTGGTGGAAGGAGCGACCAATAGAAGAAGCGGAAACTAATGTGTGATTTTTAAACCATACACGAATTCCTTTTGTTTGTATAAATTTGGTTTGGATGTTTTGATGTAAGTGGCTTGCAAGAGTGGAAAGATGAAAAGAAGTACGGCCACAGGCAAGAATGAAAAATTTGTTATCATTATATTCACGTGCACATGTATGGTTTTGTGAGTGATGTTGTCCTATGGCAGAAAAGGAAGTATCAACTTCAAAGCTTCTGATTGGCTTGCAAGAGCGGACCAATCAGAAGCTTTGAAGATGATACTTTCTTTTCTGCCATTAACATCCAAACCAAACTTATACAAACAAAAAGATTTCATGTATGGTCTAAAAATCGCATATTAGTTTCCGCTCCTTCCACCAATCACGATGGAGCTTTTTCCTTTCTTCTTTTTCGTCAATATGTCTCTATTCTGTGTCTCTATAAAAGTGGCTCACTTCATCTTTTTCACTCTATTTCTGACGGATTCTCTTGAAAACTGTCAGACAAAAAGCTTCAAGAATGAATACTCTACTTTCTGCACGCAGTTTTTCTACAACAGATCGTGATAATGACATATTCTCTCCGTAAGAAATAATGTTGAACTGTTGTCAGTCTTTCATCTAAACTCTTATAATAATACATTTACATCTTAAAAGCTTATTTGCTAAACAAATCTGACAATATTTTGTCACTATTATTACTGATGGAAAAAAAGCATACAGGAGCAGGTCATATGACTGCAATGCAGTGCATTGCTTGATATTGTTTCCGAGAAATCCACTACTTGTTAGAATCCACCAACCGGAGGAATCCATAGGAACGTGATGTTTCTATGGATTCTTATATTTTGCAGTAATTGTGCGGCTCTTTTTCCTTTTGCAGTAGCAATATCAGTAGTTAAAGCAGCATTTTGTTTTGAGGTGTAATGAAAGAGATCGGATATCTGAACTAAAAGATAAACGATCATTTTCAAAGTGGTGAAGTAAGCTTGTTTTTCCGCAGACTCCCATATTGGTTTTTGGCCAGCATCATCATTCTCCAAAGCTTTATGGAGCGCTTCACAAAAATATTCACAGGCTGTAATACAGTAAAAAATTGATTAACTTGAAAACCGCACCCTCCATTAAATGCTTAGACCAATCATTACTGGGGATAATGGCTTATAATTATAGGTCAGAAACTTTCCCAGCCAGCAATTGATAAATGACGTGAAAATTTAATCGAATAAGTGATAAAATCATTTTGAAAGAGGCACATAAACAATATCACTCTTCAAGGTCAAATTATTGGCAAATCTCGAATTTATCAAAGCACATGCAAACTTTATAATAGAGCGAAATATTTTCAAACACCAAATTTCAACCACGCATTTCCGGATGGTTTATTCCGCATCCGGGATTAAAAGTACTATGCAGCTGAGATGAAAAAAAAATTAACGCGACTATTTTTTTTCTAAATCAAGAGCTTGATCTCAAATTGAACGCATTTAATCTTAATTGCATGACCAAGATGTTTTGTACACAAGCAAATTGTCAAATTTCAAGAAGGAAAGATGATTAAATTACAAAGCTTGTAGCCACACGATAGCGGCGACAGAGAACATTTTTTAACAAGAAAGAGAACCAATGCCGTTTTTTTATTAAAATTGTTGTCATATTTAAAATTGTTGTCATATTAAAATTGTTGTCATAATAAAAAAACGGCATTGGTCAAGCATGTCATCACCAAAGATCACCGAGTTGACTGGGATCATAGCAAAATTTTAACCTTTGAAACAGATTTTACCAAACGCCGATTTCTTGAATCTTTTTTTATTCATAATTCTGAAAATTCAATCAATGATAAAGAAAATTGTTTTTATTCTGAAATTTATGATAATTTGTCGTAATCTACAGTTGTTTATTATTCGCCTTCAAACCTTTTGTTTTGCCTTTTTCTTTCGATTGCGTAGCAAACTATTTATATTGCCTCACTCGTGCTTTCGCTTATTATTAGTCCTGGTGAAGAACAGCTGTATAGCTGTTCGAAACGTTGACGGATATTAAAGTTTTTTGCATGCTCGATAAGAACTTGTATCAACTTAAATAAACGTTACATTACCAGAAGAGCTAAATAAAATGAATTTATCAAAAATACCTGGTAGCCAGAATAACAGGATAAGTCTAAGCATTAGGAAAATCTTTGCATTATGATAAATGAGTGCAAGAAATCAATAAAAAGTACTTGCTGCCCACTAATTAATGTCAATATTACTTACCCTTGGTCAATTTATTCCAAGCGACTTGCTTAACAGAAGCATCCAATTCCTTAAATCTGCTTAAGATACAGTAGAAGACATCAAAGTGGGAGTTGATTGAAAGGCCATCTTTTTTCAGCAAGTCCGATTTCGACTCTTAAAAGCATTTATATGTCATTCAGTCTATATATTATGAATTTCTAAAGCATTAAATTAACAGCACATGAGCGAGAGTTATATATCTCTATTTTCCAGCTATAGAGAGACTTTTTTGTAAGTCATCCCCTCCAAAAAAAAGTATGGTCAAACCTTCTTTGGAGCTGACTATATGCTTGCAAAGCATATTTCTACCAATAGCAGTCCAGTCAAGCAGGAGAAATTTAACCCCTGGCATTATACGACATTTCAGTAATTTTGATTCTAGTTCAGTACCCCTTAGATAATGATATCTGTGCTACAGCTATATTATGTTTTGCGTAACATTGTGATGCCCACAAAATAATAAACTGATTGATTGATGGATACCTTGTTCCATATGCAGTCAAAACACCGTGTTCTGCCTAGTTGACTAATGGTAGGAGACAGAGCATCTACGTGTGTTCATAAATAGCCATAACAGCTATTGACAAAGTTGCAAAAACCCACGTCCCAAAAGACAACAAGCTGCATAAGGCTCTAGTCAGCAAAGGTATGACAAAAATCGACAGGCATGCTACTGCAGCTAACCTCAATTCTCCTCGACATAGGTGCTCTCAAGAGATATCATAGATTAAACAGGCTAGTAGACATCTGCAATACGTCTACTAACTTTTTTGATATGTACTATGCATTGTTCCCTTTAAACGCAAAAAAAGTGCGAATTTGCGAAATTATGTCCGGCAGATTTGCAGCTAAAATTCAACAGTGTGTAAAAAAGTCCGGCGGTTTTTGGTAACTTTTTCCGTTTTTCAAATTTTTGCAATTTTCAACCAACTGTTTAATGCATGGGAGACAGTGAATGGGAATGAAAAGTTGGACAGCCGCTTTTTAGGGCAATGCAACGTCTCGCGTAAACATTGTCCGGCAATGACGCAACAGCGAGTGACGGCGACTTAAAATATCGCGCATGCCTTAACCAAACTTCTTTTGTATCACAAATCAACCCCAAAGCAATTAACATAAAGTAAACCGGCCAATTTCTATCGTAGCTAAAGAGCAGTAATAGTAAGTAGCTCTGAAACTTCACTTTAACACAAGACATTAGTTTCCGAGGGAAGTTTGAAACTGGAATTGTTTAAGTTATGTTTTCTTTACGTTTCAACGCTAATTTCGATCGTGCTTGTTAAGATAAAAAAGCGCATAGCTCTCGGTTTCATTTTAGCGTACAAAACGCCATTTTGTAAACCAGAAATAAATACCCTCTCACTTGCTATTTATAAAAACTAAAAGTAAAAAGGAGTACGATTTCTAACCAATTTTAGTTTTAAATCCTCTCCAAAATTTTTTTTTAATAAAATGCGGCTGACAGCTATGTGCAATGATAGCTTACCAGTCATGATTGAAATAAGCTTTGAAACGAGAAGAAAAAATATAAAGTGCAGTTTCAATTTCTTTAAATACGTTTTTTGTTGAAGTCTAGCCTTTTTTTAGTTGCTGGAAAGGAAAACTTTTTCTTGACTTGTTTTTTTTTTATTTTAGTTAGACAACACTTGTGATATTTACTTCGATAACTTTTTTGAGGTTGCGCATGAAAACGAGAAAAAATTCGACCGGACCAAATGCCTCCTGTGCATTTCGAAAATGGGCAAAATGCCAAAAACGATTTGAAGCTAACAAATGCAAAAAAACGCTAATGAAAACGAAAAAAAATATAGCCGGGCCACATGCCTCTGTGTGTTTCGAAAATGGACCAAATGCCAAAAACGCTAATGAAAACGAGAAAATGTATAACCGATCCCATGCCTCTGTGTATTTCGAAAATGGGCAAAATGCCAAAAACGCTTATGAAAACGAGAAAATGTATAACCGGGCTACATGCCTCCGTGCATTTCAAAAATGGGCCGAATGCCAAAAACGGTTGAAAAGCACTGAACTACGGTAAATAAAAAGTTTTATGATTGAAGTACGTCTGAGCAGAAAATGAAGGATGTTGTTGTGTGCCAACCAACATTATCGGCAAACTAAGCTATGCAAAGTTAGCTTAGCCTATACACTGACTAACCTAAATAGCAGTAAGCTACCGCAAGTATCTTTTTTACTCCTTCAAAATATGTTACTAAGGCTGGCGTAACCGTTTGTTCAGCAATGTCTGCCAAAACTTGTCCGGCGGTTTTCGTATATTTGCAAGCGATTTCGCACTCGCGCCGGCAGATACGCACTTATTAAAATCTTAGAGGGAACAATGGTACTATGCCAATAACCAGGGTTACCCTTTTGCAGTTATTTCTTGAAAACATATTTAAATTAATATTAGATAAAGTTGTTCACCTGGCTTAAAAAAAATTAAATCTTAACTTTTGTTCTGTCTGTGAGTAATAATTACCACACAAAAGGCACCACCAAAGAAATTTGTGGGGTAATTATTACTTACTGGTAGAACAAAAATTAGGATTTAATTTTATAATTAAGTTGCTGGCGTATTTTGTTTTAGAAATCATTTACAATTTGGAATTGTGTGTACTGAAATGCCTGTAATTAGCATGTGAAAATAATGTCCATCACTTCAAATTGGATATGAAAATCAAAAATTCACAGCAAAATCATTGTTTTGCCATTGCATGCTTATTTTGCGCAGCTAACCAATGGAACCTGCCTACATTAGTCACAGCCAGATGCTTGTTCTATGAAGACCTGCTGCTGCAACTATTTACAGAGCTGTTATGCATCTAATAAATTACTGCAGTAATCTTTCGGCATTACCAAGTGCGCTACAAGTCGGAATGTCAGAAAAATATCAACATTACAATGGAAAGTCTGTTAATACTAGGGGAGTGTACATTGGGGGTAATATTTTTGTCAAGTCACAGGTTTATTAGGGTGTTTCAGGTGCCCTGAGGTGTGCAAAAACAGCAAAAACCTTTTTTTCTGTGGTAATTTTGTGCAAAAACCCCTTAAAAAAATTTCAGGCAAATCTGATGTTGACCTCTAGCAGGGCAGCATGATCATTTTTGATCCAAGAAATACCCTCGTGTCTAAAAGTTTTGAAGAAAAGATTGGTAAAACATTCAGTTTCAGATGAATGCTAAGTTTCAGTTAGGTTCCATTGTGAAATACAAATAATGAGAGCAATAAGAATGCAATTAAACCAGAAAAATGTCTAACATTCCCTTTTTTTCCCTAATTTACCCATCATTTTGTCCTATTTGAAAAATATTTTGAGGTATTAACAAACTGTTTTATTCTTTACACTCTGTATTTATCTATTTCAACTATTTTAAACTTGTTTTGTGATTTCAGATATTAATTATTATAAGTTTATGTAAAGATCTGTAATCTGTATAAAAAAGTGTGGTGACAAGCACTGATATTCGTTTGACAATCCTCCCTGAAACGCCTGGCATTGAACACCTTTAGATACATGGGACTAAACTTCCAACTCATTCACAAGTGATTCTTTGCCACATGGCCCTTTTGCAAAAGCTGAGGCGAGAAGATGAAACAAAACAGAAAAACTGTATCACTTTGCAGCTAACCTTGTTGTAAAAGAAATACTACCCCATTATTAAAAGTCACGAATAAAAACAATCCAGGAACACAAAATCACAGAAAAAAATACTAGCTTTATTCAAGGAGTATGAAAACCTGAGAAAAATTAACCCTGATGGAAGAGAAAATCGTCCTTTGATTAAAGAGTTTAAGGACAAGTTGGCAACTCCTATGCAATTTTGGCCAAGAAATGCACTTGCCAAGATGGAACTAAGCAAGAAGAAAAAATGCCCGTTTGAAATTACTGCAATTGATGAAGATGTTTCTTTTTTGAATAGTATGATGACTGATCGGGCAGCTCAATATAGTTCAGTTGATGTAAAAATGTCAAAAATAGACAATCAGAAACTGGTTCATAAGCAAGAGGGTCAAAGAATGAAAGAAAATCAAAAAAAGAGATGCAACATTGGCTCAATTATCGGTTTCAAGGGAAGATGAGCCTACTGATGAGGAAGATGCTACTGTTCCAATTTATTCTCTGTTAACTCTAAAGAGGTCACATAAACGTGTTGTGAAAACAGAAACAAACATCTTTGTTCCTCATGATATCTTGAAGTCTCCTCGTATTTTCTACTTCAACAAAAAATAAGATAACCCCAACAGCAGTGTCTGCAACACTAACTACAATCATAGCTGCATGTGTTGGAAATACTGATTATGTAAACTTGCACTGGTCAACTGCCTATCGATACAAAGTTGAAGCTTCAAATTCTATTGCACAGAAAATCAACGATAATTAGAAACCTTCAAGAGTTGGCCTACTTCACTGGGACAGTAAATTGATGAATACTCTTGACACAAGTATTGAACAAGAATAACGATTGCCAACTTTGCTATCGAGCATTGGTGGGCCAAAACTGCTTGGTATACCCGCTTTCCCACCCAAATCCAGTGAAAGGCGGCACTTTCATTGCCAATGCAACAGTGAAGCTTTTAGAAAATTGAAATTGCATCAACTCACCCTGTGGTATAGTTTTTGATACTAATTCAGCCAACACAGGGCATAAAACAGCTGGTTGTGTAGCTGTTCAAAAGTTGCTTGAAAGAGAATTGTTGTAGTTTACATGCTGGCATCACATTGGAGAAGTTCTGTTGAAGCAAGTGTGGGATGCCTTGAAAGTTGAAGTTGCAAAAAAAACAGAAGTTACGGTGTTTGAAAGATTCAAAGAGAACTTTGACAAGCTTACTCATTCGGATATTTTTGGATTAGATTTTCCTTTAATTGATGAGCAGTTGGCTGATATGAAAAATGAAATCACAGAGCTGTGTAAAATGCTGCTTAAACAAAAGTTTACATGGGGTGACTACAAAAAATCGCCAAAGGGTGCTGTTTTTGCTTCTCAACAATTGAAAAAGTTTAATCGTTTTGTACAGTTTGCTACATACCTTGGTGGACTACTGCACCTGTTTCCTCCAGTGCTTCATCAAATGACTTGCTACTATTGAAAAGTTTGTATGAATACAGAAAAGTAGACAAAGTCTGTGCTGATGCCTTTTTAAACCTTTTATGGTATCTTACAGAAGAACTTGTTATGTTGGGGTTGTTCAGCAGCAGGGTCCCACTTTCCACAAAGGTTAAAAAACTAAGTCTGTTGGCAAGCGTATTTGCAGCAAACAATACGGCCCTTCGACATATGGCAAACCACCATTTCCTCAAACTCCCGTAAATGCAGATCTCTCTAAATTTGTTGGTGAAAATTTGTGGTCATTTTTCCATCTTCTAAAAATCAACACTAAATTTTTAAACCAGCCTTCTAAAGATTGGTCATCAAATCCTCAGTTCCAAGCTGCAAAAGAGGTAGTTGCCAGTTTTTTGGTGGTAAATAATGGAGCAGAACAAGGTGGCAATTTAGCTCACCACTTTTTGGATGTTGCCAGAAAAGAAGACAATTTGCAGAACATCTTGCAGGTTGTTGAAAATGATAAGACACTCATTGCCCAATTATAGAAAACGAAAGATCAAATCCAAGTGCTGGTTCCTTAAATTGGAGTAAACTCTAGCTATATCTTGCTTAATACTGCAATACATTGGTTCTCAAAGTATGGGTCGCAAAAGGAATCTTGGTGGGTCGTAAAAAGTTAGAGAATTGCACATTAGCTTTGATTAACCACTGGCTATTGGGATCAGTGGCAAATCCAGCACTAAAATTTAAAAAAAACAAAAAAATTTAAATCAAAATTTTAATTCTAATCTGTGAAAGTTTCCCTTCTACGATCTTTTTAAAGGAACAGAAATTTGTTACACATAATTCAAAGTAAATTTGAAGTAAGTAAATTCAAAGAATTCGAAGTAAATGTTGGTGTACATCAAGGATCTGTGCTGTCGCCACTATTGTTTGCAATAGTGGTGGACGTTGTTACCGAAAATGCAAGATCTTGCAGGTTGTTGAAAATGATAAGACACTCATTGCCCAATTATAGAAAACGAAAGATCAAATCCAAGTGCTGGTTCCTTAAATTGGAGTAAACTCTAGCTATATCTTGCTTAATACTGCAATACATTGGTTCTCAAAGTATGGGTCGCAAAAGGAATCTTGGTGGGTCGTAAAAAGTTAGAGAATTGCACATTAGCTTTGATTAACCACTGGCTATTGGGATCAGTGGCAAATCCAGCACTAAAATTTAAAAAAAACAAAAAAATTTAAATCAAAATTTTAATTCTAATCTGTGAAAGTTTCCCTTCTACGATCTTTTTAAAGGAACAGAAATTTGTTACACATAATTCAAAGTAAATTTGAAGTAAGTAAATTCAAAGAATTCGAAGTAAATGTTGGTGTACATCAAGGATCTGTGCTGTCGCCACTATTGTTTGCAATAGTGGTGGACGTTGTTACTGAAAATGCAAGAAGGGGTGTGGTTAACGAATTACTATATGCAGATGACCTTGTTATCATGAGTGAAGACATGGAAGACTTGAAGAAAAGGTTTTGGAATTGGAAGAATGCACTGGAAAGTAAAGGTTTAAAGGTCAACACCAGAAAAACAAAAATGATGGTAAGCGGGTCAGAAGGCGAACTATACAAAAACAAGATAGATCCATGTGGAGTTTGTGGGAGGAGAGTCATGGCCAACTCAGTGTTGTGCACAAAATGTGAAAACTGGGTTCATGGCAAATGTGCAAAAATAAAGAGAGTTACCGCTAGGTTGGCAATGCATTTTGTTTGCTTGAAATGTAAAGGAATAATGGAAGGGACGATGGACTCAATCGAGAAGTTGTGCGATGAAGTGGAGACAGTGAATGGATTTTGTTATTTGGGAGACAGACTAAATGCTAGTGGTGGTTGTGAAGCGGCAGTCACAGCAAGAGTAAGAATCAGTTGGGTAAGATTCAGGAAATGTGGAGAGTTGTTGCTTGGAAATCGGTTTCCTCTGAAGATGAAAGGTAAAGTTTATTGTTGTTGCGTAAGATCAGCAATACTGTATCGAAGTGAGACATGGTGTCTAAAAGAAAATGAAAAAGCAATTTTAAGGAGAACGGAGAGAGCTATGGTGAGAGCCATGTGCGGTCAGAAAATTGTAGACAGAAAGACGACTGAAGAACAGATGGATATGTTAGGGTTGAAGGAAACGATAGACCGGTTAGCAACAGCAAATGGAGTTAGATGGTATGGACATGTACTGAGGAGGGATGACGATAGTGTTTTGAGGGTTGCTCTGAATCTTGAAGTGACTGGCAAGAGAAAGCGAGGATGACAGAAGAAGACCTGGAAGAAGCAAGTGGAAGAGGAGACAAAGAAAGTTGGTTTGAAGAAGGAGGATGCTCTGAGACGAGATAAGTGGAGGGACGGAGTGCGAGAAATTGCAGAAGGAATGGGGTAAATCTGGCCATCTCTGCTAAAGGGAAAACACCAGATAAAAACTGAATAACTACTACTACTACTACTACTTAATAAAACTACCTAGAACAACAAAGTAGTTTTTTTGACGCATAGCGGTTTTGTACAGCAATTCGTAGCATTGCAATGATTATACATTGTGGTGTAATGACCTAACAAGACAAAAGACAATACAACCAACAAACATCTTTGCTGTATATGTGCGTTGCAACTGGCAGTTGTAGTTTTGACTTTACTTTGAAGCAGTTGTAACTTCTAGGCTACAGCAACCTCAGTCACTTATTTCGGCAGCAGTTGGTCATTCTAGTGTTAATAAAGCAGCTTACATCAGTTTATTTTTCAGAATCTGATTTCTTTGTATTACTTAGCCCTTCATATAATGGATAAATAAATGGTTAAAAAAGTCAAATGAATTTGATAACGATGAATCTCCAATTAATCAAAAAAAGAAAACTCAAGTCAATCAAAAACAAGTCAGTCAAAGTGAAGAAAAGTAGTGAGAAAATATGATGACACATACTTGAAAATGGGATTTAAATGGAATGAAGATGAAGAAGACCTGCGTCCACGATGCGTTATTTGTTATGAACAACGTGCAAACGAGAGCATGCATCCAAACAAATTGCTTTGCCATGTTGAGACTAAGCACCCCAAGTTAAAACACAAACCCCTTGATTTTTTTAAGAAACTGCTAGCTAATTTAAAGATGGGACAAAGAATTTTGCATTGTTACACCAACTTATATGAAAAATCTTTGTGTGTCTTACTTGAGAATTGCGAAAGTTGGCAAGCCACACACAATTGGGGAGAGACTTTAGTTTTTTCAGCAATAGAAGATACAGATAAAGTTTTCTTTGGTGATAAAAGTGAAAAAGAAATTGAATCAGATAAAAGTGAAAAAGAAATTGAATCAATTCCTATATCTAACAGTCACACTTAGAATTGATGAAATGTCTCAATGGTTAGAAAATAGAGTTATTGAAAGTCCTTTTTTCTTTACAACTCGATGAATCTACTGATGTAGAAGGTCTGTGCCAACTACTTGTTTTTGTACATTATATATCGAACTCCGAACCTCATGAAGATATGTAGTTGTGTGAACCAATCAGTTGAAGTACCAGCAAAGAAATTTTTAATTTTGTTGATTTTTATATCAGAACAAAAGGTCTTGATTGGCATAAATGTTTAGGAATATGTATGGACAGAGCACGTGCTAAGTGCGGCAAAAACAGTAGCATGGTGACTGGAATACTTGAGCATAATCCCAACGCATCATGGACTCATGGCAATCTTCACAGGGCAGCATTAGTATCAAAACATATATCTGATGATTTTAAAATGTTTTGAAGACTTCTGTTAAAATAGTAAATTTCATCAAGTCAAAGCCGTTGCAGTCACGTTTATTTGAGAAGTTGTGTGAAGATATGGCAAGCAATCATAAAACCCTTCTGCATACAGAAACACAATGGCTGTCATGGTGCAAAGTGCTAATAAGACTTGCAGAACTTCGGGAGGAAATTGCTATATTTTTGGAAGGTTAATGCGATTTTGTAAAATACTTGTATGACAAAGAATTTATTTAAAGGCATATGTATTTGGCAGATATTTTTTCGAGATTAAATGAACTAATTTAGTACTTACAAGGATCAGAAGGTATCAGTATATTTGAAGTTCATGACAAAATTAGAGGTTTTATGAAAAAACTTGTTCTGTGGAAAAACTGTATTAACAACCGAAATTATGACTGTTTTGAAACATTACAAACCTTTATAATAGACACTGAAACTGAAGTTGATGATGGTATAATCAGCAAGATATCACAACACTTGAATAAGTTAAAAGAAAGCTTTGAATTTTATTTCCACAAAGAGATGAATGCTATGCAACAGAAAAGATGGATTACGAACCCCATTCAGTCTGCCATGGTGACTGGGATATCAATGAAAGCGGATGAAGAACTTATCAATTTATCTGAAGACACTTCTTTGGAAATGAATTTCAGCACAAGAAAATTGGTACAGTTTTGGGTGTCTCTTCAAACCTCCTACCCACTCATTTCACCCGAGTCATTAAAAGTACTTATTGCATTCTCATCATCTTATAAATGCAAAGCTGGATTTTCAGAAATGGTTAGCATTAAAAGCAAATTTCAAAATAAATTGCAACTCTCAAATTCTTTACGCCTGAAACTATCGCAAATAGAAATCAATATCAAGTCCATCATAGAAAGTTGCAAGAAACAAGCTCATCCTTCTCACTAGCCTCACTGAAAACATAATTTGAAAAGACCAAAGTTGTTTTCTTTATCAATGCTTTATTAATATCAGTTTATTTAATTTGTCTTTCATGTTCTTTCATGAATAGGCTCATCTTTCTCAAAGACCTTACTGAATATGTAATTTTAAAAAAAATTGTTTTTTCGTTAATGTTTTTATCCAATAAAGTTAAGTGGGTCGCCATAAGCTGTAGTCATAAATAGTGAGTCACAACTCTGAAAAGTTTGGGAACCAATGCTGCAATACATTATTACATCTTGAGTGCTTTTTAACAATATGATCAACTTTCCTTATTACCATATCAAGTATGTGCACATAACAGTACACAAATTATGATTATTCTTTAATTCACTCAAAACTGTATTTATTGTTTTGATTGTTAAAAGATTTCTTGCATATGTGTTCATGCATCACACCCTCAAGTAAATTTAGGCGTCCAAAATGGCCAAAACTTGATTTTCAGGGGATGAAATTTAGGGCAAAAGAGGAATATTCTACTTCTTAGGCTGCACATTGCATCCTTATTACTCTCATTGCTTGTGATTTATAGTTCGACCAAATTGCAACCAAATACACATGCAATTTAGACTGTTTACTTATGTTTTCTTTAGAATTGTTAGACGCGGGGGTATCTCTAGCATGAAAAATATGATCATATTGTGCTGCTAAAGGTAAATTTGATCCAAATGACCTGAAATTTGAACTATGATGTTTTTACACAAAATCACGGCAGGAAAAAAAGGGTAAGTGTGATTGGACCAAGTTGACTTTTTCAGTGGGTGCCTACAACACCCTAATGTTTATACATCATAAAAGTTGACCAATCATAAATGTTTAATGGCAAAACTTATTTCCAAGGGTAAATTTTTGATACTTTATCAATGGGTTTAAGCAAACCCCCTAAAAATCACTGAATACGCTGTACCAGAGTGTGCCATCAAGCAGGGGTTTTTTAACTGAGGACTAGGCAAGTTCGCCAGGGGATATGAGATCATGGCTCCATAGTCATCCTTGAAATAATGAAAAAAATGTAAGAAAACAGAGCTCTAAAATAGATGACATTCAAAGACAAAAGAGAGGCTTCATGTTGGTTTCGCTAGCATATATGCAACAATGATTAGAAATCTGACTATCCTTCTAAAAAATAAGTTTGCCACAAATTAAAGGATAGGTGTGGCTCAAAAAGTTGAAAAGCCACTACCCTAGAGCATGGATTCTTAGCTTTCTGCCCTTGTTACCCCTTAACAGTTTTCAAATATTGACCTCTTTCTTTGTTCATGAAACTACCCATCCATCAGCAAGGATAGATATTCATTTTACACTATCTGTTGCATTTCACTTTCCCGAGGAAGCCACACTTTTACTGTGGGCAGAATTCAGCCAATCTATCTACTCTCAGAGTTGCTCATATTCCTCACCTCTTTTGTTGACCCCTTATATCCTTTTTGTGCCCTGTGCTCTTGCTAAACATTCTCCTTCTCCTGTTCTATATGTGGTAGTGCAAAGACTTTTCAAGGACATTTGACTGGAGCTATAATCAGATCACTGATTTCTTCCTTTTGATGCTTTTATATTTTTAATGCCCTCATGCCTACTATGCCAGCTTATTGTTACTGGAATCTAGACCCAGGAATTTGTCTAGAGAGGCAAGCGATTCTCAATTTTGAAGCAACTATTTATTGTTTACCACCAACCTTTTGTAGCCTGCAACACCCACCCACATCAACTAAATCATGCAAACATAGCTATTAAACAGTTGATTGCCTAATAAAAGTCATAGTTTGATCATGACATATGTATGGTTTTATAATAGTTTACAAGTCACAAGTAATTTAAGTGAGACGTGCCACTTTGTTCTTCTTGAATATGCAGATACAAATTATATGTGCATCTCACAAACTTTGTATTATTTGTGTATGCTTATGCTTACAATTTGTGAATTTTTTTAATTTATTTGGACCCCAAATGCTGCAGTCTGGCCACAGGCCTGCAATGAACCCTTGGAGGTGTTTTCCAGTGAACATGGCCAATTGGTAAGTTGGTCAATGTCTGCCTGTTTAGGGTTGAGTTTCTACTCAGTCAAGTGGGTCAAAAGAGCATATCACATGACTAGCCATCGATCCATCAGAAAGGTTGAAAAGCATATCTATACCAGTAGTCACTTTAATGTATCTGCTATCTTTACATCTTTATCACTCAAAAAGAGAAAAAGCTTTGAGTCAAAATTTGTTTACCACAGATATTTGATTGTAAGCCACTTGAAACAGTGTTAAAAAAATTAGTGTAAGCTGCAGCAAGTTTATTTGTGTCCTTCAACAAGGCACTTGACAAAATGCCCCCATCTTTATGTGGACGACAGATGCCCCAGTTTTTCCTCTGAAAAGAAGGCTGGTGGTAGGAAGGGCATCAAGTCATAAATGAAAGGCAGTGGCTATTTTCCCAGCAACAGCATTTTACCTTTAAAGACTATTTTGCTGTGAGTTATTTGTGATTGGTCAATCCTAATGATCTACCAGTATTAAACATGTGACTTTTGGTCATTTCCAATTGCTCAATTTTGATAATTAATTAAAAAAGCTCCTTAGTGTGCACTCCCCCACCCCTTTATACTCCCTCCCAGTGTACACTACCATGTACATTCACAAATCGGGCTTCCCCCAACAGTGTACACTGCTTTTTTCTTAGTGCCTTACCAGTCAAGAATCCAACTTGTAACCATTACATTTTTAAGCAGGTGCACTATCCACATGCCACAGCCACACTGGCAGTATTATAGCAATTATGGCAATATAACCACACATGAATGATTATGGTAAAATAGTCTCCAAGAATAAAATGTCTATGACATCAAAATAGTCACTTCTTAATAAAAATGCCATGTAATACAAAATGCAGATCAAAAATTATCTGCTGTGGGAACCTCTAATCAGAAATAAAGCCAAAATAAAACAACAGCAGTGTAAGCTGCCCTTCACTGTCACGCATGTAACAGTACTAACATCTTACTAGAATATCAAAATTGCAGACATAAAAGTAAAAGGGAGCACACTGGAGGTTAAATTTTTGTCGAGTCACATGTTTAATATCTCATAAAAACTGAACAACCATAAACAACAAAAAGTATTCAATTCATTATTATTATCATCCCCCAGATCCCCCTCCAATACACCCCTGGGCCGGACACTCGTCTAAGATCATCTCTGTTAGTTGGACTAAGTTAAACATAAGCAATTCACATTGCAAACAAAAGTTAGAGAATAAAACGTTATAAAAAGAGAACTATAAAAGAAAAAATTCCAAACAAGTATTACCTTCGGAACGAGCTGTGCTTAATGGTGCTTCCTTGTCTACTCACGTCAATCGATGCGAATCTGTTTTACAACGACACGTAGAGGAAAATACTGTAGATAAAAACTCCATGACTGGATAATGGAACTATGGATAGTGGAAAAAAGTGTAGGACTATCTGAAACCAAAACAAATGACCGACGCGATGGCGTAGTGGATAGAGCGTCCGCTTCGTAGTCGGTAGACCTGGAGTTCATTCTCCTTGTCGAGTCATACCAAAAGACTTTAAAAAATGGTATCTATAGTTTCCCTGCTTGGCACTCGGCATTTAGGGGAGGTTGTGGAAAACAAGCCGGCAAGTTCGCTTGTTGTGTCCTTCGGCAAAGCACTTGACGGGACGCCCCACCTTCATGTTGAAGAAAGGTGGCTCAAACACCTCGGAAATAGCAACTCTTAAGTGAGTGCGGACATACCGTCCAAAACAAAGCCATACAACTTGCTTTCCCTTTTCTTCCAGGCCACTGGTAGAATTTCTTGTTAATGACACCCGTAAAGTAGGACAAATATGGTCCGACGGCTTTTTGTACGAAGGCATTCGTTTTAGAGAACAATACATTTCAGGAAAAGTGGTCACCTTCCGCATTAATCAAACATTTTATTGCTATGAAAACTATACTTTAAGAAGCACTAGTACACAAATAAATCAGTTAGTTCCATCATTGCTCCAGGTACATTACGAATATACACCAGTAGATTTTGCAGAAGCTTTAAATCTGTTTCCGGCACATAATGATAGGTACAATGATGTACAAAATATGTTACTATCATTAAGCCAATTGCAAGAAGACCGTCAATATGTGCGCAAATTTTTAGCTTCGAATACTGATTCAAATTCTGAGGCAGATTTTGAATACATCGATAACTCTATTACCAAAACAATGAAAAACGTGTTCTTATCAGTAATTAGCTCAATAACCGACCCAATTTTGAGTGGTATCATCACCGTTTTGCTTTTCTTATCGTTATTCTGGTCTGTTGTTTTAACTATACTCGCCTTTAAATATTTCATTCCGCTTGGAATTTCTAAAATCCGAGATGGAAAAACCCATGCTTGGAGTGAGAGAGTTGTTGCTGATGCAGAACTTTTACAAAACAGTGACAACCAACTGTAATATGGTATCAATTTAATGATTTTGTGTAACGTAAAATTTCATGTGTATTGTTTATATGTATGTTTTGTTTCATGTGCACGAGTATGGAGACGAACAGAGTTCGACATTTTGAGCACCCCAATCAAGAAGAAAGGAAAATCCGTCGACAACAGCAAAGCATCGCATCCTGTATCCACGCAGCGCCAACAAACAAACAATTACTGCCCCAGAGACAACTGCAGATTCAACAAATCCGCGTACTGCAGAAAATGAAGCGGAAACAAATCAACAAGCATTAACAATAACACTAACACGCGATACAAGAAAATGCTTACTGAATAGCTCGTCTGGGAGCCACCAAGCTTCCGAACGTGCCGCAATGTCCTTTTTCCGCGGGGAGTAATTATGGCGACCTTACGGGATACAAATTGTGGATCATTGATGTTTTGCTGAAATTATGTGGGTGACTCATAAAGGTTCTCGTTCTGTTCGTGCGCTCGTTGTTTTACTGTAATCGTTTGTATAAATCATCCGTTGGCCTACAAATAGGTCATAAAAGAATAACCATAGTTGCATATCATGATGTAACAATACTAGGTGACTAAGCCATATGGCCAGACGTGGTTCCGTCTGACGTGCGGCGGAGTGACCAAGTAAACAAGTATATAAAACTAGGATCCAGCCCACAAGTTTGGGGAGAGCAGTGGCCCTTTTTGCTCTACCCGGCTACTGTATCTTTGTCACTTTACGTAGTTCGAAACGTATTGTCCGGATAAAGAGGTTTAGGATTGCGATTTCCTCAATTATTTTACAAAATTCTGAAAAAACTACGCTTAAAAACCAATAAATGCATAAGCGCAAAATCCAATAAAAGTAACTTTCTCCGTCCAAGTTTTGGTCTTAGACCCCAGGTTTGAAAACCACTGCTCTAGGATAGATTTTTAAAAAAGAGCTAACATTTGCTTTACTCTATTTTCGTTTCGTATTAAAGATGTTTGTGCTGGTGTAAAATAATGTCGCCATAAAACGTGTAATTTGATTGTTGTTTTTATAGCTTTCTAATGTCGCATTTCTTCACCAAAAATAAAAAATATTGGATTGGATTGAAGGATCGAGGAGAGGATAATTGGTTTTGGATAAGTGATAATGCTACAGTCAATGCTACAAATGAGATATGGAAAACCGGTAAACCGAATAACGCTGGAAATAATGAAGATTGCTCAATATTAGCTACTAGCAGATTTACCCGTCGTTGATCGGGTAAAATGTAAAGACTGATTAAATTTTTACATTGAGTAACCATATTTTAATGTGTTTTCATGATTTTTATTTCATCGTACAACAGTACAAATAGGCCTCTAGTAGAGCCCCATGGGCTCGTAGCCCCTCATAGACGATTCTGATTGAAATCAAAATACCGTACTTGGCAGATTTACCCGTCGTTGATCGGGTAAAATGTAAAGACTGATTAAATTTTTACATTGAATAACCATATTTTAATGTGTTTTCATGATTTTTATTTCATCGTACAACAGTACAAATAGGCCTCTAGTAGAGCCCCATAGGCTCGTAGCCCCCCATACACGATTCTGATCGAAATCAAAATACCATAAAATAAAAATCATGACAACACATTAAAATATGGTTATTCAATGTAAAAATTTAATCAGTCTTTACATTTTACCCGATCAACGACGGGAAAATCTGCTAGTGATCCTTAAAAGTACAGTCTTGCTCATAACCATTAAATTTGGATTTTTATTTGTCACAAATTTTTTTCTGTTTGTGGTACCTAACAAAAACTTTAAACAACTCTAGTATTTTAATATAGGTTGAATAAATATACTGTAGGCTCGTAGCCCCCCATAGACGATTCTGATCGAAATCAAAATATCGTACTTGGCTTCCCTGGAAAAAGTTATATAAGATTCATATGTTTGTTTGTATCTAAATGTCTCCAGTTTTATTTCTATAGCGGACATACAGACAGACAAACTTTGAGTTTTATATATATAGAAGAAGCATTGCTATTTTCGGAGAGAGACAGAGGTTTTTGATTAAAAATTCAAATTCAAAATTCATTGGCAAAAATTCCATTCGATTCGATTCAAGCAAAATTCGTGCATTCAACGTTGTGCTGTGATTAAATAAATTCGTTCCTTGGAGTCAGACATGCTGTGGATACTCGATTCCCATAAATGGAGGATAATTGACCGACGCGATGGCGTAGTGGTTAGAGCGTCCGCTTCGCAGTCGGTAGACCTGGGGTTCATTCCCCTTGTCGAGTCATTCCCCTTGTCAGAACAAGCCGGCAAGTTCGCTTGTTGTGTAATTGGGCAAGGCACTTAACGGGACGCCCCCGCCTTTATGTGGAAGACAGGTGGCCCATAAACCTCGAAAAAGGCAACTCCCAAGCGAGTGCGGATTTCCCGTCCAAAGTATAGCGATACAATTCGCTTTCTCGTGAATGGAGGATAAAAATGGCAAATAAACAAAAATAAAAAAAAAAACAATATGCAAAATAAAAAAAATTCTTAAAGATATCGTCTATCAGGTTATATATATTGGCTATTTATTTAGATAAAATAGGCATCAAAATACATTAATGGCATTATATTTAACTACATTTAGGTTTTTGTTTTGGTAACATTTTAATTATCAGACTCTCAGGGGAGATAATGGTACTCGTAGAAAAATTGAATTGACGAATATTGAAGTTTTAGTTTCCTTTTTGATCGGCTTGTGCGAACTTGAGAGTCCTTCCGTTAATTTTCTGCATGTTGGAATTTACCAAGAAGTGAAAATTTGCATTAAATACTTTTTTCATCGAAATCGTAACACAACCGTCTCATATATCAAAAGTTATTGGTTGAATAATAGTCGCCATTCAAACGACTTGTTCTGCGATGACCAGACCATGGATTGCCTCTCTCCGAGTCTGACTTAGATTAGGTTTGCTGTGTGTATCCATCTCGATTGCTGTTTCATGCCATGCTTTCTCGTTAGAAAAAGGAAAGTAAAGACCTCTACACGCATGCGTGTGCACACACACACACACACACACACACACACACACACACACACACACACATGCACACGCACGCATGCACACATGCATATGACTTATTGTAACTCCAGTTAAAATTTGCTCTTTCCCTCAAAACTCAATTTTTGGTAAAGCAGTAATATTGAGCAATGTCCTTTTACAGAGTCAGCTGATGACAAGAACTTTTTTCAACTAACGACGTCAGTTCCAGCAGTTTATGGAACTTCAAATGCAATGTTAAACCATAATGATACCAAGCTGGCGCTTCTTATGCCATTGAAACGAAACCTTTTGAATCAATTTACTGTATGAACGACTTTGCTTTGGATAATCAAGATCAACTTTTAAGTGAAAGAAGTGCCATCGGACTGTGGTCATAAAACTGCTCGTTTGATTCACAGCCAACACAAAACTACGAGAAAAATCTTAATCCAACATTTAAACCACAAAACTTATCAACCAAAGCAGAAAACATCAAGCAATTTTTCTTACAGCAAAAGACTCAATTCTGCTTCGTTTACCCAAAATGCACCCAAAGGTTCCATTATGTGTTTTGTTTGATAAAACTTTGCTTCAGCTGTTTTGCTTTAGAAAGCCTTATATTTTTACGGTAGTTTTTCTCATTTTGTAGCTTTAACTCAACTACTGTAATAGTAGTTGATTTTCTCGGCTATGCACAATATGTTGCAGTTTTCTTCATCGGCTCCGATAGCATCTTTGGAGGCATATTTGACAATGACACCGCCGGCGAAGCATGTCGATTGCGTCAAACAACGGAAAATCTTCATCAAGAAGAAAGAAAACTAGACATGAAACTCAGGATAGATCTATATTGGCATTTTAGTTTTCAAATCCATTTTTGTCCGTCACCCTCTCAGGACAAGAATAGCGGAATCAAACATTGGGCGACTTGTTGATTCTTTCTTCTTAGTTTTAAAACTTTCAATGCTTTATTGATTGCTTGATGTTGTTCACAAATTTACTGCTAGTTGATTATCTTCCCTAGCGGGAGAAAGAATTGTAAAGTGCATTGTCCACAGTATGCTTTCATCTTGAGGTCAGCACCAGGGATGTGGAAGCGGAAGTGGAAGCTGGAAGCGGAAGCAGTGGAAGCGGTACTTTTTCTGTGGAAGCGGAAACGCGAAAAATCCACCGCTTCCACATAGAAGGGAAGAATGGAGAAAGAAAAGAACTTGGTTTTGCTATCTTTTGTAGAAGAGCAAATCGGGGGAACACAAACATTTAGAAATGAGAGCGAGGAGAAGTCGTTTAGAGCGATGTTGACCTCTACATAATTAGAGTAGGGGCCAAGCAAAGAAAGAGAGGAGGTAGAAAGCTCAAACAAGAATAAGCCCTACCTGAAGAAAATGATGACGCTGCCACTAGCGTCTGCGACATCAGTAGAAAAAATACCAGATTGGGAGTAAGTGCCATGGGATTGCAGAGCAGAGAATCCAGGGATCCAAAAAGAAGAAGATAAATTATGATTAGATTCCTGGATATAAATAAGGTCAACGGGATGAGACGAAACAAAGTGTAGTAGTTTAGTGCTCCTGGCTCGGAGACCACCAACATTCCATTGAAGAACTTTAAGAGAGTTATGGAGGGGAAGAGGAAGTAGGAGGTAAAAAGAAACAGCAAGGAGCATGAGGAGGTGGTGAGAGTGCAGGGGCAGAAGATACAAAGTGGGTGGAAAAGGGACAAGAAGTTTGAAGGTGAGGGTGGGATGCGAGTGATGCATTAGCAGAAGGGGGCCAGATGGGCCAGATTGAGCAGTGGAGTTATACCAGATGGAGGAGTCCGAGGAGGAAGTCACAGTGCTGGTAGGTGTGGGATCTCCAAAAAAAGCAGGGAGGGAAGCTCCAGGAGTGAGAGCTGCCAAGAGTTCTGAATCTAGAAAAGGAGAGTAGTGAGCACTTTAAATGAACTTAGTTAGAGCATGTGCAGCATTGCACTGACCTACCCCGCCAGGTCACATTTCCAGCGCACACTAAACAGGGAAAGACGGGACAAGGGTTAGGATGAACGTTGCCACTCATCAGGAGAAGGAGAAGAATGAGAAGACAGTCAAGAGAAAGGCAGGAGTAAAGAAAAGATAGACCAATTTTAAAGAGGCTGCGTGCTACCCTTCTGCAATCGTTCAGAGGGCTGCACGGCAAAAAAATGCTTTGTGTGAGAGGAGTGCCCGGGGTTACTGGAACCCTCGGGAAGGCCATCAGCCATTGTAAACCAACCCAAACGGGTCGGGGACCGCACCACCACGTTGAGGCGGCAGTTGATTGGTGTTCAATTTTGCTCGCTTTACATGTACATACTATATATATGACAGAAATTTCCCACTGCACTATCCAAAAAGATTAGAGTCAATACGTGTTTTGAGGACGGACAGAAGATCCGTAATGATGATTAGAGTTGAAGTTAACTCAAAGTCAGAGTTAGTTGAGAATAAAGAGGGAAAATCAACGCTATACGGTGTAATTTGTTGTTTTGACGACAGGTTGTTGTCGAGAGCTGTAATATGTGGTCATACGGTTTAGATCTGAGAAGCATTAGGTTAACTGTTGTAAAAGTAGTTGTAAATAGTGAAGGAACTTGTAATAACTGTTTATTTGTTGAAGTGTTTAATTATTTTTTGAATTGTAGGAACGAAATATTTGATTTTCTTGCAAGCAATTCGTGATTTCTAAATTTTTGTTAGTGGGAGTTCCGTGACAAACGCGAAAGTACATTAGGGGCTCCGCGATGACAAAAAGATTAAAAAGCACTGTTCTACATTTAACACGAGTTCTAATATCTAAGAAAAACAAACACAGAGTAGTTCGAAACAATAAGCTCAAGCAAAGTAGGTTAAGTAACAACAATAAATGAAAGTTTTTGTTTTCTCAAAATGATAAAGTGTAGGAGAAGACAGGCTACAGACCCACAAAAGTTAAAAAAATTGTCAACGATCGTTTTTTCGTTTTTTGTTGGTGGAAGCGGAAGCGTTTGAAAAATAACCGCTTCCACATCCCTGGTCAGCACTAGCGATCATTCGTTCATGACTACCATAAAACTTTGCTTTAATCCAATTTTCCGGATGTGACTGAATATTTATACCAGGCAGTCTAAGATGTAATCATTATTTAATGAAAAAGGGCTAAGCTGTCAAAAATGTTTGGAAGAACGCTTTTTCAGATTGTTTTTGGTTTCACTTCTGTTATTTTAGTGTATTTTTGTTATGCAAACAGTTTTGATGATTTGTTTATCTAAGCTAAAAGTACCGCACTCTGTTTCTATCTTGTCATGTGTGTGTGTGTGTGTGTGTGTTTACCCCTCCTCTTCCTTGGGATGGAGGTACGGCATGAACCTATTCAGGTTCATGCCGTCAACCTAATTGATATTAGGCTAGGGGAAGATGGCAGCCCATTTCGAACCAGTCTTCATTGACTGGTAGCCCCACCACCAACAAGGCGGACTGCCACTGGTGGGTACCCAAGAGTCGTCTGACATGCTGGGTTAGCAGCTTCACAATTATAATCCGGTGAAGTACGGGTGGGGCCACCTGTCTGCCACATAAAGGTGGAGGCGTCCCGTTAAGTGCCTTGCCCAAGGACACAACAAGCAAGCTTGCCGGCTTGTTCTCCACACTATCCCTTTTTTATGCTGAGCGCCAAGCAGGGAAGCTGTGAATACCATTTTTTAAAGTCTTTTGGTATGACTCGACTTAGGGAATGAACCCCAGGTCTACCGACTACAATGTGGACGCTCTAACTCTATCTATCTTGTCATCGTCATGGACAATTACAAACCGTAAAAAGTAGACTAGTTTAATAATAAATTCCAATTGTTTGTGACAATTAAAACCCCATTAAAGACATAAAAAGGGTGCAGCATATCAATTTTATATTTTTAATCAGTGTTTGGAGTTGGACCGAAAAAGAATGACATCAATGAATTTGTTTCGATCTGCTGGTGATCAAGCTAATAACTTTTCTTCAAGTGTAAATCCAAAAATAAAACGGCAAGCCTATCTATGATACAGAGTTTTCCAAAAGTCATTGCGTTTTTTTGCAAATTCGTTATCAATACCAATTGGAGAGAGGTAAGGCTGTCTACATTTTGTATTTTTCGCAAATGCATTATGCTCCAAGCCAGGGGTAGGCAAACTACGGCCGGAGCATTTTGTGTGGTCCACCAACACTTGTAAAAAGTTGTTTTTATCTGATTTGATATGACAGAGGTGGCCACAATTGCCGTACTAAAGACCCAAAAACGATAGCAGCCATCATTGAAAGAGCCGCTACGCATTTCTTAGTTTGAATTAACGCATTTTCCATTCAAAAAGAGGGTGATGGCCTTTTTTTGGAGACCATCATTTTCAAAGCCGTGTAATACAACATTGCAAGAAGTTATTGCAAGATTTTAAGCTATTGCAGGCTCTTGCATTGTATACAGCTATTGCAAGATTGTAGGCACTGGCCCTCGGCCAATTCTTAAATGGTCAATGCAGCCCTCCAGCTAAACAATTTGTCTACCCCTGCTCTAAGCGATAACCTGTCAATTGAAGTTAAAGCGGTTTTATAAACATTGTCTCCGACGAAACTTTTCCCCACGCAGTCGGTAGACCTGGCTTTGATTTCCTTGTCGACAAAAACTATAAAAATAGTTTCCTGCTTGACGCTCAGCAACAGGCGTTAGGTGAAGAATGAAATCTATCAAATCATTTTCTCACTGTTTTGGAATACCAGGTCTCATCAGGGCAGTTGGTGACCGGAAATTACTTGGAGGCTTTAAAATAAAACATACTCTAGCCTTTGGCCAATAGTTGGTAACCAACTGGACTGATGAAAACTTTCCAGTCAAAATAATGCGCAATGGCACAGCGGTGTAGTGATTGAAGCCTCCGCCTCTCAGTTGGTGGATCTGGAATTTACTTCTCTTGCCAACCCGTATCATAGGATGTTAAAAAGTGGTATTCAAAGCTTCTTTGTTTGGCGCTCAGCAAAAAAATATAGTATGGAGAGTATGACACGAAATTTCTTTCTTTGGGCAAGGCACTTAACGGAATGCCTCCATATGTGGCGGGGCCAAACAGTCTTCCATTCCGGTGGCTTGGTTTAAACGAAGATTAGCATTAAAAAGCATGAACTCATACGGAGTGTGTGTATAACTTCTCTACGTAATACATAATGCGATAGCTGAAACGAAGAAGTGAGCGTTATCTCCAGTTACTCTCTAAATTAAATCACTGGCTTCTTGTATTTATATACAAATTTTCTCAGGCATGGCCAAAAATGTTTTGGTTCTATAAAAACAGTTGCACTTAAAAAGCGCTAACAATCTGAATCACATTTTAGTTTATTGCAACTAAGTGAAGTTCTATGGCAGGGGTGCTCAATATCGATCGCGATCTACCAGCCGATCGCAAAGGTAGTATTGGTAAATCGCATGACTTTAAAAAAAATAGACGTTAGCCTATCATCCATCCTGTTACTTGATTGATTTACAGGGCAGCCAGTCAGATGATAACAGGTATTTTGCGACATTTATATTAACGTGCATGCTCAAACAACAGCGTTAAGGGCAGCAAAACTAGCTACTCAAAGAGTTATCTCCATTTTTAAGCCCTCGCTGTTTTTTTTTAAATTAAAGAAAGCTTATGATCGTCAAAAATGATTGGGGGAGCTGGACCAAGTAAGAAGACAAAACGTTTCAGTGGGCATTTTAATAAGTGCATCGCTAGCCTCTTGCATCACTGTAAAAACGTATCACTTTTATATGGAATGGGAGGTGGACTTTTTTCTCACGATGTCATTTTCGTATGCCTCATCTGCCAGTCTACCTTCGCAATACCAAAAAAGGGTAGTGTGGAGGGCATTTTTGGACTCTTCAAGGAAAATACGACACCGACTTCCCGCTGAAAAGCGAGCTGAGAAAGAAAAAGATGAAGGAAGTAAAATAAAAGGAGCTAAAAAAGAAGGAGCTGAACCGACGCGATGGCGTAGTGGTTAGAGCGTCCGCTTTGCAGTCGGTAGACCTGGGGATTCATTCCACTTGTCGAGTCATACCAAAAAGACTTTAAAAAATGGTATCTATAGCTTCCCTGCTTGGGGCTTGCCATCTAAGGGATGTTGCGGAGAACAAGCCGGCAAGTTCGCTTGTTATGTCCTTGGGCAAGGCAATTAACGGAACGCCCTCGTCTTTATATGGAAGGCGGGTGGCCCAGACACCCCAGAAATGGCAATTCGCAAGCGAGTGCGGACGTCCCGTCCAAAATATAGCAATATAGTTCGCTTTCTCGTGAATGAAGGATAAATATGGCAAATAAAAATAAAAAATAGGTTAGAGATGTGAAAGCTGGTTCCGCCCTGCTGGAACCAGAACTTGTCCACAAGCGACAGGTACACGGCCTGCAGTTCACTCTTGAATGTTTTGAGGACTTCAACGTATCGCTCCTTCGTGAACAGTCCATTACCGTGCAACTAGGAGAGCAAAGCGGGCAAAGTGGCTACTTTATTGAATCTGAAAGTTCCACAGAAGACATTTGTTTTTGAATTTTTTCTTCCTTCAAGATAGAAGTGAGCTTCATTTGAGGTGCAAACCAAGTTAAGGAAAGCTGGTGTCTCCTAGATCTTCTCCAGTATTTTGATTGCCATGGTCTTTCTCTGTTCTTTATCTGAGTCAGTGGGCTAACAGTCTGTTATCCCTGTATTCTGTATGGGTAAGCCTTTAAATCTTGTATTAGTATTCTCCTGAAAGTTTCACGGGATTTGCTGAGAGACCGACTCTGCTTGCACACAGAGTGTTTCGGACTCTGCAAAATTGACTCAACCACTCTCTCAATCACCCAGCTGTACGTTTTCTGGGGCACCCTGAAAGGGTTGGACGGTTGTCACTGGCTTCATTGAGGCTCCCCTCTGTTCCATAGTTCTCGAAGTGGTCAACCCAGTCCTAAATCATGCTCTTTGATGGTTCTTTTTCACATTTGAACTGATGTACAAAAATGTCTTTCACTTTCTTGAACTATCGTGTTTTACAGTTATGTTTGATTCGATATACTCTTTGCTGAAGTCCCCACTGACATTTAGTTGTGTTCACAGACGTTGTGTAGCGCAACGACAAGCATCTGGCTGTAGTTCGGTGTCAAAAGAATGCACTCCGTATGGCGACTAGGCACTTCCATCTTGATACCTACTATCAAAAATTGCATTCGATATATAAGTTAACAATGCTATTAGTAACTTTCGGTATGTGGTTTGTAGTATCTTCGTGCTCTGAAGAGAAGGTTGGTGGAAGAAAAAAGCATCCGACCGTAAAACAAATGCCATGTCATAAAAATGCAGATTTCTGCTGCGGCGACCCTAATCGGAAATAAGCTGAAAGAAAATGAAGAAGATGTATCATTGTGCTTATACCACGCTTAGTGGCTAGATCATGTCGCCGCGATAGCTGCGCATGTATGCATTGAAGTTGCAGAGGCTGCACCATGCCTTTCCCGCCAACAATGAGAAAGAGAGAAGCTTGCCGGCCGAGGCTGCAACAGTTGTTCCTGGCATGTCCTGCTAAATAAGGGCGATTGGTGAATGGATGAAAGAGATATCAAAAAGCACTTCCGGAGACTGCTTTTCTTGGGTCACCCTGTATTTTCGAACAGCTTAGCTTAGCTTTTGATAATACATGCTTTAGATTAGAATAAAGTTATTCATTATGTACAATATATTATAAGTTTTCCGCTTTGCAAAATATCTATCGCCATTGCGTTTGCCCTTGAAACTCTGCTTTGGATTTAAACAGCGTTATCTGTCGAATCAGTACTAAAGCACAGCCGGAGTCGAATTTTTTTTTTAATTCATCATCTTAATCACCTGCAACTCTCCCAACCCTCATTTTATTTTTTAGCGCTCTTACACCTCTCGAACTCCCTTGTTTTTGGAAATTTTACCCCAAGAAATGTTTTCACAGCAATGATTCGCTGTTTCACAGCAACAACAGCATAAACGAGTTTTCCAAGTATTCTTTTTTACATGTTTTACCGCAAGCATTGCACTATAAGCAAATCCACCAAAGTCCTACATCTTTTAACTCACCTCCTAGCGTTTGTTGAACCCACCATTTCCAGTAGCTCTGCAAAAGCAGCACTGATCTAGTGCTTCCCATCTCAATCGTCAGGGTACTTGCAAAGCTTATACATGACTGCCGAAAATGAGATAAAACTATATCGGAGTAACGGATCCACCACAGATTTCGGTTAAGCAAACATCATGTGAAATTTTTCGTCATTTTATGCGATTGATTCTTTTTTAGTGCTGAGCGTTAGGTCTAAGTTTTTTTTCCCTAAGGCTGTGTTTTGCAACGGTTTGCGGATAGTCCATGGCTATTTCATTCAGCTCAGTAATTTTGTGTGTTTTCAGAACGCGAGGTACTGAGGTAGTAAGGTAGTCGGTGCTAATTAATTATTTTATGAAGTTAAATTTGATAAATGCTCAAAACTACCGGTATCCCTTTGAAATGGTTTATTGACCACCAGTCAGGAAGTGCCGCTCTAAATTGTTGGATTACTAAAGCTGTAATGTGTTAAATCTTTTGTAGTTTTTTAAAACTTGCTGTAGCAATATTTTTCAGATACTCTTGAACTAGGCTATACTGTTGTAAGTAAAAACTGTGCATCAAAACATTGCTTTAGAAATATCCTGAAAACACTTATTTTATAATTTTGTTATTATAATGGCAAAACAAATTCCTTTAACGTGTAGTGGTCATACGAGACCAGTGGTAGATTTGGCATTCAGCAGGCTCACTGATGATGGCTATTTTATGATAAGTGCTTGTAAAGGTAGGTTGTTTATGTGATAATGTATAGATTTTCGATATTTTTAAAAGTGCTTGTTTTGTCCTTTGACTCTTCAGGTACTGGTGTTGTGCAACGGCAGGCATCTGACTGTAGTCCAGGTTAAAATGAGTGCACTCCATGTGGTGACTAGTCACTTCTATCATGGTAGCTACAGAACGTAGATAGTGATCCATATATAGATAGACATAAGAGAGATAGCTTCTTTGTTGGGGTTATCATTGTAGCGCAGCAGCAGGCATCTGACTGTGGTCCAGGTTAAAATGAGTGCACTCCATGTGGCGACTAGTTATTTCTAACATGATAGCTACTGAACATAGATAGTGATCCATATAAAGAGCCAGGTGTTGTTGGTGACTTTCTACTTGTGGTTTGTAGTTGAAGTTGCTACACTGGTACCTGTATTTTATTAGAATGTCATACTAACTGAAGAGCTCATGGTATAGCAGGATGTTGTGTTCTTGCCAGCATATAAACAAATTTTGTTATAGTTATTAAGCATTCTAAGTTCTCCTTTGTGATTTGAGCTATTTGTTGTGATCATTATGCTGGAAGATGTATATACACTGCATCAGCTTGGTTTGCAAGTCTTCAGTTAGACTGGCACCACCATGACAGGTAGACAGCTTGGCCCCACCACCTGTCTGTCACATAAAGATAAAAGCATCCCATTAAGTGTCTTGCCCAAGGACACAAGCAAGCAAGCTTTCCAGCTTGTTTACCCCACTACTATTTTGCAGAGCACCAAGTGGGAAAGCTGTGAATACCGTTTTTTAAAGTCTTCTGGTATGACTCAACTTGGGAAATGAACCCCAGGTCTACTGACTGCAAAGCAGATGCTGTAATCATTACGCCATTGCACCAGTAGCATTCTAAGTCATTATAGCTCTATATACTTTTATTTGGCAATGTATTAATAAAATAGAACAAAAACTTTTCATCAGATTTTTGGGCAAATTATTCAATAAATTCTTTAAGCTTTTCAAAGAAATTTTTTAGTAAAGACAATTTTTTAAAATAATATATGCAACTATCAAAATTCAACTTCAGTTCAAGCCACATGGTTTCATTTGATGTAGTTAGCCTATTTACCAACATTCCACTGGATTTAGTTATTGATATTGTTTTACAAAAAATCTACTCGACATTACAACTGCTTTGGCACTTTTTTTTGTGCATAATGCCGAAATGTAAAAAGAAAGTAAGTGAACATGCACATTGTGACATTGCTCTTTGCTTGACATTGAAATTACATTTTTAAGCAAAATAATTTTAGTAACAACAGTCTTCTTTTACTTATGAGTAAGCAGAAAGCTTGCAAAGCAAAACAAAGTCTTTTGTTCTCAGCCTTGCTGTCTTGTATATGAATTGCACCTGCAGTTTAATGAAGACATCTTTGTTCAAAAACATAGGATTTGCATCAATACAGTGTGCACATACATAATCTCCAAACTTTTAGCCTGATTTGTATGTATAATGTAAAAAAAATTGTCCACCTGTTCTTGGATTTCCAATTTTTCTTATATTGCTTTTACTTTTGATATATATTTTTAATTGATATATATATATATTTCCAATTTTTGATATATATGAGCTTTGAATATATTGCTTTTCATAAACTTGCTGCTGGTTAGAATCAGCAAGCAGAAGAAATCTTAGTGACTTTAAGCACAACAATGTTGCCATCATAAAGTAGAAGATATCATTTGAATCACCAGCAAACTGGTGCTTTTGCCAATGTAATTATGTCATTGACAGTGAAGGTAAAAGTTAAAATAATGGCTATTGATATTTACAAAAAAGGAAGATGTCTAAGCAGCTTTTAACTCAGATTTGATGGCTGGCAGTTGTATGCCACAGTAGCATGGCACAGTAAACTAAGTTACAAACTTGTTATCAAAATGTTGTTGGTGCAATGCAGTGGTCTTTGTGTAGGATGGCAAAATGAAACTATTGTTTGCTTTTAGCACCTACTTTGGATTTAAATTATGACTACCTCCGACTACAACGTGCTTGGTTGGATTGGCAGCTGAATTAAAAATTGTTTAATCATTTTGCTAGTAGCTCTATTCCAAACTTTTTGTTTATCTTCTTTTTAATCATTTTTAGTTTTCCTTAACCCAATTCCATCTTTTAAACTGTTTTTTTTAGTCAATATTCAAAATAAATGTGAAAGGACATTAAAAAATTACTATTTTGGTCCTTTTCATGGAAAAGAAAATTTTCAACGCTGCTGTTGTTTTGCAATCTTATTTTTTTACTTTTATCGCAAGGAATTTAAATTTCTATAAAATACTGTATGCACAGCCTGTTAGAGACTGCCTCCATCTAATTGCTGCCCAAGAAAAGCAAAATAGAAAGCTGCTATGAAAGTGTGGCTTCAATGTACTATTTCAAAGTACAGTATAGTCCTGCCTAAAATAATACATTTGAGATGAAGCCTTTTTTACGTAAGAAATGGTTTGAAAGTCTTGGATGGACTATTTTTGTCAAAGTTTAAGTTTTAACAATTTTTGGTTTGTTTAAATTGACAGATGAAGGAAGAATTAAACAATTACTTCACATTTTGCTGGAGATATTGAACTATATAATTCAATGAGAATTTTGTATTAATATTTGAGCTGAAGTGATGTTTGCTAACTGAGCAAATTTTGCATGCACATTTGCTCTTGTTATTCCCTGTGCATTATTCTCTGGCAAATTTTGAAGGCTCGATAAATGATATACTATGGGAGAGAAATGGATGTTGGCTATTTTCAGTGTTTAGATTATACAGCTTCAAGTTAACTTAACATTGTGTGGTAATCATTATCTATAAAGAGAAGCCTTAGAGTTTTTAGTAATTTTGAGAGAACCAACAACCCATTAACTAAATGGCGTAAATGACAATAAATCATTTATTAGTTTGATCTACCACAAACCCATAGCAATATCAAAATTCTATTAACAGTTCCTTAAAAATACTTGGATAATGCAACATTTTGCAGTGGTCAAATATTTGCATAAGTATACATGGTGGTTTTCATAAGCATTTGAAAAGTTTTTATAAATTTTTGACCTGCAGTTGTTGAAGAGTTGTAAGTGATTTCACACTTACTGTATTTATTCGTGTATAAGTCGGAAAATTTTGTACCAAATTATTGGCCAAAAAGTTTGGGGGTGACTTATACACGAGGTTGCTTTAAAAGTTTAAAAATTTTTTTAAATGTAATGTATGGTGGCCATGCACAACTTCTGTTGTGTGTGTCATAACGTATGTCCTTTAATTGCTGCTTCCTTATTCACAACCTTTATTCTAAAGTGCTCTCGCGTTTACTGTACTAATTGATTGTAACAATGCCACCACAACAGTTTAGACTGCAGGTAAGCGTGCGCATGCACATACCCATGCGAGTCAGCATGTGCATGCACATACTCATGCGAGCTAGCATTGTGCATGCCATTTACGACAAATGCATGCATGGCTTTGTAATGAAAAAGCACGTGGATATTAGATGTTGTGTTTGATTTTAATATAAAAACATGGAAAAAAAATTTTGTACCATTTTTTGAGGCAAAAGTGGGGGGTGCGACGTATACACAAATAGATACAGTACATTGCTGAATACATACTTACCTAAATGTCAGAGGGGACACTGCTTAAAATAATAACCTGGCCAGTTGAAGCCGTGATTATTGGTCAAGATTATCATTGGTACAGAAATTGCCAAAGAATTGCTTACAAAAACAGCTAAAAACGCTGCCATTGAGAATGGATATCAACTTTTTTGCCACTATGCACATTGTGAAGAAACTGCCTGTTGCTTGCAACAGCTAACAGACATGTGTACTAACATCTAAACTGAATTGCGCAGCAGTGACATAATTGTGTTTGTGAATACCACCATGCATACTTATGCAAATATTAAACTACTGAACAAAATGTTACACTAGCCAAAGTATCTTAAAAAATTGTTAATGGAATTTTAATATTGCTATGTATTTTGTGGTAGATCAAACTAATAAATGATTTATTGTCATTTACCCCATTTAGTTATGGGTTGTTGATAACGATGAAGTGTTTGTGCAATTGCATGGTGCATCTGCACAAACACGTTTGTGGCACAGAAGAGTTGGAAAATGTAATTTTTCATTAATATGTGAATATTTTTTGCAATCGTTGGCTACAATTTTTTTGCAATTGAGGGTTTTTATTTTTAGTGAATTTTGTGCTCCTAACACAAAATGACAGGGTTTATTTTGTAACAGCCATTTGCACCTAGGGTCGCATAAGTAATTTTGAGTATACCGGGCATCAGTGTTCAAGTCTCAACAATTTAATCAATATGCAAATACGAGTATGTGAAAATCAATGTGTACTGTTGATACAGATGAAATACAAAATCAAATTTAATCCTGTTCAGACAAGAATTCGTGGTTGTAGCTCCTGCACTTGTGGACATCCTTAGGGCAATCTCGCTTGATGCAGTAGTCTGCCATCATTTTTCTGTATTATCTGCCTTGGTATCGATGTTCTGTAGTCATGAAGTCTTGATGAAACTGCTCACCTTGCTCATCACTAACAGCCCTGGGGTTTATGGGGAATTCATCAAGGCAACTATGAAAAAAATGCTGCATGATACTCATTTTACACCCAAGGTTGGGATAAGCTAAGAGCATTGTAGTGATCAGAAGGTGGTAGTTATCTACCTTCTTGTTACCAGAAATCTTCTACAAAAGATAGCCATGCCAGTTTCTCCTTGTCATTCATCTTGTTGACAAATTTCTTGTCTCATGCAGGGGTACAAATTTGAAGTGCACCAAAGACGCCAGCCTTGATTTTGTCAAATGAAAATTTAGGAAAAGCAGAAACCATATGTTGAAAACACTCACCATCACTATCCAGTGCCTTATCAAAGTGCTTCATCAAGCCTGTCTGTATGTGGAGTAGGGAAAACACTTAGTGTTTCATTAAAACTCAGCTAACTATGGGGTCCTACACAATGTTTGGCATGCCTGCTTCCAAGTTTTTCAGATTGGCCGCTCCTTCTGGGTCCAGTGTTTCTCTCAATCTCAGCTGTCCCACATGCAAAGATGAAAGGTTTTGTGAAACATCTCTGTTGGCCAAGCAGAAAACTTAATATTTTAAGGTTTACACAAAGGATCCAGTTGTGCTCTTGATATTTTAGTAAGTTCACTTCTTTATGTCATCATACGTTTCTCTCAAATGCACAGAGTGACCAACTGAAATTACTTCCTGAAGGTTGCCGCTGTGTAAAAGAACGCATTTGAGGCCCTGCTTAGAGCTATCCAGAAACGGTCTCTATTCACTTGGGATATGGAGGCAATTGAGAGCAACACTTAACTGCCCAAGCAGACCAGGGGTATCATGACAGTAAACAAACTGCTTCTGTTCTGAGAAAAATGTCACAAAAGACTGGTCTCGCTTTTGAAAATATAAAACTTTTGCAGAACCATCAAGTAGATGCTTTTTCTTGTAACCTGGAAGCTAGTATCTTTGCAGCTTTCTTGGCACAAATGGCAAACTAATCATTTAATTTTGTTTGGCTAGACGGCTCAAGACCGTATTGATGCACTGATTTGACTTTTTCAATACATTTCCAACACTTCTTGCTGTCACCGACTGCACATGCTTCACTACAGCGAGATGTCTGATTTGTGTTTGCCCCAATCGCATGCTTTACTGATTGTATTGAGAAGTTGCTAATATGTAATAGAGGCAAAAGTTAATTGAGCATTTGCGATTTTCAGCTGGTGTGCTGCACTACTTGTTACATCAAGACCAAGGTTAGGTTAATTTTGTATAGCGATATAGGTATGCATCAATCCATTTTCATGGGAATTTGGATTTTAAAATTGTGCAAAAGCTAAAGCATCTAAATGAAGACCGACTTCAAATTTGGAATAAGCGTCAAAAATCTCATGCAACACCGCATGAAAAAAATTATCCCTGTGTTTTGCAGCATAACAGAGGATTCTTAAAGGAGTGCTCTTTAAGAATCTGAAATAGTTGCAAGCCCCGCCACTGGTACTGGCGGTCCTTACTTAGCCTGCCATATATTCTACTTGCAGACATCAAAGAACGTATAATCATCCAGGTTATTTAAAAGCATGAATCTGATGATTGTTAGTAACAATTTGTCGGTGGTATCAGTATCTGTTAAATTTTGCAATAAGACAAATTGTACTCAGACAAATCAAGTGGATATTTAGTTTTGTGTAAATGTGATTGCTTTATTTATAATTTTTAACACCATTAGATTTTAGCATAATATTTAGAAGGCATTACTGTATTGACTTGCGAAGTGTTTTAGTTTCAAAGTAGAGCAGTTTTGTTTTCTTTTTTATTTAAGAGAAATTATGACTGTAATTGTAAAAAATGCTTTGGTGTTGAATTACGAGGTATTACAGTAACGACTTATGACTTTTTTAAGCGTGATAATAAATGCTGCAAATGGCTAACTTAAATCTCTCTAGCATGTGAAGTCTAGGTTTATATTTAATTTGACTTTAACTTTAAATCATTACTTATACCTTGCTTATTTGCAATAGAGGTGTGTCTGACTTTATTTGTGTGTCAGAACTATCAAACATCTGGTGATAAGTCAAATATAACATTCCTTTATTACTGCCACAAATAGAATGTTTTCAATTTACAGTCTAAAAGCATTGTTAG